>CAXIVR010000002.1:73626153-74226153 GCA_964035755.1 Teleogryllus oceanicus | reverse complement strand
AGTTTCATGCTATTCACACTCTCTCTCTACAAAGATTTTAAATGCGTCACTTATACTTTCATCCTTTTCCTGATGAATTGTTTTAATGCCTTGTAATATGATAATTACTCCTCGAATGTCTTGAAGAGTTTTTATCGTAGATGCAGTCCTGAAGTCCGTAACAGTACAAGGTGCCGCCTTCTCGTGATCGGTAGGTCCTCACTCTCAGCTGTTACTTCCAGAAAAGAAAGCTTTCTTTCTCCTGATCTCGGTGTCGCATACTCTACCGAGACGCTCCTTACGGATATAGTTCGTAGTTTTCATTTTCGGATTGTATTCATGCGCGTTGGCGCGCGTTCAAACAGCTCATCTTATTCTTGAATATTGATGTGTTTATCCATTTACAAAATTTCGGTATCTCCTGTGGTGGTATCTTCTTCAATTACACTTGCCAAATATCTACAAAAAACAACAACAACAAAAACAACAAACAAACACGATACAACAAATGTACACTCTTTTAATTATCCATTTACAAAATTTCTAACCTATTTCTATTCTTCTAACATTGCAGTACTATTATGAATCATTATATTATAACATAAATCAATTGAGTGTAAACATTTTAAAAAGAAACAATTACTTACATTTTATTGCATATATTTTTGGAATGTTTCGCTCTGGGGTTATCCCTGAGATAAGTGTACTACGTTGGTTTTGATAATCTCGCTCACACCTCGCCCGTGGAGGATCGCCAAATATTCTTTCTGTTGAACAATGCACAATTTCGCGATTCCACTCTTCATTTCTCCGAGGGTCCCCACAATGTAAATCCAAGATTAGCGCATTCTTTTAAAACCTTTTGCGGCGTATTTCTGTACTTTTCGAGTGATTTTATTTGCCTAAATAATTGCGATTCTAACGCACGCAGGCTCATTCCAGTATCGATTGTTTAAGACATGTAAATTCCTCAATTTTATACTTCGTTTATACCTTAATCACAAAATGTAATGCATTTCATTCCCTTTTCATTTCTTAATTTACATTATAAGAATAACCAAAAAGAAATATGAAGTTGAATATTCTAACTTACTCAAAAGTTACACAAAAAATATTGAGTGAAAGGATTAAACATTTACATACTGAATGTTTGAATCAAAGATATACTGTTTTTAAACCAAATCTTTGAAACGGATAATTCAATAAAGGTTTATTGAATATCCATATTTTGTTTGTATTACTGACATAACAGATTCGTATCAAATTATTAAAAAGGAGTACATTTATTGCTTTCGCAACGAAATAATTATGCTGGAGGTATTTTCCACGTTTGTAAATTATTGTTTTTTTCTCAGTTTTCACTTCTTAGCTTTGAAAAAAAAGATACGTTAGATGAAAAGTTGTTTATCCCAAAACATTCGCGTTCAGATTTAGACCTGAGCGAGTTTAATTCTATATTTTGGCCCCCTTCCCTGTCAGTCAGGCCCACTGTGCGGCGGCCAAGAAGCGGACGCGCCGACTGCCAGGGCGGGGAGGCGTTGGGAAAGGAGGAGAGAGGAGAGGCGAGCAACGCGAAGGTCAGGAGACAGAGCGCGCGGTCGTATGTATTTGTTGTAGAAAGTTTTTGTAATCTGTAATGATTGATTTCTTTGTCCTTTTTTTTTATCAATAATGTGTCTTTCAGTTGTGGCGATTGGTTTTAATTGGTCTCTCCCAAAAAGCTGCGAATTGCCACCTTGGTAAAGCCTATGTCGTATATTTTTTACCGGCTTTTTTCTTGATGGGAAAGCTTCCCCTTGAGCTCGCAAAATGTGATTATTTACGCTAGTGATTAAATTGAAGAAAACTTTTAGGAGACATTCGATAAAAGTTTCATTGAAAAATTATTATTAACAATTATTAAAGTTGGGATTCAGCACATTTCTTTTTAGTCGACAAACTTAGGTTGCTACGCCTATGTCGACTCAAAGACTGAAGCATTAAGAATTTGAGTCGGACACCGTCATGCCGTGTGTGAGAACTTCAAAGTCAAAATAACAAAATATTTACTATGATAGATTACTATGAACTATGATAGAGAACACATCAAAGTGATCGTTAAGATGATCTGTACCGGTAGCGGTAGCTCAGTGCATCAACTGATGTCACTGCAACGCCTCTGACCGGGAGGTCCTAGGTCCTAGGTTCGAGTCCTGACGGCGACCGAAGAATTTTCGACACTAGCTTTCAGCCAGATCGAATACATTCGCTCTCTGGAGGAGAATTCTAGCGGCCGGCTGCGGTAGTTTTCCGTGATTTCTCCGATCAACACCAGGTGAATGCCGGAGCAGTACCCTACCAAACGGGCCACGGACCGCGCGCGATCTGTCCTTCCTCTTCCTTGTCCTATCCTCTCCTCTTACACACACACACACACACACTTACACTAACATGCACTACACTACCACATATTCCGGGAGACCGGTCGGGAGCTTCAGCTTGTCCCGACTGGGCAGTGCCCGCTGGTGGGAGAGTCCAGGTTAGGGGGAAACCCCACTAGCCGACGGTAGGTCGGCGCCCGATCTCGCTATCCGGCGGGGAAGATCACCGCCATCTCCGAGAAAAAGATGCACTCACTAACGGGACTAATGACCGAAGCAGTTGACGCGCCCGGAAACACGAAAAATTAAGCAATCAATTAATATGATCTGTATTCGGAACCAACTTCTATAAATTATAATAAAATAAGTTTAGATTTAAATACACCTGCTGATGGATATGTACTGTAACGAATATTGCGTCATCCCCGGCGCCACCCCGAGGTGCCTGTGATCGCGGGTTACGTCATCTGCCGGCGACCACGAGCTGCCCGTGAGCGCGGGTTGCATCACCTGCCGGCGGATTACTCCAGAACAGTCGCGGAGTCCGGAAGGTTCTCGATCGTCCGCCGAGTATAAATACGCGGCGGCCGGCGACCGCGAGTCAGTCTTGAGTCCGCAGTGGAAACTGAACTGTGAAGTGTGTGCATCGCGGTGAATAGCTGTGCACTGAATGTGCTCAGTGAAGTGAACCGTGGTCAGTGCATCGTACTGTGGTCGGTGACGTGAACTGTGACCAAGTGCATCGAACTGTGCGAGTGTGTAAGAGAAGAGTAGTGTAAATAAATAATCAAGAGAAGTGAGTGTAAATAACTAAAGATAAGTGTAGTGTAAATAAATAATCAAGTGTCTTCAGTGATTGTGTTAAGAAATAAAATAAACGTTTTGTTAAAATAATACGAGACTTTAATTCACCACTTACAAACGTAACAGTACACTTTTGCTGGGCATTTGGAAGAAATACCAGACCATCAAACAGTTCATGGCATAATTAATACTTCCTTGCACTAAACCGTAATTGCCAACGCTTACCAGCGGCGTAGGAGGTTACGATTTTAGCAACTGAAACTTAGTTAAGTCCTGCACCCAGATATTCGGCAAATAAGTCACTGTGTAAAATCCGTAACATACCTCTTCATTATTATGATGCCAGTTCCTTATAACCATCCTTGGAGTGAGCAAAATATTTTAATGGGTTGGCGATAATGATGCTATAAATGACATTTGAGCAAACACGGAATGATGATGATTGAGTTTATGAGGCCTCTAGAAACGGGCGAATCCCAAGAAAATCTGCCACGAGCCACTTTGCCCGTGACAAATTCCTAATGGATCGACCGGTATTTGACACTCGATTGCCAATGATGGAAGGCGAACAGTCTCACTCACCATGGGTTGATGAAAATCAACATCATAAAACATTTTTGGACATTTCATGCCCCGCTTTCTTCGTTCCTCCAAACCATTCCGCAGCAATACTTTCGAAACTACACAACGAAAAAACAACAACAAAAAAACAACAACCAACCATCCCAAACAAACAAACAAAAACTCCATAACGCATGTGTCTTTACATTTCTGTCCTCGGGCTAGGCGTTGGTCATCTCAAATCTGAAATGATCTGAAATATTTCCAACTGGAAACTATTTGTAAGTGAAATATATAAGGGTCTTAAACGATAATATGAAATTTTCTAATAACATTTACTGTTCATAAAATATGTGATCAGGTTGTGGGTTGAAGCACCTCACAGAATTTAAAAACATATATTTTTCATCGATAAATTAAGTTGTCATCTGTCTCAAAGTTGAAGTGAATATTTAGATAGGAGAATTAAATCACTGATCTTCCTCTCACCAACCAACACCAAAAGCAATATCAATCCAATTCTGTTTAGTTCAATTTGTGAATGTGCATAGTGGAAGTCAATATCACATATAACCGCGCTACCTCGATCGTAGTGCTCTCCGATTCGGCACAGTTCGTGAACAGTTTGGCTTGGTGGAGCGATTTAAAAAAAAAGTCAAGTGGTAATATCCGTACTCTGATATTTCGAAAATCCAGGTTTGAATTTTTTAATCAAATAGCAAAATGATTTTCGAATGATTGCACAACGTGAATTATTAGTTGCGTTCCGTCGAGTTGTAATTTACCGTTTCTCGTGGAGCACTGTGTATTCTCGTAGAGCACTACGAAATAGCAGCAGTAAAACCAGGCACGTAAATTAGAAGGCTAGATATTTAGTGATAGAAAATCGAAGGAAAAATGAATAGTTTAAAATTATTACTTTTGAATTGCAGCTTGTTGACTGATCTTTTAAATGTTTGTTAATTGCTTAGATTCTTCTGAGAAGACACAATTACAATTAAAAAATACGAGATTAACTCTATTTCTCTATAGTAACAAGTGCAAAGTATAATTTTTTGGAGCTGAGTAATAAAAAGTTAATCAAATGTTTTTGAAACCATTTAAAGATGACTTTAAAACATGTATTTTAAAAGTGATCTTTGGAGAATAAAATGTGGAAATGTTGTCTTCATCTATACGAGCTTTTTAAGTAACGTGCCCACGTACTAAGAATGGTATCGCATTTTTAAACGTTAATTATTCTGCATGTATATTAGTGTTATGATACACAGTTTTGAACAAGAAAATATATTAATTTAATTTCTTTTTCAGGTAAGAATACTGTGCGGCAGCCACCTTCTATGTAGTACATCTTTGCTGTTTTTCACTTTCCGTAAGTTACAGAAATATATGATGTTGTAGAATATTGTATGGAGGCCCAATATCGTCACTTACAGCAAAAAAGAAAACTATTTTGAGTTTTTGCAGCTTTGTATTGTCTTTGTACCTTCAATTACACAAAACAATTTCTCAAAATAAGCAAGACATTATGCTCGATCGATAGGTAAAGACTAATGACAAAAGTAGTAATGACAGAAAAAGGAATACGATACATGGATGTGATACATTAAAGTGAAGATGATGATTAAGGACCGGATTTCTAGGTCATGCGCCAACAGACAAAACGCATTGGGAGCTTTCATTGTTTACTTCTGAAATGTTATATAACCCAATAGAAAGCATTTCATAAAATTGCCGTGAACTTAATTTGCACCTAAATGACCCCACTGCACCTGAATAGATCTTCTGCCCCTATTTCCCAAAGCACACAAAAACACTTATTTCGAATGTAAACATTACATGAAATATATTGTTTACAGTGAAATCAATGTGCAAATTGTGCACTTCGCTACACATTGCTCCAAAATAACCTGCCTCTATTTTTTACATCAGGAGAAGAAAAGCGACGGAGACCCATTGTCGTTCATTACCAGTTATCGCGAAAGAGCTGTCTTTTTAGCCGGAAATTTTGCGGATGTCAAAGGTTCTTTAAAACGAACATCGTTAAGTTCTGATGTATTTAGTATGTTGCTATTTCACATCTAAAAGTTGTGCGCTTCTAATTGCATATCTGATGTTGTCTCAACCATTGCGCTAAGAGTTCGGTCGCATTTACCCCATCGTCATCTTCAAGCAAATTCTCAAGCCAAATAACACTGCATAGAGTTGTTGAGTTGTGTTGCATATAGTATCAGAAGTAGTACGCGAAGAATAAAACGTCGCTAATAAATTCATGCTATTGATGAAGAACGTGCAAACTAAATGTCCTCCAAATGTTCTTGTAAACAAAGAAAGAAAGTACTACCGATCTCTGTGACTCACCTCGTGACTCACTGAGGAAAGTGTAGAAACCGTTGAGTGTTTTATTTTGAAACCATTTTTAAAAAATGCAATTCGTTAGTAACTTTGACGAAGATCAATCTGTTGCGATGGAGAAGCTGAAAAAACCTTTGGGCGATATCATTTTGAAAAGAGAACCATTGTGTGTCCACTCCTTGAAAGTCCTTGGGGCATCTACTAAGTACTAGAGGAAAAGCACCTGCTGGCCACTGAACAGCCTCACACGCCTTCAAATACGGTAGGCGGCACGTGTGTGCTTGGTGTGGCTGAGCGTCATTCGGAGCGTGCTAATGGATTGAAGGATTAAATTAAATATGTCGTGCAAATGGTGAATGTTTATATTACTCGTTATTGCCCTGACATTCTTTTGGAGTAACTGAGGATGTCACACGTAGTACGTAGTGGCACGTGTGTGGTTGGTGTGGCTGAGCGTCATTCGGAGCGTGCTAATGGATTGAAGGATTAAATTAAATATGTCGTGCAAATGGTGAACGTTTATATTACTCTATTGCCTGACATTCTTTGGAGTAACTGAGGATGTCACACGTAGTACGTAGTGGCACGTGTGTGGTTGGTGTGGCTGACCGTCATTCGGAGCGTGCTAATGGATTGAAGGATTAAATTAAATATGTCGTGCAAATGGTGATCATTTATACTGCTCGTTTATATTACCCTGACATTCTTTTGGAGTAACTGAGGATGTCACACGTAGTACGTAGTGGCACGTGTGTTGGTGTGGCTGACCGTCATTCGGAGCGTGCTAATGGATTGAAGGATTAAATTAAATATGTCGTGCAAATGGTGATCATTTATACTGCTCGTTTATATACCACATTCTTTGGAGTAACTGAGGATGTCACACGTAGTACGTAGTGGCACCGTGCTGTGTGGTGACGCATCGGGTGCTATGGATGAAGATTAATCTGTCGCGGTGAAGTTATACTGTTATTGCAACATTCTTGGAGAACGATGCACGTAACGTAGGGCACGTGAGGTGCTGAGCGTCATCGGCGCAGGGTGAGCGCCGGCTGAGGTGGTGTCGGCAGTCGAGCGGCGAGGCGCGGCGGCTGCAGCTGACGGCGAGGCGGGGAGGGGCGGGCAGGGGTGGGGGTGGGGGTGGGGGCGGGATTGCGTGGGCCGTGCGTGGCGGTCGCGGGCAGCTGGCTGCCGCCGCCACCGCCGCCTCGGGGGCGTCATAATCGCCAATCAGCGCCTCGTTGCGTTAACTCGCGTGGCACAGGCGTAGGCGGCGGCCGCGAGGTCCGCTCGCGTGCCTCCGGCGAGGACGACCGCGCCCCCGCCCCCGCCCCCGCTCTCGCCCTCGAGGGCGAGCGTCGCCGACTTGGCCCACGCGGTCAGGGTCAGGGGAAATGGAATGGAGGCTCCGCGACGTTTCATTATTCACTCCGAAAGGGAACACAAACTATTTCACCGTTCACTCGCTCTGCCCTCTGCCTCGTTTCGGCCAGACGAACAAGCCACGGAAGGAAAGCTGTGGTGCTCCGAAGTTCTACCGTCGAGTTTAGTGTTCGTGTTAGCGATCCCCACTCTACGCAGAAGGAAGGACAGCTGTTCCATTAGTTTGTTGATTTTTATTAAGTCTTTATCTTTACCCTCCTAGATGGAACCTAACATCCTACCTTGAAACAGCCAGAACATCCAGTTGGTTAATATTACATCATGTTGTTATTTTAGTAGAGTATGTAATGAAATTGTTGTTTAAAAGGTTAGCCTATTAGGAGTGTCTGTGAACCTAAAGTTTATACGTCTGTTACTTTATTCTTTAATCTTTCTTAAAGATCTTTCTCCCTCTTTTCTATACCAATATTTTAGCATGAGATGATTTTCGGGATAATTGTGTATTGGATTTGATGAATCAATTTATTTCAAGATCCATATAAAATATGGATGTTTAAAAGAATAAAAGTAGTATTCGTATTTATAAAATATAGCACTTATATGACCGAAGGTGCAGGGTTTTACTTTACATACCGTTTGTCTTGAAACTATCGTTATGAAATATTTGATAGAAGAAAACTTTTTGAGCGGCGTCGCTTTTATTCTGTACCGACCATATTTTAAATAATTTTTTACATCATCTCTGCAGGTTTGACCATCTTTAAGGAAATATTTACAACATCTTTTAATTTACAGTCTCATGAAAAATTCTATTTAACTTAATTTGTGTGAACATCTTCTTACAAATGGTTTTATAAAAAAGTTCAATGAAGCCAGTGTATTGTTAATGAATTCTCTTCCATAAAATATTGCTAATTATGAACTTAATTAAAACAGAAAATGTAATCGGTATGTAATTGCTTAATTCAATTATTCTTTGTCGTGGAGTTAACCACTGCCTAGAGCGACGGTTCTGGCTTCCCATTTCTGGCAGATTACCTAACTACCGCAAATTCGTGTACCAAATTTCCATACAATATGGACAAAGTTTTGTTCTGAACCGTAATACCAACTTTTTGACAGGGCATTTGGCAAACTTTTGAGGCTTATGAAAAAGTTGGAAGAGATTCTTTGTGCGGATAAAAAGCGAAGGGTAGCGCGCGGCGCGTGATGTCTCCGATGCGGGGGCGGCGGCGGCGGCTCCTCGTAAAAAAGGAGCGTCGCCCCGGCCTCGCACCTGCCTCCGGCGGCGCCGGGACACGCCCCTCCACCTCCAACACCCCTCCCCTCCATCCCTGCTCCCTTCCTCCCTCTTCCAGCTCCGTGGCCGTCGCCATTACATCTCCCAGACGGCACCGCCATTGCTTCCATCACATCCATCTACCGAGTCGGCTCCGTCGCAGCCCCTGCTGGCCTTCTCGCCACACCCGCAGCTTCTGGGACCATCCTTTCTCTCGTTCTCTTCGCCGCCTCATTACGGTTTCTGCGCTGCTGAACACGCAGTATTCGCGTTACATACGTTAGTTACTCGTCATCAACGTTTGTTAGTCATACGTGATTCTTATTTTCCTTTTTTAATCCAAAAATATACCCCTCTCTTCTGTGCAGCATCATGTCCCATTAGTTCGTTCGTGGTGTTCTGTAGCATTGGCCCCGTTGCTGCCACGACCGCTGCCGCTACTCCATCCATCTTGTTGCCGTTGCTTCTTCGCGGCGCTCGCAAACAGGCCAAAAGCCTCGGGAACCTCGTACTCCATCAGGGCCCCGTCGCTTTGTCCTCATTCCGGTCCGGACGCTCTCTTTTACCTCCGGACGCTCCTCTTTCGTCTTGGCACCTTACTCTTAAACTCTACAAACAAATAGTATTACCCGTTATAATACTAATATATGAACTTAGAAAAGAAAACATATTTGCCGGCACACATTATCTGTAATGTTGATTCCTGGATATAGAAGGCAGTTTATGAGAGTTTATTTTATAAAATTAAAATTAATATTCTGAACAAAGTATGTTGCATAATCCGGCAAATTTATGAATGTTAATATTCGTCCGAAAAATAAGTTGACGTACCCTATCTAATCTAGATAATATCCCTACAATTCTTTTAATATTTTAATATACTAGAATCGTAGTTTTCTCGTTTGTTGAATGGAATATTTCTTAGAATGCTTCATTTTTTTATTCCCAAATCATTATTTAATCCACCGAATCGAATGAACGCAATTCATGTCTATCTCAATCTATGAATTCAATTTAATGTGAATCAGATACACAGTTGATTTTTTGTTTCCAATTCGAATAAGTATCATTGGTATTTGACGGCAAATCATTGGCTGAATGGGAACATTTATTTAACGTAGAATTGCAAAAGGAAATCGGGTAATGGTTATGTGAAATTAATAATTACCGCCATCGCTTTCGCCGGCCTGCCTTTCCGCCGCGTCGGGGTGTGGCGGGCTGGCGAATCGCGTAGCTTCGTGCCAAGGGTCAACAGGTTGCCGCGCCGCCGGTCGAGCGCTGCAGTGCGCGCCGCGCCGCTCGCGTCTTTCGTAGGCCGCACGTCTCCCGCCGCGCCCTCCTCCCCTCTCGCCTCTGACCTCCCCTCCCCTCCTCACCCTCCTCCCTCACCCCTCCTCACCCTCCCTTCACCCTCCTACCTCCCCCTCCCCCTCCTCCTCACCCCTCCTCACCCCTCCCCTATCACCCTCCTCCCTCCCCCTCTCACCCCTCCCTCCACCCCTCCCCCTCTCACCCCTCCTCACCCTCCCCCTCTCCCCTCTCACCCTCCTCCCTCCCTCCCCCTCACCTCCACCCTCCCTCCCTCCCCTCTCACCCCCTCACCTCCTCACCTCCCTTCACCCTACCCCTCCTCCACCCCCTCCCTTCACCCCTCCTATCACCTCCCTCCCTCCCCCCTCCTCACCCCTCTTCACCCTCCTCCTCCCTCCCCCTCCCCTCCACCCTCCCTCCCTCACCCCTCCTCCCCTCTCCCCTCCTACTCCTCACCCTCCTACCCTCCCCCTCTCTCACCCTTTCACTCTCCCGCCCTCCCACCCTCTCAACCTCCCGCCCTCTCACCCTCCCGCACCGCGAGCGGTAGCTCAGTGCATCAATTGATGTCACTGCAGCGCCTCTGAACGAGAGGTCCTAGGTTCGAGTCCTGACGGCGGCAGGATTTTCGACACTAGCTTTTCAGCTAGGTCGAATTCAGTCGCTGTCTGGAGGAGAATTCTAGCGGCCGGCTGCTCTGATCGGTAGTTTTCCGTGGTTTCTCCGATCAACGCCAGGCGAATGCCGGAGTAGTACCCTATCAAACGGGCCACGGACAGTGCGCGATCTGTCCTTCCTCTTCCTTGTCCTATCCTCTCCCCTACACACACATACACACCTACTCTAACATGCACTCCACTACCACATATTCCGGGAGACCAGTCGGGAGCTTAGAGTTTGTCCCTGCTGAGGCGGTGCCCTGCTGGTGGGAGAGTCCTGGTTGGGGGGAAACCCCACTAGCCGACGGTAGGTCGGCGGCGGATCTCGCCATCCAGCGGGGGAAGATCACTGCCATCTCCCGAGAAAAAAACATGCACTACACTAACGGGACTAATGACCAAAGCAGTTGACGCGCCCGGAAACACGAAAAAATTAATCAATCACCCTCCCGCCTTCTCACCCTCTCACCTTCGCGTCCTCTCACTCTCTTACCTTCCAATCCTCCTACCCTCCCGCCCTCCTACCCTTCTACTCCCACCCTCCTAACCTCCTACCCTCCCACCCTTCCGTCGTCCTTCTTTCCCACCCTCTCTGCCTTCCTCACCACCTCATCTGTTTGGCGCGGGCCAGCGTCGCAGTGTCCCTCCCGCTAGATTACGGGCATTCGTCTTTCCCGGAGGAAAGGTTCTCCGCCTTCCGGGACACTGCGGATGAAAATGACGACGACCTGGCCTCCGCGCCAGGTGGCCTGGCGGCGCCGCACTTGCGGCTTCTCAGCCGGCGCAGGCGTGGAAGAGCTCTACTTTGTTTTCGTAACATACCGTAATTAAGAATAATTCATAAACTGGGGAGAAGCATCCCGCAACAGTTGTGTTGACGAGTGCCCGAATAAAAATCCACACAACTGTGAACTGAAGATAATAATTGTATATGACGGGGAAATATAGTCACTGCAATGAATAATAAAGACTGATTTTAAACAGTGTTTTTAGTATTTCCAGGCAAAATAAAACGCAATTTTATTTTCAAAATCTCTTTATGGTTCCTGGAATGCAAGTTCATGCGAACATAAAATATAAATGCATGTAGAAGTATTCTCTTTTAAGAAAAATATTATAATTTATATTGTGGTTATAATTAAATTCATTCTTTCCTTACCACGAAACGGCAGCAAATGTTGGTAGGACGCGCACGAAGCGACCTGAACTAGAATCTTTTCAGCGTGCGCATAGAGTACGTACGTGTATCGCTTTTGACATTTTGTGCCAAGTACAAATATTAAGTACTTCCATCACTCTTGAACCGGGAGCGGTAGCTCAGTGCATCAACTGATGCCACTGCAGCGCCCTGACCGGGAGGTCCTAGGTTCGAGTCCCGACGGCGGCAGGATTTTCGACACTAGCTTTTCAGGTAGGTCGAATTCAGTCGCTGCCTGGAGGAGAAGTCTAGCAGCCGGCTGCTCTGATCGGTATTTTTCCGTGGTTTCTCCGATTAACACCAGGCGAATGCCGGAGCAGTACCCTACCAAACGGGTCACGGACCGCGCGCGATCTTTCCTTCCTCTTCCTTGTCGTATCGTCTTCCCCTTACACACACACTTACACTAACATGCACTACACTAGCACATATTCCGGGAGACCGGTCGGCAGCTTACAGCTTGGCCTGGCTGGGGCGGTGCCCCGCTGGTGGGAGAATCCTGGTTAGGGGGAAACCCCACTAGCCGACGGAAGGTCGTCGCCGGATCTCGCCATCCAGCGGGGGAAGATCACCGCCATCTCCCGAGAAAAAAAACATGCACTACACTAACGGGACTAATGGAAACCCGAAAAACCAAACCAATCCATCACTCTTAGCACCTCGTAATGATAATTTCGCATCGACGGAGTAGTTGTGATACACCATTGTAATTTCAGAAAAAATATTTCGTTTCTTTTCAATTTATTTTTAAATACTTTTAAATTTATCTTCTATTTCTAGATATTTCTTTCTACTTCATACATACAACATACATTTTAGCATTCTACGTACCTCTGAGTTTTATTTTATTTTGCATAAATATTCAGAATCCTGAGGGAGTAGCAGTAAGAGAGCGCGGGGCAATCCATTAACTGTTCGAAGGCTTCAATTACATATGTAGGTGTGTATGATCGTTATTTGTTTCTCATGTATTTCGTGTTTTGGTTTTTCAAATTTATTTAACCAGATCAGTGGGATTGCCATTTTACAGGTGAGTGTTTATTTATTTATTTATTTATTTATTTATATAGTGCAAAGGATGGATGCACTACAGTGGCCCGAAGGCACGAGTAACTGCAACTGAGCGCAACAGACCCCTGTTTCTAAGCAAGGACGTCGCCACTGAGTACCTCTCTGACGACGCGTCAGAGAGGTACCCAGGTAACCGCCGCGACGGTTATTAATTTTATGAAATTGAAGGTAAAAAGATAGAAAGATGTAGAGTGAGAGGTAATTATTTCTTTAGGTTATGTGAGACAGAACAGATTTTTTGGGAGACGAGATTTGATTCTTGTAGGAGCAACGCTGGTTTAACCAAGGTTAAAGTGGCTAGGGCAAGGCATATTTTGAAGGTTAGTAAAGAATCTGGATGGCAGCAAGGAAATGTAATTAGCATTTGGTTCAACTTCCAGTTTTGTACGAACTTTTCTGATGGATATACACCAAGGGTCATGATACTTGTGAGTGGTATTTTATTTTGGAAGGTTTGCAATGGTTTCAAAACGGAAGGAAGCGCACCTTCCCAAATTGGGGCTGTGTAAGCTATCGAGGGTTTTAGAACCATTGTTTCATTATACAGAAGCAAATAATTATCTATTTTTATAGTTTGTGTTGTTAATTAGCGGATTTAATTTGAGTAAGGTTCCGTAACATATTTAGAATATGAATAATGTGAGGCTTCCACGTGTGACGAGTATCCAGGAGGACGCCTAGGTATTTAATTGATTTATTCAAAGAGACCCATGCGGTCGGTAATTCTTTATTTTTAAAGAGGGAGGGTTGACTTTCTTGTTCTTTGTCGATGTTTATTGGGATGGGATGATTTGGGATTAGTGTCATATTACAAGAATGAAGTCTTATAATGTCGATATAATTTCTGTTCTATCTAATAGTATTAGTGAAATCATTTTAAAATGTTCATAATTGAATAAGAGGTTATGGTAGATGGAATTATTTTGAAGTAAATAATGTTGCTGTTTTATGTTAGTAAATAGAATGTGATTATTTCGATTATTCTAGCAGCGATAACTAATATCGTAGGTGTTTCTGTTCTCATAGCTGTGGAATAAGAAAGATTGTTTATAAATGGTTTCGTGAACATCGTCAACGTGTTCAGGGTAAAAAACGTGAACTGTAAAAATCCTTAGTAATTATATTAATAAAGAAAATATTATCTTCGTATTTTATGCTTGAGATGAGAAATCACGTGCATGAAATGTGAAAAGAGCTGAAAAGAAAGTGGTTCGATTTGATCTGATTTATAATTAATGTTGAGGATTCTGCTCTGCAAAGAGGTTCGAGGATCAGCCTCTCCTACAATTCGCGACCCCAGAGTTAAAAAAGTAGGTCAAAGTCTTAAACTGCTGTGTTTTTACTTAACAGAGAAGAAAGAAACGCAGTCTTCTCAAAATGAATCCTCATTTAAAAAAAGAACTACAGCTAAACCGCTGAGGTTGAAGAGCTTCTTGAAAATTTGGCAACGGAGTTTGTGCGAGGTTCGCGGCTTATCATGTAGCAGCGGACGTTTGTTCGGTTTCTCTCACTCGATTTAAATCGAACGACAAACCGTTGTGCTCTTGTGGGTCGCGGCCTTCTCTATTTTCCGCCTTATCCTTCCCCGCAGACGCACAGCCGCTCACAAATCATGCAGTAGACCTAATCCTCTCGCCACCATGTAAGGGCGATATTCCGGTCCTTGCTGGAACACGGGTAAATAAATAAACCCGGATTTTGGAAAACGCCACAAAAAAGCGCTCGGTCGTAAACGCGTAATTCAGTCCGCTGCTGTGGACCCGGCGGGGTAATCCGGGGCGCTCCGCGGCCGCCGCGAGTCATCCCTTCAGACCGGCGGCGCAGGGCGGGGCAGTGCGGTGGGGCCGGGGGCGGGGCCGGGCGCCGGAACGGGAGGGGGGGGGGAGTGAGTCTGTGTGGAGACGGTGGCAAGGACGTGGACGACGACGAAGGCGGTGGCGAGAGTAAAGGTGAATGGGATGAGCGCATGAGGCAGGGGGGGCCGGGGGGGCCGGCGAGGACGGTGGAAAAGGTGATGGCAGAGCTGGGGATGGTTGCGGCGGGGCGGTGGCAAGTACGGGTGTCAGGGCGGGGAGCGGGAAAGGCGTTGCCAACTGCGGCGCAGCGAGGGGAGAGGCGGGGTCGCTCGCAGGAAGCACTCTGGTGCATCGGCAAGTCCTGAACCAGCGAAGAGTGAGGGCAAAGAATAAGGGACACGCGAGAGAATTGAATCATTAGACAGGAATAGGATAGAGCAAAGGAGACGAAATTATAGGCACTATGAATGGTGGGAAGAAACAGAGAAAATAAGGACGGACACTTCCACAAGGAAGTTTGTTTTCCCATTGAGGACACGAGGAAATAAGGTAATCAGAGACACAGTGTGGTGAAAGGGTTAGAGATTAGATGTTAGAGATGAGATTGGAGGTGGATGTGGAAACGGAGACGGTTAGGAGGACAAACAGCGGCAGACGGTTAGGCGGACAAACAGTCTAGGCAGCGAAAGAGAGAGTTGGTGGAGACCTAAAAGACAGGGGAGGATATGAGGGGGGGCGGGGCGGGGCCGGAGTCCGCGCGGGGGTGGCAGAGGATAAAGCGCTTTTGTCCGCGACTCGGCGCCGCTCATATTACTGTGTTTGGGGGCGGCCGCGCGGGCGCCGGGCCCTTGCGCGTTATTAAATTTCGAGGACGTTGCGGCAGCGGGGGCGGGGCGGGGCAGGAGGAGGGAATTATAGACGCGGCTGGCGCGAGACACTGGGGTGGTGCCATCGGACGGCGGCGGCGGCGGCGGCTGAAAGCCTCCGGTGAAGGATTGCGCAGGGGCGGATATTTTGGGAAGCAGCTTTCGGTCCTGTGTTAGAACCACAGCTGTGAATTCGTGATTACCAACAGACGCACTGCAAATTTTCTCATTTTGCAATTCATTCTTCATTTCCTATTGTGTGTGTAAGCGGAATAAATACCGATGGAATAATGAATTACCAGAGCAAATGAATATGGAAAAAAATTTAAAAAGTCGTTTTGAGCGCGATGATTTTTACATGTGTAACGAACATTTGTTATTGCTAGGGGGCACACCTTCGAGCGTCGAGACATGCAAGATGATGGTCGAAGTTGTTCAAAACGCCTATGATCTTTTTACTTGTGCAGTTTCATTTGTTATTCGTAGTGAACTAATTCTCGAATTTTTGTCCTAGGTTGGCGATTGCGCCCGTCTGATTTTCATTACATGGGGATGAATTTCACGTATCTTTATTGTCCTACCTACATTTACATACTGTTTAAATTTGATGAGTCGCATCTGTAATATTTATAATGTTTGAACATAACTGTTTAATAGTGCAAATAACATAAAGATAAGTTATACATTGTTGGGAGAATGGTGGCAGAGAACTTTCTGACTTAGCTTTCGTGTTATCATCTTTGGGCAAATACAACAGTGTTGACGTTCTAATGGCTTGCCTCCATTCCTCCAGAACTTTGTTTGCTTCTCGGAGAGTTTACAAGTCGGGCGCAAGTAGGTGACCTAGAGATGCGACGCTGCGGATGAGGTGTGCGTAGTCGCGTGGCGCACTCGCCACAAAGTTTTGCTAATTAAGTTGACAGAAACTGAGATTACGGTTATGTACGAATGCAGATAGGTCAGTCATGAACGGACAGTCTTTGTTCTTAGCTTAATATAAAACCTGCATCTCAATGTTAAATTGTTTGAACTTGAAGTAATCGCCATGATAAGAAAAACTCCGATGGAAAATCAATATCGTGCACAAAAAACGTAAGTGGAGGTATTCATGAATTCCCCAGAGGACGCATTAAATCATATACTGTTAATGTAACATAATTTATTTCTGTAAGTGCTCCAATGTGTCTCAGGACTGATTGCGAATTCCCGTTTCAGATTGCTGCCATACAGAATGCGAACAGTTTGAAGTTTCTTTTCACTAATTTACTTAAACAGTTAGCCACTTCTTATTATGATATGTATTTCTATATAAAATGTCAAAGTTTTTGCCATGTTGCTGTGACGTTGACCAGTAAATAACAGTAAAACATGGGAACGGATTTTAATGTAATTACATGTTTTTACAAGAACTAGAAACCTGCATTCAATTATATATTATAGACTTTACAAGACATTCCGAATGAATTAGAACTATTTTTTTTTACATGTTTTTACATATTATGGCATAATTACATATTTTTATATATTTTACCTATTACGACGTATTTCTTACATGTTTCGCTACATTTTAATATTTTGTACGTCTAAACGGAACATTCCAGATGCGCGTTTGCAATATTAGTTATGGAATCATGTTTCTTACAAATCAAATGTAATGCTCTCATTACCACCATATCTCCGCCATGATTTGTCAAACTTCCCTTCCCCCCCCCCCCGCCCGTTTACTGCGTACTAGCGAATTGAGGATGAGCGGATATTTATGAACGAAAGTAATTTCAACCACGTGCTTGCTCATGTTTCAAATAGCAAATTCGATACTCGATCGAAAACTAACAAACATTTTTACAGAAAATTGTCGCGTTGCTCAATTTGGAGGTTGGGGCATATACAATTTCCCCCCCCCCCCCGATCCATCACTCGCTACACTGTACTACTATTCACTTGTACACCGGCTCCTCTTAAACATTGTATTATATGCTATGAACGTATTTTATATTTCGAATAAAATTCTGATATATGGTGAAATCTACTGAACAATTACTTCAGTAGAGATATAACCTACTTTCAGCAACTCCGAGTACTTGTTAAGAACTGATCGGCGACGTTCTACGGTCGAAAAATGCTTGTAGAAAACAATTTTAAACAAAATAATGAATTTTAGTTTACATATTCTCTATTTTTTCTTACATGTTTCGGAAAAAATAAGTACAAATGTATGTACATATTTTGCATTATTTCTACAATAAATTCCGTTCCCTAGTAATAACAGAAAACAACAGGGAAATTTCGCAATACTCGTAATATAATCATTTCTTCTTCTTTGCCTATAAATCCTTGGCGTAATAACTGCGTTCATGTGTCTGATATCCGATATTTCCTGAGCAAATGTGGAAGAAATGTAGTTGCTCCCTCCCCCTCTTGTATGAGGCAGCGCCCACCTAGGATAAGAGCTGTTTTCGAACTCCGTTGTCTCGCGCAATGCGCACAGGCCTTCTCGCGCTGCGGCGTTTAAACGCCTGAGCCATGTGGCTGGGGGGGGGGGGAGTGCGTCATTGGAAAGGGCGCCGCGGGCGCAGCGCGGGGGAGCCCGTGCATCCCAAGCGCGGGCCCCCGCCGCCGCCTACGCCACTTCCACCACCGCCGTCGCCGCCACTGCCGCCGCGAACACCTTCGCCCCCCAGGCCACCACCGCCGCCCAGTCCCCGCTGCCCCTGTCGCCCCCCGTCGCCCCTGTCGCCCGTCGCCCTCGCCCGTCTCCCGCGCCCGCTGCCCCGCTGCGCTACCCGCCCCGCCGCCCCGTCGCCCCGCCGCCCCGCCCCGCCACCCCCCGCCCTGCCCTCCCCGCCCCGCGCCCGCCCACCCCCGCGCCCGCCCCTCGCCGCCGCCCCGCCCCCCCCGCCCGCCGCTCCTGCCCCTCGCCGCCGCGCCCCGCCGCCCTCGCCGCTCCGCACCCCGCCCCCCGCCCTCCGCCCCGCCTTCCCCGCCCGCCTCCGCCGCCCCGCGCCCGCCCCCCTCCCCGCCAATCCGGAAGAGCTGAAGGGCGGCTGGCGGCTGCTGCGGGCGAGCGGCGGAGGAGCCGCGCCGCGTGCTGCAGTGGCTGCGGTGAAGGCCCTCGAGGCGAAGGGCGTGCGGCGCGGTCAAGGAGGCTCTGGTGGCCACTGCATGCCCCAATTACTCATCAGGAGCACTGGGAGTGACAGTACTGTCGGCAAACTCCCAAAACAACATTATAAACCAATTGATATGTGAATAATTAAATACGTTAATTAGATTCTCTGAATGAAATTTATTGAGTTAGTTCATGCCAATAGGAAATAGAATTCCAGTCGATTGAATTTTCGAATTTGTAATAAATATTTCTAGGTCATGGAAAAAAATACACGTTTGGAGGGCTTGTATCGCGTTTTGTGACTAAACAGACTCACTGTAGACACGCCAGCGAGAGTTCAATATAGTTGCGTTGACGTGGGTAACGGTTGACAGGAACGGCGGTGAATGTTAATGTCGATGGCTGTTACGGTTGTGATTCTGGTGAAAGTGGCAGAAGCAATTTCGCTGGGCCCGGAGATATGCCTGGTCGAACTACAGCAGCTCGGCGGGCACTGGATGAGCGACTATGGCCGTGAATGGGCTCAGTGGGAACTGCAGTGGCGTGGGAGGGACTTGGCGTTGCGGCGGCGCTCGGTGCAAAGCGCTCAAAAAGTGTGCATAGACAGGAGATAATTTCACTTTTAACTGCAATCGTTTGTGGTGGGAGTAGAATAGTGTTATAAACACTATCCACAAAAAGGCAAAATAAATTGTTACTCATTAAAATACTCGAAATAGGGCTGAAAAAAGCATCCAAAAAGTTGTCTCTTGGGAGTGAAATTAAGGCTCTGATAGGTAAGAATTCGTTATAAAGAAAGTACATCGATTGGCTACATTCCTTGAATAGTAGAGTTTCGTGAACAGCGAAGCTGAACGTCCTTTGAAATTTGTCACTTTCATATAGTACGTTACCCGTGACATCTAATATTTCCTGGGACAGCGCTTGCTAAGAAATGGCCGAAGAAACGCTGCGAGCTCTCTTCACGGAATTTACCCCTATGAGTTTGGGGTGAGGGCCGCTTGGATGGCGAAGACTGCAGTGGCGACATCGTGCGTCCCGCTTCACTCGCAGCACCACCACGCCCCCCCACCAGCATCACCTGAGCCTCTCTGACCCTTCCTGCCCAAACACACCCCTCTCTGACTCATTCGCACTGTTTCGCTCCGCCCGCCCTCCGCCCCCCCATCCGCCCGCCCGCCCGCCCGCTGTCCTGTCCCTCCCGCCCCTCCCACCTCGTCGCGTCCCAAAACGTTCCGACGCGCTCCGACATGCGGCCCCGCAGGCCCCCCCGAATTCGTTTCGCCTCGCCCCCCTCGCCGCCCCGCCTCCGTTCCCCCCCCCCGGCCCCCCCCCCCCCCCCCCCCTCACCCCGGCTCGGCGTCGGAGGGCGCGGAAGGGCGAGGCCCCGGAGCGCCGGCGCTGCGTGACGCGGCCTTCCGGCGCGACAGGCTTCTGCGCTCTACGGCAGCGCGCGAAGCCCCGGGCGGCGCTCGTTTCGCGCGTCCATCACGCGGCGCCCTCCCGACCTCCGCCACGGGCTTTGCGCCCCTCGCCCTCGCCACGCAGCGGAGTGGCGCCCGTGATTAGAGCCAAAGCGCCGTGTTGCACTCGCGCACGCCCCGGGCACGCGCCGCTCAGCGGGGCGGAGATTGAGAGCGCTCGCCACGTGTGCGCTCCCTCACTTTACTGTTGACGCTCTCCTTTGCGGTTCGGCCCAAATTTCATGATATTGTGGTACTACAAAACTATTTGAATAACATTAATTTTCTGATTAAATTAATGTGTTTCTTTTCTTGTTTGTTAGACTTGATTTGTTAAAACAAATATAGACCTAGAATTCGATGATATTGTGGTACTACAAAACTATTTGAATAACATTAATTTTCTGGTTAAATTAATGTTTGTTTTCTTGTTTGTTACACTTGATTTGTTAAAACAAATAAAGACCTAGAATTTGATGATATTGTGGTACTACAAAACTATTTCAATAACATTAATTTTCTGGTTAAATTAATGTTTCTTTTCTTGTTTGTTACACTTGATTTGTTAAAACAAATAGAGAACTGGATGGGTGTGGTTATATATCACGTGTTTGTTTTGTTGAGACCAGTGACGGAATTTTTTTCTAAAAGAGTTGAGCGTCGGCGAAGACCGCCTCACTCTGCGAAATGTATTCATTCTTCCGCCAACCGGATAGGAACCGCCAGCCAGGTTCAATGTATCCGTTGAGTGCTTGCAGTTTCTGGTTAGAGGTAGTTTTCACGAATGATTTGCAATGTTTCGATATTCTCACTAAGAAGAATATTATAAGAATCGGTACAAATAATGTCGAAAAGCATGTGAGAATATGCATGCGTATGAATAACGAATGTAAACGGATAGGCCAAAGTCACCGAATTTTAAAGAGTCCGCGTTGTTTACTTTAATCATTAATTCAACTAAATTTTAATCAGAGAATTGTAAATAACATTTGTTACAAGGGAAATTCCGAAGCATATTTCTCGCTAAATACTTCATTCTTGCGAGCATTCTCTAGTTGACGGAATGAGAAAAAAGAAAGTGCCACTGCCCAGCACAAGTTATCCAACGTTTGAGACAAAGTGCGAATAACTTCTACGAGTTTCTCTCCGACCATTGCGTCAAACTTAGTTTGGTATGAATGAGTGTCAATACAACCAGTCACACAGCTGAACAGAGTAAACACATCGACGCCTTGATGCGAAGACGAGTTACTGTTTCGCTGTGGGCTGGTCGTGTGCCCCTCGTCTTCGGTGTAAGAAATATTTTAAGAGGACTTCGCATTCGCCTGGCCCCAATTCTGAGGAGCGTGTTAGTGTCCAGTGTCGAGATACCCCGATTGTGGTGTAGTGGTTATCTGGGTTGTGCTAAAAAATCTCTATAAAAATGAATAGCCTCGAAGAATGGGAAGAGGAGTCTAAAATTGAAAAAAGTAACTACTATCGAAGTTAAAAAAGCCTTCAAAAGTTTAAAAAACTACTTTATGGTGAAGGGATGCGGATAGGTGGTTCCAGCAAGAGCAAGTTTTCATTATAAATCATGATAAGTCGAGGATGATGTAACTCAAAGGTGAGTGAGAAGAATAGAAAAACAATCTAAACTGTGATCGAAGGCGAACAGATCTCATGAGCGGGGGTTGGGGGGGGGGCAGCGCTGCCATGCGCGCTGGGGGAGCGAAGTTCGGATGGCTGCCGCAGGTGCTGGGGGCGCTGGGCTCCGGTGACGAGCGCAGGAACATTTGTCAGCTGTCGCGCCGCTCTGGAGCTTCTTCCCAGTTTCCCCCTCCACGACTCGCGAAATTTGTGCAGAGTATGGAACTCGGTGATAATTAGCCGACGAGGCCTGTCAGATTTGTGTTCTATGAAACTAGGCAGTCCTCGGGTGAGGTGTAAATGCTTGGTACTCGTCATGAGAAGCGATGTACTGTGATCGCTCATGGGGTTGCACAATTCATGGAAATGCATTAATTGCTGTATTCTTTCCCACTCTTTTCAAATTGTAGTGAACGAGAAAACTAACTTCCACACTGCGCACTTCGATAAAAATCAAAAAAAGACAATAGTCTATCCTTGTATTGAAGAATTGACCTGATTCAATACATTTCTACCACTTCATTCTTCGTGACTTGATTCAATACACTTCATTCTTCATTTACATTGATTTTAACTTCAAATGGAATCACTAATTATAAGAATGTTTAACGTTTCTTTTCGGTAAATGCAAGTTTTGTTCATAGACTACAACACTGGCACATTCTGTGTAACGACCGTTATTCATTTTATAATAACAATAAAATAATAATAATAATAATAATAATAATAATAATAATAATAACTGTACATCCTGCAAAATACCGGCCCATCACATGTCTTAACTCGCTCTATAAAATCATCACAAATTGTTTATCAATGATTATCGAACAGCACTGTACAGCCAATTCCATCCTGGCTGAAACTCAAAGAGGAAGCAGTAAAGGAATGTAGAGATCTGGGCATGCCAGGAAAGTTTGCTTTATCGATTTTGCAGTTGTCAATACTAGCAGCATGATGACTACGTATCAGGCAAGACCTAGATTTGGACAAGAGTATCATCATCGCTCTTCAAAACTCAGTCATCATTAGTACGTGCTTATTGGTCAGGAGGTTCGTGCCAGATTGTGGGATTCTGAAACTTATTTAGATTTAGCTGTTATTTTGTAATTTCAAGTTGGATATTTTTTATTGTATTATATTAATAATAGAATGTAAACGTTAAACAAATCATTTACCATGCTTTGATGTTGTATCTATATGGTAGCAGTTTAAGACCAATAATTTGTGGGAAAAAGGAATAATAATAATAATAATAATAATAATAATAATAATAATAAACAGAAATCCTTTGAAATATTTGAATAATACTTACACCCATGCATAATCCACCAGTGATTAAGCATGTGATACCTGCGTTACAATCGCATGAGAAAATTTTAAACATTTTCTGAAACTTCATTTTTCGAGTTGAAATGTAATTTATTTTTAAAAATGCCCAATATCAAACAATTTTAATCTGAAACGTTATCTACTTAGAAATATCCAGAGAAGAAAAGTTGTAACAAACAAAGAAGAGAAAAATATTTACCTACTCTGTTTAAACGTTTTGAAATCCTCAAATACATGGATCCCAACATATATAATTTTTAATTAGGTATCAAAATGTTATACAGATTTCTACTTGTCACAGCATTAAACATAAGCAGGTAAGAGATTGCTATTAATCCCAATTACGAGGGTTTTTAATTGAGATTTAATTGAATTTAATTTTAATTGTTAGTTTAATTGTTTTTAAAACTGTATAATATTGTGTTGAAAGGGAGCAGCCTGCTCCCCTTCAACACGATACTATAAATTAAAATGTTTCCTTCAGATGGTATGATAACATCTAAGTGTATTTTGGGCTTTTCATTGAATTCATTTTCTAAGGGCTTTTCATTGATTTACATATCCGCTAAACTATAAATGAATTGTATCTCAAACCAGCATTAAAGTCGTAAGATTTTCTCTCACTGACACTTTCATAATTAATAATAATGTGATTCTCAAGTTAAGTTATTTTTGCAAGGGTAAGTTGCACTTCTACATGTTTGCAGAATTCTCTCTTCGCAGATATTATTCTCTCTTCGTAGTGTGTCTGTTTTTATAATTACGAACAATACACCACCCCGAGGGTACACGTGCATTACATTAGCAGTCAAAATAAGAAATCTCTGTTCAATGTATTATTTGAATTTATTTATATTTCTCCCTCGGGTAATAAAATATTTTTAATTATGATTGTTTGGTTTGCGTATTATATCTCTACAAAAATAATTTATTGTTTAATTTTCGACGTAATTCTGGGAAAATTCTCTGTCGACAGAATTCATTTTAATGAAAAGATTACTTTTGTCATAAGAACGTAAACATATCTGTGGAGATAAAATTTAAATTTGGATGTTCTATTTTATGGATTGTTTTTGTTACGTCAATGCCGTTCTTGAACTGATTAGTAGTGACGACACACTCATTTTATATCATTCTGCGTTCATTTCCATTCTTCCTTTCTCCAATTCTAGAGCAACTCATTACAAGATATCCTCGTAAAGTCCTCGTTTTCAAGAGGCAAACAAATCAGTAAGGAAAGTTGCTAGACATTTCATTATTGGATTCACGTTGTCCTTGTTTACAGCAATGTAATATCTCTGAAACGAC
Source organism: Teleogryllus oceanicus (assembly GCA_964035755.1). Lineage (NCBI taxonomy): Eukaryota > Metazoa > Arthropoda > Insecta > Orthoptera > Gryllidae > Teleogryllus > Teleogryllus oceanicus. Next base: position 74,201,693 of record CAXIVR010000002.1, on the reverse strand, counting down.
TCTCGAGAACAATTGAATTTTACATCCTCCACCGTTGACTTTAAAATCTCAAGTATTGTCTCTTGCAAACGACGAAGATTTGTTCCTTTGAACCTTTTCTCAAGACTATCACGAATTGCTTTCTCCTCTGTTATTCCGCTGATTACGCCGTTGGAGTGGAATGGCAGGCCTTGCAACGAGGCCGCAGCAATCGACCGCCACTGATCGAAATATCTCGTCCCCTTTAATATCGCTCTGGATGAATATCGCGCCGGCGGCGGCGGCTTGTAGGCGAAGTGGGCGGGCTTCTGCCACGGGAAGCGGCACGGGCGGGGTGGGGGGCGGGAGCGGGGCGGGGTGCGGGGCCGGGGGCGGGGCTCGTGTTTGGCGCTTGCACCGGCGCCGCTCGTCCCGGTGGCGTACCTGCGAGACGGCGAGGAGTCGGCCGCGCTGGGCAGCACATTTTTATGGGCACGGCCGCTCGGGGAGGTCAATAAAAAACAACTTAGAGGCCAATCTTGTTATTACGCTGCATGGCCACAGTCAATCCATGCCCTGCCCCGTTCATGTATTACGCAACTCCAGGACTGCCCCTCTGTCCCCAAGATCCACGTAATTGATCCACTGGTACCTTTAATCAGCGACGGCCTTGATGCGTCCTCACTTCGCCTCTACTACCGCCACCGCCATTGACGTCTCCTTTGCCAAACCCTCGAGGTCGTTTCTAGTCTCCTAGCATCCTGCCTCCGACTGATCAACCCCCCCCCGCCCCATCAACTGTTTCTCCCCTTGCTTTCGCCGCGTCGTTTTTAAAAGGGCGGTTAACATCAAGAGCTGCGCCACTCGCTCGCTCAAAGCCTCAAAGGCCGCGCACATTTCGCCCGGCGACGTGGGAGGTTCTGTTTACTATCTCCTTGATACGGCCGCCCAAATTGTAAAGGTACGCTGACGTATCGTGTGTACGAAACCGAAAGCGAGGTAGCCTCGAGCGGCGTGGGCTTTTTCGTTGGGCACAACGAGTTTGCTCCATGACGTTTACTTGTCTACGTAAAACCTCTGTGCTGAGGCCTGGCTTGCAAACTACTGCAATATATGGAGAGTGAAAAGGTTTTTTGTTTCAAGTAAAAAGAAATCCAAAAAGGAAAAAATATAATTTTCTGATGAATGCGTTGAAAATGGTAGATGGGTGTTTTACGAAAACAATTGATTTCAATTTATATCTAAACATATTTCATTGCTTGATCTTTGTTTTGTAATCGAAAAAAAGTAGATTTCATTTTGAAATTATTTTAATTCTCGCTTATTAGTTTCTTATGATAAAATGAGCGAGTGAAAATATAGTTGTCTCTATAAGAATTCCGTCTTTAAATAGGAATCGAGTCAAATTGCCCTTTTGAGCTTTAGTGCGCAATTTTCAAGTACTAGTATTTCTTATCATCCATTTGTTTATTTGAACCTTTTATTCACAATTTCGAAGGAAATATCGTTTTAACGATATCATTAAAATTCAGCTTATACCATGAAGACCTGAAAAAGCCAAAAACTCTTTCGTTCATAACACCGAACTAATGATCATTAGATGAACGTTCCTTTTAAATTTGATCCTACTCTCCTGAACTCGCTGAAGTCCTGGACCCTGAACTCCCAAACTCGCAGCACGGGAACTGTCGGCTCGCTCACACAACACGTTAACAAGAACAACTCCAACTACGAGTTGTGAAGAGTCGCTGTCGCATCATGCGTCGGGAAACAAGAGCAGGAGGCTTCAGCGCGCTCTCTGGGCGAGTGGACAGAGGACGAACGCGCGGCGTGCCGCCGCCGTCCCGTCCGCGACTCATCTCGTCAGCGGCTGCGGTCGCCGCGTGGCGGCAGTTCCCCCCTCCCCCCTCCCCCGCCCCCCGAGCCCCGCGGCCACCGCTGTCGCCGCCGCCGCTATTAAAATTCCCTTGGTCCGGGCGGGCGGCGAGGGCGCTCAAACGCCGCCGTCCTTTGTGGCGGCGCTGTGGTCCTCGTGCGTCGACGGTAGCCGCGCGCAGGTTGGAGCCGCGGAGGACGCGATGACGCGGCGCGGCGCCGCACGGCAGAGGGTGGGAGGCGCGCCGCAGGGCACACTTGTGGAGAAACGGCGGGAGTGGGAACGGAGGAGAACGAGAGGAGAGCGAGTGTGAAAATGGTAGCGGCGAACGTGTGAGTTGCAGATGAAGGGAGTAGAAGTGGAACTGAGCGTCGGAATACTTCGAGGAAACTGCAAGGGAGCTGTGGAGTGTCGGAAACGTCGTATGGGAAGGATGAAACGAGATGCCGAGTGTCGAAGTAAAAAGGCACCAAGTGAAACGAGGGGGGGAATGAGTGAAGGGAGGCGTGGCGAGGAGAGGACAGGCACTGTGATGACAGTGATGATGGCGGCTGCGCGGCGGGGGGTGCTCACTTAAGCGGCGGCGGCCGGGGGGTCGCGGGTCGTGGCGCCAGAATATGAGCCGTGCGGGAGGGGTGAGGGGGATGCAGGCATGCGGGCGGGGGCCATGGGGCTGTATACGGGCGGGGTCGCCCCGGGCCACGCGGGCGGCGAGGCGAGGCACGCGAGCGAGGAAGCGGAAGCGGGAAGGGGGCGGGCAGGGGGACGGGTGTTCGAGAGCGCCGGAGCGGGGGGGGCGGTGAGTGGAGGTGCGGGCTAAGTGGGGGCGCGCGCTGATAGGACTAAAGATAAGCTGGATATTAGGATATTGTCGGAGGCGTAGACTGTAATGGGATCTGATTCCATTGCCGAACGCTCGTTGCGGTGAACGTGGGAGGTGCGCTGCGAGAGCTGAGGGAGGGTTAAAAGCCAGCGCTGTGGTTCGGAACGACGCGGTGGGCAGATTTAGAGCGAACGGCGTGGTGTGGGGGCTGCCACAGGAATGTATGTAAAAGAGTGTGTGATCCGGAGGAAAAGTTACGAGAGGAATATACATGTTTAAGGAAGAGTATATAAGGTGCAAATATATAAGCGGCGCGGTTGTTTAGGAGGAGCAGGTACAGTGTTGAACAGAACCACGAATATTCTTAAAAATATATTTGGTTAGAAATGACAATTTTAGAAGCTTCAATATATTATTGCTATGTCAGATAAATATGAATATTAAAAATAGTAATGAATATACTTTTAAAATGGCATACTTTTTTCTTTTATGTTTATAGTTACGTTTGATCTAATTCCTGAATTTAATCATTTTCCCGACTCTTCCTGTCATTATTTCTAACCATTTGAACTCATCATATTATTTTACTTTTCCATGCCATCCAACGCTTCCGTCTCCGAACGGAGAATATCAATTTTTAAAATCTTGTGTACATTTCCCGCAACAGTGTGTGTTTAGTGCTCAGTCCTATAATAAATAAAGATATAATAATTAGCTAGTGACTCAAATCCATCCATTTAAGTGACCTTAGTATTGGATTCAAATTTCTTACTGAATTGCTAGACGTTGAATCTAAATACAAGTAGTCGACGATTTTACAACTTTTATTGAAATGTTCTTCAAGCGCCCTGGACTAGCGACGTGATAGGTTTGATTTCCGCGAAGTTCGGAATGCCAGGAGGTTCTTCTGCCGATATCGAATATTATCCATTTCAGCAGCGAATTTTCGACATCAGATAAATGTTTTCGTCAAAGGAAGAAACTTTCTGGGTGAGAAGTTTCAGGAACTGCTGGGGGCAGGCTTTTCATAACTCCAAACTCCAAACAGTTTACGGAGTAGTAGCTTAACTCTTTGCGCTCCTAGGGCGAGTGGAACTAGACATTGAAAAATTGGTTTTTAGCTTCTATGTCACACATTCATCTTTCTTTTCGCGCAACTGTGAAGCAAACAATTAATGTCTATAATGCTCATTGTGGAATTGCAATTTATTAGAAAGTTATTAGACTAATAATTAGTAAAACTTACCTTGATGTAAACTAAATGGATGTTATTCGAATGTCCTTGCGAGAATGATAGTTCACAGTCACTAGCGAAGCGAGAAACCCTAGTTCAATTTCCGTTTTGCTTCCCAAAAATTTTGAGGAGAATGAAAGGGGCCATCCAAAAGAAATATTCGAACAGTACATAGGAATATCATGTTTACTGTTACATCATTTGTATTTATCAGAAGATTTCTGAAGCTATAAACTGGTTAGAAGTGTGTAGTTGGAAACCAAACATGTTTCCATAGTTTCTTTTCCAAAATTATCTTTTGTGCTCCAAAATTTAGAAGTCGCCAGTTGACGTTGACCAGCTATTTGACGTTGTTATCCAGATTTAAATAAACAGCTGATGGGGACCAGGATCATATTTGCTTTCTCTCAGTACATTAGAGGCTCTCAAGACGACGCAGCCTTCATTAGACCCTTTTCCTTCTCAGAACGACGCACATCAGGGGTGAATTAATGCCCACGCTGACAAAGCACTTCTTGGAGCCTCCGCGGGATAGGGGCCTGCAATAATGTTTTTAATAAACATTTTTACATTCGTTCATCAAAATGTAAAAAATTGTGTAATATTACATTTTTAAATTGCAAATTTATGTTTAATTACGCATTTTTAGTAATTCAATAATAATGAAGGAACCATAATTAGATCATGCTTGTGGCTTTCAAGATTATAATCTAAACTTACTATTGTAATACAGTCTTATTAATTCGTTGTTTACACCTAGAGTTGGCAATGTCATAGTGTAGATTTTTCAGTACGTTTTTTAGATCGCCTTATCTTTATATGACCAAAATGATGATTGATATGCTTGCGATAAGCTCCGGATACATCTTGTATTTCAATAGTAATCCGTGCGACCACTCGCGTTAGTTTCTGCCCAAGGACATCAGCAGTGGCTCTGTTGGTTTCGTGTGCAAGTGATTTCTGTGCGATGTAGTGGTTCTCGAATTCGCATGTGTTTTGTACAGAACAGAGATTGGAAGAGAAGAAAGAAAAATAATAGATTCACGTTCCTGAAGGCGAAAAAAACAGTGATGAAGACCAATTACTAGAATCAATGTGCGACAGTGAATGCAAACAGAAAGCGAGTACCGAAAAGAATAATACAAATATATACTTTGTAGTCAAATTCGGCAATAAATTGAAATAAATAAGCGCCACGCCGATTCCTAAATTCCAGGTAAAAAAATTCAACTTCACTACAGTACATATTCATACCTTGTTTCTGGATTAAAAAATTTAGCAGAATATCCTACTGACTACGTACACACAGAAAGTCATCACTCATTCTCACTAGAAGCATCGTCACAAAAAAAGCTGCACCCAGAAGGACGAGAGGATTACGATCATTGTTGGCAGGCAGGTAGAGGGGATCACGCATACGAAATTATTACACTTTCACATGTCTAGGAACAATATTTATTGCAGTACAAGGGCACAGACGATACATGTTAGTTCGCCATGTTGGCGAACGCACAGGTCCAGACGTCGCGACATGGAGTTGTATAGGTCTCGAATGGAGTCCTGTACTAGTCCATCCCATGCAGCTTGCACCTGAGTGCACAGTTCTTGCAGATTGTAGGGTAGAGGTGGGGTCCTGATCGCAAGCTCCATAGCATCCCAAACATTCTCGGTCGGGGAGAGGTCTGGCGATGCGGTTGGCCATGGCAGAGTACCCGCGGCTGCAAGGCTTGCTCAGGAGATGACTGCGGTATGTGGACGCGCGTTGTCCTGTTGAAATAGGGCATGGCGTGGGTGTTAACGAAGCGGAGATACCGGTAGCAGGATCTCCTGAACGTACCGTGCGGCTCTCACGGTGCCCTCGAGGAACACTAACGGTGAACGGGCACCATAGGATATCGCGCCCCACACCATCACAGCAAGCTGGCGGGACTTGTGATGGGATACCACAAACCGCTCGTCTTCACACTCCCCACTGCGTTTCGAGACACAGATGGTGGTCGTCGCCATCAAGGCAGAAGCGGGACTCGTCGCTGAAGATGACCCGCTGCCAGTCTGCATGGCCCCAGGTCTGTTCTTCCCGACACCAGGTGAGTCTGAAGCGACGTTGCTGGGATGTGAGTGACTTACAGGATGTGACAGTACAGGCTGCACAGCCCTCTGAATAGCACCAATCGTTCCCGTTGGATCTGTTCGCGCGTGGCGGACAATCCGTCGGTCCTGCCCCCTCGTGGTGCGCGGCAGACGTCCAGACCCTGTATGTGGGTGTATGCGTGCCTTCCTGATTCCATTGCCGCCAACAGCGGGCGATAGTGGTGTCCGTACGACATGTGTGGCGCGACAGGACTAGCCAGCCTCCCACAGACCCATTATGCGGCCCCTCTCGAACGCGTCTAGCTGGGCAACCGGCTGTCGATCTAGGCATAGTGTACGTGCAGATAACGCTCTGGCGACGCTGCCCGATGTGACCGTGGAAACGAAATCATTGGCTTAGCGAAAGGTGTACAAAATACCTACCGAATTTGCAGCGATCAGTAAGGTCTTTCAGAGTGCAGCTTTTATTATAAAAATGAGTCTATGTTGCGAAATTTACCGATGAAGGAAAACTCAAACCTTTGCTTCGAATTCGTTATTTTGTTGGAATATCAAAGTCGTCCAGATAGATCATCATCGACACTTCAAAAACTGGTAGCAGATGTATTGAAGCAGTACATATTCCGAAACAATACTCAACAGAACTGCGAAAGCTGTGTCCTGTGGGTGAGCCCCAAAATCAAATTTCAAAAAAAATCTGTTGAAGATGTTCATCTGATGGAGACTCTGAAAACGACCCAGAATATAGTCACATAATATTTAAACAAATTTGAGAATCTGATTTATTAATTATTTATAAGTTTATCATGGGCGCAAAACGTATGAAACGTGAGACATGTGAAAAACACACATCTACTCTCATATTTACGTCTGGCAGTCAGTGGCGTCTCCTTACTTCGGACTTAGGGCATTGGCAGTGAAGGAGTGTTCACCCCCACACTACTCTTTTCGCTTACATAATTAGAGTAAAATGAAATTATGTATACAAAATCATTATTTATTTTAAATTATGTTGGAAGAATGAGGGAAAGATAGTCGCAAAATAACAACAATGAGTTTGCTGTACTTTCTGTTGCAAAGATTGTAATATGATATTTTACACATTCTCCATTTCTCGTTTTAAAAATTAAATTCTGAAATATTATCAAAATAGGACTCGATCCCCTATCACTCAATTACGTGTTTATTTTATTCATACGAAAAGGAAGGAAAGGAATTATTTAAAACTATTGTTCCACTTTTCACTACTCTTGTCAAAAAATAACACTAATTTCATGAGTATCGCTAAAGGGTTCAACGCGCAACGGAGAATATCATGGAGTTCGCTCTCCAGCAGGCAGTTAAAAAGATTTCCAACTCTTTGGCACGCTTTGGTCCTCGAGTGGGAGGGACGTCGCGCGCATGCGCTGCCGCCTCCCGATCCGACCTGAAGACGTTGGAGGCATTCGCCAACGGCCTGAGCTGCGCTCAGCGCACTGCCTGCGTTGCATGGACGCGCTGGTGCCACGCTATGACGCCGATCGCAGGAAGACCGAATAAATGAAAGATTTTAATACATTCTAGGAATAAATGATTTTCATTTCTTGGGCGTTGACACACGACTTGCACACTCAAAGAAACACCACTGCTGACAATGTTTCTCCCTCATGGACATGTGAATTCCGGTGCCCCACTACATACCCATTTGCCCTGCCCCTTATTTGCTGATATCTTCACCAGCGGGGCGTGCAGGTTCACCACTGGACTCCCGATAAATGTGCACGTGAAGTGCTTGTAGGTGAAAGTGAATGTGTAAGAAGAGAGGAGGGGACAAAGATGAAGAAGGAAACGTCACACGTGCGATTGGTGCCCTATTTGACCGGGTACTGCTCCGGCACTCGCCTGGTATCGATCGGAGAAACCATGGAAAACTAGGGGTAGAATGTAGCTAGTTTCGAAAATCCACCACCAACAGGACTTAAACCCTAGGACGTCCCTGTCAACGGTGCTGCAGAGGCAACGGGGAAAGTGAAGGGAATAGTAAAATGAGGAGCAACTAATCAAAACGCATATTGTTCACTGGTGGAAAACATTGAGTTTGATAGGAAATTGTGTGGTTTTTAATATGTTCTACAGGGTTCTGGTTTCATATTCTTCAAAACGCATTCTAACACATTAAATTAAGTGCGTTTTGAAGAAATCTGAAAGCAGGAACGTATAGAATATATTAAAAACTATATGATTTCATACCAAACTCAATTTCTTTCCATCAGTGGACAATATGCGTTTTGATTAGTTGCTTCTCAAATATTATTTAATGTTACCACTTTCTTCTGATGACTTACAAATTCTTTGAAAATGACCTATAAAATGACTTAAAAATAAGGGGAAAATCACCAATTTCTTAAAGAATACTAAAAACTGGTATGAAAATGTTTATTTATTCAATGACTTTTACAATTTTAAATAAAATGTCTTTGATATAATTATATTTAATATAAAGTATTTATTTTAGGACGAAATGTTTTCCTCAGCTCCGTCTTCCAACCGTCAGTTTTGAAAGGTCGAATAAGTTACCAAAGATCCATGTCACTTGGGAGTTCGATAAGCAGACTCCACTGCAGAAGTGAATTTCGTCATGAAATTTGCAGTAGTGAACTTGCGTCATGACAAAAAACTTACGCAAATGTTGAAAAACCTCACGATTGGAAAAAGACAAAAAATGACAAAACATCACCCATTTCTATCACCTATATGTCGTAATAAACATTCGTTTACAAGTTAGCTACGTCCAGAATGCACCAATGAAAAGATGACTTACCAGATTCCGCTCCCTGCTGATCGCCGACGTGGTGAATTTCGTTCTGCAGCTAAGTTCTCAGCGGTGAGCGGGCGGAGGCGTCGGGCCTCCCTGCTCTGCTCCTCACATGCGGAAAACAGTTCTCTGCAGTAGTGAATTTCGTCATGAACTTATGATACAATAAAAATGGTTATTTACAATGTCTTTGTAAATTCATGAAACATTTACTTACAAAAACACGAAAAGAAAACAAAATTCGTAAAAATTACAAAAATGACGCAAAGATTAAAAAAATGACTTGAAAGAAAAATGACAAAAAATGACCCAATAGCTACACGTTTCTGTCGCCTATATGCCTAGATAAACCTTCATTTACACGTTAGATACGTCTAGAATGCGCCAATGAAAAGATGACTTACCAGATTCCGCTCCCTGCTGATCGCCGACGTTGTGAATTTCGTTCTGCAGCCAAGTTCTGGGCGGTGAGCGGGCGGAGGCGTCGGGCCTCGCTGCTCTGCCCCTCGCATGCGGAAAACAGAGTTCTCTGCAGTAGTGAATTTCGTCATGAACTTATGATACAATAAAAATGGTTATTTACAATGTCTTTGTAAATTCATGAAACATTTACTTACAAAAACACGAAAAGAAAACAAAATTCGTAAAATTACAAAATGACGCAAAGATTGAAAAATGACTTGAAGAAAATGACAAATGACCCAATAGTCTACAGTTTCTGGTCTATATGCCTGATAAACCTTCTATTACACGTTAGATAAGTCTGAGAATGCGCCAATGAAAAGATGATTACAGATTCCGCTCGCTGATCCACGTGTGGATTTCTCTGCAGCCAAGTTCTCAGCGGTGAGGGCGAAGGCGTCGGCCGCTTCTGCCTCGCATCGAACAGGTTCTCTGCATAATAATTTTCAATGAACTTTCGATACAATAAAAGGGTTATTTAAAAATGTCTTTGTAAATGCCATAAAATGTACTTAAAAACACGAAAAGAAAACACAATTCTTAAAAATACAAAAATGATGAAAATGTTTAATAAATGACTTGAAATAATGAAAAATGACAATAGCTCAGTTTGTCCTATATGCTTAATAAACTCATTTACGTTGTGTCTAGTGGCCAATGAAAGATGACTTACAGATTCCGCTCCGCTGATCGACTGGTGGATTTGCTGCAGCCAGTTCTCAGGGTAGCCGAGGCCGTAACTTGTCTGCTCGAGTTCGGAAAAGCAGAGTTCTCTGCAGAGTGAATTTCGTCATGAACTTTGATCAATAAATGAATTCAGTCTGAAATTCAGAAAATACTTACCCGAACAAAATGTAAATTACAAAATGACTCAAGATTGAAAAAAGACTTGAAAAAATGACAAAATACATAGCACACGTTTCTGTCGCCTATATGCCTAGATAAACCTTCATTTACACGTTAGATACGTCTAGAATGCGCCAATGAAAAGATGACTTACCAGATTCCGCTCCCTGCTGATCGCCGACGTGGTGGATTTCGTTCTGCAGCCGTGTTCTCGGCGGTGAGCCGTCGGAGGCGTCGGGCCTCGCTGCTCTGCCCCTCGCATGCGAAAAACAGAGTTCTCTGCAGTAGTGAATTTCGTCATGAACTTATGATACAATAAAAATGGTTATTTACAAAGTCTTTGTAAATTCATGAAACATTCACTTACAAAAAACACGAAAAGAAAACAAAATTCGTAAAAATGACTAAAATGACGCAAAGATTAAAAAAATGACTTGATAGAAAAATGCCAAAAAAATGACCCAATAGCTACACGTTTCTGTCGCCTATATTTCGTGATAAACCTTCATTTACTAGTTAGCTACGACTAGAATGCACCAATGAAAAGATGCCTTACCAGAATCCGCGCCCTGCTGATGGCCGACGTTGTGGATTTCGTTCTCGGCGGTGAGCGGGCGGAGGCTTGGGGCGTCGCTTCTCAGCGCCCCGCTGCGGCCCCCGCCGCGCCGCCCTGCGGGAGGCGAGACATCCCCCGCGCCGCAAAAGCGTTCACGTGTAGCGCCGCACTTCCCCCGGTAATCTGCTGCTCGAGACGTGTCTCCCAGTCGAGATTAAGCACTTGCTGGATTAATTTTGCGCTGTTGGAAACTGTTCGTTCATTTAATATCCTGCCTTGTTGTCTTTCTCTGAAATTCAAGGGAGATATTATTACGAGATACTGCAATATGGCAGTTTCACAGAGTTCTCCATGAAAAGTTTTAGAACAAAGTAGGGAGGGGCGGTGGTGTTTGTGTGGGAGAGAATGTGTATACAAGCGTGAAACGAATCTTCCTCTTTCTCCTTGTAACCCATTTGTTCTACATTCAATTAACTGTTGTAGGAAGAAAGGATGTTTCAGCAAATTGCCCATTTATCGTCCTTTTCCACGATATCTTGAGATAGCATCGTTATTTTCGCGTGGGTCTCTCCGCTCACGTTTTCCTCATTTTTCATTTTAACGTTTGGTTAACGTTAGCACTCATTGTGTAATTACTTTCGAGGTTCAAATGTGACGCGAAATTTGTTGAAAACCATTAGCGAACTCTTGAGAAGTGTTTTAAATGTATGTATATTTCCTTTGCAGCGAAACGTGTAAAGCATTTAGTTATTCATTTGTTCTGATGCTCTGAAGACGTTGCTGAGAGGTTGCGCCTGTTTGTAACAACTTACTAAGAGACGTGATTGAGTTCCATGCGACGACGTGGATTAAAAGATGTTCATGAATCAAGACAATTGAGACGACACCGGGAATATGGATTACAAATACGGTAGCAACGAGAATAATGGAGTGACAACAACGGAGAAGATGAACGTAATAGGATCGATGTGAAGGATGCGAGTGTTGGTCGTGGCATACATTGTAAACAACGGCTGTGGATAAAACTTAAAAGGGCAGAGTTGACTCATTTCTCTAAGAGATGGAATATTGGGGGATGTAATTTTGACTATATCCAGAGAACAGACGAATAGAGAAAGGGTTAATTAATAGAATGATCTCGTTTCTAAAACCAGTGTTAGACAAAAAGTGTTAGACAAAAAACAATTGAAGTATAATGTATACTGATCGAGTCTAACAAGCCACAACAATTGTTTTCAAATTTGTCATTTCAATACATAAGGAAATGTATTTTTGTTACTACATTTATAAAAGCCATACATCTTATATAAGCACGAGTCTTGGTGAATTTATTTGAGCCATATTTTTCATGTATACCTTGTTATTATGTGAAGTTGTTATTATGTTAATTTTGTATGTTATTACTCTGATCTAGACGATGAATCGAATTTTATTGTGAATGAGTTCTACGTCAAATCGCACAATCACAAAAAACATCATTTTTTAGCGACTTGAAACTTTTTTGGGATGAGGGACTTTGAAATCTAGGGTTGAAAATAGATGACACGTATTTTTTTTTTTTCTAATCCCACTCCTTTCATAAATTTTACCAACTATTTTTTCCGAAGAATCATGGGTGCGCTGATTTAAATTCTATTTGCGCATAACCCGGTTCCTTCAGAGAAATAAAATTACACCAAAATTTAACTTTAAACTTCAAAAATTCATGTAATAAAAATTTTTAAATTAATTTTTAAATAATTTTAAATTAAAAAATTTTGTTGTTTACATCTGCATAATTTCAATGTGTGACACAAATAAATAACATTTAAAAAATTATTTGTAGACCGGAGCGCCTACGGAGCCCACTGCCCGCCCGACTGGCTGCTCGAACTACGGGACGTCAATGACACGACGCGTCCAAACATAAAGCAACCGTGAGACTTATGTCATGTTTTGAATCGCAGAAACACACATACGGTCTCAAATGGAAGTCTTCTTACGAAATGAGATTATTAGGTTTGTTTATAAACAACTAACACTGCTAGGGTCTGCCTGAAACAGCCTTGTGGTATGCCTGAAACAGCATTGTCTCTCAGATACACTGACAATGAGTCAGTTGTGGAAACAGAGGAATCCGAGAAACATGTCCGTTGTTCCATGAAGTTGGTAATCACAGACAGCCTTAATAATAATATCAATACTATTGTCATTTGCATTTTCTTAATAGAAACATCTATAATTGCAGAGAAGTTGAAAATTAACTGTTTGCCATAAGAAAAGTAATATGTATCGAAAAAGCTGTTTTTCAAAATTCCTTCTGCATGCATGAACGTGCACCGCTGGTCCTGATACCTATGCCCATCCTAACGTCGTACCTAATAATAAAGATATTGACTGACTATGCTCGTCTTCACCAGTCGTTTGCTGTCTTCTGTTCTCTTCACGAGACAAAAATCACATTTTTGTCTCGTGAATAAAGTTTTCATTGTCTTATGTGATATTTTTTAAAAAATATCCTTTCGAACTTGAATATGTAATTCAAAGACAGCTGTAAATAAATGTCTTAGCTACTCTGCATCCTTTTGAGATTTAATGATCGAAAAATAATTTCTTTTCTGGATGCCTGAAACACGACATGAATACAATTCACCCTTTTTGGTGTGAATTCATAACACTTCTCAAGTAAGATTATGAAAGTGTTAACATGCTTCTTTTCGGATGGGGTCAGTGTCTAGTATTACAAAACAATGGGAGTTTATGCTACTACCAAGATGACTCGAAGAGAATGCTGCATAGCATTTCTTCCCTTCACGGCGTCTTATGGAAGAGAACCTTCCGACGGAAGGGGGGAGGCAACTATAATATTCTAAATAAAAGCTAGCCTTCAATCCTGACTGGTATCTATTAATTTTTCCAAGAAGTTAAGTGAGCTGATGATAATGCGAAGAATATTACCTTTCTATTTATAGCAATGCTGAAGCACACTTAGAAAGATATTAAGATATATAAAAAACAGTAGAAGGCACAAGGAAAATACATAGTTTCATTTCTTTATGAAACAGTCAATAGACGATGTTCCCTATAAAGTAAAGGAAATATCAGTTTGATTAACTGTTTTACATACTCTTATTCCTATAAATATTCCGTCCTTTTAATACTAAACTGAACCAGTTTGACACTTTTAATTTGAATTAAATCGGCCAAGAAGGTGGTATGTGTATATCTGGCACATAGACATAAAAGAATATTTGTATTTATTGCTCTTTGAAAGTATATTGATGGTAATCGTCGACTGCTGATTAACACTTTTTCAGTAGTGACGCTCTAGCAGACGTTGCAGCAAAACAGCAAGTAGACATTTCTATTGTATTTAATTCCTCTAAACCACCTTGTTCCACTTATGTGGAATTTTTCAGAAATTACAATTATATTTTTTCGAATTTTTAAACCGTCGAGTTTGGGAGAAATTTAAAAATAAAAATAAAATAAACCAACAAATGCCATTAAATAAATTTAATGAATTCAATACTCACATCAAATGAAAGAGCATATTTTATTCTTTAAAGTTGCAAAATACTAAATTTCTGTCACAATTACATGAGGAGTTAAAAATGATTAACTTTGGCGATCCGACCATTTTTGAACATTTTGAAAATTAATATCCCCTCCAAAAATGGTATTTGAAAAAAATATGTTTCATATTTTTGCTTATATTCTTCTCAGAAAAAAATCCAAAAATGAGACATGAAGTTCTAATTTCCCTTAAATTTGTAGAGTTTGACGTGAAATGACCCAATTACAGCATTCAAAATCAAATCTTTTGTTAACGCGAACAAGAAAAAATAAAGAATGCAATACGAAAACAAATGATCCAGCTGTGTGTGACGATGTGAGGTTTTCCATAACTTCAACTGCAATTTTAATAACTGCATGAATTTATACATAACTCGTGTGAAGGGAACGTGGGAGAATTGTGGGAAGCTATTTTTGAGGGTAAAGAATTAAAAGTCAATATTAAAAATAAAATTACTAAATTTAACTCCGTAATTGAGTTTAAAACATGTCATTATTAAAATTACAACAACATGAAAATGTGGTGTTTGTTTCGTAAAAGTCCGAAGCGAATGTGTCGAATCACATCATCCCGTGTGGGAGCTGCCCCTGCGAGCCCGGACCCCGCCACTCTTTCGCTGCCCCCTCCTCCCATTCACGTGGGGAGAGGGGGGGGGAGGGAGCGGGGGAGGGGGAGCGTTATTGGCTTCTCGCCTCGTGTAACAAAGGGCGCCAAGCGACGGTTATCGGGCGGCGCTTCTGGCCTTGCTCTCTCCGCCCACTGAATCCGTCCCGCCCCGCCCCGCCCCCCCCGCTCTGCTCCGACTCGGCCCGCGGCCCAGAGCCATCGGATGCGCCTCCATTAAAAGTGCGGCCACACCCCCCTCGCCCCGCCCTTCGGTTAGCGCTACACGGCCGCTGCGAAGGATTCACCTCTCCCTACGTTCGCTTTATGAACACACCTCTCTCTCACTCTCCCTCCCACACTCGCCCTTCGACTTTTCATGTTCTCACGTCTGCACATAATTCGATAAGTTGTGTGGCACAGGGCGTGTTTATTTTACAGTTGACCAAATATTTCTTACTGGTCATTGTAACCCACCGAATTTTCTCCATTTCATTTCTCATCTTGTAAATTCCAAATTGTTGTGTTCGTCTAATGAATAACTGTCTTGTTAGTCGATTAGTTACAAGTCACTAATGGCATTTTATAGCATTCTCACTTTTAATTCTAGAAAACGTCCACAATAATGTCTAAGGCGCGAAATTCTACGAATACATTACAAGTTTAAGTATAAGTGATCGTACTATCAATTAAAACTTCGGAACATTCAATTTCATTTCAAGAAAGTTAAGATTCGAAGCTTCAAACGTATGTTGAAATGTAAAATGTCAGAGTTGCAATTGAAGTAACTGACTTTTCGTAATACAATTTTGTTTTTCTATTCCTACCATTAAGCATTAAACATGAGTTCACTATGCGAAACACATTTAACATCAAGGAAAGAGAAAGTAGGTTGCTGGAAACAACTTGAAAACACAATCGAGGAATTCGAGAATCGATCGCGAGTTCCGTGGACGGCGTCGCAACGTCGGCGTCACCCGACTCTTGGGGTAACCGCGCAGCTTCTGGAAGAGAAAGCGTAATCCCTGTGGAAACTTGAACCTCGAAAAAAAAAAAAAAATTGCGGCGGCGTGGACGATTCGGCGCGGACGTTGGGGGGGGGGGGGGGGGGGGGGGAGCAACGCGTCGCGCTGCGCGAATGTCAGTGCGGGAAAGTGGGGCACTCCCCTTGGGCCGGCGCTACCCGCTCCGCTCCTGCCCCCGCTGCTGCCCCCGCTCCTGCCCCCTGCCCCCGCCCCTGCCTCCTCCCCTGCCCGCCCCTGCCCCCGCCCCTGCCACCGATCCTGCTCCTGCCCCGCCCCTGCCCCCGATCCTGCCGCCGTTCCTATTCCAGATCCTGCCCCCGTTCCTGCCCCCGTTCCTGGCTCCGCTCCTGCTCCCGCTCCCTCCTCCCGCTCCTGCTCCGCTCCTGCTCCCGCTCGCTCCCCCCCGCCGCTGCCCCTAATCCTGCCCCCGCTCTTGCCCCCGCCCCGCCCGGCCCCACCGCACAGTGGCCGAATAACCAGTCCAGCTGCATCTTCACCATGACGTGCTAGTGCGCTCAATTGTTAAGTCATCATTGGCTGCTCCAACGTACCCTCAATGGAATACCTTTTTGCACGGAAATAGTGCTGGTAGAACTCTTTTATTTATTTTTTATTTGTTGTCTGGTTTAAATTCTGAGAACTGATTTAATTTTGTGTGATAGTGTTGGTGATTGTAGCTGGGAATAGCTGTTGTCTTTTTTCATATACTAGAAAATACGGCAGAATACTTTTTAAAAATGTGTTATGATGATAGCCTTGTTTATTCTTCATTCATGTGTATTTCCGTTCGTTCTGTTTGTTTGTTTTGGATTTGTTATTTTTCTTCACCACGGAGAAGCTGACGCATTTTTGACTCTGACAGAATATAAAATATAAAATACCATAAATTTTGGTGTTTGTGGTGGAGCCGATGAGGTACTTTTAATGTGATATTCACGGTTTAGAGAACAATAAATGTTAATGCGCACTACATTTCAAATATTTCTGAGGCTCACTCACTTTAAACGGATGGGATCATCATGGTACGAAGGTGGTTGTAGACCAATGCAAGCAACATCAGCTTTTCCCTACTCCGCGGCCTACAAGCTTTTCTCCACAAACTCTACGGACATTCCCAAGAGACGGTAGCGCTGCATTATTTGATTGAAGTGTTATAATATGTATGGAAATTTCGCCCTCGCCCGTCTCCGAGGCCCCGTTGTTTCGTAGAGCGGCCTCCGCTGTACGCTCCGGAAACGGAAGTTGAAGCCTTGGAAGCACGAAAAAGACTACGGAAGGGAGGCGACAACGGTAGGTAAAGAGACCACGATGCGGCATCTGGGCAGAGATCGCAGAACTGCATTAGGACAAACTTCATTCAAGGACGTAGACTTCCTCGGTCAGAGTCAATAAATTCTTGGCTGTCAGGAAATGCCACGTCTGTGTACCAACGTTACAGCACGATGTAGTTTGCCCTGAAGAAGGTTGCAATGAGATATCGCAAAAGTTGAGAGTTGTACGTAAGACGCGGAATATCCGAACGGCTAAGAATCTACAAATTGCAATTGTGGAAATTGAAAATTATACCTTAAGGACAAATATTCACATAACATTATACCTGCTGGGATTGCTAAGGGGAACGTTCTGGTCCCGACGGTGGCTAATTTTCGACATTATCTACGTTCTGGATCGAATACACTAATTTTCCTGTGGGGAATTCTAGCAGCCGGCAGCTTTGAACGGTAGTGTCCCTTGGTTTCCCCGATCAATAATAGGCGAATACCGGAGCAGAACCTTAATACATTAGCCAGGGACGGCACGCGACCTTTCCTTCGTTAACCATGTCCCCTTACATACACTTGCAATTCCAAGCAATGTACTACCACACATGTCGGAATATCAGTCAGGAAATTAGAAGTTGTTCTGGCTACCTGTGGGATAGATAAGTGGTGGGGAAAAACCAGCAAGCCGACGTATAGGTCGGCGCCAGACCTCGTGGTCCAGCAGGAGAGGAACATAACGATCTCCTTGGATATAACGTGTACTACACGTACGGGACTAATGACCACAGTAGTTGACGCGCTCGGAAACTAAATAATCTATCAATCACTCAAAGAAGTAACTACATTATATATTTGATCCCAGTGAATAAGCTGATAAGTCATAAACAATTTTACAGGGGAGCAAAAAACAACTTTAAACATACTGTGAATCAGAGATTAATTATATTGAGATATACAAAATTTTCTCTCTTACATTTATATCTGCTAAAGATCTTAGCGTCCGGCTTGCTGGGTCAATGGGTCACGATATATTATAATCCTTATTACCTATATAATGGATTATAGGATCGCTGACTATACAGCGCAGCTGGGAATCTGAAATAGAATGATTCTATTCCTAGTTCATTTCTGTTTGGATTGACTAAATGAAAGATCACTTTCTTTTCTAAAGAACAAAATTCAACAAAGTTTATTTTTACGCTTTTAGCAAACAATTTAGTGAATTTACAATTTTTAGGCCTTTGATCAAGATATCTTTCAATTTACAATTTATACCGCGGTTAACTTATCTTTTCTTCGTTGATGTCCCTCGTAGACTTCTCAGTCGAAATATCTTGCGAGCTTGCCGTAGTCCAAAGTTCCACGAAATCCTCTTCTGCCCCTATCCAAGCTGGTCTCAAACTATCAAAATTATCAGTCCCGATTACGTCCTATGACATAGTCCCGAACTCGATTACCACTCCCGACAAAGTTCCAATTTATACATCAATATTGCTTCCACATGAAAATATCTGCAATATCATTCACTGTCCTTAAAATTTCACTGATAACCCAATTCTATCTAGATTGTACTCGTTCCTCTCACGAACCTACGATCAGTTCAGAAGCGCGTTTCCGAGCAGAATGAAATCTTCCTGCATGATTCATCCTCGAAGACTTCGTATTAAACTACCTTCATTTTTTCATAACATTTGACCGTCCTTCTCTCACCCAGCCAATCCATACGTTTGTTATATTTTGGTGTAGCTGACTTTGATCGTCTAAACTTCTTCGCCCAATCCCAAATTTTCTACTTTCGGCACCAAGCCATCTCTTAATGCATTTAGAAAAAAACTACATTGTTTATTCACGGTCGTTGCTAAGCTCTAGCTCTCGTGATATTTCGTAATGCATGTTCCACCATATTGTCTACAAATAAATGTTAGTTTATTTTAACGTGACATATCGGTATGTCACAATATTACAAGAAAACCTCACACAAATAGTTTCGTTTGAATATAATTGATTTGATTGAATATCATTAATCCTTGAATTAATTCAGTTTAAAGTGGTTTTTTGCTCTCCTGTAAAATTAAGTGTTTATGACTTATCAGTTTATTCACCGGGATCAATATATTACAAATATTCCTTATTCCTTTCCAAGATGAAAGTCGTTGGTCCAAGAGGGGGTGGCACATGGTGATGCGGTGGCGTTTGGCGCGGCGGCGGGGCCGAGGCCCGCCCCGGGCACCGCGCTCCCGGCCACTGCTCCCGCCGCGCCGCTGTTGTCAGCCACGGAAGCGAGAGCGGGAGTGGGAGCGGAGGGGGCGCGCATTTGTTTTTTGGCCTTTCCGCGCGGATGGCACAATGCCCTCCCTCTCTCTTCGCATTTTTCTGGTCGCGGCGCAGCGCAGCGCGGGCGCGCGCCGCTCGTTGCAGATGTAAGCGCCCGTTGTAATCGACGATTTGAGATAAAAACAACCGAGGTGGAAGGACACGGTGTTCTGCGCCGCGCTCTGTCAAATATGTCGCAGTAAAGCGCTATTTGCTGGAGAATAAACACGGACTATGACGTCGGCTGCGCTGTGTTTGGTGTGGAAACCGTTCCGAATTTCTCCCATCGGAGTGGGGTGAACGTCACATTTTGCTTGTGTGCGCTGCAGCTCATGATGGTATTGCGATGTGTTTGGCCATTAAAGTATTACGTGTACGCGATGTTTTCACTAGCGAGCTTGTGTAGTTGCATTATGTTAGCAGCATTAATGAGGTTTCTTGTGATTGTTTCGCCTTTCACAAACTGTGTAACTCGCTTTACGACTAAAACGATAGTGAAATCTGAGAAAAGGTAATTTGACAACTATTCATATTGTAATGATGAATCGTTTTCAGATGTGCGAAGTATAGTGTATAGTGAGGTATTGCACGATTTACAGTTATTGTAAAGGTTGTTAATTGTATTATAGATTGATATACGTTGTGTGGATTGAAAATAAAATAAAATAATTGAATTAATGATTTTAACAAGTATTTCTTAGGTTTGAATGATACTTATGTTTATTTATAAGTTTATCACTTATTAGTTAATGTTTATGTATTAGTTCATATTTCCGTGTGTAGTTTTTTAAATCTTTAGCTTAACGTTTACTCTTAGCATTAAATCATTCGTTATTATTATTATTATTATTATTATTATTATTATTATTGTTTTTGTTGTCTTATAAATTATGCATTATTAATTCAATCATTGTTGTCTTGAAATTGAACTCTGTTAATGGATAAGTTCCATTTCAAGGGAGGAATATGTCCATGTTATTCATATGTGTCATTTTGAATACATACTGAGTGATTGATGGTGAAGAATACTAGCAAATAGTATACTTAGATACACGTTCTAAAAATCAAAAAGCGATAAATTAATGGCAATTTCAGTTTTATGGACTCGGAAAAGCCGCACGGCGAGAAAAAAAATTAAATCCAATTTATATTCCAAAAAACGTAAATTTATCCCCCACAAATATGATACTCCATCCGGCAATTTCCTTTCCCAGCTCCTGCGTTTCCTGAAGCTACCTGAGCCCTAAGTTGGGAATTTACCGGGGAGGCGGCTTCGCTTTATTTGCAAAGAAGTACAAATTGGCGCTCGTTAGGCGCTGATGCAGGGCTTCGATGGCTATCTGAGCCGCGCTGCGCTAGGGGCTCCGGCGCGGCGTAAATAACGGAGCAGCGCGCGGCGCGGCGCGGCGGCGCACACTGGGGCGAAACGGAATGACGACGCGCACTAAACGGAACACGGCCGAAATAAACTGGCTGATTGAAGAGCGTTTACGGGCGCGTCAACTGACAAGGTCATGAGTCCCGTAAGTGTAATGGGTGTTTTTATCGCGGGAGGTAGTGATGGTGATACCCCTCACCACTGGATTGCGAGATCCGACGCCGACCTAAATGTCAGCTTGTGGAGTTTGCCCAATCAGATATCTCCATCCAGTTGCCCAGCGCTCCAGCCGAGATAATCTCTAAGCTCCTGACTGGTTTTCCTTCAAGTATGGTAGTGTACTGCATGTAAGTGTTGTGTAATTAAGGGGTGAGATTTGGACAAGGAAAGATTCGCTCGCGGTCTGTTTGTTAGGGAACTGCTCCGGCATTCGCCTGGAGTTGATCGAAGAAACCACGGAGAAATACGTATCAGAGCAGCCGGCCGCTCTAGAATTCTCCTCTAGCCAGCGGCTGAATGTAGCTCGTGTCGAAAATGGTGTCATCGTCAGATGACCTCTGAACCCTCGGATGTAATAAATAATAAACCCTTTCCAACACGCTAACAAAAGATGACGGTTTTGTGTCATTTACAATAAACCGTCGAAAAAACCGTAATTCGATGGAGTTTGGGTAAAGAGGTATGTCATAGGAGAGAGTCATAGAAGGAATTGAAATTGAAAATAAAATTTCGTGTTGTCAACGCATTTATGCATTCAGTTTTCAATTTTAGCGCATAATCTAGTTTAAAATCACGAGCCCTCCTTCGGATAAATAGGTCCAAGTCGTTAATTTTATTCAAACGGACGAGATGGATTAAAATTCCTAAACCCATGCAGATCAAAGATAAAAGTACGTGAAGCAAAATACTTAAATTAACTGATTGTACTTCATCATTCATTCAAGGCGTAGCAGGGCAACAGGTCTTGTTGCGAATGACGCGAAATTCCGCATAGACGCCACCTATTACGTGGAAAACGGTTAGTGTCTCGTACAACGCTATGTTGTTGAAAAGCGAACGCTATGTTGTTGAAGAAATGCAAAGCTATTTGTTGACAGTGATTGTAAAGAAGACGTTCCGCTTGTGTCAAAAGTTTGCGATCCATCATCGCATCAACACAGAGTGTAACTGAGCATTTGAGCCTGCGACACAGTCTGTACTCCTTGCATGTATTGGTACCACCTAGCAAAGGCTAGATGCTGAATTTGACTCCAGGTGATAATTAGGAAAACCTATAAAAATATATAACCAGCTGACGTATAAGTTTGTTCACGGCAAACGCTAGCAGCTAATTTTGTCTCCAGGTGGAAATTGTAAAAACCCATAGAAATAAATAACCAGGTGACATATAAGCTTGTTCTTCATCTACTTGGCGTTTATAACAAGATTCTAACGCTCGCATGTACTGATAATTTTATTGTATTCCACTAAGTCGAGTAGTTCATCGTTTTAGAGGTTACAATTGCATGTGGCCGCCACAGTGTGATCATAGTAAAGTAGGTTTTATTTAGAAAACATTAAATTGATCCCATTTTAATGGTTGAATTGTTCAGTGGATTGTAGATTTTCTTCATTGTACCACTCGCTAAGCAACATTATTCCACCTTTGCAAAAAGTGATTTAATTCCCTTTACCACAACATCAAATTAGTTACTGTTGGATAGGGAGTAACCGGAAAATAGAAGTTGATGTTCTGTGAACAAACCATGTGCAAATGCAACCCCCGTTACACTGCACCATGCACCATCTTTCTGCATCATTCGGAAACGAAACGTCGACCCTGAAAATAACTTTTCGGTGTCACGTATGAAAAACTAGTTGTTTCTTACGCCGTAATCTAGACAATGAGATTTGCTGGATGTTGTATTAAATTTTTGGAGAGTACCCACACTTCAAACAATTGTCAGAAACGTTTACAGCTGGGTTTCAATATAAAGCTCTTTTACTTTTAAAACAATGATTTTCAGAGTGAATAATGTTCCCATAATAATCGTCTAATACGTCTTTATAAATCTTTGTTTATTGAATGGCTTGGTTATGAGAATACCACTAGATGCAACTGTTTTGCAGCAAAGTTAATCGAGTCTGCTGCTAGTTAGTACATTTTAATCTAGAGATGAAACTAGTATTAAAGAGGAGCGATACTGGAAAATTGATAGTAATGCATGATATTGGATAAATGATAGAATACAAAGCTTGTTAACCCGTTGTGTCCAATGCACATTATAGACATTATGACCAGGATTTAATTCCTGGCATCCTGGACTCCAATACTCCGATGTTGCAAATGAGCAGTCTGTCCACTACACCAAGAGTCACCCAATAAATAAAATAATAAACGACAATAAAACACTAATATTGACCTCCTCTATGTCTAATACACTACGGAAACGTGACGATTTTCTTTGAATTATAGAAATATCAACACAAAATTACGTAAGAGTGCTTCTGCTGTATTCGCATTCACCCTTCAGTCATGCATCAAATAGAATTAAGACCAGCACTCTAAAACTTAGGTGATTATGAAATAAGGAAAATAGGCAATATACATTGCGCTGCAACACATGTTACCATTGGGCATAACTCGGATTCGATGTGTTTTAAGTTCTGAAAACCGTGTCCGTGATACGTCACGAGTTAATAAGTTTTTACACTGTAATCTTTAGTAAGACTTTTTGGGCGTTCTATTACGTTTTTAGAGAGAGACTCCATTTCGTAGCACCGTTTGTCAGAAATTTTCTGAGTTGGTTACCAGTATGTATGTATTTTTACTTTTAAAACAATCGTTTAAAAGATGTTGAATGTTCAGGCGGGTTTAATTAGTAATCACAAAAACTCTACCGAAAGTATTCCCCCAAAATTCGTAGAATTTTGTTGTACGATTAACTGGTAAAGTGTAACTTTTAATTGCCATTGGTAAAAGAGTGAAAGTGAACAATCATTGCTTACGATTCTACGCGACAATTCGTTAACTCCATTCCATCGTCACTCCGTTCCATGAGTCATTTACAGCCGACGGTAAAATAAATTGAACATATATTGTACTTTATGAATGAGTCGTACACAAGAGATCAACACATGAAGTGATGGACTCTTTCGTAATATATTTTACTTAAGTTATAAAAGGGAAAAATTGTTTCAATCGAAATTTAGTCATTTCCCCCATCAAAATAAACGTTAAAAACCTTCAAAAAAATGCATGAAGAACGTAACGTGTGGTTTTCGTTTTATTTTATTTCGTGGTGTTATTCTATTATTCATGGGCGTGTCTTGCCGGCCGTGTGCAACGCTCGCCTGGATGCCGCGTGAAGTGTGGTAAGCGGGGGTCGTTTGGGCCCAGTGCGCGTCTAGGCCCAGGCGCTGAGCCGCTCCGTCGCCAGCCGCAGCCGCCCCGTATGCGCTTAGAGCCAGCGGGCGTCGCGCCAGCCCTCCCGCTCCGCCCTCCCAACGCCACGCCCCCACCGACCTGACGGCCAGCTCGCCAGGCTCTGGGCGGCCGCTTACCTGCTTCTGTCTCGGCCTCGGCCGCTGGGTTAGGACCATTTCCACGCGCTTTCTCTTGTGCCGATCCTTTTTGCTTTATTGCGTTTATGTGTTCGGGGTTTCGGAAAGGGGTTAAAACGGAAAATTTTCCACGATTTAAACAAAATTATAATTTATCAGGGGTCGTGGCAGCGTGTAGTGGTTAGGACACACGTCTGCTAACCTGAGAGACCCAGGTTCAAACCGGTAGCGGTAGCTCAGTGCATCGACTGATATCACTGCAGCGCCTCTGACCGGGAGGTCCTAGGTTCGAGTCCTGACGGCGGCAGGATTTTCAACACCTGCTTTTCAGCTAGGTCGAATTAAGTAGCTGTCTGGAGGAGAATTCTAGCGGCCGGCTGCTCTGATCGGTAGTTTTCCGTGGTTTCTCCGATCAACGCCAGGCGAATGCCGGAGCAGTACCCTACCAAACGGGCCACGGACCGCGCGCGATCTGTCCTTCCTCTTCCTTGTCCTATCCTCTCCCCTTACACACACTACATTATCATGCACTACACTACCACATATTCCGGGAGACCGGTCGGGAGCTTAGAGCTTGTCCCGCCTGGAGCGATGCCCGCTGGTGGGAGAGTCCTGGTTAGGGGGAAACCCCACTAGCCGACGGTAGGTCGGCGCCGGATCCCGCCATCCAGCGGGGGAAGATCACCGCCATCTCCCTAGAAAAACATTAACTACACTAACGGGACTAATGACCAAAGCAGTTGACGCGCCCGGAAAAACGAAAAAACCAAACCAACCCAGGTTCAAACCTCATCAATTTTTGTTATCCAGATGTGTCCTATTCAGGGTGATCCAGAAGGTTCACTTAGTCTCCTTTCAAGATGAGTACCAATATTTAATGGCTTTATAAACAGTAAATATTGAGCAAAATTCGTACATGATGCACGACGATTATAAGATCTTCTTTGACCCGTTAATCTACTGGCCCTGCAAGCGGGGAAAATGAATGCCAAAATGGTTAATGGACAGAAGTCCTAACCTCCTGGAACCCTAAGTAGGCATTCCTGCAATACAAATGGTAAATAAAAAATATAATTTATCAATAACTTGTGATTGTCTACTTTACTAAGCATGATTTTAAGCAAAAATTACTAAAGGAAAATTTGTTGAAAGTGAACCATCTGCACCAGCCTATTCACCTCCATAACAATACGTCATAATATGCATAACAGTAGATGAATAGCAGTCAAACATTTACTCTCTGTACCTCTCACTGGAGTACAGCTATTCGGGAAAATGTTCTAACCCTTAGAACAGACGCGATGGACCCATTGCCAAGCCAACACGAGTTGGGGATGTACGATCCGTAACTTTGATGTATTACACTCATCTGCAGTTTCAGTGCACTACGATAATTTTTCCGCGAATATAATAATGTAATAACGTAATAATGTTTCCGCAAATCACACTATTACTTGAATTCACTGCTAAAGTGTCGCCATTTCACTTCAAACTACTGTGACTCTTGAATGAAATGTAAGAAGGTTGAAAAGGACATCTATAAGTTTAATCACAGTTTATGTCATATATGTATTTCATACTTAACCGTACTTAAAGCATACGTATATTTATAATTTTGATTAGCTTCCATTTGCACGTTTACTTTTCATTAGATTTCCTTTTTCCACCCATAAGGCCACATTTACCTTCCTGTTCCTAATTCTCTCCTAAGCTATCGGAAACAATGTCTTAACGAGCATTGCTACGCCCGACTTTTTTAAGCCATGGACAGGACTGAAGAGTTGCTCGCCCTTCTGTGTTCTCTCTAGGTAATCTTTACAGTAGTACTTTTAACTCTTCTCTTCCTCTTCGCTGAGAACCTGAACTATTTCTTTTGTGTCAGCCTACCGTTTCTTTCACATCTCACTTTCATTCAGTTAATCTTTGTCCTTTAATCCTAAACAATTTTGAATTCTTCTATCATCTTTGGCCTCTCGCTAAATCGATTAATCAGCTACCATTAAATGTTTAATCTTGTTTTTAAAAAACATTATTGTGTAATCAGGAGGATGGATGGCACATTAAGATGTCCTTAAATATAGTTTGAATGTATTCGTACATGGAGCATTGTAATAATGAAAGGAGATGTTTACAACAAGTGAAGCGACCTGCCGTGGCCGGAATGAAAGTTCTGCACTGCGCTGCGTGATGCGCCGCCCGCGGGCGCTGCCTTCTGCTGGGCTTTCGTTGCTGCCTCTTCCCACCACAACCGCGAAATGCACCGGTTGGGCCACCTCACCACTGCCCCTCGCCGCTCCTCGCCGCGCCTCCCCGCTCCCGTCATTCTCCTCACCCCTCTCTTCACGGCTCCTCCTTCCGCTCCTTACAGGTCTTCCCTTGCAACCCCTCTCGTCGCGTTCGCCCTCCCCCCGCCCATCCCTCACCACTCTCGCCGCTCTCTTCGCCCTCCTCACGCTGCTCTCTTCGCCGCTGCCATCGCAACTCGTATTACCGCTCTCTTCGTCGCTGCTATCGCCGCTCCTCTCACCGTTGCTCCGCCACTGCATCGCCGCTCCTCTCGCTGTTCTCTTCAACGTTGTAAACGTCGCTCTCTTCGCCCTCCTCGCCACTCCCCCGCTGCTCTCGTCGTCACTCTCCTCATCACTCTTAGTCGTCGCTGGGGGAGGCTCCGCGTTGGGAGTGGTTCCGCGTTGGGGGCGGTTCCGCGTTGGGGGCGGTTCCGCGTTGGGGGCGGCTCCGCGTTGGGGGCGGCTCCGCGTTGGGGGCGGCTCCGCGTTGGGGGCGGCTCCGCGTTGGGGGCGGCTCCGCGTTGGGGGCGGCTCCGCGTTGGGGGCGGCTCCGCGTTGGGGGCGGCTCCGCGTTGGGGCGACTCCGCGTTGGGGCGGCTCCGCGTTGGGGGCATTGGGCGCTCCGCGTTGGGGCGGCTCCGCGTTGGGGCGGCTCCGCGTTCGGGCGGCTCCGCGTTGGGGCGCGCTGAGCGCCGCGTTGGGGCGGTCACGTGCGCTCCGCGTTGGGGCGGCTCCACGTTGCGACTGTTGGGGCGGCTCGCGGTGGAGCGCTCACGTTGGCAGCTCCGCGTTGGCAGCCCGCTTAGGGCGCTCGCGTTTGGCGTCCGGTGCCGCGCGCTCGCTATATCCCATCCCAGCCGCACTTATCCTCCCCCCGGGTCCGCTTCCCTTCCGCGCCTCCTCCGCCCCTTCTCCTCCTTCTTCCGACGCCGCGATTTATGAATTCCCCTCCGGCCGGTGCACTTAGGGTATTCATTCGATCCGCGCGCGCGGCGGCGGCGGCGGGCGGGCGGAGGGGTGGGCGGCGGTGGATGGGCCGCTTTTAATGCAATATTCCTGCGCGCGGATCGCACGTCAGGCAAACGAGGCCGTGATTCGCGCGCGTCGATCCGCCGCCCTCGCCTCGTCCCTCTCCGCCTTCGTTGCGCGCGTTTAGCTGACTTGTTGGCGGTTTCTCAGTCGTGAAATATCGAATCGGCGGCCAGTGTGTTTTATTACGTGCCATTACGAGATAGCGAACTTCATTGGGCGAAACAAATGGTACAGAGAACATTTTTCATATTTTTTCGAATAATCTATCTTCTCTCAACTAGCGGTCGTTATACCTGCAGGTGTAATAGATTTACTGAAATAAAAATGTTTTAAGTTAAAACAATATTTAAACAAAGTGAAGGCTCAATTTTAATTAATAGCAATGTGTTAAAAGAGGATTCATTGTGTATTGTTGAAAAATTGACTACAACATAAATATTGTGAGGTTCAATGCACTTGAAGTTTTGAATGATCCTAGTAAGTATTTCATGTATACATTTAATTTTTTTGAAAGTAAATTACTCCATTTTTCAACACCTTGAATGAAATGAACCTTAAACGCTAAAACTTGCCAGATATAGCGAATCGTGACAATTGCGCCGGGGGCAGTGCGTTAGCGAAGTTGTTTGGGAGCGGGGGCGGCGCACGATTTCCAGCCGCCTTGAGCCGCGGGCGCTGTGCCGCAGCCAATTACAAAAGCGCCAAGTTTTCAGGCGTCGGATCGCGCGTGATAATGGAATTGCGAAACTTGAGGCGCGCGCGGCCATGGCGATGGTGTGGGCGAGGGTTTGGCGCGAGAGCCAGCAATGGTAGAACGCGGCCGCAACGGCGCTCGTGGCCCCGCGTGAGGACGGTGAGTTAATGCAGATGGCAATGGAGTGACGATGGCGATAGAAGTACTGATAACGACCGTAACAATGAGTTAGGAATTTTCAAAGTAAACCAGTGATCCAGCAATCGATGTACCCACTAACTTTGTGTAATTTCTCTTATGGTGGAATGCGTATAAAGTGAACGAGATACAAGTGTATTTTCTTACGATGCTCCAATTTCCAACCGGGAGGTCCTAGGTTTGAGTCCTGATGGCGGCAGGATTTTCGACACTAGCTTTTCAGCTAGGTCGAATTCAGTCCCTGTCTGGAGGAGAATTCTATCGGCCGGCTGCTCTGATCGGTAGTTTTCCGTGGTTTCTCCGATCAACACCAGGCGAATGCCGGAGCAGTACCCTACCAAACGGACCACGGACCGAGCGCGATCTGACCTTCCTCTTCCCTGTCCTATCCTCTCCTTACACACACACACACACACACACACACACACACACACACCTTTCACTAACACACACTACACTACCACATATTCCGGGAGACCGGTCGGAAGCTTAGAGCTTGTTCCGGCTGGGGCGGCGCCTCGCTGGTGGGAGGTTGGTTAGAGGGAGACCCCACTAGCCGACGGTAGATCGGCACAGGATCTCGCCATCCAGCGGGGGAAGATCACCGCACATCTCCCGAGAAAAAACATGCACTACACTAACGAGACTAATGACCAAAGCAGTTGACGCGCCGAGAAACACGAAAAAATCAAATCATATCAATCCGATTTCTTTTCATTCCTATATCAGAAACTGTATTGCTAAGATCAGTCATACACAGTTTGATTAAAACTCCATCGAGATTCTCCCGTCATTTGAAATATGAGTTGAAGATCTGTGGAAATCTTCCATGACACCTACTCACTCAAGTCATAAAAAAAAAAAAAAATTACATAAGTAAATAAATAAATAAACACGTAAAGCGTGCGAGGTAATAAATAAATAAAAAATTCCACCGTGTATGACGTGTAGTTAATGGCGTTGGTGAGTGCGAAAGGCGTGGCGGTCCCAGTAGCCCCCAGCAAGGACGATGAAGCGAGCGTGTGGGGGGAACGGCGCTGGGGGCGGTGCAAATGGAGTGCACTGGCCCAGAGCGGCATCCGGGCGGCGGAGGCGGCGGCGGCGGCGGGGACGTTCGCCGCGGGGTCTCCAGACTATCGATTGTAGGTGGGCCGGCCCGCGGAGCCGCGGCCGCTGTCCCCTGTTGGCAGGCCAGGCCACTGGCTCAGCGGTTACTGCGGCCGCCGCCGCGCCGGCTCAGATTTATGGCGCGAGGCTATCGAAGCGACACCGCCACACATTTTGCCGGTCGTATTCACTATACAAAATGCTGGAAGTTTCTTCGCACGTTTACCTACTTTTTTTTTTAGCTGTCCTGGATTCTGCGTAATATTTTATGATGAAACTTCACAACACCAGAGGCACTGTTACCGGAAAATCAATAGCCACCACTCTTATCGAATTTTCTTTCGTTAAATAAGTGGTATGTGGAATTGAATTATTCCTAAAATTTCAAGAGGATATATTTTGTTATTGTGTAGATCTATCTATCTTGTCTATATGAATAATGCGCTTTGAAGCAATTATTGGCTAAGTTTCCCAGTACTTTACAAACGTTATTTCTTGCTCTGATAATGATTGCATTAAACATCAGAGGCAATATTTAAAATCGCAATCCTTTTGTGATTAACAAAACTTTCGTGTGCGTGATATATATTTCAATTAAATTGCTAAGATAAAATAGTTATATTATATTCAAAGAATTATACAAATAATTATAATTCTCGTTTTGGATATATCGTTTAACAAATTTACCGTCAGATAACTGAAGCAAAAGGTATAGAAGATGTGAGTTAAGAAGTGAGGCAAGAACAACAGATAGTGAAGGTTTTAATGAGGAAAAGAAAGTTAACTTGGAGAAATACTTGCAGATATTTTTCTTGTTGGAAGGTTAATATGCATTATATTTTTACATTATATCATTGTAAATATTATTATGTTATCGCTAAAATTTTTACGAAATATTTTTGGAGGAGGACTTATACAAAAACTCGGGTTCTTCTCCAACATTCCTTGAGAAATGTACTTTTACGCTTATTTTCCCCGCAAACTAGGGCAAGAAATAATTCAAGGGCTTCCGCGTACTCATGTTTTTGTATTTTGCACTTACATTACAAAGAGTTAGAAAAACATAGCGTTTACGTTTTGTAAGTATCATTGTTAGAAAGATATAGAACCAAACTCATATCGAATAAGCCACATCTACATCAATGTAAGAGTCCTTTTCCACGCAGCCGTTCTGGGAACTCTGCTCCGGGTGCCAGAAGCCCTGCCACGTCTCATCCCGCACTCCTCGAAGCGGCTGCTCTCGTGTTCTGAGATATCGCCTCCATCTATAACATTTCTGAAGCGAGAGTAAATAAGACGTGGAGCGTCAGAGAAGTTCGGTTCGGTTTCGGAATGCAAGTTGTTCGCGTCAGCCTCCGTGTGGCTTCCGATGTTCTCTTCTCTTGTCTCCTGTTTTCTCTTTCTTCTCCCCACCCCACCCCACCCCATCGCTGCTTCTTCCTAGCCTGCGAGGGACGCCAGATCGCGCCGCGGCCTGGATGAGTTTCTTTGCGGCGTATGAGGAGGCCAAGGGAGGTCGTGAATATTTAATCGAGTGCATTTCATTTATAAGATGCCTCGAGACCGTTCAGCGGAAGAATAATGTACTTGCCCCGCCTTCTGGGGAATGAAGCTGTAACCCAGCAGAAGCTCTAGAGTCGAGCTTCATTCTTTTAGCCCTGGTAAACCTAACATTCCGCATACTCGTAAACATTTGTTGAGGAGCATGGTGGAGGAATTTCCTTCTGGCTGAGATTTGTTCTTTAAAAGTTTAGTGTTTCTCCTTAGTGGACGTGGGATTAGTATGACCGAAGGGTAAAATGAAAGAAGTGATGCTTCAAGAGAAAAGGTTAAAAAAGAGTGTATGGAATACTACGTACTCTTAAGAAAATGGATGTCATTTTAAATTACTAAAACCTATAATCTGTGGAAAGTATGAGTAAAGTCATATTTATGTTAGGTAGAAATGTGCATTTCGCTTAAATTAGCATGCTACCGCTAATTTGTCAGTGATTACATTTTTGAATAAAAATGTTTCATAGTACAGTATTTGTTTTGTAAAATCACTTTCTGTTCCCCCTCCCTCTAGACACACACTTGCATTGCTTTGTTGGATACTGGGTAAGATGTTCATACTTCTGTATTGAATTGTAATGTATACTTATACAAATAATTTATTTGCTTCATCACAAAATGTAACGTAATTCATTATATATAAGATTGTACACATTTATGAAAAGTTGTATTGGGCAGTTTACGAGTTAAGGTAAAAAATAATTCTTTCTTTATATATTTATCGTGTACGATAACAAAAAGAGTATCTACGAATTAAAACATGAATTAAGGCCTGTATGAATATGACGTAAAAATGCCAAATTTTGTAACTGTTAGATAATTTTGACTTATTTTTCTTTTTAAAGCTAATTGTTGCACTCTCCCGAGAAACATTTATCAGGAACTGAGCAAAAATTCAGTAATAACTGATAAAGAAGAAATGCGACTTACCTTTCGAAGTTGAAAGCATCTTTTCTATGAGCGACGCTTATCGCTTGGAACTAAAATAAATATTGGAAACGTTTGTAATAGTCTAAAATCAGGGACAGAAATGTTCATGTCTACTGTTATAAATATCCAGTAGTACTCTGGAAAGAGCAAATAATTATATAAATGCTTGTTAGTTCTTGATTAAACTGTCAAACTGCTTATATTCTGTGCAATATAATATGATTCTTTCATACATTTATTAAATGTGAATGAATTTTAAACAAATTTCAAGTTCAAGTTTCAATTACCGAGGGATTTGAAATACATTAGCAAAAGTTCGCAAATATCTTTATATATTTTCATTTCATTGATGTGAGGAAAAATTGTTTCTGTGACTAATTTCAACATCAAAGAGACAGAAAAGGTAGCGTCTGGCTGCAACGCCTGAGGAAAATTGGCAGAGGAATAGGAGGCTACGCTGATACACTGCCCTGCTACACTGTAGAGGAACATAGAGGAGCCCCTCGGCTGTCGCGCGAATTGAGCTCAAAGCGCACCAAATTCTCTCTTTCGCTCCCTGTCTCTGTCAGTCGGTCTCTGTTTCTCTCTTCGTCTCTGTGCTTTCTGTCTTGGGTCTCACATTGTTTGTCTTTCTCCGCTGCTCGTTCATTCTCCTCTGTTCAGTACATCTCACGTCCCGTGCTTTCTCTTCATTCTCGCCCTATTTTCTCGTCTCTCATGAATATTAAAGCTGCTTCGATTCAATTAAAATGCATGTAGCAGCTTGTGGCGAGCTGGTGGTGCGTTCATTCCATGGCCAATACCGCTCAGGTATCGGGTCAGAGCTACTCCACTGACGTTCTCTTTCTGGCTTCCTATAACGCCTGGCCGGTAATTATAGATGGAAGGGACCGTGATTGAAACTATTAAAGTCGAGCGAGCATTAAAACGGCAATGAAACTGATCCCTATGCGCGTCACAGAGGGTTTTGTGTAGGCACACGCAATTCAGTTGGGATTCCAACAGAATTTACTGCGAAATCTCATTTCGATGAACTGTCATTGCCGGAAGATTCACGTGAAACCATCTTGCTAGTGGACAAACGACGAACAAATGTTGTATACCGTAAATGCGAAGAGTTAAGAATTCTAGACACTGTATAATCATGTTGAACCACATGAAATAGGTCAAACTGTTTCCGCGAATAAAACCTGAACACGTTCACCATTTTTTACTGAGTTTAATTATCTCCTTCACTGACATTACAAACGAGATTTTACTAAGCATTATTTTATATGCAGTGAACTAATATTTTTCGGTTGACGCATCTACTGCATCAAATTGTAGTTTCATAAGTTAATTAACATTGTGTGTTTAGTTTTTTAGAAATCTTTACAAAAATATATTATTTACCACCAAATTGATGAGAGCACGGAAATTACGATACCACACATTAAAAGGAAAAAAAATTATTTCCATTATATATTACAAATTGAGAATAAATAAATTAATATCGAAAACTTTTATTAGATAATATTCAAGTTGATTGCTGTCAATATTTTGTCATAAATTTCCTCAAAATGCACTTGACTGATATTCATCAAATTAATAAAATAATTCACAATTCCGTAATAAACACGCTGAATTTAGTTCCTCGTGAAGACGAAAGTTGCAGCCGTACAGAATTGATTTACTATCAATTTTATCTTTAATACCGATTCTTTAATGTTATCCATCTGTATTAAAAATAATAGTTAATGATTTAATCTCTGTGATTTTTAAGTTCAGAATATGCTCGGCATTTTAGCCTTTGGAAATAGAATATCTGAGCAATCACATCTTTACAACGTAACGGGTCGGAAATCTGCAACTAATCGACTTCATAAATCGTAACAAAAAACCCTTGCATAAAGAGGAACAGGGTGGGCGGATAATCGGGTTATCTGCAACCGAGCCAAAAAGCTTCGTGCTCGCGCGCTTAACTGACACAATCGCACTTGTTCGCTAGCTTTTGAGTGATTCTCTGGCGGCGGCATCAATTGCCGTTTGTTTACGCGCCGGTTCGACGATAAATTCGCATTTGTGTCGCCGAGTAATTCATCGATAAATGCGCAAACCAGATGGGGAAGTCGCAACCGCGAATTCAGTGTTTGGCGCTGCGTACACTGCGTGGTGCGGATGAGTTATAATCTCATTGTCTACGCCCGTGGGGAATAATGAATTGAGGAATCCTTATTCTACGTGGATGTCATTAGCTTTTTTAAGACAATTAGATAGTCATTTCTTTCAGAATAACGTACAATGTTTCAAGTAACGTTCTAACATCCGAGTTTACATTTAACAATATTTACATTTATTTTCATTTTTAATTGTGTTGCAGAGTAATTTTCATGATTACAATGAATCTGCTCATCCACATCAGCAAAATAAGCTATTGCAATTAATATTTCAGCACAAATATAGAAAATCAATTATAGAACTATTATTGGCCGAGCGAGGTGGGGATCTTCTAGCCAAATATAACTTATTTTTTGGTATTTAAGGTCGCATCAACATCTAGGACATTAGCGGCCGCTATTGGAATTACGGTTTGGTAACTATGAAGATACAACGAATGATGATAAGGGGTGAAAGGACGAACACAACTACAACCATGCCCTACGCGGGACTCGAACCCGCAACCCTTCGATCCGAGATCGCTATGACACTACTGCCTCAGCGATCTCGGCCAACGGATCGGCCAGACAGAGCTTGATCGATCAAAATTTCGTCTATTTGTCAGTAAATTACTATGTAACGCAGCAAACGAGTAATTCGATTTATTGCCTAATAATCATTGTATGTATATATATATATATATATATATATATATATGTGTGTGTGTGTGTGTGTGTGTATATACATATATATGCTATACATATATATATATATACACATATACAATATATATATATATATATGTGTGTATATATACATATATATGCTATACATATATATATATATATATATATACACATATACTATATATATATATATATATATATATATATATATATATACACACACACACGATGCAATATATATTGCATCGTATATTTATTTTGGAAGTCAGATCTAGGTTTCACAGAACTGCCAGTTTAATTAATTTTAATAATTATGTATACACCGAGGTAACAAAATTTATGAGATATATCGTAGGACCTCTTTTTGCCCCGTGAAGTGCAGCAACGCGACGTGACGTGAACTCAACTAATGGGAAGTCCCCTGCAGAAATATCGAGCCAAGGTGCCTCTACAACCGTCCATAATTATGAGTGTTGCTGGAGGAGGATTTTGTGTAGGAACTGACCTCGCATTTATGGTGCATGTTATGACTCATGCCGTCCGATTTTGGTGGCGAAATCATTCCCTTGAATTGTACAGAATGTTCTTTAAACAAATCGCGCAATTTTGGCCCGGTGACATTGCACATTGTCATCCCATAAATCCTCCATCGCTGTTTGAAAACATGAAGTCAATGAATGCCGGAAAATGGCCTCCAAGAAGCGGAACATAACCATTTTAAGTCCATGATCGGATCAATTAAACCTGAGAACCCTATCTATTCCATGTAAAATCACCCCACAGCATTATGGAGTCACCACCATCTTGCACAGTGCCTTGTTGACCACTTGTGTTCATGCCTTCTTGGGGTCTGTGCCATACTAGAACCTTACCATAAGCTCGTACCATCTGAAATCTGCACTCATCTGGCCAAGTCACGGTTCTCCAGTCGCCTAGGGTCCAATACGTAAGGTGACAAGATCAGAAGAGGTTCTTCAGGCGATGTGGTACTTCTAACAAAGACATTGCAGTCGGTCTTCTGCTGCCGTATCCCGTTAAAGCCAAATTTCGTCGCGCTCTTCTAAAGGCGGCTGTTCGTAGCACCTTACATATTAATTTTTGCGTTTATTTCACGCATTGTTCGCACGTCTGTTAGCACTGATAACTCTACGTCTACGCTCTCGGTCATTAAGTGAAGGCCGTCGGCCACTTCGTTGTTCATGGTGAGAGGTTATGCCTGGAATTAGATTAGATTTATTACTAATTTTGCAATTAAGTTTGCGAACTTGGTGAAAGAATACACTAATTTAACATGGCAAAACTTAATAACTTTACAAAATGTACAAACTTTACAAATTAATATGAACATTTCAGCGTGCAAGCTTTTATAACACTACCTCACCATACTTCGCTTCACCGCTCTGCGAATCACTTATCTGCAATGCCTTTCTTATACATTCGTTTCCCTCAACTTCACAACGCCGTTGCACTGCACATAATAAATAATAATAATAATAATAATAATAATAATAATAATAATAGTGTTAATACGACTTAATTAGTATAGGAAACTAGTAATTTATTAATATCAAAGACATTTGTAATACACCTATTAACATTTAGGAAATTAATTTATTTTTAAATTTGCACAGGATTTGAGGCATGGGATAAAAGATTGTCACGGGCAAACCGTTCCAGTCTCTAATAATTTGATTCGAGAATTAATACTTCCCAGCCTCCGTTTTCTGAATTCTTGTCTGAATTTTGTACATGTGATCCGTTCAACCGAAATATGTACTCCATAATCGACTTTGAATTTCTTTCCACGCTCGAAAGCCTTATATGGAACTTTTGTAGATTCCTTTGCTGCAAAATTCTGTATGGGTTCCAACATATCGCACCATATACTAATATGACTCGCACTAATAACATACATGGTAGTTCTTTGGCTCTCACTGTACGCTTTTTCAGAATCCGCATAACAAAATGAAAAGATCTCTACGCTTTCCCCATAACGAAATTTACTGGATTTTTTCCAGCTCCATTTTCGTCTACCTGTATTCCTGAGTATTTGCAAGACGTGACTCGAGGTGTAACATTATTGTTTCATTGTAATTAGTAGACATTGCAACTTCGACCCCTACCAAAAGTGACTGACTTTCTCTTTGAACTGTTTATTTCCATGCGGCTTGTTTCTTCCCAGATGTGTAATTTGTCTAAGTCTCGCTGCAAAATATCCTCATCCTTCTCCGAGTTGATAATCCTAAAAATTACACAGTCATCTGCAAAGAGTCGTACAATTGAAGCTAAATTTATTCGCAATTCATTCACGAATGCAAGAAACATGAGTGGTCCGATGAAATTGCCTTGTGGAATTCCTGATGTGATGTTTCTCGAGGTTGATAAGTAACTTCCGATTCGGACCTTCTGTTTCCTGTCACGAATTCTGTCACTATTCGTATTCTTTGGATATATATCGGGTAATTCTGGAAATGTTGGCAAAACCAATTGCCAACACAAAAAGAAATGAAAATACCCCATGTCGCTTTTCAGAACATACGTCCATGCGACAATAACTTTTTCAAAAGTTGTATTTTAGTCCTTACTTTAAGGTGACGAAAACTTACTTTAAGGTGACGAGCTGACTCCATTCTCTGGCCAGCTGCCATCTATCGTCGCCCAGAGTACTTTTTTTGACATTTTCTCAATTTTTTGCTTTCAACCTAAATTTTACTTTAAGAATAAAATAGAAATTTCGTCCAAAATAGAAATTTTCATTGAAAAACTTGAAGCCGCTTTTAAGAAAATGATTAAGCATTACTAAAAATGCAAAATTTGAAGCTGTTTTTCACAGGAACCTTTTTTTTTGAAGGTCCCTCGCTCACAAATGTAATAATGTAGAGAAATCGATCGAAATGTTCAAATTACCGGCGTGAGTAATATTTAGAAAAATTACATCTGTGTCATTTTTGGAAAACAAAAAATTGCATCAAAATGAATTAACGTCATATTAAACAGTGCAATTAGCACTATCCATTGGAAAATTGGAAGAAAACATTTGGAGCCATTTTTGAGAAAATGACGTTTGTGCGTTTCTGAATGTGCGGAATTTTGAGCTTATTTTAACACAAAACTGCGGAGAAACTTTATTTGACATTATTTAAACCACATGTACTCATGAATATAATAACGTAAAGAAATAGCCTCTAACGTAAATATTACCGACATGGGAGACAAGTAAAAAAATACATTTCTATATTTTTTGAAAAAACAAAATAATAGACAAATATAACATTTATGTCTTCGTATAGGGTTTGTGTGGCACGATCCCGACAAACATTTAAAGAAAACAATTGTAGCCGTTTTTTGAGAGAATCTTGCTTTTGTGTTGTTTTTTTTAATTGCAAATATTGCAAGCACAATTGCACGAAAACTACTAAAATCTTCAAAAAAATTAAATAACCTTAATGAAAGAACTATTTATGGACAACAAATTTCATTTGAAGGAAAAATCTCTATCTTCAATTTTGTAGTTGTAGAAAGACGCCGAAAAAATTCAAACTTTTGCAATTTTCGAAAATTCTGAATCGAGAAAATTTTGGAAGTGTCCGGGGCGCTTTATGTAAAGTAACCCCAAATTTTAAAGAATGTTTTTTCAAAATTTCAAAGCTTCAACTAGAACAGGATGGACGTGGTGTAGGTGCTAGTAGTTTTCACAGACGGACGGACGTTTTGAAAATAACCACCTTCGGTATCAGGGGACCCAAAACCTGTATTTCCGTTGAAATCTCGAATTCGATTTTCCGCAGTATTACATAACTTTCTCTATACTACGTATATTATTTCCGTATATACGTATGTATACGAGGAAGTAAAAAACAAAGTTACTTCAATATCTTGTAAAATACAAATGATAAAAAAATTTACATATATTACATGTATCAAATAGCCACATTCTCTCATGCACTTCTGTGAAAATTGCATTGCAATAACTTCAACCGTTCAAAAACTGGAGGAAGTGCTAAAATTACATGACTAGTCCTGTATATTACGTAAGAAAGCAAGCTATTGTTTAGTTACGTAGATACGATTTCTGGAAACATTAGAGAAGAGAGAAAAATTTACATCCTTGGGTAAAACTGGTTACAAGCACATAATATATGTCACACTCTCCTACCCGAATTTGTTTTCTCTGTAGTTTGTAAGCGACTATCTATATCACTGATAAATGGTCGGAATTTATGTTTATATACGTGAGTATTGGCCTGATTACTCATCCAATCAATATGCAAATGCTGATAGAAGATTGTGACTATAAAATACATTGACTATAAATTTCTTTTCCTGACGATATGAGACACGAGAGAGTAATTAACTGGAAAAGTAATATAAGAAACGAACTCTGCCTCTAACTCATTAATATTTAGCAAGCACTAAATGAACCCTGGAACCTGGAGCAGCTTTACTCGGGAAGTCCCAGTTTAAGTTCTCGGTAAGTTGCATATTATGTATTATTTTTCTATTTTCAGTTTGACCAGATGTTTTAATGCCCTTGGTGTTCTTCAAAGGCACAAAAGACTTGAGTGAAAATAAACCGCACTATATTTTATTTATAAATTACGCAATTGAGGCCGCAATGAATGTGTAATACCTGAATATTGCATAATACCGTAGTATTTGCGTTGTATGTCGGGAAGTGATGGTGACTTCTAATATAAAGAGGTTGATTACCGGCGAACGACAATCCGTGTACGGTTTTCCCTCCATATCCATAAACCGTCTCTTGCAGAATTGCACCACCTCGACTGTTGCCGACTAAACGATATTTCTGTACACAACTAGTATATGTACAGTGATATGAAAGACAACAAGGGCAAAGAACACAAGTTAACATGCACCACGTGGCCCTTTGGGATACATCCACATGATACCCTGCATCCTCTTGGTAATGGGCAAAAACATGGAAAAGGCCAATCTGTATCGGATCCAGGTATTGAAGTTATTCAACGCAATTAACTAGCTGGTCTCCGAAACATCCCCACAAAGGGAGTTTGAACCTAAAATTTCTTCTCTTGGAAGAGTTGTGAACATAATAACTGCAGCTTTTACAGTCAGTGAACTGACATAATACTCGCACTCT
Source organism: Teleogryllus oceanicus (assembly GCA_964035755.1). Lineage (NCBI taxonomy): Eukaryota > Metazoa > Arthropoda > Insecta > Orthoptera > Gryllidae > Teleogryllus > Teleogryllus oceanicus. The sequence goes on along the minus strand of CAXIVR010000002.1, from coordinate 74,161,629 downwards.
CATTCTGTTTCTTAAGAAAGCATTGATGAAAGTTTTAAGGTAAAGGAAACTGATGGAGGAATGTGTTTTGTGCGAGAATTTTTGTCGAGCAAATTTTGATTTTATTTTTGCGAGGCAACTGATGTTTCCCCACACATTAAAAGCTCCCCAGTACCTTTTACTGCATCAGAAACAGATGAGAATTAACACTTGCGCCAACACATTGAGCACAATACTCGTGGGGACGATAGAAAACGAAGAGAAAATAAAAGAAAGAAAGAAAGAAAAAACATGGAAATCGGGAAATAATATTTGCTTAGCAGTAATTGCTATCATTTATTAATAGTTGTATTACACATTTCGATAAACGTTTGCATCATACGCTTTCTTGTTGTAGTTACGCCTGATATTCTCAGGCTACAATAAAATTATTGGTTTTATTGGTTTGTATTTGAAAGATGCATTATATTATGCATGTTTAAATGCCTTTTCTGTGCTTCTTTTTATACAATTCAATTCTCGAATTCTTAACCAAACGTTGCATTAGTTTTAAATAATAATAATAATAATAATAATAATAATAATAATAATAATAATAATAATAACAATAATGTGACCGCTCTACCTTTTCCCTATATTCACTAAAAAGCCTACAGAGCGTCACTCCAGTAACCTAGTAGTATTACTTGACCTGTGACTTGTTATGACAATATCACACCAAAAATTAGGAATGGTTTTATATGTCCTAACTGCCCTTCAGGAGTGGGTTCGTCTTTTAACCTGCTTTTTTGTAATAAAAAAAACATAGGCAAGTTAATCTTTTAACTATGGACAGAGTTCTAGATATATTCTGTTGAATATTCGAAAATAATTTTATCTAGTATTTACACATTGTATTGAAAAATTCTATCACTTGCTCTACCTTTAGCAATTACGTGATTACCTAACAACTGCAGTTACGTTCTAACACTCGCTTAAATACATTACATAAAATTATATTACCCTTCACTTCACAAAAGCACAATAAAATACATGTACATAAGAAAAATAATACATGGAAACGCAAAAATACTGAAAAAGAATCATATATCAAAATACCCTTTACATATGCTTCCAAAGAAATTGTCACTTGAATAGTTGATGAAATATATACAAGAAGTTGTTTCACTTTCACGCAGATTATTACTTTATACAATTTAGCCAGCAAAAAATGTCATTATGCAATGAACGTACAATTAATAATAACTCTGTAACTGATTATTGGTTTGAACAATTTGAAAACGATTAAACAATAAATTGAAAACATACACTAAAAGAATAAATATTATCGTTAATAGAAAAATGAAAAAAATAGGTTTTTATATTCTGTACATGAATTAGGTATCTGGCTTCCTTTTACGATTGGAATATTGTAAAAGATTACGTTTAAATGATTTTAATTTAATTACTCGACTATCTACGTCTGTAAGTGAGGTGAATTCTATCTCTGTAGAATAATTCTTGCTTCTTTAAACAGTTTTTATAAGAGAATTTCTAGTAATTTTTTACAGTTTTCCTTTCTGACTGACGACACGTCGTCACGAAGAAATATTTCCTCAGCTCGGAGCGGCGACGGCGACCCAGATCCTTTCAAGGTCGTGGCAACCCCTTGCTTTGGCGAACACGTCCCGCGATGAATCGCTTCCACATTCCTCTGAATTTTATACAATCTGGCTGCAATATTTCCGCGTAATGAATTTCTTACGTGGTAAGCCAAGACGGAAAACAAAAACAAAACAAAGAAAAGCTGGGAATAGAAAGAAACATTTCCTGTAGCACATGCTTTCTACTTCACTATACGTTCTTGAACGTTGAAACATATTATTTCCTCGTTGATAGAAAAATAGTATATTTCTACGTAATGAGTTAACGTGAATTTATCAGAATATTCATGATTTAAAATTCTCAGTTCCCTCATACATGGTATCGTTATTTCAACATGATGAGACGAATTACCTTTTTCAGGCTTCTTATCGTCGAAATACAGCGAATTCTCTCCGTCCAACACGAACAGCTTCGGTTCCTCCAGATCGGCGGTCGGCAGCAAAAGAGAGAGCTTTCCGTAGCGGTGCTTTGTGCTAGTGCTGATATTTTCAAGGGTGATTTCTGATTGGTTTTGGTTCTATTCTACGCGAGTGCGCTCAGAAACCTTAATAAATTCTTGCAAGGGATACCATTTACTGCTGGCGCGATCTCTTGCAATTCGGTAACACTATAATTGCATCTGGTTGTGTCTTGACGTTCTCGGGTGCTTCTCAAAAATCAATCTAACCGACATATGGGCGGTTACAATAATAATAATAATAATAATAATAATAATAATAGTAATAATAATAGTAATAATAATAATAATAATAATAATAATAATAATAATAATAATTCAATCGGAACTTGATGCAGCCTACGAACTCGTGAAAACAGAAGTAAATGTTCGTTCACGAATTCTTGGAAGAGGACTTCTTCCAACAATTAAGGACATGGGAATCTGGAAATCCCCTGGGATTCATAAGAATAATTGGATTAAGAAATTAACATCATTACATTCTCATCTAGAACAGGCGGTTAATAAAATATGGTCAACATAGACACTAAATTTCTAATGTTTTTTAACATGAAATGTGAGACAAAAAATGTTAAAGAAATTGTAGACGACAAACTACTCCATGGACAATATATAAAAAGAATGGACAAGGTGTCGATCAATAAAGATCAATAATTTATACATCTTAAAACGGGAAGAATGAAGAAAGACTGAATCAGATGCAATTGAAGTTGCAGCCCAAGATCAGGCGTTGAGAACCCGACATTATGATAAAGCGGTTCTCAATATTTCCGAAGATGATAAATGCTGCTTTTGCCAGGAACAAGGAAGAACCATTGATCATAGCATCTCAGCTCATCCAATTCTAGCAAAGACCAAATACTTGAAAAGACACGATAGGGTGTATAGTAACCTCCACTGGCGGATCTGTATCCGAAGTTCAGAACACGTTTCACCGAGCACTCACCAAAACCTGTGACGTCTGTTGGGCTGTGTACAATATTATAATACCTAAATATTCAAATTGTTCTCACGATAGAGGCAAACAAACCGGATAATGTCTTCTGGGTTTGGAGACAAAAAAATGTCTACTTGTAAATATTGCTGGGCCGTGGGAACAAACCGTCGTAACCATGGAGGCAGAACAATGTCTTAAATACAAGAGTTTGGAAATCGAAAGCAGCCGAGTGTGGGACGTAATTGCACAGGTCGTCCTGGTAGTTATCGGAGGTCACTAAATTTTTAACGGAACTAATCCTAGTTAGCACTAGGATTTGTTCCGCTAAATTTGGTTAGAATTTTACTAAACTCCCAGGTCATTTAAAAGACTGGGAAGAGCAAGACATTGCTTTATTGGAAACATCACATATTTTGTGCAAAGAATTGTAGAAGTACCGACAGACCTTAGATCTGCTCTTTTGGAAGCGGGTGCAACCCAGAGTAGACCTTATAAACAACCGACTCCTAACATCTTTGATCGTGAGTTAGAGGAATAATAATAATAATAATAATAAAATAATAATAATAATAATAATAATAATAATTCTGCAAAATATTGTTTTCCCACAATTTGCTTTATTAGCATTTTTTAAAAGAATAACTTCGCTACTCCTATTTACGACGATACTCACTAAAACATTCACCAAGTAAAATCACAATAGAAAAGCGATGGACACCCGCACTACTTATTGTTACTTCTGTGCTTTAATATATATATATATATATATATATATATATATATATATATATATGTGTGTGTGTGTGTGTGTGTGTGTGTGTGTGTGTGTGTGTGTGTGTGTGTATTGTAACATACCAATATGTGGGACCTTGTATTGCGTCACATTTATTGTAGAAAGGGTGAATTGTAAGGATAGACATTTGTAAATATGGCGGCATAGCAACGGTAGACGAGTTGTTGTTAAGGTCAACAAACTTCATTGCTTTGAACCACGGGGCGCGGCTAGTTGACAAAGTAAACTGTTTGGGGATTGGCCGAGAAAGCAATGACAGTCTGGGGCGCGGCTAGTTGAATTTATAAGTAATTCAGGGATTGGCTAGGCATGGAATTTTTTCTAAAAAGAAACAGTAGAATGAAGGATCGAGTTCTGAAGGGCCGAAAGACGGGAATATGGATTCATTCCGACTTATGCCGTGGTGCCGTGCAAATCGTGTGTAGACAATTGATGTTGGGAGTTTGGGAATTGTGAACATTTACTTTGGAGCGTATGATTGTCGGACTTAGAATATTGAGGGAAGGTGCGGAAATTGGAACTTGGAAATATTTCGAGTGCAGCAGCTAGAATTGTGAACTTAGGTGAATTTGTCGGCAACAGGACTGGGAATATTTGATGCAGATAATAGTTTGCTGAACTTTAATATTTTAAGTATACGAGTAGAAAGAACTGGGAACGTTTAAAAGGAAAATTAAGTAAGTCTTATCAAGTTATGAGGCGGTGAGGATCAGTGACTTGAATACACTTGTGCCAGAACGGAAGAAAAGAAGATGGTATTTGGACCTGGAGCCATCGACACCGGGGAAGATTGAAAATGGTTCTACGCGGCGACATCGTTCAAGAGCATGCGAAGACGGGTACTGCAATATAAGGTTTGAGACTGGTCATGACCGAAAGTTTCGTATCAATGAAAATTGAATAAACTTACACGTTTCTGTGAATAGAAAAGATGATTTTCATTTAGCCAATTCCAGCAAATGAGTAGCTAGAAATGTATATTTGCTTTTCAGATTCCTCGGCCATTCTGTACAGATGGCAGATCGAATAATCGACTATTAGCAGTCAATAGCGATTATTTCTTATAAGACCCATCGACCCAGTTAACCGGATATTAAGTTAATGGAAATAGCAATTGAAGATTAGTTTTAATAATTGAATTAACGTAATCATTTTCTGGCTCCCATGTTCTTTTATAAATTTGGAACAGGTTACGTTGAATTAATATTAAAAATGCAGAGGAGATGTTTAATTTAAAAATACAATAAGATAGATTTGTTTCAATATATATATATATATATATATATATATATATATATATATAATCATTGCTGACGTAGATTTCCAACTCGTCGCAGCCGAAGATGTATATTGTAACGTCGTGGCACATTACAAATGACCGAAGGAAGAGGCAGCGATATCCCTTACAAATTGAACCGAGCGCGCGGGGGGGGGGGCTGGGCGGCACGGCCGCAATCTGCGCCGCTCGCAGGGGCCGCGGCCCCGCCGGGCACGTGCACCGCCGCGTGGAGGGGGAGGGGCACCCGCGCCCCTCGGCGGGCACGCGGCAACCGGCGCAGGTGCCGCGCGCCGAGATAAGCTATCGATCTCTCTCTCTCTCACGGCCCGCGCCGCCCAGTGGGAGGAAACCACCACAAGCAGCACTTGGACTGCTCCGACCGTTTTCTGTGATGACGACACAAGCGTTCCAGGGGTCTGAAAATAATCAATGCATTTTACAAAGTCAAACAAGTAAAATAATATGTTAGTGGTTATTCTTATTTTGGATTTTTTCACCTTCAAAGCCTATTTTTGTGACGAAACATATCTTCAAGATGTATTGACACTTTCCATGTTCACGCAGAAAAAACATATTTGCCGACCTGGATGGCCGAGATGGCTAAGAGCGTGTACCGACTCAGCCCTTCTCTCTGAAAGGTCGCGTTTTCGAGTCTTGCTCTGGGCATGTTTGTTTGTCCCTTGTCTCTGAAATACGTGTTGTCGCGGAGGGCCTCGGGTTCGGCTCACCCCAGATTAGAGGAGCCCGCAAGTGCGTTGGTGTCTAGTGTATGCGTATGTAATATGTATGCGTGTAAATATGCGTAAATGGTAACCGGCTGTCGGCTGGAAAACGGTCTAGAAGAAGAAAGATAAGATTAAAGAAGAATAAAGTCATCATTTATTTTGCTGAGAGTTAATGACGATTAATTATCAAATTACTCGTGGTATGCATTTATCTGTCACCGGGTGTGGTGGCTCATTGCATCAACTGATGTCACTGCAGCGCCTTTGACTGGGAGGTCTTAAGTTCAAGTCCCGGCGGCGGCAGGATTTTCGACACTAGCTTTTCAGCTAGGTCGAATCCAGTCGCTGTCTGGAGGAGAATTCTAGCGGCCGGCTGCTCTGTTCGGTAGTTTTCCATAGTTTCTCCGATCAACACCAGGCGAATGCCGGAGCAGCACCTTAACAAAAGGGCCACGGACCGCGCGCAATCTTTTCTTCCTCTTCTTTGTTCTATCCTCACCCCTTATACACACACACACTAACATGCACTACACTACCACACATGCCGGGAGACCGGTGGGGGACTTGGAACTTGTTCCCTCTGGAGCGGAGCCCCGCTGGTCAGAGATACCTGGTTTAGGAAAACCCCGTCAACCGATGGTAGGTCGGCGCCGGATCTGGCCATCCAGTGGTGAAGGCCACCGCCACCTCCCGAACATAAACACGCACTGCACATTCGGGTCTAATGACCATAGTAGATGATGCTCCCGGAATCGCTAACAATCAATCAATCTCTCTATCTCTCTTCTGTCGCTATTCCTCAATCCGTAAATGGCAGAAGTAAAATTTTGCCCTTTTTTCGCCGCGCGATTTCGACCCGTTTCGGCCCAGTGCCGCCGTGTCCGAAGGTCGCCGCCGCCGCCGCCTGTTGTGCCTCGGCTCGTCCCGGCGCGGCCCAGCCCGCGTGCGTAAACAATTAAAGAGGAAGGCCTTGATCCGGGCAATCGATCGGCGGCTGCAGACGCCTCCCGCCCTCTCGGCACGTGCCCTCCGCTCACCCCCGCAGCCCGGTGCTTGCGTTCCACGGAGTGCTCGCCATGCTGAGATGGCTCCGTGGACGATCTGCGGCCCTCGGCGACGATACTGCCGAAACGGAAATAATGTATCTTGTGATTTGATATTTGGCACAAAAAGCAACTGTGCCGCAACTTTTCTAATCAAAAGAATTGATTGCTAATATCAAGAAGGTCTGTCAATCGAGACTGATCATACGCTTCCAGCATCATCGCTTGACGAATTTTGATATGAATTGTGAGTTATTGCGCTGTCCAGTATTGCAGATTGATCTACCTCCCAGCAACAACAGCAACATATTCTAAAGAACAGTATTTTACCAAAAAATGGTAGATGTGTGAATGTACAAATGATGCATTTCATTACAAAGTGAAAACTTCAAACTCATTTATCCTAACACCAGACTTTTTGTGTTGGGTCACTATTGCATTCAGCAAGCGATATTGGCTGTTACAACTTTTGTACAAAAAGTGTTGAATTTGCGAATGAATGTCCGTTCAATAATGACTGTTTCATGGCTACAAAAATTAAAAAACATACTAAATTTCGGTAGGCTTTGAAGTTCGTACGTTTACAATCATTATTCCATGTTAAAGGCTTGAGTAAAAGAGGATACATATCACATTCTTTGAAATTTCTTCAACCTCTACATCTTAAATTCATAACCAAATTTTTTCGGATGATCAACCAGCTCCGTGGTTGATACTAATACTATACTGAATAATTAATGTTTCCCTCTATGCAGTTTTTAAATATTTGTCTTCGATTTTTAATTTCTTCAGATCATCAAAATTGCACACATACGCACATTCTCAGTGGGAGAGCGAAATTAAAACGCCAGTGGAAATCTGTGTCCTGTGGGTCGCTCCTCCATCGAGGGATCTCTAGCATTGGGAGGCCCTCCCGGCCGGTGCCACTGCCGCCGTGGACCTCCCGTAAGTCCTCGCCTCAATTAATTGCCTCCGGTCGGCGCAGCGTTTCCCTCGCCTGTCCGTTCCCGGTCGCCTCGTCCATTTGGCGGTCGCCCCTCTCCCTGTCCCTCCCTCCCTCTCTCTCTCTCCCTCCCTCTCGCGCCCCCGGGGCCTTTTTCCCCCGAAACACCTTGGGCGGTCGCCTCAAGACACTCCGCGATCTCTTTTTCAGCTCTCCTTCGCCCCTCGCAGCCACCCTTCTAATCAACAGCCCCAACCGCCCCCCTCGCCGGCCTTGGAGCTCCCCTTTCAATGCTTTCCCCGTACAGCTGTCACGTACATTCATTTCTTCGCAGCGCTCCCGTTTCTTCGCGTCTACGGCTAGGCCGGGAAAACTAGCATTTTGTAGACGATGAAGAATGTCTTTGAACTAAGTATAGTTAGTGAATAATGATGAGTACGATTCGAAAATATCACAATAGATGGTGTATATGAATAATTGAGTATTTCCTCTCTGTGGACACATTTCACTTCTCTTTCTCGCTCAGGTACATTACATAAACTACGGCTCATGAAATTAATTACTGCGGCATGTAATTTTCTGATACGGATGATATCGTGCTCCCTTTCACGGAATAGGTGGTTGGAGCATCATTTCCAATGTCAATTAAGCTAAACAAGTGTTTACTGGTTGAAGTCCGGCTCAAGGCATGAGTGATGGGAGCTGAAATTACAAATTACATCTATATGTCAAGCATTTATGTAATCATGTCATTAATTAACATTTGCCGGAGGAACTAACAGTCAGCGTTGATGTGCGATCGCAATAATTAATTAATCTGCAAATAATCTCAGGTATGGCAGAAAGAAGATGTTTCATTACCTTAATATACGAATATTTGAAAAACGTTGAATAACCTACTGAAGAGATGAGTGTCAGTCACACGTCGTCCTTTTTTTCATTTCTCAAATCCTTGTAAACAAAAATCAAAGAAAATGAAAATCATGAAACATCTTTATAGTCGCAGTAGAATAGAGATGAGAATAAAGATATTTTGAAAACGATTAATTTCTTGAATATTAACAATGCAAAGATGAAAATAATTTATATTCTTTACATCATTAAGAGGAATTTCATTATTTTTTAATAGATTTAGGTAAAATATGAACTCTGAAATTAACATTTATAACAAGCACTAGTATCCACCGACTTTCTGTCACAATAGTCTGCAGAAGAATTCCTACGAACAGTTGGTGCTTGCGTGTTAAACAGCAACATTTTTCACATACTTACGTACTGTGAGTGGATGCATTCTACGAACACTTCGCGAACTATCCAGTACTACTCAGTGGTTCACGTTCTTACCCGACGACTGACATCTATTTCACTTCAATGTTCTTGTCTCGGCCGCAGAATGCAGATGTTTTGCTCGGCCGACTTGCCGAGTTTGCAGCGCCTTCGGCGTTACTGCAAGTCTGGAATTCGACGTCGTGGGAAGAGGCGCAACGGTTACTACGTTCTCCTTGACGGGCGACAAATGCGCAGCTGGACGTCGGGCGCTGCGTAGAATTCCTCGACGCGAAAACAGTGGCCACCGCAAACGAGGGAATTCTCGCGAAATGCAAACGCGGAGGGCCGGGCCGGCTCGTCGCGCCGCTTCGCCCAGAAATTAAAAACATTCTCTTACACCGTAGGAGCGGTTTGCGCAAGCAGCCGCAACACGTTATTCCCTCGCATCCCCAGCCGCGTCGCGTTGCTGCGCCGTTGTAGCGTCCATGAACAACAACCCCGCGCCACCGGTGCGCTCACGTGAAGTGGCATCGAGTCGCTACACCAGGAATGCTTCAGCGCTGCTTGCTCTTCTTGCTGCTCGCGTCTTTTAGTTCGCTGCTCGCCTTTTGTTTGTGGAAGCTTTTTCTTACTTTTCGTCTCTCTACATTTGATTTAATTTTATTTTCTCTGAGATTTTTTTCTGCTAAATTTTTTCTACAATATTTTTTTTTCTTTCTATCCCTCGAATATTTCGCTTCTATGTAATACATCGTAATGCTTTTTACTTTTAGCATTTTTTTTGTAGGAATAGAAACTTTAATAATGATCTACCAAGTATAATACATCTTATGGATGATCATTTCCGGTTGTGTTTCTTTATCACAGAATTCCATAATATCTTCCCCTAAATTATCTCTTTTTTTTTCTTTGTAACATTCGAATTCTCTTCCTATAATCCTACAATTTGAGTTTCTTTGGGCATTCGCAACATTCTTATTCTTTAACTCGTCTCTTCGTCGGTCTGTTTACTCCGTCGGGTGTTTGTTCACTTGCTGGACTCAACTCTTCCTCTTGAAGCCTCCACCCTCCTGCGATGCCTCGTTAGTCTTTTCACTCTGTGGTTACCTCCCCTCCCCAACTTCTCCCGTCTGCCCACCTCCGTCGACTACTGCAGCCCGTGACGACAAGGCGCCGCCGCCGTCGCCGCCCCGCGCGGAGGCCAGATGTTGCGCGCTCTGTGATCAGCGCCGGCTCTCACGCGCCTCTCGGCTGGAACCCCGAGCACGTGCAGGGGGAAACGTACATTGGCGCGAGGGAGCGTGCGTGCGTGCGTATGTGCGTCACTGGCGCGGTTGCGCCCGCTGTTTCCGACGCCCCGGGTCCTTCCTTTGTCGCGCGTTGGCCTCTTTTATTCGCGCCGCGTCTTCGCGTCCGCGCCCCCATTTACCTAATTTTTCGGCGCGGCGCGGGCCGTACTCCGCGCGCGTGCCCGGCGCCGCGCTCTCTGTCTCGTCGGCGGGGAGGGGGGAGGGGAAGAGGGAAGAAATGTTGCGCGCGAGCGGAGCCAGAGGCCAGGGGGAGAAATGGAGAGAGCGAAAGATGAAGGGAGGCGCGGAGCTCGTGGGTTCTCTTCCGCCTCGGGGGATTCAATTAGTGCACCGCGGTCTGGCCGAGGGGCGTGCGCGCGGATGGTGCGGCCGCGGGGTTGTGGTGGCGCTGGCAGCGGCGAGGCGGGCGCCGGGGTGGTGGAGGAGATGGGGCTGCGGTGATGGGTGGCGCGGTAGTTTAGCCGCGTGTTTAGGTCGACGGTGGTGGGAGGGGTGGTATATCTCTGGTGGAGGTTACGGCGGTGGGCGGGGTGGCGAGAGGCGGGCAGCGGAGAAGAGAAAATGTTTGTTTTACGCGCGCACGGCTGGGTGGTTTAGGCGTTTCTTAAATCGCATTTTAGAAATGCGCGCGAACGGCGCGGATGAAATTTTGCGTCGTCGCTCCCGCGCCCGGCCCCTCCCCGGGCTGGCCGTCCGTTTATACCTTGCCGTGCGTTCCCCTGCGGCCGCACCTGCCACCCGAAGTGCTTCGTCTCCATTTCTCCCCGTATCCCCGCAGCCACCGATGTCTCCCACTGCGGCACGGCACCTGAGCCACCTGCGCGCGCCGCACGCGTCAGATACCCCCCCCCTCTCCCCCTCACCCCCTTCCCCTCGCTCGCCTGACCCCCGCCGGCATTCGGCCGCCATCGGCTATTTCGTTAGTGAAGGGAGTCCCGATGTCCCGCGAGGCCTATCGGTCTGTAAATCTGCTAATCTGACTCTTCTTTACTGCGTCCCTCGGTAGCTTAGATTGTTTTATATATGGCAGTCTATTTTCCTTAGGTTTTTGTATACTTCCTTTTCAGTTTCCAATAGCCAAATTTTTCTCTAAATTCAACTACTGAATACAGATTTCTAGATTTGCGTGAACGCAAAACCATTACAATATTATCTCGAATACCTCAAAGTACGTTTATACATCAAAATTCCTTTTCACTTCTGTTTTGATTTTAACGTATTTTCTTTCTTACATGTTCTTTTTCTGGGAACCATCTCTCTCTGTTGCCAGGGTTACGCATAATGACAAGAAGAAATGAGCCCCTGAACTCTCCTCGCCCACCTTTTCAGATTAACTGTTCCCTCTGACGACTTTCACTGAGCAGTCGCTGCTAAAGCCTTAGGAACTCATCGTGCGGACTTAAATGCATCGCGCAAGGCTCCCTGAGCGAGGCCGGTGGGGCCATTCAGATATCACGGGAGGGCTCCGCCGAGGGATCATCGCTTCCAGAGCCGGCGCGCCTCAGGTGCGGTTTCCTTTGCGTTGTCTCTTCCTCTCTGATGCTCTTTCAACTCTTTAGCTTCCTTTGCCTACGTGCATTTCTCTTCAGAGAATATCAAATTCCGGTACTTTAAATGTCACACATTAAAATATCTGTCAGTTTCCTTAGGAGGAATTAACAGTAAGTTTTAACATGTCATTTAACTATATTTCACTGGGAAAAAATTTCAAAAATTGATAAAAAACTAAAAATATTTAATCATTAATATATTAAAGAATATTAGTCCTCAGAAATTAGTAATATGTTACATATTATTGAAGACTTCTCGTTGATAGAATCACAAATGTTCGTCGTTCTTATCGAATCAAACAACTACGTGAGCAGGCAAAAATTCTTTACACACACACAAACATCCATATATATATATATATATATATATATATATATATATATATATATATAATACATACATACACGAAACACTGAGTACGCTTCCGAGGACTACTAAATTGGATTTTGTAAACAGTAAATGCAGGACAAATTGTCTTATGAATAAAGTTATTCCTGTAGTTGTCCATTTGCTTTTGCTTTTTTCTTGGGAATTTTCCACCTCTCCTTCTGCCAATTTTGCTTTCTGAGTAGCTTCATACCTTCTCTCTCAACGACGCTCGCAGGTCTAAAAGTATTTCCATCCAGTCCTGTCTGATTGCCTGCGCCTTCGGTTGAGGTGCCTGAACCTCTCATCTTTATTTCCCAAACTCGCCTCGAGGCGCCCCCTCCTCACTTAGCGATCAGAGAGCGTTTCCTTGAAATTACGAACCACTTGATGCAGGAGAATATCGATTCTTTGAGCGCAGATTCTGCAAAAAAGTTCCTTCTCAGATTACAACTGGAACACAACCCTTCGATATTTATTTCATACTTATTTTATCGAAAATATGCTTGTTGTTCCGGATAATGTAACAAAAACTTTAATTATTTTAATAGTAAACCTTTTTTCTTTCACCACGAGGTTTCAGATTGGCGCCTGCAGCGGGTGTTTTTTTTGTTAAAAAGTTTTATTTTCGCTTTGCAAGTTCAGGAAAAAAATAAATTTTGAACATATTACAGTGGCGCGGTTCGTTCATTTGTAGACATAGAAAGTTAAATGAAAAAGTGTCGATTAAAATACTTGTTTCATTACAAAATAAGGTTTGATTATTGTAATTTGGACGATTCATCCAAATGCCGGAAAAAGAATATAGTAATTCACATAGTTTCATCAGTGTACTTGTAGTGGTATTGAAACATGAGATTTTGAGTATCTATTATACTTATCTCGCTGACGACACATGCTTGCTTACACATGGCTGCTTACACATCTTTTTGATATCAATTAATAATATTTTTCATTATCATTATAACATCTTATTTATTATATATACTGAAGTTTACTCATTGTCCTCTGTTGAGGCATCGAAATGCTTCGTTTTACGTTCTCGGGGAAGAGCTGGCTTTTGTTGTTGGCAATTTGTAAAACGCCTAGAATGATTTTTTGAAATGAGGTAATCCTGAAAAATGAAAAATTCAAGACTATCATCACTCGTTGGCATTAGAATCTGATTTCCAACACTAAATATTTCTAGAACAATAATGTATGTCACTTGTCCTGGGAGTTCTCAATCACATTACTTCACGTTTATGTAAAATGCTTCCATTGCCGCGAAAAACGTGCTTGCTCACAGAGAAAATGTTTATGTCGCCAAGGAGTTTCCACAAAACACCGTCAATAAAAACACCAACCGCATCGTTGTATGCGTAAATGTCTCCCGCTTCATCTGCAGCACGATCCGCTACAGTTGATCCCATTGTTGATTTAAGCAGTTTGAAAAGGTTATTGCTAGAAGCATTGTGTTCTTCTCTTTGTAATGAAGTTCGCGGTTTTTTGAAGTATAGAAAAACCATCTTCAGCGCGCCACGTTTAAAATGCGCACTCTTAGCTCCTTAATGTATGCCAAAAAGAGCTTATAATTGTGTTATTTGAGGTTAGGCACCAAATTTGAGTTATTTTATGCGCTTATGTGTTAACATTCTCTTTTTAACATGTATCACTCTTTCTCACATCAAAAAAATTCTTACTTGTCTCCCGTTACAACAAATTTTGCATGATTCTGTTACAAAATGGATTTCACACTATACTCTATTGTACAAAATAATTAAAACAGGTTATTCTAGAATTATTTCAGATTATATCCGAGGGAACCGGCTAAGAATTGTGGTGAAAGATTTGTTTTGTCGACAGGAGTCGAATGATTAATAAATCACCTCTGTAAATGCCATAAGTCACCCAAAATATGTTTTAGTTGCTTTAAAAAACGCAAAATATGTTTTTTAGAAAAAACGTTATAATGTTATGTAAGGATCCGCAAAAAGATGTTATGTATCTCACCAGTGAAGAAACGTCGTCTCACTTACCTCGATTGCTCGACTGAAAGTGATCTAACCGTGAATGACGCACGGAGAGAGAGTCGCACGCAATTTCCAAGATTAGTATATATGAATTTAATTGTTTTTCATAATAATCCTCCTTTCTTTCTTCTTCTTCTTCTTCTTCTTACTAATTCTTCGAAACTATAAAAGTCGTGTGCAAGTAACTCAAGGGCTCCTTTCATGCTTTACAAAAGTGGTAGTTGAATTATCATTACGAATTGAACAATTGTATAAAATTTATCACAATTTGAGAATGACGCTTTAACTACGTAATGTTACAATATCGTTCATATTTTTCATTTTTGTTTATACTCGGTTTTTCTCGATGTTGAGACAATTCAGTTGCCATATTGCGAGACTTTGTACACTTTAGGGGTTGTTCTTAATTTTAAATTCATATTGCTCAGAAACATCATTATAACTTTCTCCCGACCCGCATCGTGTGCAGGGAGGAGTAAAATTTAAGAGCAAACCATCCGAATCAGAAGCCCTATGTGCTGAACTGGTGCTCCATCTCCTTCTTCGCCTCGCCTGCGCGCTCGTTGCCTGCTCATTGTAAACTTCTGCCTTGCGTGGTCTGCTAACAACGGGCGCCATTATGTTCTGCGCGCCGCACGCCCTTCCCCGCTGGCGCAGAAACGATTTCCAAAATCAAGGTCCGACAAGCTTCTGAAGGGCGGCTGCAGCAGCCGCGTTTTCGGCGCAGCGCCGACGGGTGAGGGGCGGGGTGGGAGAAGGGCTGTTACGTTGGGCGAGGGGCAAAGGACGAAGGGCGGAGGGCGAGGGGAGGTGGATGAGGGGGGGCGAGGGGGCGTGCCCAGCCGCGTGACCGCCTCTGGAGGACGACGGGCGCTTCAGGACCATAAAGCGGAGGGACTCTTTCTTTTATCACGGGCGGAAAGGGATATATGGTGCAAGAAATCGACATGTGCAAGTTAGAGTATGGAACTGTTTAAAGTTACTTTATAAAATGAAAAATAGATCCGGAATTTTTTTTTAATTGGAATCTAAATATTACATCGTAAAATAAAATCAATGAATTATGCTGTGAATTTCGACCCCTTTAAAAATAAAAAGGGGACACAATTATTGAGTTTAGATTAAATTCAATATTAAAATTATCTACTGTCCGGGGTGAAGATGAGGGTTTGGTGATACGATATGGTATATGAGGTACGGTTATGGCAGATACAGTGCTAATAAATATACAGCCATAACGTTGATTGGTGAATACTTTTATTATTTATTTGACCTAAACTTAAGAACCACTTCCGTTTTTTTAGTAATTAATGATTCATTAAAATCATTCATTATTTAACACATTTTATTACATATTACTCTGTCATTTATACACACATGAATAGAGAGTGTGTTTGATAACTCTCTAAGAAACCGTAACATAATTATTTATAATTGCTTTGAGACATGTTATTCATTTACATCAGACCAAATATAACAGGAATCGAAAAGATGGACACAGAAAATATGAACAGGAAGTCAAGAAATCGAATATGTGGATGGTCAGGTGGAATGGGATCGAACATGGATGGCTCTTGCGGTTGGACGATGTGGGGCGTGGTCGGCAGAAGATGAAACGAGCCAGACCGAATGAGATAAGAACAACGCACATAAAAGGAAAGGGAACGCTGCGGGGGGAGTGGTTTGCGGACTGTGGGCAGAGCAGGGAGTGCCCCCCGGGGGGCCGGGGCGGGGGGCTTGCGGCGAAGCGAGTTTGGCCCGCGCGGGGCGGAGGGCAAACGACGGGTCGTGCGGCCGCCGCTAATTTTGGGGGAGGCGCAGTGAGAACAGGGAGTAGCGCACCGGGGGCGGCGAGTGCAGCGGTGCGGGCGGGCGCGCCGGCCGTTTGAGATTTGCGCGTCGGGGTGGAGTGAGGGGGCGGGGCGCAGGGTGGAGGGCGGTCGCGATGGAGCCCTGGGCCGCGGTCGGGCCGCAGCTGGCGGAGGGCGGCGGCGGCGGCGGGGGATTCCGCTAAGCTGCAGGGGCAATCAGGGCGTCGACAGGGTGCGAGGCGAATTATACATTGGGGTCGCCCGTGATTTACTGCATCTAGACATGTTATTTATGACTGAGTAATGTTCGTGAAATAAAGGTACTGCCAGTTAGTTTTGATATTCTGTGTGAAAGAAGTTATAATATTTTCTCCTTGCAGTTTGATGACTTGCCCAATGGTGTAAAAGACTCAAAACAAAATCAATATTAAACGCAAAATTATACTTATATATTCTCCGTAACTCGTGTATGACACAAAGGATTCAGTGTACCAAATATAAATTATTCCCTAAACATATTTGATCTTCATTATGAGAGACATAATGCAACAATGTTATTTCATACAACGTACACATTCATGTGTAAGTTGTCATTCATTACGTTAATGTTTGTCCTATTCTCTCCACTGCTTACTTATACGGTATGATGCTGTTGTATTTGTTATTTTCAAATTTTGCGATTTAAAAATAGATTTTGGATATTATTACACTGCACAATAACACTTAAAAGGAAATGCTTCGAAGTGTTTAGAAAGGCATTAAAATAATATCCGAAATAGCGATCGCAGGGATGGCCAGAAGAAAATGGATCAAAAAATTCAATGAGTGCAGAGCAGCAAACAAACGCATGAGAGCGAACGCTTTAAAAATATTTGTATTTTCACCGTAAAGATAGATTTTCATGTCCACTTGATATGTTTCAAGTGTCGGTATCACGTCCACTTACTTTCTTTAATGTTTCGCGGTACTTGTGTGTTCAATTATATAGAATTATTTAACTCTTATGTTTGTAGATATTTAAGGATATATTGGATTTTATGAATAATTTCTGAATTTCTGCTGACATGAAATTCCAAAAGAGGGAATTGGTATGAAACATTATAAATCATTCTTATTTCAGAAATAATAAAATAATTTTTTGGCCGATAATTTTTCAATTGAATCGTTTGCATGTGAATATTAATGGCTGAAAATCCGCATTTCACGGGAAATTGAAATACTAAACAACTGTATTCAACGTCATAAGAGGCGCAAGCCATCACGTACGAGCGAATTATCACTGCTATTTGTTACATTCTGGAAATCACTTCAAATGTAGTCACATCTACTATCTCTCCTTCATATACACCAAAAATCTGGATTTCATAAGAAATGGCACATCCTTTTATTTACAGTCGGTCGATTCAATATACCAAGTAATCTGGCGAGATTTTTCCAAAATGTAATGATATAATATCATTGATTGTAAAGATAATGAAGTTGATGATAAAAAAATGAATTGTGTTAAGGAAAAGTGATCTGATTATTTTGCTCACGATATATTGAATATCCTTTCTATTGAGTGCTTGGAAATGTGAGCATTTCGTAGTTTAACCTTCTTTAAAATGCGCATACCGTACACGACAGAGTTTCCCCCGCAACACTACTACGTACAAAGGGTTGCCTATCCACATTACCCAAGGGGACCCAGGGTGCTACTTCAAACAAATGGCACAAATAAGAAAAAACCAAACACACACAGCTAAAAGTCAATACCAACATAAATGAAACTAAATATGCGACAAAATATAAGATATTTCATCGTACAATATTTTTTACACGTGCGTAATTATAATAAAAACATCAAATACATTAATTTTTCAACTAGGTCGCAAAACTCTCTGTTCACCAAAGAATTTCAGCACTTCGAAATATAGCGCACGTTGTATTAGGCTCTGAAACTCATTTCATTAACTTTGTAACATACAGCAAATGAACCTCCCTAGCAGGAAGTCGGGCGCCAGCCGGGCACCGGGTGGCTGGTTAGGGCGTGGGCAGACACCGTGAGTGTTGCAAGCAAGAGGGGCAGCAAGCAAGGAAGGCACAAGCGCAGGGAATGGAACTTGCCTGAGTTATTGTGAGAGCTTCCAGGAATGCGAGAGGAGGGCTGCTCAAATCGCGTGGCGGCGCAGCGACCACACGCTGTTGGTCGTCGCGTGAACGCAAGGTGACGTCGCGTGTCATGTGGTCTGAGGATATTTAAGCGTGAGCGCCCCCCCCCTTGGGCTCTTTCCTCGGCGTTCAGGGTTGCCCCAAAGGAGCTACTTTGGAGGCGTCGGTCCACGTGCTAAGTGCCGACCCTGTGGTTTTTGCCCCGTTGGTCGTTGAATAACTTCCAGGCGAATGCCGGTGCGGGGTCGCCCCCTCTTTTGATTGATTGATTGGTTGATTGATTTTTTCGTGTTTCCGGGCGCGTCAACTGCTTTGGTCATTAGTACCGTTAGTGTATTGCATTTTTTTTCGGGAGATGGCGGTGATCTTCCCCCGCTGGATGGCGAGATCCGGCGCCGACCTACCGTCGGCTAGTGGGGTTTCCCCCTAACCAGGACTCTCCCACTAGCAGGGCACCGGACCAGCCGGGACAAGCTCTAAGCCCCCGACCGGTCTCCCGGAATATGTGATAGTGTAGTGCATGTTACTGTAAGTGTGTGTGTGTAAGGGGAGAGGATAGGACAAGGAAGAGGAAGGACAGATTGCGCGCGGTCCGTGGCCCGTTTGGTAGGGTACTGCTCCGGCATTCGCTGGTGTTGATCGGAGAAACCACGAAAAACTACCGATCAGAGCAGCGGGGTTGGTTTTGAGCTGAGTGGAAACCTCGTGCGGGTGCACAAAAAGTTGCGCCCAGGGCGGTGCGTAGACGAGCGATCCTCGTAGGGCAACCTATGTGATGGGACGCCGCGGTGGAACATCACCTCCACGTGTGACTGTGGTGACGGAGTATTACTCTGTATGTGTAAGCATCTGAGGAGTGGCGCCAGCCACGAGTCAGGCAGTTGTTACGACTGTTTAGGGATCGCTCCAGTGATGGGGGAAAATGTTTATCAGAGCTGTACATAACGCGTTAAACTAATTAATTGTACATCAGTGTTACAAATGAACCTGTAAATAGCTGAGACCGTGTCTGTGATTTAGTAACGTTCCCACGACGTCATAACGTATATACATACCTTTATGATAACTAAAGCTCATTCCAAACATCCTAAAAAGGCTTCCTAAAATTCAACACAGTTTTTTGGCGAGTATGGAAGTGATTATTATTTACGGTAATACAATTCACCCAAAACTGAGTAATACTTCGAAACAATATCACATATCATTAAAACTCCAAGCGTTCTTAAATTCAATCATTACAGAAAAAAACCTTGTGCAACTATTAAGGTAGAACAAGAAGTTATAAAATGCCTTTTATGCTTAAAATAAACAACAGCGTCTTAGTATCGCTTACATTTAAGTTTCTAAATCCTAACGATGAAAACAATTGGGAGAAATGTATCAACTTTGAATACAATTCTACTTACGGTTAAAGCCAGAGTAGATAAAAAAACTGAAAAAATGTACCATTTACTATATCGAGTTTTATCGATAACTTTGAATAGAGATAGATTATTTTAAAAATATAACGCACTTTCCCAATATTACGTATATGATGTGATCGAACATGTGAGATAGGCACATAACATCCGTTATTTTGTGTTTCGAACTGTGTTTCTTGAACTGCAGACCAATCAGTTTTCCTTGAGAAAAGAATACGTTTGTTCTACTTCTATCTAGCTGTTGTAAATAGTGTATTTCAATTCCATAGATCGAGAATTTATTCAAATGCAAAGTGACTGAAAGGAATACACAGAATATTGTATAATAATTTGTACTTACAGATTGTCAGAATTTCGCGTTTCCTTTTCAGTTCTTTTCGTGAATATTTTACGTACATATTTTTTTTCTGTAAATCTATAGGAAAACATTAAATTAAGGCATATAAACAAACAACGAAATACATTTTTATTGAGTAGAAATTAACAGTCCTTCAAACAAATAGATTTCTAACAATATCCCTTCAATAAATAATTTTCCAGACTTATTCACAGATTTTTAACTACTATTTGCTACTGATTCAGAAAGCGATATGGAAACGATTAAATGAATGCACTGGGACCATATGAATGTTCGCATTTAGTGGGATTATAAAAATCAGATAACAGAATCACTGACAGATTAAAAATGTATGAGTACGTTTTATCCGTTATACTCGATGTAAAGGCGTGGTTGACATTCAATACAATGAACGTCATTGATGAAATATAGGATTATTCGATATTTTTGTTGTATTTGCTCAATATTTTTGAATCATAACTTTAATCAAGACAGATATGCAAATATGCGCTGACCCTGGGGTCACAGACAGATACAATTGGCAAATATACTCTTCTGAATGAACAAGGGCAGTTTAGAATAAGCTGAAAATAAATCTATGCTTTACCTGTTGATTAAGGCTTGGAAACTGAAAAACAATTATCCAAAAACAACATTAATATTCTATTTAATTTTTAAACATTTTATAAAATGTTATATGCTCATAACTTTGAGCATTGTAATTACTAGGTTACGAACAGGAGGGGTGCGTGTGTACTGTTTTCTGGCGTGTCAGCTACATAGATCATTTGACCCGTAAATGTAGGGAGCGTTATATTTCTGGAAGTGGCGGTGTTCCTCACTAGGGTGAATGTGGTATCTGGTGTCGACTGCACACGCCGACTTGCGGGTTTCCCCCCTCAGGCACAAGCTCTGAACTCCCGACAGGTCTGTCATCTGCGGTAGTGTAGTGTAGTGTCATCTGTCATATGCGGTAGTGTATATCATGTAAGTATGCACGTAGAGTTTACAAGTGTTTATCGAGAGGATAAAGATGAGGAAGGAAAGATTACGAGCATTTCATGGCCCGTTTTTTAGGGTACTCATTGGCCTGTATTTGACAAAAGAAACTAAGGAAAACCACTCGAGTAGCTGGATGCTAGAATCGACAGTGGTTGACTCCGTGACAGTGGTTGAATTCAATCCAGCTATATAGTAAAGTGTCGAGAATCCGCTGCCGTCGGGGCTTGCACTTTAGACTGAGCGCAGCGGCAGAAGGGACGGCGAGGCAGAAGGCCGTGCGGACGCGCGTTTATCCGCGCGCCCCATCGAGGCGGACGATCGCCGGAGCGCCCGGCGCGGGTTTCGCTGCGCCGGGGTCGCCGCGCCGGGGGGGGGGGGGGCGGAGGGGCCGGGCCTTCGGGCCACCGCTCTGGGCCCAAGCGGCCGCGCAGTAAACTTCCTCTGGCGGGGAAGCGGCGCTGCGGCAAAGGGCAAGAGGGCCGGTGCGAAGGGCCAATGGGACCATCAGGAGACAAAGTCAAAGACTCCCAGAACAAGGTGGTGCACAAGGTACGATGATTATCAGAGCTACATTGAAATATTTAAAAACTGTGTAAACAATAAATAATAGTAATTGAAAGTGAATGTTCAAAGAAAAATTTAAAGACACGAAGAACAAAATAACGAAAATCAAAATGAATGAAAAATGAACCGAAATAAAATTACATATGTTAGTAAAATTCGTATGCAAAGAAGAGCTCATTAGCCGAACGAGAGAAATCGAATGATTTTTAAACATTGTGTCAATTATATACGAAATAGACCTTCATGAATAATAGTTTTTGATTAACATTGATTAAGGATATACGACATTTACGGGATTTTGGTTTCATAATAACGACAGAAGTCGAAGAGCGAAGAAGAGAACCTGGAGGCTGACAAAGATGAGTGCAGCAAGAAGAGCTCAAAGGTGAAATAAGCTCCATCGCAGTCAGGGCATCCACGGAGCACGTGGCCGGAAGGGAGGGCACGGCGCTGATGTAGAGGCGCGCGGGCCCTTTGGGGCGGGGGCGCGGACAGCGGCGGGGGCGGGCTCCTCGGGGGCGCGGGGCGTCCCCGCGGCGGCGCCGAGTTACGCCCGGGGGCCGTTAAGTGCGTCTGCTGTCCGGAAGGCAGCGCTTGCCCCGCCCACCGCCGCCCCCGCACGTATCCGCCCCGCTGCCCCGACGCGCCGCGCCGCCGTGCCTTGCCCCAATTTACCACCGCCCCAGTCGCGCGCGGCCGAACTTTGGCGTCGGCGGCGCTGCGGTTAGGAGCTCGACGTGCAGGAGAGCGGGGGCGAGGGTCAGCGGGCGCCGCCGGGCCACGGGGCGCCTGCGGTTGCGGGGGCGACGTGCGATGGGGCCGGGGGCGGCCGCCCTCACGCCGCCGAGGGCAGCGAGGGCACCGAGGTCGATGAGTCTGGGAAGAGGGCAGCGAGAACGGCGAGGGCGGCGAGGGCGGCGAGGGCGGCGAGGGCGGCGAGGGCGGCGAGGGCGGCGAGGGCGGCGAGGGCGGCGAGGGCGGCGAGGGCGGCGAGGGCGGCAGGGCGGCGAGGGCGGCGAGGGCGGCGAGGCGCGCGAGGGCGGCGAGGGCGGCGAGCGGCGAGGGGCGGGCGAGGGCGGCGAGGGCGGCGAGGGCGGCGAGGGCAGCGAGGGCGGCGAGGCGGGAGGCGGGAGGGCGGCGAGGGCGGCGAGGCGGCGAGGGCGGCGAGGGCGGCGAGGGCGGCGAGGGCGGCGAGGGCGGCGAGGGCGGCGAGGGCGGCGAGGGGGGCGAGGGCGGCGAGGGCGGCGAGGGCGGCGAGGGCGGCGAGGGCGGCGAGGGCGGCGAGGGCGGCGAGGGCGGCGAGGGCGGCGAGGGCGGCGAGGGCGGCGAGGGCGGCGAGGGTGGCGAGGGCGGCGAGGGCGGCGAGGGCGGCGAGGGCGGCGAGGGCGGCGAGTGCGGGAAATGAGGAAGGACGAGGACTACAAGGCATACTGCGCAAGGTTGCCCGCGTGCAGGAGGATGTGGTGCGGGCGAGGGCAAGGCGCGTTGGCGGCGAGTGGTCGTGAGCGGCGTTGGGGTGTGCGGTGTCCGCCCCAAATGGAGGCCCGCCAGCGCAATGTGAAGTGTGAAAGAGGCTGTCAGACACCTCTTCCACACGGACGGCTAGTCGTCGGCCGCTGCCCCTCCCAGGCTCAGCTCAAAAGTGAAAGTGGAAGTGACGGCGGAGCGCGGTGTAGGTTGCGGTGGCCGTGGCGACAGAGTTCCAGAAGATAGCGGCTGTTATCAAAGCTAGTTGCTTGGCGGTAGGGAAGGGGCCATAGGGAGAGGCTATGGTGACGTTAAAGGCAGAGACGTTAATGGCGTTAAAGAATGTAATACTTACGGCAACATTGAAGAATTTATTGATGCTCAGTTTCCGAGGTCGTGTAAAATGCTGCAGCCGTTAGTCTCGTAAGTGTAGTGGATAATCCTGGCGCTGATGGCCTTCCTCCCTTGTTAGAACGTGAGTTCCAGTGCCGACTTACACTCATTATTCGGAATTTTTCTCTAGAGGTATCTTCCACAGCACGACACTGCCCAGTCGGAATGAGTTCCAATTCCTGAAGGTTTGTGTGTGTGTGTGTGTGTGTGTGTGTGTATGTGTGTGTGTTTGTGAGGGGAACGAAGTGGATACTGATGAGAAATAAAAGATCGCGCGCGCCTTGTGTAAAAGTACTACCCCGATATTCACCTGCTGTTGATCAGACAAACCACAGAAAACGCGTCAGAGCAGCTGACCACTAGAATTGTCTTGCAGACTGATCGAATTCGACCTAACTGCGTAGCTACGTCGAATATCCCCACCCATAGGGACTAGACTCCTAGAGCCTTTCGGTCAGGAAGATGTCAGAGGCAACGGCGCTGCTGCCCCTAAGCCATCCTATCCGGTTTTACGGCAAACGTGATGACAGTGCAAATGGCGTTGGCTTTCGTGATTCTTCAGGCTCTGTGACGCTGAAGTAGGAGATAATGGCTTAAGAGAAACCAGAGGAGTCCTTGGCGAAGAGCTGAGGCTTTCGGCGGCGCCTGTCCACTTCCTCTCTTCCTCTCCGCCAGCTCCGCATTTTGGCGGGGCGTACGCACACCGCGGCCGCCCCCTCCGCTCTCCTCTCCGCCGCCTCCTGGCGCAACGCTTGTGTTTCCACGACCAAGTTGGGCGTGAGATCGGAGAGTGCGCCGAACTCGAAATAAAATCCCCACTCTGCCGCGCCCGACCAACCCGTCTCGTCTCGTGTTCGAGTCAACTTCGCGAACGCAAACTTACTGCCACTTAATGCAGCGATATTCGAAAGTTATCCGGCCAGCGATACTTGGGCGGCGCCGCAGCAGTCGCCGTCTCCGGTGCGGCCTGAGAGGCGCCTTGGGAGGTGTGCGGGGCTGGTGGCTTACGCACTTCGTGAAGTACGCTCAATTTTTCAAAAATATCCTAGGCACATTTGCGGGGAATTGAAAGTTGTGTAAAACTCTAATTTTTTTGTCAACAACGTGTTTCACCGCCACGTTTCCTTTTTACTCCATAGAAAAATATATTGGAAAGTCCGTTTTATGCTAAATTTTAAAGTTATAACAATTTTGCCACATAATAATATGTTTCTTGCGAATTCGTATTTTACGATCCACCGAAGCCTCAATATTTCATAATTGAAGTCACCTTTCTGTAGGTTTATTTTATGAAAGTTGTAAAATGATAATACATGAACTATTTTTTAAAGTTTTGATCTTCAGGCGGCATACCGTCTTTATATAACAATTGGATTATTTTTTTATAAGATTGTCAATTCAAGTATCCTGATTTGGTTATATAAGATTGCAATTTTCTATATAGAGAGTAATTTTCATTGTGCAAGAAATACTAATGACTGTTTATAGTCTTTCATACAGTTTACTGTTTGGAAATGTTCTTGTTTTATGACTGAAAATAACGAATAGGCATTAAACGTTTTAATAGTTTGTTAATCTGCTATTTTTGTTAGAAAATTAAATATTATTGAAATAATATGTGTATTGCTTAATTAACGTAATACAACTATTTTGTGTTCTCAGTTATTTACTCAGTCTCCAAATCTCCATAGAAAACTTCTTTTATTTGTGTTAAATTTGAATAGTAAAAATAGGTGAATCCTGTCATTTAGAAAGAAATGTAAATGAAGAAAGAATTGTTGGAAGTGATTTCGAATAGTGAAGTATGATTTCTCTGATCATATTTTAGATTTCTGCAAGATTAGAGAAAAAGAGCATTTTGAGTTTTGAAGTTTTACGTTACGAAAATTCAAGATGTGTCTGTACAATGCCAATTGTACATTTTAGATATTTTTTGAAATACCCTGTTTTTTTAACTAAGCTCCTCAATTGCAAAAGGAGAAAAAACCTTTGTTAATCATTACAGCGGGCTGAAGCAATGTCCATAATATTCAGTTCGAGCACTACACAATCAGTTGCATTGGAAGCCCTCCAGCACATTTCTTTTGAACCCTCTGGATTACAGCCCTGCAAATTAAGGTCGCTGCACGTGAAATTTAAATGAGAAAATCGAATTAGACCCTCATTTCAATTTTTCCTCTTGTGTCTCATCGTGCACTATTTTTTCCCACAATAGTACTCATTAAGCATCACGTATTTTATTACTCCCTGGCCACAAATATTGCTTGCGCACGCAATTACGCACATCCTATTGATGGGTTCTCAGATTAAATAATTAGTTCTGGAATGAAATGTCCGCACCTAAAATCATTACATGTTCGTATTTAGTTAGTTCTTGGGTCCGTTGTGAGCGTTCGTGGGGTATCGGTGAGTGGTTTTGGCGCTGGGGCCGGGCAACGGAGCCGCCGATCGGCAAGGCCGCCCCCTGGGCGCCTTGAGAGCTGTTAGGGCTGATGCAAGTGGCTCCTGATAACGGCTACGGCGCCAGCTGCCCTCCTGGGCCCACCCGGCGTGGTGCGGCGTGGCGCGGCGCCGGGCAGGGCGGGGCCCAGGCTGGGGCCGTGGGCGCGGGTCCTCCGAATTGCCGAACGCCTCGGGACCTAATTAACCGGCGCGGCCGGCGCGGGATGTGCATGGGAGATAATTGCGTTTGCCCAGTGCTGAAGCACCACTGTTACCCTAATGATGTGGAACGGAACGAGTTTTGCATATATTGTTCCAAATGGTGCACAAAGGCCCGGGGAGACGATGTGAGTTCTGTATTGATTGTCACGTTCTATATATCCAAGGGAAAGATTAAGAGATTTTGAAGACAAAATCTGTTAAGACAACTGAATTCTCTGGTGAAGTTACATGATCTCATGGGTAATTTGTGAATTAAGGTGTAACGTTATCACTAAGACTTTTACTCTGAGAAAAGCGCTCGATTATTAATTTTATAAATACATAATAATTTATTGTAAGTTTGCTCTAAAAAATAAGATGGAATTATTGTAAAAGAAAAAATTAAGAATACCAGTCGTGCTTTGATTTTGCTTCATTATCCAATATATTTTAAGTAAGTAATTCAAAACAAATATTTTGATTATTTGCATTTTCATTTTAGGTGTTTAATATGCGTCGTAATTTAGTGGATTTTCTCGTCTCATATACATTACAATCTCACTTTAGGAGACGATATTGAGCAACAAAAAATACGAAGTGAAAGTATTTAATAATGTTTGCTAAGAATATAATTGCTTTACTATTTTTGATATGAAACTACTGTAATATGAAACTATTAAGAATATGAGAAGAAAATGAGTAATATATTGCTCCACTAAACAACCTCATAAAACAGAACTAGCATAACATTAATGGTTGTATTGTGACACATTTTGTCAATACAAGCTCCATTAGTAGCTTAACGTTCATAAATATCGTAGAGAAAATTCGTCTGCAAAATCCACTTCACTCCATCTCTGTAAGTACAAAATCATTCCATTAACTTTCATTCTAAACAAAATCTAGCAAATGTAACTTCCAAACCAAGTGCAGTGGCGAGAGAATTAGTGTTAAAAATTCTAACGCAATGAAAGAAAATGGAAATTTTCAACTGAAAGGATTTTAAAGCTGAGAGAACGTTTCAGATTATCGAAGAAGTTTATAGCTACTTTCTCTTCAAGTTGAATATTGAACATCACTCACTCAAGAAACGCTTATCTGAGATTTATGTGAAGTTTCCTTAATAACGTTTCAAGAGTTTACTATTCTTACCGCGGGAAACATTTATGGACGTAATATTCACCTCTGAATTCAAATTTAATAGAAGAGCGTGTGTTATTCACCAGAAACGTGCGTGCAAGTGGCCTGCAAGAACGGTCAACATAGCATCATCCGATTCGCTCACTGCAGCAGCTGGTCGACTTCTTTTCTCTGCCTCGGGGCGTTTACGATACCCAGCCTCACCATAGACGACTCGGCGCACCTTCTGTTCTTCAGCCTGAGTTGCCTCCTTCCTTCCAGACCGGGGCAGACGGCGACCGCCTTCGTGCTAACGCCGCCGTCGCCACCGCAATCAGCACGCGGACTTCATCACCACCCACCTCCCCAACCCTTGAACTCCACCTCTGTCACTACCGCCATCACTCCAACGAACCATCACCGTTGCTCTTTCTTCCGGTCTCACGTTCTTGTCACCATCAACATCTTTTACCATCACCTTTGTATTATCCCCCCGCTAACTGCTATCACTAATGATAACATCTCCATGTTCTCCATCACAAATGTTACAGTCTCAAATTGTCCGCCACCACCAACAACGCCTACACAACAACAACAACAACAACAACAACAACAATCTAACTGCTATCACCAATGATAACACATCCATGTTCTCCGTCACCATTGTTTTATAGCCTCAAATTGTCCGCCACCACCAACAACGCCTACACAACAACAACAATCTAACTGCTATCACCAATGATATCATCTCCATGTTCTCCTCACCATTGTTATAGCCTCATATTGTCCGCTCCACCAACAACGCCTATTACGTCGTCTGTATCTCCTCACCATCATCCCCAACTGCCATCAGTCGATCACCATACCTTCTCAGGTCTCCTACAACAACAACAACAACAACGATCTAACTGCTATCACCAATGATAACATCTCCATGTTCTCCGTCACCATACCGGTAGCGGTAGCTCAGTGCATTAACTGATATAACTGCAGCCCCTCTGACCGGGACGTCCTAGGTTCGAGTTCTGACGGCGGCAGGATTTTCGACACTAGCTTTTCAGCTAGGTCGAATTCAGTCGCTGTCTGGAGGAGAATTCTAGCGGCCGGCTGCTCTGATCGGTAGTTTCCCGTGGTTTCTCCGATCAACACCAGGCGAATGGCGAACCCTACCAAACGGGCCACGGACCGCACGCGATCTGTCCTTCCTCTTCCTTGTCCTATCGTCTCCTCTTACACACACACTTACATTAACATGGATTACACTCCCGGGAGACCGGTCGGGAGCTTAGAGCTTGTCCCGGCTGGGGCGGTGCCCCGCTGGTGGGAGAGTCCTGGTTAGGGGGAAACTCCACTAGCCGACGGTAGGTCGGCGCCGGATCTTGCCATCCAGCGGGGGAAGATCATCGCCATCTCCCGAAAAAACATGCATTACACTAACGGGACTAATGACCGAAGCAGTTGACGCGCCCGGAAACACGAAAAAATCAATCAATCCGTCACCGTTGTTATAGCCTCAAATTGTCCGCCACCACCAACAACGCCTATTACGTCGTCTGTATCTCCTCACCGTCATCCCCAACGACGCCATCACGTCGATCACCATACCATCTCAGGTCTCCTACAACAACAACAACAACAACAACAACAACAACAACAACAACAACAACAACACCTCAACAATCTTTATGTGCACATCACCCGCCACAGAAGCATCCTCCCCTTCCTTGCGCGCCGCGCCAGCCCGTTCAATCACCGCGGCTTCCCCGCCCGTGCCCCTTCCCCCTCCCTTGCCCTCGGCGGCGCGGCGCGGCGCGGGAGACTCTGGAAGCGCGCGCCGCCCTCGGGTCAGTCGCTCGCCGGCGCCCGCGTCGCCCGCTCGCCCGCCGCTCCGCTCCCTCCGCTCCGCCCGCGACATCGCTCCGCAGACGCAGCAGGTACGCCATGCAACCTGGCTTTACGCCTGATGTATAGGTCACATTTTTTGATAAAACGAGTTTCTTGAAACTTACTTTTTATGTTTTATAAAACGTTTCATAAAACAAGTGTATTTTTAATTAGGCAATTTTGGCTAAAAACTTGTTAGTTCCGCCCACTGTGTCCACCCACATATTTACAGTCCTGTTTCAGCTTCTTATCTTGCATTACGATTATATTACGAAGGGTCGGTGGCAATATAAAAGTGAGAGTACTTCTGATACTCATCTGGAAGTGCGATTCCTTTGTCCACTAAATCAAAACATTTCGTCATGTTGATGTTCCTTTAACTTATTTCGACATATTTATAGCTAACCTATCTGGCGCAAATATAATGGCGCAGTTTGTTGTCATTGAAGCTTCGCTGTTTCAACGCCAGTTGCGTTGGTCTGACGGCATTGGAGAACGTTGATAGGTTGTTGCGTAAAATTATTTGATGAAAGTGTATGTTCTATTTCATAATTCCTTTTTAAAAACTCCGAAGTTTACCGTGTGAAAGCTAGATTTAATAACAGTTACGTTTTATTAAGCGTTTTATAAAATAATTTTACAGAAAATATCACAGTGTACAAGAGGATAATAGAAGACGTCCGCGCTCCGCACCAAGGGCTTACATTCATCAACGTCGAGAACAGCCAGTTTGACAACTACGCGATACTTGGTGTGGAAATAAGATCACAAGAAAATGTTTTTATTGCGGTTTTTTATTTCCAATACTGGTGTTAATGAAACTTGACATCTAAGGAAAGTTTTTTCGTGTCAGAACGTTAACCCAAATTTCACTGTTTAGTACGTACTTCGCTTTTATTTTTGTTGCCGCTTTGACTGCAGTTCGTTGCACTGTTCTTCGTAAAGTGATTGTTTTCATTCTCCGCTCTCATTGTGTCTTAAGTAGATTGCGTTTTGCAGCACCATAATGTATTAAAGTACATTTCTAGAAGCAGAAGCCGCTGCAATTTTGCTCCACCTCTCATCCAATTACGAGCTCTTGCCATCATGTTAGCTTTATTAGTCGAAGTACATTAGTACATTTGCAGTAGGTTCTTTCTTCCACTGTAGTAATCACCCTGCCAGCTCTTGTTAGTAGTTCCGATTACTTGGTCATCTGTCCTCGATGTTTGTTATTATTCGTGTTGTGCCTTTGAAGAGTCATTTTATGGGATCATTATTTAAAATATTTCCCCTTTACTTAGTATTAGAATATTCCTATGAATATCGACTTAATATCAACTTACATCTTTTGTCACATTATTTAATAAAGGACACTGAGGCGAAAAACAATGGGTGGTGCTGTCGCAGTGTTAGACAGCAATACAGATTATTTTGGCTGATTTCACATAAAGAGTTGTTTTAACACAATTAAAAGAGAAATATTAATGTATGAAGTCCATCAACAGTTTTCATGTTAAAAATATATTGTAACTTCTAAAACTACTGTATCAGTGTTTACGTTACAAATGAAATATTAGCATGTTTACTAATGAAGTAAGGACACGAGAAGTAAAATGGAGTTTTGAGTTACGATCTGTGAAGCCACGACAACTCAGTGTCAGTAATTGACATTTGTCTGTTCCCACGCGTTTTCATCAAGTTGGAGCTTTCAAACGAATGTTCCACAGCTCGTCCCAGCTATGTTTTCACATAGAACAAAGAAGCACGAGTGTACATTTGTGAATGCGTTGTTATTTTACTATATCATCTCCACCTCTGATGTATTCACGTAACTTTTAACTCAACTTCACTCTTCGCGTGGAGAAAACGCAAACGTTGTTCTATAAAGCGTGACACGAACGAATTTTTAATTTCATGGAATTCATTTTTTTAAAAAATTAGGGAAACATAAGAGCACCCTGCTGATGTTGCTGCCAAATTAAAGCAATGAAATGGACAGTTAACACAGTTCTTATTAATATGAAAAGAGAAATCAAAGAAGATAAAAACGACAGTCTTTTATAGCATTTGGTGTTGTCGATATCTCTACTGAAGAATCAGTAGGAAGAAAAATTCCCTATTTTTAGAGTTGTGATTCTCTTGAACTCTTCATTTTTATATTGACGACCTTTGTCTCAACTTGTCTGAAATGGCTCTCAATGAACGAATGTCTGTTCGTCCACAGATCTCCAGAGACCATGCCAATTACATAATGCGAGGCGCGCGGTTCGAGGAATCTGTTTATCGCGGCTGCAGTTTGATGGGGAGCGTTAATGAAATCGCGCCGCGTCGCCGCGCGGCTGTGGTGGCGTCGCGAGCGGATTTGCGGGAAATCGTTTGCTGAAATTTCGCTGGTGCGCGACGCCACCCCCGCAGCGCCGCCCCCCCCCCCCCCCCCCCCCCCCCCCCGGCCCCCCCTTCACCGCCACCCCCCCCGTCACCGCCTCCCGTCACCGCCTCCCGTCACCGCCTCCCCGTCACCGCCTCCCGTCACCGCCTCCCGTCACCGCCTCCCGTCACCGCCTCCCGTCACCGCCTCCCGTCACCGCGTCCCGTCACCGCCACCCCGTCACCGCCACCCCGTCACCGCCACCACCCGTCACCGCCACCCGTCACCGCCACCCCGTCACCGCCACCCCGCCCGCCACCCGTCACCGCCACCCGCATCGTTGCTCCGCCACCGCCGTCCACTACCCCCGCGCCGCCGCAACGTCCTCGACATCATTTGATCTGCCACCGAAAACCATACTTGCTGCGGTTCCGTCGCACTTTGCTGATTGAAACGATTTTAATACGGTTTGTCGCACTTGCTGATTGGAAGTTTAGTGAATGTAAGCCTGGTCGAGTTGAAGCGAGTTACGCGAAGGATCCGAGGGAACTGCTAGACACGTGAGTTAATATTTCTCCTTTAACTGGCATTTTACTGGAGAACGCATTGGTACGTATATGTGTCATGCGGTGGGTAAATCCTACGTTTGTAGCACATTAACACGTATGGATGTCATAAAACCCATGTCTTGTTTCGAGATGGACAGTTATTGACAGCTTCGCCGATTTTTCTGTTCGTATGTTATGTAAATGTCCCATGCAATGTCGACATTTCCACTCCATTTGTTCGATGAGTCATTTATATACTGGTTACATGAATATTTATTGAACCATCTCAACCAAATTAAGCAATATTTTAAACGTTGTCTGAACTGTGAAGAGAATATTTGTTTCTGTTAATTCTCTCTGTTCCTTTCAATCGATTGAGGCAACATGTTTATGGGATAAATTACGGTTGTCAGCATTTTGGGTAAGGAAGAGGGTAAATTACTATCTTCCTTGTACATTATTTTAATAATATATTGCTCATTTTATATATTATATCCGAATGTAAAATTATGTGTCTTGTATTTTAAAGATAAACTATTGTGCTAAATCCTACATTGTATGAAAACTTACCAAAACTTGAAGTTTTGTAGAAAAAAATACCCTCACATATTGAGTGTTTGCTTTGATGTTCGTATTCTGGTAAGAGTTGAAAACACTATTTAAGAAGAATTATTAGAATTCGAAATTATTAGAATTGGAAATTATTACTTAGCTAATGCAGCGGCATGCTTACATTTACAATCAGTTTATACTTAAACACGTATTAGCAATGAATTTCGACCCATTTGTGGTAAGTGTGGGTAAATATTTTTGTAAAATTGATTTATTGGATCGCGTATTCCCTTCTTACACGACAAGGTTTTTAAGCATTAAAATATAGGCATCATATGTAATATGTTGAAGAAACAACTGCTCTTACGTTTTTAAGTAAGTTTACTGAAGGTCAGGAAAATAATTCGTGAATCCGATTTATTATTGATTTATTATAAGCGCGAGACTTGACAAAAATTTAAAACCTAATTCCCTGTTGCATTACATAAACGTCTTTTTTCTTAAAATAAACATTATTTCACTGTGTAGAAGTTTGTTAATACAAATTAAATAAATAATTTATTAAGACTTTGACGTAGTAATGTAATCTTCTTGTGTGAGCCGGAGGAGTGTGACTATACTCTCCGACCTCCGTTCGGTAAGGTCATTTGCCCCGCAGCTGCAGTGAAAATTATATGCAAGTATGTGTGTGACGTTGACGAGGCAACTTTGCCTTGCAGTGAAGCCTGACGGGTTTCGATGCTCGTCACACACGACTTGTTTTGACAACTGGCTCTACGTTTCACTGGCCTCTTTTGTTTGGTGCAATGAACCGTGAAGTGAGTCTGTGACTTGAAGTGCTTCTATTGAAGCAAGGAAGAACCGTAGCTTTCGCAAAAATTCACCGGAGGTGGTTGCTAATGTTTGTCGTAAAATATTCTCAACTAAATGTATCCGATAGAAATGCATATACTTATTTGGTGGTCCTCGCTAATAGTGACGGACCTTCAGAAGAACTGGACGTGACAATGTTTATCCGGCCGTGAAATGTGTAACTATAAACACATTAACGCATATAATATCTTTTTCTCCGCGTAAATGAAGAAGAAAACGTACGCCTTTGTCTTCCCTGGGTGGGTTCCCTTTTCGTTCCACAATGTGATTTGCTGTTGCCTGAGGAGAATGGTATGGTAGGATGATCATGGGGGAGGAGGTAAATGATGTATGATTGCGGATGGGATGGGTTCAGATGTGATACATGATGGATTGATGAACCAAACATGGAACAACTCCATGGTGAAAACACTCATGTTTTACAGGCGAGTCGAACAAGCTGTCTATAGCTTGGCGTTCTTGGTCTCAGCCCCAAGACCCTCCACCGTGTCCTGCCCCATCGACTCTCGCATAAAATCTGTACATTTATACTTTTTCTTACGTGATTGGGCTTTCTAGACCGTGTACTCACGAACATTGTTTGTTTTTTTCCAGTATCGGTTTTCAGGCTCTCATAATTTGTTTACAAATGAAGAAAGTTTTTATTGACACTGGCATGTTTCACTCTAACGTTAAATGTTGTTGACATATAGACGGACAAATACACTCAGAAACGTCCTTTTTTCAGGCGGGATTAAAACTCGCGACCCTTCAAGCTTAGGAAGTAATGGTCCTCTCACTTTATTACATTTGATTCAGCTGATGATTAACGGTGTTTTTTTGTTTCTCACAAAAAATGACTCACGTGAGGCTATTGCTAAGGTAGTTGGGGTGTCAGACAAGGTGCGATTAGGGATGGCGTTCCCATCTTAATAACTTCCCAAGTGGTCAATAGTTTCTGCGAAATAGATTTCTATTATAAATTATAGTGTATTTTCTTGACGTTTGATTTATTCGAGAGATTTTCAACCATGAACTCATATTTACTTGAAGTTTTTTTAATGTGTTCAGTTCTTACTGCGAATGATTTACGATGGAAGTGTGAAAACATTGCAGGGTTGTGGGTTAGTCCTACCCTCTTCTTCTAGGGTTGGGTTCATTCATTTGCGGAAGATGTTAGTCCAAGAAGTATCTCGCGGCTTGTGAGTCAGTAAATCTTAAAACTGCCTCGAGTACAACTTCAGGACAAAGACACAGTGGTTTGTCGCCTCCGCAACACTTTCAGAAACTAAACCACCCTCGAACATCGCTTCAATTTATGTGAAAATATTATCTGCAGTTTTTTGTAGAAGTTGGTTCTAAACTTTTTAGAGAAATATTTATCGATACAACTTTAGCTTTGGATATTATTGCTCATACGTAAGGTAATACATAAAAACGGCAGCAGCAGCAGCAGCAGTACTAGTACATAAAAACTGTATTTAGTACTTTACATTGCAGTTGGAACCGATTCAAATTTCCATCACTACAGTAAACTTCTATCATCGAGTTCGGAAAGATTTTCTGGTAACTGTATCATATCTTCTGCAGACTACTCTTTGCTTGTGTTTCGATTAAAATATGTTATTCATTTACTCAACCCCTCAGAAAATTTTTCCGGTCGGTTCTTCTGACCATCGATAGACCATTGGTAGACCATCATTGTTCAAAATGTGTTAAAAAAAAGTGAATAAATTTATTCGATTAAACAGTTAACAATCAAAACACAATTCCTGAAACAAAGGAAAAATGTGTGTTTTAATTCTGCGAGAAAATTTGGAGGATAATAAAAAAGGTTAATTGAATTAAAAATTAATCGTTTTCAGTTGCCTTTGTGTCCTTGATCAAAATTGTTATTGAAGGCATGAGTTTATATTGGATCTCACGAATTTTGCAATGCACTCATCCACGAGCGTTAATTCCTGCGTGTGTAACTGCTCGGAAAGGCGGCTTTACATACTGAATCAGTTACGCGTAATGCTCCAATTACATATAATTGATGACATTTAGTAGCATTGGATTTCATTATTAACGACAACGAATTTTGAATGAGAATTCACTTTCAGTACTGAAATACAAGTGGCCTAGCAGCTCAAACGTAATCGTACTATATCATTGGTAACAATTGCGATTAAAGATGACAATGATTTTGTAAAACAAAATCACCAAAAACTTTCCATGAGCAGAAATCGTATAGAAATAGCGTATAGAAATGTAGTTTACATTAAAAATCCATTGTCATTTTGAATCACAATCACTTAAATCGCAACGATACTTTTTACATTTCACAATTTTCAATTGAATCATACAATGGGGTCACGTATTGTGAGAGAACGTGTTGCGGGACAGCTTGTCATAAGATGATTTTGGTTTGTATTTCATCGTTGTCTACGTTTTTTGTAATTAACTAAATTTCGCGGTAAAATAAATTATAGACAAAATAAATAAGAGAAAATATAAGGATAAGATGAAATAAATCTTTGGATTCACCATTTTTTCCTCATAATATACATCTCCAAATAACGAGTGTTTTTTCCCGGCGGGAGACCGAACATGTTCTGTCACGTTCGTAAATGATCAATGATCATATACATGGAAAGTACTTAAGAAATGTAATTAGGCCGTGCATGTTCACTGAACCATTTTTTTCGGGAAACAGATATTTCACCGATTGGAGGAACGTTGATCAAACAATACATTTTTAATAAAAATAAATTTTGTTTTGAGTCTCTGCATGAATGATTTGCTGAATGAAATGAAATATATTTGGTTTTCATAATGCGTATTATGGTATTGTTACATTTAATATGAATTGAATACCCCAAAATTACTGAACATTACAATGCAAATCTCCATATTTATAGATTTGTTCAAATTTATAAAGAAAGTGTGTTTAAAATAAAACGTTAGTGGACATCTTCGTGTATTAAGCAATTGTTGAGAAAGAAGTAGGCATGGAGCCAGGATTCAAACCTCATTCAATCAGGCACAAATGTCAGACGAAGGCAAGCGAACTCGTCTTAGCGGCACCGGGGAGGGCGGCTCAGGGCATCAACTGATTTCACAGCAGGGCCTTTGAGGGGAGGCCCGGTAGGTCCTAGTTTCGAGTCCCGACGGTGACAAGATGTTCGACACTAGGTAGATAGTTAGGTTCTGTCGTTGTCTGGAGGAGAATTCTAGCAGCCGGCTGCTCTGATGGTAGTTTTCACCAGACGAATGCCGATTAACGCCAGGCGAATACGGGAGCAGTACTCTAACAAACGGGCCACAGATTGCGCGCGACCTTTCCTTCCCCTTCCTTGTCCTATCCTCACTCCTTACACACACTAACATGCACTACACTACCATACACGTCGGGAGACCGGAGCTTGTCCCAGTTGGGGCGGTAGCCCGCTCGTGGGAGATACCTGGTTAGGGAAGCCCGCTAGCCGACGATAGGTCAGCGCAGGATCTCAACATCTAGCGGGCGAAGAGCACAGCCCCCACCCGAGGAAAGAAAAACATTATATATATATATATATATATATATATATATATATATATGGGACTAATAACCTTAGTCGTTGACTCGCCCGGAATCACTAATCAATCAATGAAAAAAGCCCTAGCGGTCTCCCCACCCAGGGTAGAGGTTGACGGTGTGGTTGACGGCGTAATAGACGGGATAGTATGTAGGAGTTACTCTAACAAGGG
Organism: Teleogryllus oceanicus; assembly: GCA_964035755.1. Taxonomy (NCBI): domain Eukaryota; kingdom Metazoa; phylum Arthropoda; class Insecta; order Orthoptera; family Gryllidae; genus Teleogryllus; species Teleogryllus oceanicus. Next base: position 74,124,495 of record CAXIVR010000002.1, on the reverse strand, counting down.
ACCACTTTGACAGGTCGAGAATCAAATGAACTTCATGCAGATCGGTGACATTGCAAGGGGGTAGTGATGAAGCCATTTACAACTGAGCAGTCTGTCAACGAACGCACTGACAAAACGAATGCATGGACGTAACCTGCAGTTATGTTGCCAGCAGTGGCCAAGCAGTAGCTGTTACAGCGGTCCCTTTTTATAGTAATTTCTCTACAGCACTCTGGCGGCGAGACCGGAGCGTGCATGCGCCGGCCGAGCGCAAGTGCCAGCAAACACGTCAACAGAGACCGCAGCGTGTTAGCCACGACGCGCCCATCTGCTGGTGACTGCAACCGTTGCGGCTGAACGTCAATAGTTTATACACATAACAGCGCTTGTCGACATGTTTGACTTCTCGTTCCCTTAAAAATGTATTTAAAGAACGTTACAAATACGTACAGCGAGATACGGTTGATGAAATGCAGTATAGGTAACATCAAAATAAACTGAAAAGTCAAGTGACGATTGTGTCGAAATGTCGCCCGTACTGACTGCTAATCATTTGTAGAGAGTTTTCTAAATCTCAATGAACACATTTTCGCCGAGTGAAAGTGAAAAGCGTGGATGAATAGCGATAAGAGTTACAGATTTACTTCGTAAGTAGATTTACTTTGCAAACACAAAAAGATTATTCATAGAATGAATTTTTTGTGTTACAATTAAGAGAGGATTGAAAAGGGTACGGTATGGATCAACAATCAAGCAGGTTGATCAAGATCTCTGTGGCCATTACCTGCCCCGCAGCCCCGTTACACATCGCATTAGATGGTGCAGAAGCTAGCGAGAAGTACAACAGCTTTTCTTATCTGGGGAACCCCACGCTCGTATTATGTGTGAATTCTCAACGATGAATATGCAGATGTGGATTTGCATATGTGTGATCATGCAGGGAGGGTGCTGAAGAAATGCTGTGCTTGTACGCAAGGAGAAATCTAAACAAGAGGATATTCTGAGTTATTTCAGCGACAGAGTGAATCCGTTTTGAGATGAGCGATCTCTTGTCTTAAACTTAATGTACGCAATTTCAAAACTTACACGTATGTTCATTCCTTCCTTTAACATATTCTTGTTTAATTATGTTTATTTTGTATATTTATAAAAATAACTGTTTTTTGGGCAAACAAACCTTCAAACACTACCGGGTTGTATGGATTCTCTTTTTTTGTCTTTGATCATTTTTCTCTTTAAAAAACACAAACAAACAAGAGCACTGGTTTATTACAAATCGACAACATTGGATTATTGCAAATCAATGTTGTCTGTCGAATTGCATTTTTATTTTAAAAAATGTGTGCGAATACTGCACTCTTGCAGTAAATGTAAGCCTTTAATACAATATTCTATAGCTAAAAAGATTCACAGTTAAATCGGTGTGTATAGTCGTGTTATTTATACACATACATCGGCGACGGAATCAAGACTCTCTTGGATCATTCATGTATCAAAATATTTCCATGTATTTAATTTTACATTCAACAATTCTGAACTATTTTTTGCTTTAGGTTTATCGTCCCATCTTTCCCATATTCTTTAAAGTGAAATTGTGAGACCTTGGCTTTAATTTTATATGATAGAAGGGTACATGAAAAAACTTTTAAAAAAGTGAAAGAGAAAAGAGAATCAAAAAGCAAGAAAAATCGTCTAAACTGCACTTTACATTCTATTCATTGCAGTGAGAATCAAATTATATTTATTATTTACATGTGTTAGAAAGAAATATACCTCCTGAAGGAACAAAATGCGTGTTCATCTCATGAATGAATTAAGTATACCACTTTAAGGGTCGCTTCGTCCAAAGCAAACAATGAGTATTGGGTAAAATAAATCGGCAATACAAATTATCAAATTTAATTAGAAGTCACAAAATTTTGGATTAATCCCTGATTAGATATAGACTCGGTGGATCCGTCCAAACACTCCGCACTTGTAAATTATTGTTTTACAAGTAAAACTATCTTCATAATGGATCCCATCTTCGACGGGCAGCCTCTGAATTGTGCATTAAAACATTGTACCTCCGGCACTGTGAGAGAATTCAGGTCAATATTGATAACCGTTGAGATTGCACACAAACTTGAATTGCCCCTTTAGTTTAATCGTGAAATATTACTTCTGTCCTTTTCTTCCAGATTAAATTTACATACACTTTGAGTTTGCGCGTTTCCAACCATTCATAAGTCTGGGAACTCAGTATTAAATCCCCAAAAATGTAATAGGAAGTTCAATAAGACCTAATTTAGTAAATTACTACTGAAGAAACATACTTCGAGGCTCGTTTGTATCCGCTTGTCACTCACGTGTACCCCGTCTGTACCCTTTCATTTCCCCATCAGGTTCCTTCATTTCCTCATATATCCCCATAAAACTCATGTCTCCTCAAAAAAAAAAGTATGTTGACAAAACTCTAATCCCTTTTAAGTAACTTCTCTTTTTATTCACAACGTATTGCAATTACATTTGAATGATGGGCGGCATCAAAAGATTGCTATCTTCTAATTAGTATTTTGTAATTCTTTGTCCAATTTATTTCGGGTATACATCCATCTGTCATATGCGAAATACTGAAGAGCAAATATGCGTAAAGCAACTTAACTACAGCTCCTTATACACTGCAGAAATACATCACATCTTTAAGTCCCTTTATGAAGAATGCTCTATGAATAGGGTTAAACGTCAGATATACCATAGACTACAACTAGTGATGTCAGAAAATAGTATATTCTCATACTATTTCGTTTCCTAATCTTGTGAGTCGGGATTAGCTCATGCCTCCTCACCCCAAAATATCGTTCATGCATTTAGAATAGTCTCCTAAATCAACTTCTACCAGCAGGAACTTGACTCGGACAGTAATTTTTAATTTTTTTTAAAGATTGTGATAGTATATTCAAGAGTTCAATATTGAGCGTTTGGGCACCTGAACATATTTTATCTGAGTGCGTCAATCATAAAAGCTTCCAATGCTCACTCACTTTCAGGCCTCGGAAATCCTCAAAGATCAGGCCGCGTATTGTCGGAACTCGCGGCACAATTACGCGTGTTTTTGCCCTTCATCTCCCGACAGACATCACAAACAATTGCGTCGACCGGCAGTGCTGCGCTCTCGCTGGATTCGGAGCGCGGCGAAACGTCAAACGCCCGCCGCCCCCGCATAGGCAGCCAACACAGTCCGCTCAACACACGCGTTCGCAATAATTAACCTTTTTGATGTTTGATTTGAATTCTACGCACTTTGAACGACGGTTTAGGCACTCAGAAAGACGCAAATTGTGAACACTACGCTCACAATGAATTATAAAAATGCAATTTAAAAAGAAGGATTTGACTTAATTTTGAATGTGGAAAATAACTTCTTTTATTAGAATTTCCTCGTTTCCAATTGCCACAGCAGGAAGGGGGGAGGCGATTCAAGAGAAACAGATGTAATACAAAAATGGATACTGTTTGAAAACAGCACTAAGACACATTTTCTCTGTGCTTATTAGAATGTTGTTGTTTTCTTTTGAAGGATGGCTAATCAAACAGTAAATTAATTAATAGCGTTATCAAAGACAAATTAATATCAATTAAGAAGAAAGTTTTTAATTTCTGGAACTTTAAATGTAAGATATTCCCGGGTGAAAATGTTTACCTTTTTAATACTGCATATAAATAGCACCTCAGATTGCATTGATGGTGATCACAATGTTTCACAATGAAGAGTTTCTATTTACTTTAGATTTTTTTTTGGTTTATCATAGTCACTTCAACCTAAGGTTCTTATTTTATTTTACATATTCATATTTGATTTTACATTTACATTACAAAGTTTACAATAGAAAAGAGGTTATTTTAATAGTACAAAACTTGATATACCATCATGGCTGTTTCGATAATATGTACAGGAAGTCACTTATATTTCATTAAATATATTATTGTTCGGGCAAAATCTTACGATTTTCTGTTGATAGGACTTGGAATATACGACTGCTTCGAATTGTTGCTCCGATGAGGGGCCATCTCTTTCTTCCTGAAACTTAGGGCAAACGTTCAAAATATGAGATTAGAACTCGTGAAGTCACAAAACGATCAAATGCTACCAGAAAATGAAAAAAAATATAACATTTTGATGGCGCTTTTGTGGGCTTGGCATGAGATGATTTTATTTACATACTTAACAAGTAGAATAGAGAACACGGCCTTCGGTATAAGAATATCCTCCCACAAATATTTCTAGAGGCGTGTTACGATCTCGTTTAGTTCTTGTTCTCCCATCCTTAATCACTTCTCAAAAAAGTCTTGTATACAAACAATTGTAAATATAATTCGAATATCATTGGAATGGAATTTAGAACACATTGAACCTGGAAACTTAACAGACTCTTGTCAGTTGACCAAGAATCGTTAATTGTGCAGGAGGTAGGTCTAGTTGACGTCCAAACGTGTCCACGAGTTGACCTCCGTATCCTATCATTGTTGCTCCCGATACCGACGCCGAAATCTCACACGATCATTGTTAGATTGGAGGCAAAACTGGGTCTAATAACTGAACCCGTATCTGCAACATTCTTCCATTAAAGTGTTGTCTCGACTCCGCCGAAGGCAGGCTGCACGGTGCTGATGTTTTATGAGAAGAACGGCTACTGGAACGCGCCATGGCCAGATTTGCCAGATTCTCAGTGCATTCCTAGCTGATGGTACTAACCGACACTCTACGTTCATCATAATGAACAGAATTATTATAATGAAACCACAGTATGTGCACATAAGCAGAAGTAATAATGTTCGGATGAAGGGTCATGAATCCCATGGTCTTGGCATTAGTTTCCATTAGGTTGCCTGAAAGATGAGGTTAATCAGCACTGTTCTCACTTGTGCTGATATCAGGCATGTATACCTAGGGCAGCTGTGCAGCATGCTATTCTAGGATTTCATACTAATCTACACGCCAATAGACAACATCTCGTGCACCTTTTGTAGTCCTTTGGATTCTACCTCCATAAAAAACTCACATTTTTTATGATGAAGCAACACGTAAAAATTCTTCAATAGAATTGATTATTCACTATTTCTCTTCCTCAAGCCATTGTCAATGTTCCCATAATTTTTTCGAGGGCAATAATTCCTTTTGCAAAAATTAAGGTTAATTATAACCACTTTGTAAAAATTTTTGTAGCACAACGCAATAATGTTGGTCTGCATTCGTACTTCGCTAAGTTCCCGAAAGTAGCTTTAATCATTAAAGTACGTGCAGCTTTTTCTTTCCGATAGCGTCAACTTGGGTCCAATGCTCACACTTCTCTAATACGTTCCGCAATTCTGTGGTAGAACCGACCTGTTTCTCCGAAATCCGCTATTCGATTCTGTTCAAACTCGGTAAAGAGAACGAATGAGATTAGTCTTGGCGTCATGTAAACAATGACCAAGCTCCGAAATTGAGGACAACACGATTCTTCGAAAACGTAACTTTTACTTCCTTATTCGGAAGCAACCAGTTCCACATTGACTCCACTGTCCTTTGCGTTTCAGTGTTTATTTTCACTTCATGTACTCCTTTTTTGAAGGTCTGCTTCTAAAACGGTCTGGTCAATCAGTTCCTTCATAAAATTCTTTCTTTGTTTTCTGGTGGTGTGCATGCAAAAAATTCATTAATGAACCCACACTAATCTCTGCGGTCGGTCGTTCCAAATGTTTAAATATTGGAGACACTATTGATCAATTACTAGTGTAATTTGTTTAATATCGCATATAAGTAAATTTAGTTATTTGATATATTGTATGTGGGAAAATTTTATAAAATTTCCATCTTTATAACAGCAGTCATTTCTTTAGTAGAGAAGAAAAACAATGACTTAAGTACAAAGTTTGAGGAAGCATTTACTTAAAATATTTGACAACTTTAAGATAATGGTTTTTAGTTCTAAAGGAAGAAACGAACTTCCAGATTAAGACCGAATTTGGGGGTTTTACGTTAGTGAATTTAACCATCTAAACTCAGAGGATTTTCTTCTTCATTACACAAAACGTACATGTTAATTCCTTAGTATTATCTAGATATCTGTAAGTTGATGTATATTGATGAATTGTTGAAGACCACTCACAATAGCATAAATTTGAATAGCGAAAGTTTCGAAGACCGTCATCCTTCTATAAAAAAATTAAGAACTGAAACGCAATTACCAAATTTGTAAATGGTGTCTTACCAACATTGATGCTATTTTTAATTAAGATAAATCCGTAATTTGGTTCTCTGCGGAGACGCCCCTATGTATACGAACCGTCCCCTTCATCGTTTTCTAAGTTCGCTGGTGTTCCTTCTTCCAATTCGAGAGGCCTGAGGCACCGATGCAGCCGAGGCGGTGCAGGACAAGGCGGGTCGGGTCTGTACGAAGAGTGACGGGATGTGGCTTGGCGAAGGGAGGAGGAAAAGCGAGGACATGGCTGGGATGGCGAGACATGGCTGGGATGGCAGGGATGGCGAGACATGGCGGGGATGGCGAGCATGGCGGGGATGGCGAGACATGGCGGGGATGGGAGACATGGCGGGGATGGCGAACATGGCGGGGAGGCGTGGGGGGGTGGTGTAGCGTGGCTTGAGATGGCGAGGCGGGGACGTGTGGGGAGAGGCGGGGACGTACGGGGGGGTGGCGTGGGCGCAGCGGTGTGGGCTGGGAACGTGGCGTGGGCGCCGCGGGCGTCGCTCTGCGTTTGCTCCCGCCCGCACTGTTTGCCTGCTGCGCCTCTGGGGAGCTCCCAGCGGAGCCGCCTCTCCACTCCGCGCTGCTCGCAGCCCGAGGAGAAATGCACCGTGCGCAAAGCGCAATTGCCTTGATCGAGACGCCCCGAGTACGCGCGAGCTCAGCCATTCGCTTTTTCCTATGAATGTCTATAGTAAATGCACCCTTTGATATTGATATTTGATTTGAGCTCTATATTGATTTGCTAGTACCAATAAATTAAACTAATCAACATTTAAAAGATATGTATTAAAACGTTTTTAATAATGATTCAGTATGTCAAAATATGTTAAACAAAAAAACTTATCAGAAGTTGATGACTGATGACTTTTCACTTCTGGTACCTCAACCACTTTTTTGTTTAACATATTTAGAGTTTTTGTGTTTAACATGTTCTGAGCTGATGAATCGGTAGCTTGTAAAACATTTTAACAATTAAAGGTTTAAAATTTGAATCGGTAATATACATTTTTCAGATACGTGATGGAAACTTTGAGAAAAATGAAAAAATGTGAACAAAATTAACTGGAATTATGACAATACTACAAAACATTTTATAAAATTTATTATGAACAGAACTCTTTAAGATACCTCTTAAGTGAGTGACGCAATTCAACCGCCAGAGAACACTTTAAACACATTTATCTCAAAACTTCATTTTACGAACTCAGATTTTAGGAGATAAATGAGTAAGCTGAAATATAGACGGGGCACAAGAAAAAGAATTCAAAACATCTTTTTTTACTGGAGTGAAGAAATATATTTACAGGAAAATCTACATTTACGAGTAAACTTCTAACGACGATAGTTCAGAAAGCTAATGTGCACTGTATGTATATGCTTTATCTTTAGGCGCGAAATAAACGGCTTCACGCGGATTGAACCCTTTGTATGCTACTTTCTGTATACTGATGATGATGACGAGAAAATCTTTCAAAGAGATTTTCCTATTGAAAGCAATCAATCTTTTTATTGCAGTTGGCAAGGTTGGCAATTATTGCCCTTGTTGGCTCGTACTTAATTTCCCGTGCACCCAACTTGCTGCCTTTTCTGAACTCCAATCCTGTATAGTGTTACTCATGGAGACTTGGACCTTGATGTCTCGAAATACAGTAATGGAGATTACCCTATATTTAAAGGATCCTTTTACGTATGTTTGTGATTCTGTGAAGCTCGCATGATAGTTTGGAGGATTGTTTCATGGCGTGTTTGGACGGCGGCGGAGTCTTTATTTTTTGCGCACTACTCGCGTTACGAGTGCTAGTACAAGAGATAGGTAGCAACAGCAACTAACCTCGCGAATCGAGTGCACAGCCAGCGGCGTTTCCATTGTTATTGGAACCGAGCTTATTGAGTATTCTGTTTTCCTCCGCCCGTCTGATTGCAGCCCTCGTCCTTGCCCCTCTCCTTCCCGACCTTATCCCTCATCCTCTCATCCTATCCCCGCCCCTCCCCTCCCCATCACGTTCCTGCCCCTCTCCACCCTTCCCTTTCCCACCCACCCTTCCCTTCCCCCCTTCCCCTCCACCCTTCCCTTCCCCACCCCTCCCCTACCCATCAGTTCCGCCCCTCTCCACCCCTACCTTCCCCTCCCCACCCATCCCTCCCTTCCCCTCCCACCCTCTCCCCCCCCTCCCCCCCCCCCGCCTTCTCCCCCCCCACGAGCCCTGCCCCTGCCAGCCGCGTCGCTTGTTGATCCGCGTCGATACGGGCGGGGCGGAGCCCTCTCTCCCTCTGGGCGGCCCGCGGCCCGCCACTCAATTGTCTCCGCCCCGCCATCCCCTCTTATTTGTCGCTGCAGGCGCGCGCCCCACCGGAGATGTCGCTGAAAGACGCGCGGTCCTGCCGTGCAATTCACCTTTATTCGCATTCCCATATTGGGAGGTCAAGTAAGAAATTGTTTCGGTTGTTTTGGAGAGAAACAGAGAAAGAAAGAATGAAAACAATAACTGGGAATGAAAGAAATGAATGAAAGAAAGAAGGAAAACAATAACTCGGAATTAAAACAGAAGACGTAATATTGCAATGTGGTGATACATGTCAATATTTAATTAAAACGTGTTTTAACATTGCGGACAATATTCTCTTTATATAGATTGTAGACGTCTTGTTAAATCTTTTCATCCAACTAATGATTAGTGTCTGATTCGTCAGCGTTTAATATTGTATTATGTTTCCTTTATGTAAATCAATATTTCTATATTCAATCGGCGTTTGTGGCATTCAAGAATACTCGTGTTCAATTAAAAATGATGTTTGTATTTTAGATGGCGTACTTTATTTCCAGTAAATTCGTAATTTATTCGTGGAAATTTTCGAACGGCTGAACAATTTTAATAATAACGTAGGTTTTTTGGATGAAATTTCCGCAAGAAATTCGGAGCCTTCTCTTTTGATGATCGAGGCTCACTGAGGCACGTGCTTATAAAAAAACGAACGTTTTAATCAACTGAAATTAGTACGGGTTGTCTAAAGATTAATATTTCATTATGTCGTCTTCGTAGGCAAATCGAACTTTTATTTTCCAATCGGCAGAGGATTTGTATCTCATCTCTATCGTAAGAGAGGTGTTGAAAGCTAAAACTTTAGACTACCCTTGTAACTGGTTCAATGCACAAGAAGAAATAAAATAGGAAGCAAACACGACCTGCATCACGAGGTCATCCAGTAAGCGACTGAGGCGAACTAGAACGCAACCGGTTAAAATTGCGTCACAGAACCTGGCATCGGGTTTCGCTTTTACCAACACAAGAACAGCCACAATGGATTCCTAGTTCATTTCGTTGTCACGCGCCTCATTATTGTAGAAACTCTCAGCATAGTAATGGCGCACCATGCCAAGTTCAGTTAGCGCGACTTTCATTTTGCTTCCTGTCCAATAACTGTCTCTTGGACTCGTTCGCCGTCAATTACGCGAAGGACGCAGCAGCGACGGGGAGTTGCTTCGGGAAGGCGGAGTCCTCTGGATCGAAGCCGAAGGCGTGTTCGGCAGCTCGAGATTTATGTAAGAGCTAAATTTATTAGCTCGAGGATGCATGTGAGAAGTTTACCCTAAGAACCAGTGGAAACCAAAATATATCCCAGCTTTTTCTCTAGGGGTAACTGAATTTTTAAAAAAAATATTGGAATAGGAACAATTATGTGGAAAGTTTTACTTACAGCAACGTGCAATTCAGTAGACTTCTCAAAGATCTAGCCTACAAAAAACTTAATTTTAAGAGAAAATTGAGAATAAGTTACGTGGATGTATGAAGATGTGTGCGTCACACTCCTACTGTGTTTGCAAACAAAGAATGTAAACATAACGTCCACATCTAACGTCTAATTAGTAATGTATTTTACTAATTAGTGATTAATACCTTAATTCGATGATTGTTGTTAAGAAGAGAGACGAAGTCCGAAAAGGGAATGATCGGTGGAAAATGCCATGCCCAAACTCGTGCTTTTTCTGAACGTACAAACGTTTTCAGCTGTTTTAGAGCATCTCAGTCTTTTTGGTAACCGATGAACTTGAGAATTGAATGCGCGCAAAATCGTTCAATTTGCGTTTTGCCTAACCTTGAAGTCTACTATGCACTGTGTTGATACAGAATGCTCGGGTTTAAATATCCTGACGGAATCAGAGGCCCTCTGAATCAAAATATTAAATTAATTATTAACCAATAAAATATATTAACTATCAATTCCTTGTATTCTAATGGAAAATTGAATCAATGCAAAATTTTAATTTATGTGAATATATTTTAATTTGATTACTATATTCATATGCAGAAATTCCTAAACATCATTCTCAATATTTGAATTAGGTTATAAATATTTAATTTTATTGATTGTAATATTTGTATCAGTATATATTTATATCGTGATTCATCATTATATCTTTATTCATTTATTTATTTATTTTTGAGAACAAATCCGCGTAACTGCTGGTGCAAACTAGTAATTCAGTTACACTAGTTCATTTGCAGATTGCCCTGCTTTTTGCTGATGGAAAGAAACTATCCTAAGAAAGTATGCTACATGATTGGGAAGAAATATGAAACAAATTATTTAAAAATATAATATTTTTCTCGTAACTAGTACCTAAAATACTACTTACTAAATACAAAATTGCAGAATACATACTTTTCGGCCAGCTAAAAACTTCACTACCTATCACAGAATATTAAGTCCGCCGAGTGTGCCGAGTCAGGTATTTCGTCACAAGCGATAAAAGCTGAAGTCTGTAATGATTGAGTGAAGGTCAGCGCGCACTTAGACCAAGTCTTGATAAACATATACCTTCCATATTATTAAGAAAATTCCTACTCTTCAATATTTGAAGCAACTTTTTTACATGCTACTTGTAAGAGCAAAACATTGTCAGACAGAATATGACATTATGAGAAACATAAATACTAGGACAGACATAATGGTCTCTTTAGTTTTGCCTGAAAGAGGGCAAATATCGTGTGCGAAGTGAGTCCAATTGCTTTGAGAGGACTTGTACCGAAGCGGAATGCTAGCTATTCAAGACGACAAGTAATTTAGTTATTTTAAAGATGTATATATCTCATATTATTATTCCATTATTTTCATAATCGAAGAAATGCACTTATTACCAAACTTGAAGGGCGTAACGAATTTGTATGATCCTCTAGTTTAGGTGTTCGCGTAATTGGTTCCTTAGTGCTAAGGCTTTCAGTACAGTATATAAAATGCTGTCTAGCTTTATTAAATTTGTAAATAGTGTTTATTTACTTCGACATAATTTACTTTGAAAATTACAGATTGATAACACAGGTTAATGTTTATACCCACACACGGAGAGTACCACAATTATTGCACCTTGCGATACTCTGATTTCGGAGTAACACAAAATAAGCAATTTTACGCCCTGCGACTATTTCCGGGACTCGCGTAAGAACAGAAACCATTGGCTACTGTTATTTAGGTCACTTGAAAAGCAATGCCCAATGAGCATTGAGAAGCAGGGGCAGAGGCGCATTCAGGAGTTTTCTCTGAGGGACTACAGTTATAGATGTCCATCCGACTTCATGTTGTTTACAAAGAATTTTTCACTTGTGCTGAATAAAAACCGTATTGTTTTTGGTTATCTTATACTTAATATTTATTATTAAGAATTGATTTATTGAATTACATTCGTTAGTATAGAAAATTAGTAAAAGCTATACTTTTTAATATTCTCATTTACTTTTGGTTGGAGAGGCGAAGCCCCCCCCTCTCCCAACCTTCGACGCGCCACGGAGCATAATTGGTTCCCCGACAAGAAAATTCTCGAAACCATCGTCTTCCGATAACGACGGCGGCGCCGTGCGGGTGGTGAGCCGGAACCGCTAGGCTGAGCAGAAAGAAACGCGGAGACGGAGGGGGGGGGGGAGACGGGAGGCGGAAATCTGAAGGTCGTAAAATAACAAAATCCAAGACATAAACCCAACAGCTTTATTGCTGTCGCAAGTGCGTTCCCTGTCGCAGAGTTATCAGAGCACATGTTCAAAATATCCTCCAGACTTATGGCAACACAACAGAGCACGCGCTGCAATCCTCAATCACATACGCCTCAATGTTTCGTGAGGACGGACGCAATCGCGTGAACCTAAGCGACGTCGGCTGATGTCGCATCCACATTAACCTTGACGTAACCCCAGAAGATGACAGAGGTCGAGGGGAATGCAGGCCGAGTAATCGCACGGCCGGGTAATCGCCGCGGTGAAGCAACTGCGGCCACAACCCTTGACGAACGCGTCGAGGGGGGAGATACTCATATGCTCCAGCGAATTCGACAATCGTGCTTTTGGCAGTTGATATAAAGCGGACGCTTGCAATAAAATCAAGGTCAGCCCCGTTACAATTGTGCATAAGATACAAATTACATGTGCGGGTTAACATATGTAAATGAGAATGTGATGCGATCATTGAAGAAATTCAACTTCTACTAGAGGGAATGCCATTACCTTGGCTTACCCATGACCATAGCCATCCACGTAGCTATCAGAAGCATTCTACACGATGTCTCTGAATAAATTTTACAGACTTCTAGGGCACGTAGAGGGGTCAAAGATAAGTTTTTGTCAATGAACATTTGATGACAAATCTGTTACATATATCAATTTTTCAACATCACTCTCCCGGTTTGGTAGGGGTCTCCTCTGACAGGTGTTTGCCATGAAACCGATGTGCGTCAGTTCGTGTACCTGAAAAACATCAGCGCGAAATAAATTTCTTCCTATACAGGGGCATGATGTTTAACATTGGATAAGTTTAACTTCATCACGAGATTTCCCATTTCATGTTCTTTGTCAGAAAGTGAGCACCGTCGATCCTGAACATGCCCTAGAAAATTCTAGACTCCGAGACATTATGAATATTGTTTTTGGGGAACCAATCCCACAATCACACTTAAGACGTGAATCCTCCATACATTGTTTCTTTTGCGTCGTAGGATTGCTGTAACAAAAATCGTAAAAAAGTACTCAACAGTCGTCGTCGTCCTGCTGGAGAGAGCGCGAAGTTAGCCGAGTCGCGAGTGCCCCGCGCCGCGGGCCTCGGCGCGACGACAGCGCGCTGGGTGGCACGCGAAGGAGTCGGGGCTCGCACCTGTCGCGCCCGCCCGCGCCCTACATTCTGCGCGCTGCCCACGCCTCAGCTACCGACCTTTCGCTCAGCGGCGCCACGCACCCCGCCCCTCCTCCGCGCTCCTCATACCACGCCCCGCCCTGCCTCACTCCGCCCCGCCTTGCCCAGCCCGCGTCGCGACGGAGCGATTCCGCACACCTCGCTTTCTAAACCGCGCGCGCGTTCACGTGGGTTCTGCGGTATAACAGCGTATCGCGCTGTTGAACCCACATTTGCTGGTGCAAGCCCGATCGAACCCATGCTTTTTTAGGGCGAAAAATCCTTCACACGCCATATTTCGGATGGGAAGTAAAGCCCGCTGTCCCATGTCGTAGGTTTGCGGCATGTCAAACACCTCAAGCCTAAAAGAAGCATCTGAACTAAATTCAAAATCCTCTGTTTCCTCGTCCGAGTAATATCTTCTTTCTTCGTAAAATGGTGAAAAGCGAGAAGCGAAATTTGCGCGGGCGGGTGAAAAGAGCGGGTCTGATGGCCCGAGGGTCGCCACGTAGGCGTTTACTAATATGCTGGCGCCGTCGCGCAGGTCGCCCTCACGAATTGTGGCGCCTGGCCCCGCCGTCTACGCCGGTGCAGTCGTTATCTGTGAATCTGCCTCTGCTCAAAGAACTCGTGGCCGATGAACTCTGGATCTATATCATTGGAATTACTAGCTGCATCCTAGTGTTTTAAAATATCCCATTTATCTTCGTTGACTTCGTCGTAAGGGCACGTACACTTACTGTTGTCGTCTTTGTACAGACTTCCACCTGCTGCAAATATTTCATGTATTCCACTGTTCCATCCATTCCACTATTCCATCTCTTCATCTTTCCTGAGAATCCATACAATTTTCTCTATAGACCACGTGACCTGATACCAGCACCCTTCCCTACATTCGTTTCTTTGGTAATATTAATTATCCATTATGCACTTGTTCATCGTTTTAGATAACAGCATGTCGCAGCTCTGTAAAATTAACTTTCATTGGACCTCAATCAGTCCCCTGCTATATTGCATTTTAAAGCGTACTAAAATGCAAAGAACGCGAAAGCTGGAAGTGAAGTAGATAAATAAAACATAGTTTTTCTAGTACAAATGAAGTTCGAGAATATTTGAATTAAATACGTATAATTTAATTGTATCAAAATCACTCTTATAATTCTTAGAGTGGGATCTTTTTAAAACGGTTTGTGAAAAGTTATTCCTGTGAGTGTTTCACTGCAGGGAACTGATAGCTCAGAGCGACGTTTCGAATCAGAACATGAACGCGCCATTACCAGCAAGAGTGAATTAGCGCCTCCTTATGGGAGTTGGTCGCTTCATGGAGTGGACGGAATGGCTGGGGAGGCGCCGCGCGCTGGGCAGCGAACCAAGAGCGGCGAGGCGAAGCGCAAAGCGCCGGCTTGGCGACACGGCTGCGCGGCGCCGATAGCGAAAGCCCCTCGCGGCGGCGTCAGAGGCGGCGGCGGCGGGCGGCGGAGCTCAGCTGTCACGCGAACGCCGCCGCGCCGCCCCACGCCACGCCGCGCCACGCCACGCCACGCCGCTCTGCGCGCCGCCGTTTGATGGGTGACTAATTGCGCGGGGACGCTCGCCCGCGCTGCCGCCAATTAGGAGCGCAGCGGTGGCGGTGGCGGTGGCGGTGGCGGTGGGGGCGGCATCGACTGCGCTGCCGACGGACGCGGAGTGGAGGCGGAGGAGGATGAGGAGGTCGGCAAATGTGGGAGACGGGCAATGAAGCAGCCTCCTCGGCTCTGTGGGATGAATCATGGTGGAGAAGTTGGTTCGACAGATGGTGAGGTGGACGCCAGTGGAGATGGAGAGAGAAGGGCAATGTCAAGGGTGGAGATCACAGGCTACGAGCTGCTAGAGAGAGATGCAGTTAGCGGTTAATTAATAGATGGAGGGAGATGAGTGGGAGACGGTGAGCGGTGAGCAAACGATTTCAGAGAGCCCGAACTCCTGAAAAGGCTGAAGGTAGTAAGAATGCCTTTGCGGGCGGCAAGTGTGGTTTCAGCGGTGACAGCGACAGGAACCGCACAGCCTAAAGGGGACGCCATGGGAACGACAGGTACTACAGGCGTTGACAGAACAAAAGCTCGAAAGTGAAGTTCAACGTTCACTGGAGACGGCTGCGAAGGATAGAGGGCGGACGAGGAGGTGGAGGCGCCGAGGCAGCAATGCGACGATCGTGATAAGGAGGCGTCGCCCGTGCGGCGGAAGCGGTGGAGGCGGCAGGTGCGGCCGCAAAGGCGCAGGCGTTGATGTGTGCGATGCGTGTGGATGAGCAGGTGGTCGCCAGGCAGAGGAGAGGCGGATGACACCGTCGCCTTTCATCCGCGCTCTCCGCCCGCTTCGCTCTCCGCCCCCGCTTCGCCCTCCGTCCCGCCCGCTCCTCCCGCCCGCTCCGCCCTCCGCTCTCCCGCCCCGCTCCGCCTCCCGCCCCGCTCCTCCTGCCCGCTCCCCTGCCGCTCCTCCCTGCCCCTCCTCCCTGCCCGCTCCCCCTGCCCGCTCCTCCTGCCCGCTCTCCCTGCCCCTGCTCCTCCCTGCCCCTCCTCCCTGCCCCGCTCCTCCCCGCCCCGCTCCGCCCTGCCCCGCTCCTCCCTGCCCCGCTCCTCCCTGCCCCGCTCCTCCCTGCCCCGCTCCGGCCCTTCCCCCCAGCAGAAGCAGGAGCAGCTGCCGAATCGCGCTCGTTTGCGGCAATTAGCTCGCCTCGTGACGTCAGCAGTTTGCGCGCCCGCGCCGCAGTTCGTTTCGCACGGCGCCCCGCCTCTGCCTCCGCCTCTCCGCCTTCCTCAGCCCTCCGAGCGCTCCTCTCCGCTTCCTCTGTGTGTGATCCCCTTCCGCCGGAGGTGGGATTACCGCTGCTACCGCGATAACAGCCTTCCTCGGCTCTACCAGTTTTGAGTCGCCTCCACCGTCCTATGTTTTATGTATTTAATCTGACCTTAAGGCCCTCGCGACCAGTGTAATAAGTAAAAAGACTGAAGTTGGACTTAAAAAGGTTTGGAACAATGTGGTGAAATGGAGTAAGTAATCAGCGGGGAGCCAGCGGTACGAGAGATTTTAAATACTAGACCAGCATTAGCTTTACACAAAAGAAAATGGCGTCGAATTTCACAAGCCAGACCTGAATATCATCAGCATGTAATTACTGGACCTCATGCTACAGGCGAGGCAGTAAAAGTTTGCACACCTTCCGCTGTGACCGAACCGTTTTATTAGTTTCTGGTTGACATTCTTCTGGTAGTGTTTCTGCTGTTTTTCTGAAAATCCCATTAAAATCAAAGGGCAATGTTAGATATAATATCACGTGTGTAAGAGTTTGTGCTTGTCATGTCCGTATTGCTACAAACAATAGAACGGAAGGAATAGAAAAAACCGGAAATATGATATAATGAGTTCGATCACATTTGCTTATAGATTCACCATCACGTGTTAGTTTATTTGGAAACCTTATTTATAATATCATATGTCGGATTTTGAAAGATATCTTTCTAAAAATGTGTATTGTTTTATAGTTGTTAAAACTGAAATATTTTAATTCGGCGTTTTCTTCAAAATGTAGCCAAGAAAGATTCTTCACTGATTACTCACAATTTTTAGCGAAGTAATGTATCATTATGAATACTTCTTTACGAGTATATTGTGCAAATTATTTTTACCAGACGTTTGATCAAAACTGAACGGATACAGAACAGAAAATTTGCTTCAATTAATGAAGATATATTCCCCCTGTTGCAACAAAATATTATAATTTATGAGAGAGAATTTTCTACCCCGTGTGTAATTCTAGTGTCTTAATCATGCTATGAATAATGTTACTTGTATTTATTTAGTACCCTGATTCCATTTGCAGAATCAATATACTTATTTCATCGTAAATAATCAGGTAAGCTTCACGAGTGCTATTAGTCAACGGACCCTATTACTTTAGCCAATGAAAAGAGCACCGTGCATCTTGAGTGGGTGGTCTGCGCTGTAAATCACCTCGCCCGCCGCCTCCGCCTCCGCCGCCGCCGCCGCCACCGCCTCCGCCTCCGCCGCCGCCCGCCGCCGCCGCCGCCGCCGCCTCCGCCGCCGCGCCGCCTCCGCCGCCGCCGCCTCCGCCCGCCGCCGCCTCCCCGCCGCCGCCGCCCCGCTCGCCTCCGCCGCCGCCGCCGCCTCCGCCGCCGCCTCCGCCGCCGCCTCCCGCCGCCTCCGCCGCCGCCTCCCGCCGCCCCGCCGCCGCCTCCACCGCCGCCGCCGCCACCGGGCGCCCCCCCCGGCGCCCTCGCCCAAGCGCCTCCTTCCCTTCCCCGCCGCCGCCACCGTGCCTCCGCCTCCGCGGCGGCGCTAACTGCCCAAAACGCCGCCTTCCGGCCCGTGCTGCGCCGAGACCTGGTGACCTCGCTCGGCGGGAGGCGCTTAATTCGGCTGCCTGCCGTGTCGCGGAGGAGGATAATGGCGCTTCCGGGCGACCCGAAGTTGCTTCGTGGACGCTCTTTCTTAGAAACCCCACCCCACCCCACCGCACGCCGCACCGGCTGGAACTGGAGATGTTTCTCGAATGCAGAACAAATGGAATTCTCTGCGGCTGGTGTAACTTTATATAAAAACCTTGTAAATTGAGCACAACACGTTGGGTACGAAAAGTTACCCAGCTTGGCAAATTAAAGCGCGAACTCGAGAAGAAACGAAAGAGAAGGAAGGGAATGAGAAGAGCATGCGAGAAACTTAAAACGAACAAGAATCGTTGAAGCAAACGAGATGTAATTACTCCAAGTATCCTGCGAGTTGAAACACACCTCCGAAATCACCATTGAACGGAAGGAAAATAAGGCTACTTAACGAAACTCTCTTATCTGGTTAATTTATGTCTTTCGCGACTAATGTCACTCGTTACGATTACTTTCCAAGAACTTCTAGCGAAAGTTTGCACATCCTGTTTAAACTCTTTTCTCTTGCTTTAGTCGGAAATGTTCTACTTGTGGAAGATACTATCATTCAAACTCCTAGCGAGTTATTGGACGAATGGAACAATTATATTTTTCAAAACTCTGTCAGGAAACTCTATCTTAAGAAGCAGACATTTTGATCCTCTTAGTGTTACTTTTTCTTAGTTATATTAAAAAATGTTAAAAGTAAATCCATTTTTAGATTTCCTGTATTTTCCTTGTTCTGTTGAATTTAGTCTTGTAATTTTGAAACGACCGTAAGCCCATCTAGTGTTTAAAAAGAGAAAACAAATTAAAACAAAGTGGAAACCTTTTCAAGAGGTAGAAAAATTAAACACTCTGAAAATACATTAGATCCTATATTATTTACGAAATAATTTAATTTGAAGAATTATTATATGTATTATATCAACGTTTGAGCTCTCTTATTTTTAACAAATTAATTCAGTATTTGATCATTTTCTTTCAATGAAAAGTAGGCAATTCTGATGAATTGTTTTGGTGAAATGTATGAAATGTTTGAAAAATGATGCAATGTATTCAGGGAGCATAGGCAAGGGTATATACTCGTATCAGAAACTTGTGAATGAGTCGTTCATGGAGACGGAATAGAAAATCGTATTACGAAGAATTAACAATCTCCGAAAAATCAAATCGTGAATTAATTAATTATGTTGTTGACATTAAATTACTGAGTTACAGCAAACACGGTAGTGTAGGATGCGTTATCTAAAGCCTTCATTTTCAAAAGACAGGTGAAACTTATCTTTTATTATTCAGATTGAATCTGAACCAAAAGAAGAAGAAATATAGAGAGAGGAAAATTAAATTTCCTAAATAATTCATTCAAGATGGTGTTGAAAGGTTCTTTAAAAATGGATCAACTGAAAATGAAGCGTAGAAAGAAAATGACGCTTTGCTCATTTTTAATATTGAATTTTAATGTTTTATTCAGTGAATATATTACAAGTGACCCAGAAGGGAAAAATTCTAAGGAACCAACTACAGTATTTTAATCTTGAGTGTTTGAGTCGATTCATGTGAGCGTAGGGATCTTATTAAAATATTTCTTCTACTTCATACCTTCCGTGCAAAGAGAATTTTATACATAATTTTTATTCACAAATATATTTTTTAAAGTTGCTGGAAGGTCTTCTCGTAAATCGCACCGTTAAAGTTAAATACCACACAATCCCTAAGAAGTGTTACGAGTGACAATTTTATAAATGTTTGATTATAAAAATGTTTAAAGTGTGATTTTTTATTGCGATGGAAAGTGAAGAATTTGTGATTCAGTCGGTATTAACAATCAAACGCCTATTTACACTCGCTCTCACTGCCAATTACGAGAAATGAGTTCAATTTTGCGCTAGTTTCCCTGCGCTGTGCCAGCCCGAGTCCAAGGTTTGGGGTAGCGGTCCCACGAAGAAAGATCTTGCTCCGCGAACAGGACGGAGCAGGCCAAGACTGATTTTTTTTAAATGATTGATTAAATTAGATCGTCAACGCTGGGATTAGGCGAGTGCAGTGAGTGTTTCTCGGGAAGTGGTGATGAATGTACTATAAGCTCTAACCTCCCGACTGTTCTCCCAACATTTGTGGTAAATACAAAAATAAAACAAATGTATACAGTTGTTAATATAACCCATCAGGTGGTAATTGAATGTACTTCTGGAGTTGTGGAAATCACATCCATGATCTTATCAGCCAGTTCAGCACACTGTGAAGGATCGGTTTGTTATTGACATTGTAAAAGCGCTTGAATATTCTTGGGTAGACGTTGTATTCAGATGCATTTTAAAAAATCGTCGTGAATATTCATGTTAGCGGTTAATGCTTGTAAATGCCTAAGAAATTGTGACGGGCTGTGGTCTCCTAATGCTTCATCATGCAGAAGTTGCCGTATTAGTTTTTCTTCGAATGTAGATTCGCGTTTAATAATTTCGGAACGCAATGTATCGTATTTATTTGTAGCCGGAGGATTGGTTAAAATATTCTCGACTTCATGAGTAATGCAGAGTTCCAGGTTGGATAACACATAAAAATATTTTTGTGTTTTCTGAAGTGATGTGCAAACCAAAATGCTGATCTGTTTTACCAGAACAGCGATAGCTTAATTATTGCGGTGGATATAGCATCTACGTTGCTATCTAGTTCTTTCTGGCTTAATTCGGTAGGATTACTTAATGCTATGATGTTCATGGGCGACGTCGAGCGTTACCAGATGAGGCGAGCGTTACTTTGTTCAGGATCTGCTTCGCTTCTTAATTGATTCTTCTTTCTTGAGTAGAAGTAATTAATACACGAGGAATAATAATAATAAAAGTATATATTAATAAGCGAAACTTGAACTAATACGAAATATTAATATGAAAGTGTCAAAAATTTGCCCTGTCTGTAACCACCCAGCTTATTATTACGCTTATTATTTTCTTTTTATTTCTGGGGCAACACGTCATAACATCGCTCGTCATGGACGCGGCTCCACGACATCGATGTTACGGATGAACGGGTCGCCACAATCCCAACATGAGAATTAAGGCTCCCAGAGACCGACGCGGAAGATCTGCAGCCTACGCGGATTGGCCGCAGCGGAAGTTTCGCGCCACGTGTTGCCTTATGAGCACGTTCAGGCGAGTGTCGCGGCAACGGATTGGCAGCGTTTAATCGACGGCAAAATTTGTAATGCAGTCAGACGCGTTTCTTCCACTGCAGTTCGAGTTTCATGTAAGTCCATCTGTGTTCGGGAGTCTTCTCTCTCCTCTGGGTCAGGCGACCTTGCCAACCGCCACCAAACGCTGTCGCATAATTGACGCTCTGCTGTGAACGATCCCGCGAATTCCTCGGCTGCGTCTAGCTCGAAACTTTTCGCGCCGCACCCGCTGCGGATCTACCGCGCCGGTTGGTGAGAGCCTTAAATGTGTGCGAAATGGACGCCCACTTGAGATTTTTCTATTCACACCCAGTAATTGGATTGCGAGGCAGTGATGAAATTCAACGAGGGATTCTAGTGCTCCCATGAATTCACTAGAGAAATATTTTGTGTGTTTCGTGTAGAGAAAGAAATTGCCCAGCTTCTATTGAGAGCCTTTATTCTTTCCCTGTAGTTTTCGTCGGGTTTTATTCCCTGAAACGATAAACATGAAGTCGTTTTAGGAACCACTTTCGTATACCACGTGAAGGATCAGGAGTCAAGGCCCGTAACAAAGATGTAAAAGGTCGACCCCCCTCTCACGACGTGGAAAGCACTGTCTGAGTGGGAAGACGGAGATGGGAGGCAGAGGAAGCTGCACTGCGCTTGAGGCGCCTTTGGCGGCTCCCGCCCTCAAAGATGCCAAAGCTGCGTATCAAAAATGTCGAAATACAAGGTGTGTGTGTGTGTCTGTGTGTGTGTGTGTGGAGAGAGTGAAGAGGAGGATGAGTGAGGGAGAGGTGAGTGGGAGTGAGGTGAGGAGGGGTTGGAGGGAAGGGCGAGAGAGAGTTGGTTGGGAGGGCGAGAGAGAGGTTGGAGGGAAGGGCGAGAGAGAGGGTTGGAGGAAGGCGAGGAGAGAGGGGTTGGAGGAAAGGTGGAGGGAGTTGGTTCAGTGTTGAGTGAGGAAGGTGTCGGAGAGTGGTTGAGAGAGAGAAAGCGAAAAGAAGAGAAAGAGGGAAGGATAGGAAGAGAGGGATTGGTAAGTGCAGTGCTTGAAGTATAGAGAAACGATATCTTTCGTACACTGTGGTTGAAGGTTGTGCGGATCAGACGAAAAGAAAGGTACATAAGCACCAATAGGTGATTACGATAAAAACGGCCATATCATCGTTGTTCGAAGGTGCCGTTCGGTAAGGTTATTCAGTGACCTAGAGATCCTTATTGAATTTGATGTAATATAAATAATGCAAAAGTTACATAAGTTGAAAATGTATATCACTTTCAACCTGCACATATGGAAATGAGTCGAGGACCATCAGAAAAAGAATTAAAATCAAATTCAGACAGCTGAAATCCAGTTTCCGAGAAGAGTGAAATGGTGGAGGAAATAAGATAAAATAAAAAAATTCGCAGTTTTTTTCACGCAGTATTATATAACTTTCTCTCAAGTGCATAAGCGGAAGCGAGAAAGTAAAAACACTGAGAGAAGAGAATTAAACTTATTTTTCTCTTTCCGGTATTGTAGAATGGTAGTATAGAACCCATTGGCAAGAACATATTTGAAGGATAAAAGTTAGTCGCTATTCAAATGGTATGGTACACCTTATATTGCTAGAGTAAGAAATGTGGGATGACCTAGAAGTCGTTGGAAAGATACTGTCAAGAGGCCGGAACCGGTAAATACCGCCGAGAGACCTTGTCCCTGAAGTGAAGACGATGACTGCAAAAAGCCGAATGTTTTGCGTACTCCACAAGCGCTTTTCTTTTTCCCTTTTGACCGCCTTGAGTAATATCGGCCCTAAAAGGTATGCTCCCCCTCCAAAGGGCCCAGAGGTCAAGGACGCGCACGCGAGCAGAGCCGTCATGGGAGAGGAGCCGCGACAAGCGCTGCGCCGCGCCGCCGCCGGACGCGGGAGCCCGAAAGCAGCGCTGCAATCGCGCCATTTCTGCTTTACGGCGCTGCGGGCCGTTTCGGGGGCTGTGATCTGCGCCACTCCAGTTACAGCATGTGCAGTTAACACCCGGGGCTCCAGAGAGCATAAATATTTTTTTCTGATGTTCTGTACCATCCACGTAGAATACTCTCTCTCTGTAGAAATGTAATACAGTCAACTCCGATTATAGTGAACTTCTGGGGACTAACAATTTTGATTCACTATATCCGAGATTCACTATATTCGATGATATCAAAATTACATAGAATTTCTCCAGAACGATTGATTTTTATTAATAAGAGTACAAAAATCATTAACAGCACGAACTGAAAATTTCAACATCTTTATTTATCCTTAAAAATTCATTATATTAAATTGTGTGCTTCGTACTTATTCAATAATTTCCTCTAGATCCTTCTCCAGAACTCGTGCTTCTCCATACTTGATTCTGCATTCTAAGTATCGTAACGCAGTCTTGAGATCCTTCAATGCCTCTTGGACTGTTGGAACACCGTCCCATTCTCCGAAGGTTCTTTTACTCGCCTAATAACATACGAGAGGCTTTCAGTGGCGGAATGGCGCTAGCGACTAATGAAACCGATCGCTTTTCCGCGCGGCACGTAAGATAATGCTGTGGCAGTCGCGCGCTTCCTGTCGCCCACGTAGAACTCAACGCGCTTCATCCTGCAGAATATAGAGTGACACCAAGATTGAAATTGAAACAAGCACCGCGCGTCGCTGCCGCCAGTTGTAGCCCACGCAGGACCCGACCTTTGTTTCCACCATGAAACTGAATGTCATGAGCTCATCAGTAAGGTGCCCATTCCGGGTCCGCTACCTTCCCTTTAGGGGAGTCTTTTTCGATTATGTCCTTTGGTCGATTTTTTTTTCAAGCTGCCTAGATTGGAATTTGTGACACTGAGACGATATATTCTTTTCCAGGAGGGAATTAATTTCCAGGACGTTGAAATTTCTACGTTCGCTATGGCCGAGGTTCAGATTCACTATAACCGAATCTTACGCTAATTTTTAATGTAAGTGAAACAGGACCATTGACTTTAATTCACTACTAGTGAGATCCCGTCAAAATTTGACGGTGAGATCTGAGATAAATGTAAAATACTGTACCCAGACTTACGTTCACAATACATTGCATTGTTTGGATCTTCAGGGTATAACGAAGATATTCTGTAATGAGTTCCAAAAATTTTGAACACGTATGGCCCATGACGAGGTGGCAATACAATATCGGCACAAAAGATATAGCACTATTATCCTGAAGGATATTATTTCTAAAGTTTTTTGATGTGTCATCATCTCCTATAAACAACTCTTTGATTTCTTCTGGCATATTGCTCGAAGGTATACTTATTTTCCCTTTAAGCAACACAGAGTAAATCGTTTGCAGAATTTCTCTGACATGGAAAGTACAAAGCAGAACAAAACTGACATTTCATAGACAATGACCCAATAGAAAACGAAATGACCTCACTATCACGACACCTACGCTGACTTTCTCTTTCCCTGCGCCCACTTAATGTACGTTTGCGTCTTTTGGGGTGCGTGGACAACGATTCGGAATTTGACATAACCTGTAAAATAACTTAACTAAAGTATAACCGAGCAAAACCCACTGTGTGTTCTCTACAAAATACACCACAGAAGCAAATACATGCCAACTGTCAACACCACAATGCAATTATTACACTGAAACAAAACCTTGAATTGTGAACAAGTCTCAACAATCAAAACAAAACATCAAGCAGCATGGACTCACATCTATGGACTCATGTATATCGATTTTGAAACTGACACCCTTTGAAAGAAAACAGTTGACTATTGATTAGCGTACTATTAAAGAATGATTTAATTAATTAATTTACACTGTAAATATTGGTGAATCAACACAAACAATATCAGATAACACATCTAGGGATCATGTTCTTTCATTTAAAAGAAAAAATACAACAATCGGTTCAGTAGAAGCTCTAAACGAAGCCAGAATACTTTATTTTTTAAATATATAGATAACCAAGGGTTCAGTATATCCGGAGTCGACTGTACTACATGTCTAAATGAAAACACATCTTTTCATTTTGCTTTTGGGACACAAATAAACATAATAAATTGTAGGAAAATACTTATTTCAAAGAAAAAATAAATGTATTAATCGCTTTTGTAACTCCTACTTATTTATTTGTTATTGTTTTAAATAATATTAGTTGTTAATTACGATGATTGAATTTTCCGAGATACGTTCAGATGCACAGCGGGAATGTGATGATGTAACTGAACTCATTTCTTCTTGGTATGAGAACTAAAGTAGCACGAGATAAGCTTGAACCATGGCAGTTACAGGCAATTACTTTATGATTTGTGTCAAGAGTAACTGAAGCGCCATCATTTATCGGTTCGTGGTAATCTTTGTACAATTAACAAAGAATATTACCAAAATATTCTGTGTATTATATTGTGAGGAATTGCATTTTCTATTAGTGATTTCATATGCTCGTAAAAGCTTCGAATAGTTTTAATGTAGATTGTGAGACCTCGTTTTGAAGTTATTAACAGAAAAATACATTTATTTCATTTTATCGAACGTGTACTATAAAATTGTTAGTAAAAACTCACCTTAAAAATCATTAGTAAACATTCAGTGATAATCACAGGAGAATCTCTTTGAAATATATGGAAAAAATGTTTTTATCAGATGTCACTATCACTATGACAGCTCTGATCACAAGCTGAAAAAGATTGAGATACTCAAACATTGACAATTGATTAATAAAACGTGTATTCTGGTTCTGGAGGTTTGATTACCCTTTTTGAAGAGGATTTCATTAATTTAGAATTCAATAACAGTATTTTATTTTCAGAAAGTGTAAAAGAGAACATGTGTTAGGAACTAATTCATATGATTCAAAAGTGTAGACATTATTCTGAAAATCACTGTTGAATATATAGTAGTGTATTTACCCCCAAGAAACTAAATAGGAGATTTTGCAGTTTTATGTTAAACATTCATTTGAAAATTAAATATTTAACCTGATACATGAAACTTTATATATCATTTACTCAGTCATAAATTTGAACAGCAAAGTTGTGTTATAAGAACTGCAGATATAATATTTACCAATATCTAAACATAATTTGTTTTATGTCGTGTGTATGTTGAATAATTGTGTAAAAAAAAGTTTTATTACAGATATGCGAGTTAACACTTCTCTGCTGAAACGCGACAAATGGACTGTTTCGGAAATGACAAATCCAGTTTTCTTAAGTGAAGTGAAAGTTGAAACATTTTCAAACAAAATTCTGCAAGAAAATGGTACCAGAAAAAAACATGGTTTTTGCCATTGAGACCGAAGTCGTTTGAATACCTACTGCACGAGCCTAATACTATTCCCTCTGAAACACCCAACTCACCACATCGCCTTCGTTCTTCCCATCGGATCTGATGGGGGAGTGTACTGTTCGCGTGGAAACGCTCATGGAAGTTCGCCTGTCCGTCTGGATGCACGATTTACGAAGCACCCGCACGAAATATCCATAAGAAATATGGCTAGAGAGCTGCGCATGTCGACCTTTTTATCGACAAGTTAAAAGCTCTTTTTCTTCCCTTCGACTCGTCGCCTGGCGCCACCGAACACGGAAGTCGATTAGTTGAATCGGCCGCTTCGAAAAACCCTCTTCTCGCAAGGTCGGTGTTAAAACGCCATTACGGGAGGCCGAGCGCCGGCGATATGACTTGTGGCCACCTGCCTGCGGCGTGAGCTGGACGCGTGATGCGGTGCGAAGTTGGATAACGTGGTTTTTCCGAAAGCAGCAGCGCAACATACGCTTTCCTGGAACGCCACGTGACGCCCGGTCCGGCCGCGGTGGCAAAACGACACCGGGCGACAGGAAACGGCGCTGCAGGGCGGGAAGCGGAGAGGAGGAAAGAGGAGTGAAGAGGGGCGGAGCGGGATCGAGCGAGACGAGACGAGGCAAGGCGTGGCGGGGCAGGGCCGGGCGAGGCAGAGCGGAGAGGTGCGGGATGGGACGTTGCGGGGCAGAGCGGGGTGAGTCAGAGCGAGGCGGGGGAGAGCGGGGAGGAGTGGGCGAAGGGTCGAGGTGGGGGGGGGGCGTGTGTAGCGAGGCGGAGGGGCGGAGCGGGCGGGCGGGCGCGTCGGGGGTGGGGCGGGCGGAGGGCAGATGTCACGCGAGTCGCTCGTTGGCTGCCGGCGCTGGTCCTCCGCCAGCCGTTGCCCCGCTCGTTGCCCACCCACGCGGCGGATAAGCGCGAGCTACGGCCGGACAACGAAGGCAGACAAGAGACGGGCAAGGAGTTCTTGAAACTGCGGCTCTAATTTCAAGTGGCCGCTTCTCGTGTTCCTCGCGGAACGTCCTAGGTCAGTGAAGAACGGCTTGTGGAGAACGTCCGTGGAAACCACGTGCCTCGCTTCTTCAGAGTTTACTTTTCACTTGCATATAAATCAGTTCCGTATTATTGAGGTTCTCCTGTGAATATTGCTGAAAACAGATTTATTTGATTTATGATATTGACGATTTGTTATCACCATTCGTGATCTACAAATTGTTATTAGTTACTGCTCACGCATTATTTTTATTGATATTAATAATAGCACACTCATTGCTTTATAAAAATTAACTACAAAATTTCGTCTTTTTTGTTAAATGGTGTTAAAAGAATTTATTTGCGAATAAACTCTAGAGTTTATTCACGGGCGTCCTTTCTGAATTCCCCCAAAAAATGCAGAGAGACTCATTATTTGAGGAAGTTTGGTGCAATCAATTTCCCGTTGAAAATCTAGGTTTTCGAGAAAGCTCAATTTCTTTGTTACTTCCAGGTGCACCTTTTTTGTTACTTTCTGGGCATACTATGCGTTGCATGGTCACGCACTTCATTGTCAGCAGGTTGAGCAGTCAGCAACAGTGAGCCTGGGGAAGCCCTTGGTGATTTTTCTGTTTCGAAATCCGCAAGTTCGCTCCCTCCCCTAGGTGTCGGAGCCAGACTTATCACTAGGGGGCGGATTTTGATGACCTAAAACATCGTCAAAAATGATCAATTAAATGCTATTAAACTGTTTTTAAAATGTCCCAAAAGCAAAGAAAAATGACGTAAAGACTTTAATTGAAACTAGTTCAGATGAACAACTCAAGCTGTTGGATATAATTGTTATGGATGTAATGGAGGCTTCTTCCTATCGTTCAACTGAACTCAGCTTGAAAAATTTTGGTATGGGCTGTTCTTTCCCAGAATTTCTCTCGCGAAATCGTCCGAACAGACGATGGTGCCGCAGGAGCCTCAGGAACATTGGATGACGTACTCACAGTGGCTGACATTAGAATTTCTGAGCGAAGAAATCGAATAGGCTACTCAGAAATTCCGTGGAGAACATTTGTTGCAACTCGTAAATATTATTTGAAGCAACTGCTTTTAAATGATATTAAAATCGATGAAATCAGCAAAAAATGCTTTGAAATGAGGAAAAAGAAAAAAATTACTTTTTAGTCGATATTTACGAATAATGCAAAAAATGTTATAAAAATAGATCATTTCCTTTTGTCATACCATAAAATTAATGTCTATTCTAAAAGACATTATTCTAAAGTGAAAAGAAATGGCATTTCATTAAAATCCGCCCCTACTTCACTCACTCTTTCTCTTCCCCGCACCCCCTCTCTTTCTCTGTCTCTCTTCCATCCCTAAAAGCAGCACAAACCGTGTCTCGATGAAACGCGCACCTGAAAGCAGCAAGGAAGCCTAGTTTTCCTGGAAACGAAAAATATGCATGGGCAATCAATTGCACCAAACTTCCAAAAATAACGTTTACGGCCTACATGATTTATTGTCGATATAATTACATATACACATTGAACTGTGTATTGAAAATAATATCGTAGATTGAAATGAACGCAATGCGAAAGGGTTGCGTTTTGTTTTCGCCTGTAGGGATGCGTCAGTTTCTGGGAGTATATGACTCATGCTTGCCTCCGATCCTTCATGTATCTTGCTTCCGGGAAATGATATAATTAATAATAACTAGATCTTGTCAAATACTATTTGAGTTTAAATTACCTACAAGTCCTGACTCATAATGTCAACAGGACAATACGCTCATGAGACAGATTTATGGTAGTTCATCCAGATGGGCAGTAGTATGTCTGACTTACGGGTTTAGTTGTTTTTTGTGACTCGCGTGGTTAACAATTCTACTCGTCCAGTAACCACCGATTAAATTAACAAAAAAAACATAAACTAATTATGAAATCACGATTAAATGTTAACAATGTGATATTCACCTTAATGAATGCTCCAATGCAAATCTACTGTTCACGGGCACAAAAATACACAAAACAGAGAGATCCCATGTATAGACAAGAACGTGCTTATTTGATGAAAAATGTATTTTTTATAATTAATAGAGTTTTTCATTTTCCAAATTACGTCCTAAAATATAAATCCCTCAACAAATAAAAAATGGAGATCGATTTGCACAATAATATTTACCGAATAAAAGACTTCCTTGGTTTTATATCTGGCATTCATCTAGCTGTCGATGGTCGTGTTTACTACAATGCGCACTAAGTCATTTTACTAAATGAATAGAGGGACAATGGAAAAGCCATCAGGTAATCAGAAATAACCATCAGTTTTACATAACTAACCACTTAGTTTATTTCAGCCTCTACATTTAGTTGCGTCTTTCGCAATTAACGTTTCACCATCATAAATATTGTGTAATACAAATTTTCAAAAATGAATCAATCACTAAGTAATTTCTGAAGAATGACAACACTTTTTGCTGGTTTAATACTACAAAACGCAAATTACAACATGCTTTCAATTAAAACCCAACAACATCCACCATTATTCACTAGCTCCAATTGGATCAAATAGTTCGAAAGATATTGGTTTCCAAATATAACAGTTGCCATAATAACAATATATTTTCATAATGATATTCTCTTATGTAAACTTGTTTTGTTAAATTTTTGAAATGGACGTCTCTAAATTTCATTGTTAGAAAGCAGGACATCTTTTATTTTGTTGTCAGAATCATTATTACTTCGTGTCACCGAGCATATTAACCTATGCCATAAAGGAAGTTTCTTTGCTTTAGGAAAATGATGTATTCTGAATAAGAAACTGAAATAATGATTTGTTAATTTCTTCTTTGATTATTTCCATGGTTAATAAAATCAGTTCATGAAGCAAACAGACCTCTTCCCGTTACCTGAATCATACAGGTTTTGAGAAGAGTATATGGTATTTACGAAACACATACACAATATATAATATATTGTACATTGAGCATATCTTTTCTCATATCTGAGGGTATTATAAGTTATATAAGCTGTTTTTTAACACGTAACAATTGAAAGGTGAAATGTGTTGCAATAAATACTGTGAATAATAAATGCCCTGCATTCAGTAAAAAGCTGCTCCTGCAAGAACAAAGACACACGATATGCCAATGGCATTAATGGAAACGAATGGCCAGCGCTGCAATCGACATGCCGCACAAGGACCTCAACGTCCGGTGTCCGGTGCCAGTTCCGATTAAGTCATCCGCGTCTAATCGATGACGTTGCGTCATCACCGCCGCCGGATTTTTCGCTGGGAGATCGGGCGTTGCAGCGGCGCGGCGCGGTGCCGTTCGGCAGGGCAAAGCGGCGAAGTGGGGCGGCGCGGCGCTAGAAAGCCCGCGGAGAAACCGCTTCGCGCCCGCCCGGCACGCGGAGGTCGACGACCGCCTTCGTTTTTGCCCTCGGGGGCCCAACCTCCCGCTCGCCCGCCCACCCGCCCGCCATTCAACCATCTGCTCGCCCAACCGACGAGCCCTCTCGCTCATGTGCATGCACATCCTCTTTCCGCACGTCCTCTGCCTGCCTCTGGCGCCCGCCTCGCCTCTGCGCCCGGCCCTCTGGCCGCCTCTGCGCTCGCGCCTCTGGCCGCCTCTGGCCGCCTCTGGCCGCCTCTGGCCGCCTCTGGCCGCCTCTGGCCGCGCTCGGGCCGCCTCTGCCCGCCTCTGCCCGCCTCTGGCCGCCTCTGCCCGCCTCTGCCCGCCTCTGCCCGCTCTGCCCGGCTCTGCCCGGCTCTGCCCGCTCTGCCCGGCTCTGCCCGGCTCTGCCCGCCTCTGCCCGGCTCTGCCCGCCTCTCCCGCCTCTGCCCGCCTCTGCCCCTGCCCTGCCGCCTCTGCCCGCCTCTGCCCGCCTCTGCCCGCCTCTGCCCGCCTCTGCCGCTCTGCCCGCCTCTGCCCCCTCTGCCGCCTCTGCCCGCCTCGCCCGTCTCCGCCTCTGCCGCCCTGCCCGCCTCTGCCCGCCTCTGCCCGCCTCTGCCCGCCTCTGCCCGCCTCTGCCCGCCTCTGCCCATCATCCGTCATCCCCCTTTCACCTCATTCTCATCCGACCTCTCTTCCTTCCATCCTCCCCATTTCCCCTGCCCTTCCCATATTACCTTCTTCTTCCTCGTCCACATGGTCCTCTCTGGCTCTTCCCCGTCGTACTTCGTTTTCCGACACCCCATAGTCAGCTCCTCCCAGCCACTGTAATTACTCTGTCACCATTCTGTCGCCCCCTAATGACTTACCTCCTCCATCCACCTTTGTTACGCTACTTTATGACACCTCTGTTAACTCTCCTTCCTTCGTTTGATCTCCACCTTTCTCCGATGCCCTACTCCCCGTGCTTCTCTGTCCGTTTGCCTTCTCTTACGTTCCTGCCCTCCCTCAAACACTGTTCTCTTGTTTGAATATATTCTCCTTAAACGGTCTCCAACTCCCAAACGGTGTATAATCTTTCTTCACGCAAACGCGGCCTGTATTCTTTCTTCAGTTACTTCATTGCTTTTATCTTTTATTTAGTGACTTCTTCCAAAAGTGCTGGTCATTTACGGAGTCGAGGGTGCTGAGTGGTACAGCGGCGGTTGCGCTAGGGCTGTTCTTCGTTCCACTGACACCTACTCCGCAACCACGCTCATTACCACCGTAGAGCTCCTAATTGCTACTTAATCGTCGGGAGCTTAGGCTTTGTTCACCGTCGTCCTCATCGCTGTCACGTCTCGTTCATCTTCTTCTAAATGATCCTAATTGTATTTTTATCCAGGATTTCATCACAAATTAAGTCATTAATATAAACATTTTCAAATTGTAATCATATTATTAAAGCGACTTCACAGCTGTTCACTTGTTATACAACTACAGCATGAGTTTTGCAATTACACGTCATAGTTTTATCGACCTCTCGATTTATATCTTCCGCAATGACAGCCAAAAATACATTGTTATCTCCAAAATTTCATTTCGGAGAGCATCATTCATTGAAACACCGTAATAATTAGGGTGTTTAATTCTATGATGGGTGGGTACTGATTTTTCGACAATTTTGAAAGCAATATTTGCATGTAATATTTTTGAATTTTAAGGATGATTTTACCTTTTAATTTAGTTTCATATTAAGAGTATGCAATTATTAACGTTGAGAGGTTAATTGATTGATTGATTTTGTCGTGTTTCCGGCCGCGTCAACTGCTTTGGTCATTAGTCCCGTTAGTGTTGTGCATGTTTTTTCTCGGGAGATGGCGGTGATATTCCCCCACCGGATGGCGAGATCCGGCACCGACCTACCGTCGGCTAGTGGGGTTTCCCCCTAACCAGGACTCTCCCACCAGCGGGGCATCGCCCCAGCCGGGACAAGCTCTAAGCTCCCGACCGGCCACCCGGAATATGTGGTAGTGTAGTGCATGTTAGTTTAAGTGTGTGTGTAAGGGGAGAGGATAGGACAAGGAAGAGGAAGGACAGATCGCGCACGGTCCATGGCCCGTTTGGTAGGGTACTGCTCCGCCTGGTGTTGATCGGAAAAAACATGGAAAACAACCGATCAGAGGAGCCGGCCGCTAGAATTCTCCTCCAGACAGCGACTGAATTCGACCTAGCTGAAAAACTAGTGTCGAATATCCTGCCGCCGTCAGCACTCGAACCTAGGACCTCCCGGTCAGAGGCGCTGTTGAAAGGTTAAGAATCAGTAGAAAATAATTATTGAGGAATATTGATCTGCATTTAAATATAACATTTTCACCAAGTAACAGTTCAGATAATATAAACTAATACACAAGAACATTGTAGAGTTTGAGATAAATATTTTTTAAATAAATGCAAATGTACAGGCATGAGTTAAGAATCATTGATGAACACGAAAACGTGTACCATATTAAAATCTCTAACATTTGAGAACTACGAAATATGACTTATTGTTGTGACTATTTATTACTCTATAAATAAGTCATTACTTCATCATTATTATTATTACTAAATAAATATATAAATAAAACTAGAAATATGTAAAATATAAATAGATATGAAACTTAATAGTTTGAATTATCCAAATTATTTGGGCCTAACATGAGCTCTCACTCTTAAGAGTGGAGTCAGCTCCTAAGCCGCACGTCCGGGTGCTCCTCTGCGTGGCCGCCGGGCGGGTTGGCGGGCCCCGCGGGGAGAACCGGTTGGCGCGGCTCGCTGTGCTGCAGCATCTGCAGCGCACGCACCGCCTCACGCGCTCACGCGCTCTCAGCGTGCTGCCTCGGCAAATGCGGAGGCGAATGCGGAGGCGAATGCGGAGGCGAATGCGGAGGCGAATGCGGAGGCGAATGCGGAGGCGAATGCGGAGGCGAATGCGGAGGCGAATGCGGAGGCGAATGCGGAGGCGAATGCGGAGGCGAATGCGGAGGCGAATGCGGAGGCGAATGCGGAGGCGAATGCGGAGGCGAATGCGGAGGCGAATGCGGAGGCGAATGCGGAGGCGAATGCGGAGGCGAATGCGGAGGCGAATGCGGAGGCGAATGCGGAGGCGAATGCGGAGGCGAATGCGGAGGCGAATGCGGAGGCGAATGCGGAGGCGAATGCGGAGGCGAATGCGGAGGCGAATGCGGAGGCGAATGCGGAGGCGAATGCGGAGGCGAATGCGGAGGCGGAGGCGGAGGCGAAGGCGGAGGCGAAGGCGGAGGCGAATGCGGAGGCGAATGCGGAGGCGAATGCGGAGGCGAATGCGGAGGCGAATGCGGAGGCGAATGCGGAGGCGAATGCGGAGGCGAATGCGGAGGCGAATGCGGAGGCGAATGCGGAGGCGAATGCGGAGGCGAATGCGGAGGCGGAGGCGGAGGCGGAGGCGGAGGCGGAGGCGGAGGCGGAGGCGGAGGCGAAGGCGGAGGCGAATGCGGGCGGAGGCGATGGCGGAGGCGATGGCGGAGGCGATGGCGGAGGCGGTGGCGGAGGCGGAGGCGGAGGCGGAGGCGGAGGCGGAGGCGGAGGCGGAGGCGGAGGCGGAGGCGGAGGCGGAGGCGAAGGCGGAGGTGAAGGCGGTGGCGAAGGCGGAGGCGAAGGCGGTGGCGAAGGTGAAACCGGGAGCAATAGCTCAGTGCATCAACTGACGTCACTGCAGCGCCTCTGACCGGGAGGTCCTAGGTTCGAGTCCTGATGGCGGCAGGGTTTTCGACACTAGCTTTTCAGCTAGGTCGAATTCAGTCGCTGTCTGGAGGAGAATTCTAGCGGCCGGCCCATCTGATCGGTAGTTTTCCGTGGTTTCTCCGATCAACACCAGGGGAATGCCGGAGACCCTACCAAACGGGCCACGGACCGCGCGCAATCTTTCCTTCCTCTTCCTTGTCCTATCCTCATCTCGTACACACACACTTACACTAACATGCTCTACACTACCACGTATTCCGGGAGACCGGTCGGGAGCTTAGAGGTTGTCCCGGCTGGGGCGGTGCCCCGCTGGTTGGAGAGTCCTGGTTAGGGAGAAACCCCACTAGCCGACGGTAGGTCGGCACCGGATCTCGCCATCCAGCGGGGGAAGATCACCGCCATCTCCCGAGGAAAACATGCACTACACTAACGGGACTAATGACCGAAGCAGTTGACGCGCCCGGAAACACGAAAAAATCAATCAATGAAAAGCGAAGGCGGAGGCGGAGGCGCGTGGACCTTCAGCAATGCGAGCGGCGGTGGGGCAGGCCGGCCCAAACACTCGCAACCTAGCGCCTCCCAGCGCTCGCTACCTGTGGCGACACCTCGGCGGCGGCACCGTTGCCACTGAGGCGGTGTTCGATGGGAGGTTCGCAGAATCGGTTTCGACGGCAACGGACTGTACTCACTATACTGAAGTTTTTACTTTGCTGCCGTTGATATTTGATCAGCTGTTACGGTGTTGGCCAATCGGGACTTTATAAGTCACTAGAGTGACGTCATAATGGTGACGTTCAGCCTTCCGATTGGATGACACTGAAACAGCTGATATCCTTCAAACGCACCTGTGTGAAAACTGCAGTAGAGTACATAGCTGACGACGACGATCGACGAATTCAACCACGGTGTGAGGGGAAGTTTAGCGGCTTGAGGCTACTATCCTTCGTTTTCCGTGGGTTCTCCGACCATTACCCGGCGACTTCCGGAACAGTACCCTAGGATAAGGGCGACGCACTTTGAGTTTTCTTTGCTTGCTCATCATTGTTCCGTCATTCCTCCGTACACGCATGCACATATTTTACATGCACTCACAATTAGACGTGTTAGGAGACCAGTCAGGAGATTTCAGTGCTTCTATCGGAGCCTCAATGATGCAGTTATCTGGAGGGACAAAAGACCCAACTTATGGTGTAGGTGGATCAGGGTTCATTTTCCGAGGCCACACCGCCACCTCTCGGATATAACATGAACTACACTTTGAGGACTAATTATGTCAGTATTTGAAGCGCTGGAAATCAAAAAATCATGAATACAAAAGTACAATTTTGATGATAGATATTTTTTTGTTAAATGCAATCTGTTATAACAAAATATATCTTTAAATAAGATCGTGCACAATTTTTTGAAAAAAACTAGTAGTTTTCATAATTTTTCCATGAAGATAATGCCCTTTTTAGGAAATTTCTGTGAAGACCATTGGCGTCGCTTATTTTGATGTCACTCTAGACAGCAATCATGGTGCCACATCTCCCTTTTCAAAATATCCTTCCATTCCATTTTGTTCTTCAACGGATGCACTATCAGTTTTATCATTACGTAGTGTTATTGATATGCTATTTTAATTAACATTTAAATAAAATTAAACAACGATAATAAATAATTTCCACTTTAGTAAAATCACACCTTTTTTTGATGGCGCAGGGGAAAGCCCGCCCTCGTTTGCCCTGACGAAGGAACAGCACTGAATATTATAGATTACAATGAATCGGAGCTTCAAATTTCGAAAGGATTGACTGGACTAACATTTAGCTTCAATTCTGAGCGAATATTTAACCATTCTGAGCGAAAATTATAAGAAGAGGTTAAAGCTGTGCAATACCATACAATCCGTAATTGTCGCTTAAAACGCCTGACAACTTCATCTAAGCGTTAATTAAACTTCAGATCTCTCACGAGTTTCATTTATTTAGTGATTTGTAAGGAAGCGTATCGATCTGAAGTCTCCAATTGGTAAAAACTTAGTAACCCGCAAATTATGTGTGCGTGTAGTATATGATTGGTTGATATGCTTGATGCTCTCGGTTTTCGGAGTTGATTAAAACTTACAGTAATTTCATTTTCTGAACTTATTATCGAAATATTCTTTAAGTGATTGTTATGTTTGTTGATGTGATGTATTGTTTGCAGGTTTAACAATAAATAGACTTGAACGCCAAACTACTTATCCGTAGCAATTAACTATGTGGTATATATTAATTTACAAGATAATTACTATGTGGCGGATTTTGATGACCTAAAAAATCGCGAAAGTGATCAATAAAATGCACTTAAAATGCTTTAAAAATGACCTAAAACTAAAGAAAAATGCCATAAAAATCTGATAAAAACCAGTTAAGATAATCAACTCAAGCCGTTGGAAACGTTACTGATGTAATTGAGGCTTGTTCCATTCGTTCGAGTGAACTCAACTTGCTAACTTTTGCTTTAGACTGTTCTTTGCCACAAAATCTCTGTCTTCCCGAAATCGGCCGAACCGGAAATGGCGCTGATAAACTTAAACTCTTTAAACCTTCCCATTCGCATTCCCATTAAATTCCTTTCGCATATACTTAAATATCCGTTTTTCAGAGGTACATCAATGGAAGAGAATGTGGATTCATTCATCACCACAAATTTCACAGATTCTACAGCCATCTGAATACTTCAATTTGAATGATCATTGCTGCATCCAACTCCCGAACCTCCGTCACGCTTAACCCACTCTTCCGCCCTCGCCAATTGTGTGCTCGTAACTTTCACACTCCCTACTGCTAGTGTTACGTTGTGCCACAAGGGAGCATTTTCCGCACGTCGCTGTGAGAATATTATGCCGTTTTTTATCCGAATCTGCCCAAGATTAACCGTCATACCATGCTCGTTTTCTCTTCAACAACTACATCTTCAGAAACGTGTGCATCTCCCCAGCGTTCGAGCAAGAATTTCACATTAAGAGACCCATACACGAGCATGATTTCCAAGAGGTGTGGCACGAACAGCAGTTTTGACAGTCGTGAGGAATTTTACGTGTGTGGTGATTTCCTTGAGGCCGCAGAGGAGGCGAGGGGCCGAAAATTCCCGAACCAAATAAGGTCGAATTTCTCCGATCTCTTTATCACGTGTGTTTAATGCTCAGACGTTTTTCAGGATTTCGTGTAATCAGTCTTCTCTCGCGAATTTTTTACAGAATTCATGTAAATATTTGAGAATGAGTCTTGCTTGTGGAAAGTTAGTTCTAAAGATCATCATAATCGAAATAAAAGAGACCGCATACACGAAACTAGTCGAGAAATCAAAACAAATGGATCGAAACGTAACTAAATATGATGTTATTAAAAAATTAACAACATGAAAAAGGTACGTGAAGGAAACAAGAAAATTAAATTATCTTTGAAGTCAGAAGCATCTACAGGTACTGTGTACAAGACGAAGTTGTGGTACTAAACAATCAACAGTCGCTAATATATTGTCATCTAACGATGCCCGTACTGCGTGAACCACGATGAATACATAGCTACTGTGTTGACCTGGAAAATTCCTAAAGTCTAGACGATTTCTTTCAGGAAAAAATCCTCCATGTGTCGGCAAGGGTTCGCAAGAGGAAATTCTCAAGGAAATGCCGGAAGCTTATTCCTTGATGATTTCCTGTACGTCTATGATTACCTTCAGTAGCGCTGTTCGCTTTCCTGCAATTGCTCTTGGAAGTATCAGTAGGTTTAAGCGTTCCCACGTTTACAAAATAAAGTACATCTGGCTCAATGAAGTATAGAAAGGGATCAGTGTTTTTTCTCATTAGTAAAATAATATTTCAGATTTTACTTTTACCAGAATCGCAGTTTGTATTCACATTGGTCATATTTTCGCTTTGAGAAAGTTTTACTGTAAATGCAAATATAACACTTACTGTAAAAACCTATAAAAAAGGATTCTGACTAATTGACATGCAATTTGTATCAATTTTTCAAGTGACAAGTCACTGTATTATTTTGTTTTAAACGATAGATTTAATGGCAAACACTATTGTATGTCAGTAAGGTACAAAGTTGTAAACAAAAAATTAATATGTATCATCACCATAAATTTAAGTGATGAATAGTATTATTCAAACACCGATTGGCTTATTGAGACTCTTCACGTTTTAATTCGAATGCTGGCATTGTATTTTCGAATTCGCAATGCTGTAGAGAAGGTACGTCTTAAAGGAGAAAGGAATGGCAGGAAGAACTTAGGCGACCACCCCTTCCTGGGAAAAAGGGCGTGGATCCCTTCGCGTCGCCGCGGATCATCAACTTATTACGCGCTATTCCTTTCATTAGCCTGTGCCCCCATTTCCCCGAGAACACACAGGCCTTTTATCAGCGCTTTCCTAATGTATTGGCAGTCAACACGCAATACTATTGAGGACTAGGGATCATTCGGCAAGATGTAATTGATTTACTCCTCTTATGAAATCTTTCTGGGTCGAATATTTTGTGCGGATACATCTGTTGAGTTATATGGTGAAAGATTTATTTCATCGTGTCATGCGAACAGCGGTATACTCGTATATTACGATTTTGATTCTAATCCATCGCTTGATGTGCTGTCAATACGTAACGAAGTACAGAAATGAAATATATAAACAACAAAAGCCTGAAATATAAAGAACGGTACGGTCAAATCGGACACGATTTGCATGCTCCACATTTTTATGGACACACACAAAATGTTTTAAATATGGTTGAGAATTAAAATCGTAGGTTGACAGTATTTCGCTTTTCATTCTGAATTGCTTTAGTACTGTTTTATAAAATTACATAGGAAATTGAAAACACAACCTCTAGCTTATACAGAGAGTTAATTGCTGCTAAAAAGAAAATGTTAAAAAATATTTTCATACTGTCTTCTGTTTTATTGTTTTTTTTATGAATAATTCTTCCACTGTCTTATCTTTAAAATGGTGAAACCGAAACACTTATCCGCAAAGCTGTGTAAATTATTGGTATTGCTTTTTGCACTGCAGAGATAGATTTATAGAATATTTCCATTTAAACGTGTTTCAATTTATAGCGATAAGCACAAATTCTAATCGTATTCATATTCCATTTCCTTCCGATTGGATCTTGAGGACTCTAAGTGAGAAAATGTTACTCACACGAGCATGCATGGAGTAGAAATGTATATTGGTAAAAAATATTAGACAATTTATATCTATTATCTTTCAAATTAGTTTGCCTGCTTGAATATAAACAAAATGATATTACAAAAAGTGGGTAAATAGAGAGAAATAAAGCAACTATTATTGAAGAATCCCACTAGTATCCCTCATTATACGCAGTGTGAAGAAGGTCTGCCCATGCCCAGCGGCAGTATGTTTCATCACTATATTTATCAATATATTATAAATTTGATAAAATATATATCCGACGTGGAAAAAATGAAGTCTTATATTTCTATCCACAGACCTTTTACGGCGAAGTTGACGCTTTACTGCGCGAGTTAACTCCGTGATGAGCCTCCGCAAGTCAGGTCCGGTCTTCGGTCCACGCGATTAACAGAAAACACAGTTGAGTCTGTTATATGCATAACTTCTTACGCACTTTATGCCAAAATACTTTTTTCATTAATATAGTATGACATTTATTTATCTTCTTTGTACAGTTATGTGGGTAGGGGCGCTAACCACTGAAACGTTCCGTTTACGTTTGAACTACGAAACGGAATCCCCTCGTTCCTCATCACTCGTTCATCGCTGTTGTTCGCCGATGTCGCGAGAACGGAAATAAACTTGTGAATCCGGGAACGATAAAGGCTAAGACGCACAATGTCACTTTCCATGCCGGGAGAGGTGGCTTAGTGGATCAACTGATGTCACTGCAGTGCCTCTGATGGGCAGGTCCATTTTCGAATCCCGACAGTGGCCAGATTTTCGACACTAGCTTGTCAATTCGGTCGAATACAGTCGCTGTCTGGAGGGGAGAATTCTAGAGGCCGTCTACTCTGATCGGTAGTTATCCGTGCTTTCCCCGATCAACCCCAGGGAATGCTGGAGTTGTATCCTAACAAAGGGACCACAGACAGCACGCGATATTTCTTTCCTGTACCTTGTCCTATCCTAACCCCTTGTACACGCTTACACTAACATGCACTACATTACCAAACATGCAGGGAGCTTAGAGCTTGTCCCGGCTGGGGCGGTGGAACGCTGGTGGAAGATACCTGGTTGGGGAAACCCTGCTAGCGACGGTAGGTCGGTGCCGGATCTCGCTATCCAGCGGAAGATCATCGCCATCTCCCGAAGCTTAGAGCTTGTCCTGGCTGGGGCGGTGCCCCGCTGGTGGGAGAGTCCTGCTTAGGGGGAAACCCCACTAGCCGGCGGTAGGTCGGCGCCGGATCTCGCCATCCAGCGGGGGAACATCGCCGCGATCTCCCGAAAAAAACATGCACTGCACTTACGGGACTAATGACCAAAGCTGTTGACGCGCCCGGAAACACGAAAAAAATCAATCCATCAATCAATCGCCATCTCCCGAGGAAAAATCATACACTTCACTTATGCGACTAATGACCTTCGTAATTGACGCGCCCGGAATCACTAACGACCAACCAATCACTTTTGATAAGTGTATAATTGTTTTTGGATTGTTTCTGTGATAATTCCATTCTTTCCAATCTCGCCCGTCACTTTCACCGGCTCGCGCCCGCGGCAATGGGGTCGCAAGGACGGGCAGCGGAGGCGAGCGCTTCCGGCCCCCAACGGCACCGGCTGCGCGTTGTGGCTGCGCGCGCACTGCGCCTGCGCGACGCCGCGCCGCGGGTGAACGGCTGCATTCCTGCGCGCGCCGCCACTTTCGCGCGCGCGACGCCACGCACCGCGCAGCAGCCGCCCTTTCGGGCGAGGCGCCCCGCCGCGCCGCCGGCTCAGGTAGCTCGGCCCCGGGGGGCCGGGCCCCGCGACGTGGGTGCGAAGGAAAACATTAGTAAAAAGTTTTGTTTTTTTAAAAAAAAAATCTATTTCAATTCGAAATAATAAGAAAATATGATAATTCGTAAGTTTTGAATTAGTAAAAAGTGAAAAGAATTTTTTTTGTTTATTAAAGTCGCATCAACAACTGAGGTCATTAGCGACTACTTTAAATACAACTTTACAATATTAATATGGCAGTTAAACAGAATATTACACTAAATATATACTACAAATTTGTGGACACAGACATTATATGTATTTTCAATGTTACAATATTAGTTTTCAGTAGCTATGCTAATACAATTAGCTTTCTTTAAGAAAATAGCTCTTTACAGAATTGTATTATTTTATTTTGGAATTCGTTGGATGATAGGATCAATTCGGAGTTTTGCTCATCTTCTAGGTATCTCTGTCTGCTGTGCTGAAACATAGGGCATTGAGTTAAGATATGTTGAAAGTTAAGAAAGGTATCACAGTCCTGGCAGGTGGGTGGGGGATTTCCAGTTAGCAAGTGTTGATGACTGAACTTGCAATGACTAAGTTTTAGCATTGCCCAGATCCAAAACTGTCTAGCTCCGACACTGCTCAAAGCCATTGCTGCTTCCTCTGCAGTGAATCCAACCGGGAAGTCCTAGGGTTCGACTCCCAATGGTGGAAGAGCTTCGAAGCCAGCTATACTTAACATATTTACGGTGTTTGATCAGCAGTTACGATCTCGTCCAATCGGGAACTTAAACGTCTCTACTGTAGGTGTCATCCAAGGTTCCAATTGGATGTCACTGTAACAGCTGATTTACGCCAACAGACGCTATGTTTAAATCAAAGTATATACCGCTAAGTCTACTTCAGCCGTTGCCTGAAGGGGAATTCTAACGACCGTCTGTTCGTATCGGTATC
Source organism: Teleogryllus oceanicus (assembly GCA_964035755.1). Classification (NCBI taxonomy): domain Eukaryota; kingdom Metazoa; phylum Arthropoda; class Insecta; order Orthoptera; family Gryllidae; genus Teleogryllus; species Teleogryllus oceanicus. Next base: position 74,082,281 of record CAXIVR010000002.1, on the reverse strand, counting down.
TTTTCCGTGATTTCTCCAATCAATGCCAAGCAAATACTGGAGCAGACCCCTAACAAAAGGCATGGCCTGCGCGCGATATTTTCTTGCTCTTCTTATTTCAATTCTCCCCCCCCCCACTTATTTGCACTACACTACCGCAAATGTCGAGAGATATTGGTCGGGAGTTTGGAACTTGTCACGGCCGGGAAGTTGTCTCGCTGGAGGATATTCTTGTAAGGCTAAATTTCCCGCAAGCCACCGTAGTGTAGGTCGACGCCAAATCTCACCAACAATCCCCATTTTGCCCCCTTTTCTTTGTCCCGTCTCTCTCATTCCATAATCTTTTCTATCTTCATGCTCACTACTCACATCATCATCATAATCATCATCATCATCATCACTTCTCAACATAAAGGCATCCTGAAATGCAGCCATACGATAAATAAATAAAAATAATTAGGGAAAGCCCATTAGAAAATTCGTCTTTTCGGGCAGATTCAAATCTTTTAAATAAAATACTTTGTAATTTTTTCTCTGCACTACTCGAAACTTTCGAGGGATTTAAAAACAGATTGATTTAATACGAAAAAATAAATTTCCTCGGTGCACAAGAAAAGTTACATAACTAAAAAAATTCATTTTTTAGTTAAGGGAAGAAATACATTTAGAAAAATAGATTATCCTAGTAAAAATTGCATGAAGGCCGTCCATAAGACATCTGGAATACAGAGTAAAACACTAAGTTTTTCGCTGCGAAATAAACGAATGATAAATCAACTTCATGGTCGGTTTTTCCGCGTTCATTATAATTTACAAACGTAGACTTCATCTTCTAAACATTACCACGGACATGAGGGTGACCTTCCTGTAAGACTTCTTATGTTCACTGATATTTCCTGTGGCGTCACCTGTACGTGACTGCACATGTAACACAATGTTGTGTTTCTTGCGTTTCCCATTTCATGACATTTGCCGCGATATCAATGTACAACAAGATAGTGAGTCGCGAAAGTGAGTAGATAGTCTTCGAATGTCTTTTCCGCTTTGAAGGAGAAACTATTTCGTGTTTTCTATCTCTTATTCTACTTTCTCCTCCTTCTTTCCCTTCTGCTTCTCCTCTTAATTATTCTTCTTTCTCCTTATTTCTTCTCTTCTTTATCAAAATTCCTATTTTCTAGTCATGATTACATGGAAAATACCTATTTTTCCATCCTGTGTATTTTCTCTCGATATATTACTTCACATCGCTGAAGTATCTTTAATTATCTGAATAAGATGTCGCCGACTCTTAAAATTTTAAACATATTTTCAAATGTAAAAAATGTCTTCTTGCAAGTTCTAAATAAAAATATACTTTAAACATACAGTGGTCTGTTATTTCATCTTCGGATACAGTGCGTAAAAATAATCTATTAAGAGTTAAAATTAAACAAAAAATACATAAAAGTGGGACGCCGCTCTTTTTGTCGGATGTTCTTTCGAGCTTCAGCCACTACTCACCCCAGAATATGGTGTTGGAGAACCTAATCCGAGGGCTCCCTAAGGAATTGTTCACAAGACTATATTCTTTGAATGCATTATCAGGCGGATTATTAAAGAAAATCTGTACATTTGCCAGCTGGTCGTCTACAACATATCGTTCCATTTTTATAGATTTATATTATAAAATAATTTTGTGGTCGAAATTATCTTACAGAAGCGGAGTTTCCTACTACCGTATATGCTACACATATAAAAATTATAATTTGATAATTCTTTGACCGCGGTGAATAAGTTGATAGGTCAACAAAACTTAATTTTTCAGGGGTGCAGAAGAGAGCTTTAAACGAATGCAGTATATTAGGGATGAATGACATTCAAACAAAATCTACGTACAAATAGTTTCGTTTGAATATCACCTACGCTTCAATATAATTAATTTCTGATTTAATTCAGTTCAAAAAAATTGTTTGCTCTCCTGTCAAATTAAGCGTTTATGACTTATCAGCTTATTCCCCAGGATCAAGGAATTCTCATATGGAGTGGCAACGCAGACGATTAATCTTTTCTCTCATCCAAGCCCTAATCCGCCTACTGTAAACAGCGGCGTCCGAGTGATAGAAACGTCCAAACAATATAGTACTAGCGATCCGTGTCATTCATCGCTTCATTGGCGTCACATTCAGCTGTCATCACATCTTCTGAGGTGAAGGTGCTGGAGCAAGTGCTTCGTGCAGCCGCCGCTTGGTCGCAGAGCTAAAACCACAAATATACAATTCTTGGAAATCTCTTAGCATCTTCTGCACGGGTCTGCAAACAAATCATCCGTTCTCCATCTGGAGATGGGGACGCGTCGAATGACACCTCATTTGTCTCGGTTGTTAGGCGAAAAGGAGTCGATCCGTAACGGAGGCTACTCGAATACTAAGGGTTTGTGTTAAGCTCTCACCTTAAACGACACTAATATAGTAAACCCCTGTTAGCGCAAACTCGCTTAACACGAATTTCGCCATAACACGAAGAAAACTTCGGTCACAGCCAGGGATTACGGTAATACGGACATTTATAATACTCAAATAAGAGTAATTTTTATAAAACGAACTCGGATTATTTCGGTCTCTTGGAATTCGTGTTTATGAGGGTTTACTGAAAATATTTTACGTAAAATGTAGTCTCAGTATTTGTATTGTTGTTCAGGTAATTTAACAGAAACTCTTGCATCTATTACCTTCCTGAAGACATAACATGACAAGCTGCCTCATGAACGTTTGGTTTTGTTTTTCTTTCCATCTCCGAAACTCTGTAACTACAGTGAGCTTCCACCATGGCCATCGCCCAAGCATCACAATCCAACAAAACATCACAAACAAAACAATAACGCGAAGTGTTACCACAACTACCATTTCCGCTATCTCTACTGAAACAGCAACTCCCACTCACTATCACCTCTATCACCACCACAACTGTTATCAGAACTCCCACATAGTTACCGCTGTCGCAGTCGCCGTCCTTGTCGTCGCTGCCACCACCTCCAGTGGAGAGAAGGATTGACGCCATCATTATTTTCACCTTGACCTCCACCCCCATCACCCACTCACCACCCACCCACCTACCACCCACCCACCCACCCACCCACCACCCACCCACCTACCACCACCCACCCACCACCTACCACCACCACTCACCACCCACCCATCACCCACCACCCACCCACCACTCACCGCCCACCACCCACCACCACCCACACTCACCACCCACCACCCCCACCACCACCCACCACCCACCACCACTCAGCCACCCCACCACCCACCCACCACACCCCACCCCCCCGCCACCATGCCACCACCCCCCCCAGCTCCCCACCTCACCACCCACACTCACTCACCACCCCCAGCACCACCACCACCACCACCACCACCACCACCCACCGCACCGCCACCACCCACCAGCACCCCACCACCCACCAGCCCCCCCCCCCCAGCACCCCCCTGCTCCTCCTCCTCCCGCTCCCCCACCTCGACCACCCATCACACCCCCCCCCCCACCCCTGCCCCCCACCCCGGCCCGCCCCGCTTGTGCGGCAGCGCACAGTAGCGCAGCACAGCACAGCACAGCATAGCACAGCACAGCGCGGCTCGGCGGGGCGGCCACGCGCGCGCGCGCTGCTGGAATCCGGCAGCGGCCGGAGGAGAGCACTCTTTGTAGAGGCGCCGCTGGGCCGGAACCGGCGCACGTCGCTCGCAACCTGTTTCACCCGCCTCCTCCCTCTCCCCCTCTCCTCCCTCGCCTAGCCACGCTCTTTGGTACAGCCAGAGGAGAGCCAGTGACCGGCAAATTGTGTGAAAGGATCGTGTGATAAATGTTGAGGGAGAAGCGGGAATAATGGAATTGCACAAAGGGAACCTAATATTTGATGAAAACCTGTGTGATCTTTGTAATTAATGTTACGTATATGTTTCTCAGTGGCCTTTGTTTACTCCCGACAATAAATACTGTGTACTTGTTGATCATAAACGCAGATACCATTTGTCATTTTAATTATACCAGTATTTGAAGTTCTACGGATATTGTTTATCAATTAAAAGAAAGTGATTTCTAATTTGTAAATCGAACATGCTATCGTGAAAAGTAAATCAGTTCATAATCGACAACCAACATACTACATATTTCTACTGAATGTAAATATTCAAGTAATTTGATTGTCTTTGAATTTTAACGTCGTCACTGAAGGACAAATGAAGAATACGAAGCCCAGGTATTAGTACGATGAATTACGATACGAGTCCTTTCGCAGGTATCTGTCTCGGTGTACGTCGAAAGTCAGGTGAAACTGAGTCATGGTTTAGCAATAGAGAATTCCTTTCGTGTGGTGACTCCTCACAAAGTAAATATGAATCAGTTGTTAAGCATTCGTAATGAAAAATAGTAGCCTGAATATAAAAGGCAAAATGACTCTCGTTTTCACATCATGTCATACATTTTGGTTCGTATTTGTACGATAATCAAAAGAGAATTCTGCATCTACACTTTTTCTTTTATTATACAACAACAACAACAAATAATAATAATAATAATATTATTATATTGACTATTCCACTCGAAATTAAAACCAAGATTGTTTAACTATACATTCACAATGCTCCCATCAGCTAGCTGTATCTCTAAAAAAATATCGCTTTTTCTATCCGATTTTCTTACCGCTTTTCCCTACTGGCCAATTATAAACTGTGACTCATTTATCATATGAGGCGGTATACATCAATCGCTATGTCGATATCCAATAAACCGCGTATGTACTATAACATAACCTCATTTTAACATGCTTTCAGTTATTTTCAATATTTGGCGCATTTTGGAATTTTGTTGGACATAATTTCATTCGTGGAATAGTCCTATTAAATACCACTCGTGCTTTGGAAATTCTCTGATAAATCCCCTCCTAGCTTCGCGTCGGGGATTTATCGACAATTTCCAAAACACTCGTGGGTATTACCTATGAACATTTAAAGAACATTTTAAACCATTACCTAGTTTAATTTGTAGATGATAACCTACGAGTTCACGTGAGGTCACATTTAACTGGCATTAAAATCAGAATGCCAAAAGGAAGTTTGTACAAAAACGCGCGTGCAGGGAACGCGAAATAGTGGCAGCGAGCGCTGGCGGTGGGCAGCACTTTCGCTTCCGGTGCGCTGACCTTGCGCCTGTCACTGGCGCCGTGACGGGGCACTGGCCACGCGCCCCACGGCCGATCTCCCTGCCCTGATTTGGGTTACTTTAATGGCTCCTGTTATCTACCATAAGCGTTCCAGAGACACGTTTTCTCGTAGATTTTCTTGCAGTACCTCCGGGTAGCGCAGGAGAAAATTCAACTTTCGGAGATCGGAGTATGATAAATTTTATGTTAATGTTTGTCGGAGTCCTTGTGGATATCATGAGTGTAGGAATAACCATAAGGGGAGAAGAAACATGATTTGGACGTTTCAAAGAATGAATGGAGGTTCATGAAATTATTAGATATTTCATGCAAAACAGTGTTGCGGAACAGTCATACTTATCGCGGACATTTGGAAAATATTTATTGAGCCTGCCTCGAACAAGATTTAAAAGGGAATGCTTAAAAGGATCGAATATAAGTTTTCCCTTGAAATTGTATTTTGACAACACGATTAAATCATACTAATCTGATTAAATCATATTAAACCCATACTAATCTGAACCAGACGGCGGCGCCGAGACTATTGCGGGCAAAGAGGCAGCGAAAGCCACCTTCATCAATAGCGAGAGTTCCTAGGGCTGCTACACGACATTTGCACGTTTAATTTAATATCACATGTCAGAAAGCATCATTTTATGCTCAAATTACTATCAAATCATTAACGTGTGTAACGTCATTGCATTCCTATTTTCATGATCTAACTATTGCTAATGGGAAAAATACACGGTTCCATTTAATCAATCAAAGATTATATTTCTCGAAAACTAAAAATATTTGAAACAATATATCTACAGCATATTACTTGCCCCATGATTCCGCATTGTTGAGCGAAAACTGCATTTCAATATCGTTATCTGTTTAGAAGTTATGGTGGTGGCCCATAGTTGGTGGGACAATTTTCGTAATTTCGAACACAACTACATTCGCTGATCTTGACAGCAAAAACTCACTTAAGTGTGATCATCACCGTGCTTAAAAATTCGTAGTATTTAATTATGAAATGAAATAAAAGCTCAGCTTTATTCACATCACTTTTAGTAAATGCTGTATGTTGATACTACGAAATTAAGTTTTATTCACCGAAACTTAAGTCTTTACTTCAAACACTTCTAGTAAAAGCATTTATTAACTTTTATTCAAATGACCAATTGTCTTTTGGCGCGAAAAATATTGTTACACTTACGAAAAAATATTTTTAAAGCAAAAGACAAATTTTGATGTTAGTCTCATCTCTTGTGTACCGACATCGTTAAAGTGATTTTACCAATAGTTCTCTTTCTAGTTTCTTATTAATAATATATCAGGGTGCTTTGACAAATTTTTATTAATTTATTTTGAACAATTTTCCCTTTCTTCACATTGATTTTGCTGCATTATTGCAGCAAACTGGACTTTTGTATGTTAAATACCCTAATTGCTCATCGATATCAAAAAATCACTTTCTATTTGTAAATTGAATCCATTTCCAAAATTACCTTTCACAAAATAATTTCCTTTTCGCGAGTGCCTTCCCACAGCGAGATTACGAAGCTAATGCACACAGGGATCCCGCAGATGTTAGTTAACAGGGCCTGGCGCAACGCAAGAAACAGTCGAGGGACGCCACAAGGCCATCGACCTGTGCGACCGCGGTCAGGCAGAGGGATTAATATTTAATGCCACGTGCACATTAATCTAGGAGAGTGGCTAACCCGACTCGCCGTCGTCGCGTGCTTCGCGCGTTTTGGGGTGGGGGTGGGAGGTGCACTTCAGGCACAGCGTTGCGCTGATGAATGTTGCGAAACAGCGAGGATTCCATTTGCAAAGATTCTGCTCGTAATAACAGCGTGTAAAAAATTAAATTCCATGTAATATGTTATGTAGATTCACATTTATATCCCATAAATTCTTCCGTATAGAATTATTACCGGCGAAAGTTCGAATGTAGAGAAGGAAATTTCGATTCTAACAAATATTCCAAGACCTTGAACCTCTGTATTTTTGACAAATTCTTCTTCGATTTTTAATTGAAGTTAGCAATCGATTGCGTGATTTGCTGTGGCAGTTTCATATCGCCTTAATGGACACCGTGGGAAAGATTCTCTATTGTGTGTCCTACATTAAAATAATCTTTTCCTTTAAAAAAGAGATGACAAAACTTATTTTATGATGTTTCCAATGAACTTATTTTGTGTTATGATTTATCTGAAAGTATCAAAGAAACCTTTTGTATTTAGAAGTTTTTTTCATCTCTTCGAAAATGTATCTTATATTCAATTTGACAACAGGACTCTAAAAGTGTTTTTCCTCGTGTCTCTTTCGCAGACCATATTTTTTCCTCTAGAGGGATTGTTACGAAACATTAATTGAAGTAATGTTTAAAAAATTTTAATATTAACTACCTGTAGATAATGTAATTAAATGTCAAATACTGTCATAGAACTGAATGAATAATGATATTACGCCGATAATTTTGTCCTGAATTATGTATCCTTAATGCAGTGTGCATTAAGCTCAAATTGTAATGCTTTAAACACCTCACAAAAAATGTATTTAATATCCTCTAAACATTGTGGCAGAGATCTATTGCATCGTGAACGGGGTCGTCCATATCCATCCAGGCGGAATTTTCAGAATTAATATTAACCTCGATGGGAAACCTGCCTCCCTGGGGGAGGGGGAGGGGCGGGGCCGCGGGCAGCCGCAGTGGGTGCGCACGGCGCGGCGCGGCCTCCGCGGGCCGCGTCTGTTTACGACCGCCGCTTGATCAATGGCTGCGGTGGGCGGGGCGGCACCGCTGCGGGGCGAGCGGGGCCGGAGCTAGACAATTTTGGGCCCGGGGCAATGCTGAAACTTAGCCCCTCCCCTCTCTTCCGACTAAATTAAAAATGTGAGTTGTGTCAAGGAACTGAGTTAATTTATTTCATCAAATAACAAAAATTCGAACGATTAAATTAGAAGAAGTTTTTTGAAATATATTTTAAATAATTGTTTTGAGTAAAATTATTTAGTGAACAATAATACAATTTTCACGGTGATCTTAAAAAATTTTAATAAAATAATTTGTTGTTAAACACATGAAATAATAATATGAATTTCAATAGAACCTATTTTAATGATGGCGTCATTTGATTTATTTCATAGAGTTCTGCCTTATAAGAAATGACTATAATTAAATATTTAAGGTAAAAAATAATTCAAAAATTTATGAAATATCAGACTACTGTACCGCGACTTATAAAATTACGATAATGGTTTTCTTGAGTTCTAATTTCTTTTTCATTTTTTTTATTTTTTCCATCAGTCCCACCACCGCCCCGGGCGATCGCCCGGCCAGCCTATGCCTAACGTCGGCGCTGGGGCGAGCGGATATTACGGAGAACGAAAAAGTGAGCGAAGTGGTAAACGGGTATGCTCACGGGTAGTCATAGGAGGAGGAATGCCTGAAGAAAGGGCAGGGCAACTGGTGCTCGGAAGAGTGAACGTTTCTAGCGAATAAACAGAATAGTATGCGGGAGGTGCGGAAGTTTTATTTTTTATTTTTTTTATTTTCATTTTATTGATTTTGTTGGTTGTACATAGGTCAGTTTTAGTATAAACTTTACATATGGGGTGCGGAAGTAGGCACACTGATAAATACTGTTAGGTGGTACGTGGTTTTCGGGATAGATTGGAGGAAGTGCGGCTGATGGATGAAAAGTGGTTGGATGATTGGGCCGATAGAGACGCGCATGGTCCAGGAACAAGAGGTAGAGGACGTTTGCAGAATCCTTTTCTTCTAAGATTATCACAGTATAGATGGATGGAAATGAAATATAAGCTGAGATAGCTAACCGTGTGGGAGAGGAGCAATGGGAGGATAAGTAAATTCAATAGAAATATTGAAAAGAGAAGGGGAATGTGGCACCGCTAGAAAGTGCATCGGCGGGGAATTATCGCTAGTAAGATTAGCTAAGTAGATTGCAGGCATTGTGCAGAATACAACATTTTTTATCATTGATGAAATAAAAAGAAAAAAGTGACGATAGAATTACTAAATAATGAGTCTTACCGATATAATTTTGGAGACATCATAGAAGGAAAAAATTATGTTCATCCTTGCACAAGCATGATGAATGGGAGTAGAGAAAAAGCTTGTGGTGGGAACCGACTTCTAACGACGGCTAGTAAGATGCAGAGGGACGAGAGGTGATAAATAATGACGAGAGGAGGCGTGTCATAAAGAGGGAGTGAACAATGGGGGAGGAGTGGCGTAACGGCGTGTGCAAGGGGGCGAAGGCAGGTCGCGAGCTCTCTTGACAGAGAGGGACAGAGAATAGATTGCCCGCTCTTGCTCTCCGTTCCCTGCCACACGACCCCGAAAATTGTGATTAATAACTTATTAAAATATAATTACGGCCCTATTTCGCGCAGTATCCATTTTGACGAGTTTATTAAATAATGTGACACCCGTAGCGTGCGCTTGCCTGAAGCTAACACAATGAAATAAGAGTTTAATTTACCTGGTTTTGTTTTAATTGAATATTTTATTTTGCTGCAGGTTGAAAGTGTACATTCACCTCTGCAGTTACGCGCGTGCAAACGGTGTTTTGTTTGCGTAAATTTCCCCTTGTGCTATAAAAGTAGATTCAGTGCGTCACTGAAAGGCTTACTTCCTTCGGGGGAAAGTTGTTTTCGAAACAGGCAGGTGGTTAGTCACGACTGCATACAATGCAGATGTCCATGCCTTACCCGTTGGCAGGGCAGGCTCCTGTATGCTGTATGAGGCGAGGTCGAGTTGCGCAAATTGCCTGCACAGACATGAACGCTCTTATTTGTTTTCATGCTTGTAGGGACGCTCTTTGATGTTTAGATGCGCTGTACATGTAATTATTTTTAGCGAGAAATACGTGCGCTGAACAAAAAAACATGTCGATAGTTCTTTTTATTCTGATACTGAGAAACAGCGTTTACATGCACTCTATTCTCTGCAAGCAACTCACAAGTTAAAGCGAGAGACGACGTGTACAATATAGTGACTAGATTTCTTGCTTAAACCCTTAATTCAGTAAATGCGGTTAAGAACTATTTTAAGCATAAACCTTAAAATAGTGTTGCTAGAAATATTAAAAAGTTCCAGTGATTATTTTTTTATTTGAAATGTTGATAATTTTAAAACATCTTTTACATCGTGATATCAGGAGGAATGCGTTAATAATGATTTTTGAGAGGGTATTCCAATATCCATTTTAAGACATTTTTTTGACTGGAGATTGGTGAAATTATTGAAGACCATTTTCTTATTAATATAAAAGATACGATTACGTGAACAACGAATTAGTTTATATTATTTTTATTACACGAAATAAATCTGTCACTCGAAACCATGCTTTCTAATGGAATTTATCACCTTAACCATATCCTTTCATTCAGACTATAATATAATTTAGTGCGCCAGGAAAGTCGCTCCACAGTTGTACCTTGCTAGTGACAGTGCATGCAACAGAAAATATGTTGGTAGCACGAGCTGCAGCGAAGATGGCAGTTTGTCAGCTAGGTCGAATTCAGTCGCTGTCTGGAGTTTCAGTCGCTGTCTAGTTTTCCGTGGTTTCTCCGATCAACTCCAGGCGAATGCCGGAGCAGTACCCTAACAGACGGGCCGCGGACTGCGCGCGATCTTTCCTTCCTATTCCTTGTCCTATCTTAACCCTTTCCACACACACGAACATGCACCACCCAACCACACATGCCGGGAGACCGGTCGGGAACTTGACTCGGTTTGGGTGGTGCCCCGCTGGTGGGAGATTCCTGGTTGAAGAAAACCCCGCTAGCCGACGGTAGGTCGGCGCCGGATCTCTTAACCTGCGGGGGAAGATGACCGCCACCTCCCGAGGAAAAACATGCACTACTCGTACGGGACTAATGATCTCCGTCGTTGATGCGCCCGGAATCAATAACAACCAACCAAGTAACCAACCAACGAGCTGCAGCTTGAAAAGAATTGCGTACTCACCATAATCATAATAGACAGTTACTGGAAGGGTTATCCCTTCACTTGTTTCCCTGTGATCTCGTTGCTGCGAACATAAATGCAATTTTTAATAGGTGACCTTGATTCAGTTTGGTGCGGAGAGACTTTCCTAGCGCACTGTATTTTGATGAATACCAACAAATCTTGGGAGAATATGAGCATGGTGCGCGTAACGGCAGTTTGTGAAGTTAGAAATGCAGCTTCCGCTGCAGTTGCCCGCCTTGAGAGTGCATGTCCTAATACGGCCATGGGAAGGGGCGTGGCGGCTCAGTGCAGCGCCGGCGGTGGCAGTGGCCGTGGGCGCCGACCAGTATCAGCTCCGCGCAGTTGAAAGGGCAAATGGAAGGTTCAGAAAAGGGGACCCAGTACTTGAACGATGACTCCACCGCAATATTGTATGAAAATGATTCATCCACATATTCTGATCGTTAGTATATGAAGACAGATAACAAATCTGGAGATCGGTGATTACTAATCAGTATGTTCTGACACATGGTATGTACTGACTTCAGTAGGGTATAAAATAGAAAAGTCAGCGCACGATGATAGTAACTTAAAAATATCATACTTGTCATCGTTCCATTTCGTAATTTTCGTAATTTTTAGAATTGATTTAGAATTGAATGATGCAATACTCATTAATTTTATTTGGTCTTATCGGAGTGTAATTCAGTATATGTGAGCGCACGCTGTTAAGATACTGAACTTTGCTTTCTTAAAAGACTTGCAGTATAAACATACAAACAAATACTTTGGAATAACATTTTGAGGCACGTTTTGTAAGAAAAAATAAGTGTAATTAAGCAGTTCAGTTGAAACTAATACACACTAGAAAATATTCAACATTATAAAAATTATATTAGAAGGTAAAATTAAGACATTTTGATGCCACAGACTTAATTTCCTGATCTTTCACGCTCGTGACAATTTTTATATTTCTTATTTTATCGGTTATTTTTCAATTTGCACGCTTTGTGAGCCTTTGAAACTTCAATCTCTTAGTGTGGGTGAGGTCAATACATACTAAAGCAATTCGTCAGCGGAAGCTAAAGCTCTCTATCTGAAAAAAGCAAACTTGATTAGAATAAATATTAATTTTGTGAGAGTAAAATTCCTCTTTTTGTGAACATCTTAGCCATTATTAGATTATTACCATTTCCCTACGCGAACCGGTATGATCTAATCTGAAGTGGGAAGTAACGTTCATGCTTAAATGGAATGGTGATGTGATATGGACGTTTACAGAGTTGTTGGGTAATACAAGGAAAGAGAAAACGAGAAAATATCGAGAAATCCTGCCGCGAAAACGTTTTGTTCATCACAAATTCCAAATGAATTGACCGGGATTTGACCCAGAGCACACACATATGGAAAATTAAAGAGCAGGACTGCACGGTACGAGTCGACCAGCACAAGTGAGGCAGTCTCGTAGGAATAATTAGGAAAGCAAAGCAAAATATGTTTGTAATGCTCACTTTTAATGAAATAATTTTTTTCACTTACACAAACATTGATTTCTTGTGGATAATTAAATTGTTAATAAATTTTGGATAATTTAAGTGATGATAGTAATGATAGGCTGTACATTGGATTTATTTAGTCCTGTACACTAACTATTAGGGCGATGTATTGAAAATAGTTCGTGCAGTTAAAAAGAGGAAGTCTGCAGAATGGTCTTTCCCGTCGGGGAAACAACGTGCCTAAGACAGCAAATGGCGATTTAGACTTTTTTGTGTAATTGCCAGCGTTCATTGAGGAGACAATGCAGCGTGAGTGGTTCGGTGGAACTGCCGAAGCTTCGTCCGCAATTTACTCGTACAGAGCGTGGCCAGTCGCGACTGATCCGGCAGCGACGGGGGGGGAGGGGGCGGCGGCGGCGGTGGCGGCGGCGCGGGCCGGGCGGGGGCGACGGCGAACTCGATTTCCGGCGCCGCTCGTAACAGCGTTAGTGCGCGCCCGCCGCCGCCGCCGCCACCCGTAATGAAAAGTCGATCGTTCGGGGCGTGCGATTAATCGATTAGTCCCGCTGATTGCAGCCCCAACGGACGGGAGGCGGCGTCACGTCACAGCGTCACCTCCGTCGGTTCGCAGCGCCACTGGCGGCTGGCTGCCTTCTCCGGAGTGCCGCCCCGCCCGCCCCGCCCCTCCCCCCTCCCCTCCCCTCCCCACCCCTCCCTCGCCACGCCTCGCCTCGCCCCGCCTCGCCTCGCGGCCTTGCGTTGATGTTCCATTACCAGCGGATCGTCCCCTCGTTTATGTAACCAGCACTCGACTCCAACCTCTTACACGGTTTATGCCTCCCGCACACATCTCTACCTTCCCAAGCGGCGGCTGTTTCATCCTTGCCCAACCCATTACTCATCATTCTCCTTTTTACTCTCTGCAACATGTGTTTTGTCATTCAACATAGAGATCTTTTTTATTATTAATTGTAGCTCGTTTTTATTGTTTAACTCATCTTCACCGCCAATTCATCGCACTCCGCAATCCGAAGTTCGTAGCCTTGAATGTCTTCCACTTTAGCACATCTTACCTCTCCGTTGGCTCTCGCAGCTCCCGCCTAACGCCATTTGGCAAATCTTTAAGGTTCCATTTCGCTGCGAATATGCCAAAATGCCAGTATGGATGTGAATAATGTTCTATAACTGATATCGTGTAGAAGGTAGTTTCGGTTGGTTTTTCATGACTTATAGTGAAAGTGTTTCAAGGAGAGGGTTCTGAGCAACTGTTATTACTTTATCAACTGGTATAGCCTTAGCTTATTTAAAGCCAAACATGTGCTTTAAAAATTAGTGTCATAAATTAGTTTCATTTGTTTCGTGGAAACATGGGTTCATATTAGTCGTTGAATGAAAGTTACGACGAATGTGGGAAGTGAGTATACAAGAGACAGAGAATGAATGATATAATAATTGATGGAAGGCGAAACGGTCAGCGAGGATGGTAGGAAAAACGTCAGGGAATTTTCGCAAGCTCAGTTGGGGCGATTTTTTTTTTCCACTGAGATGTCACTGCGACTTTTTCTCACTTTGAAGTCGCCGTACAAAAGTCGTTTTTGCTTCCTGACGTCATGTTTTTCAGATGTCTTCATAAAATACTAACTTCACGCACGCTTAGCGGAACGTAAAATTGCTCATTTTTATATATAGTACATTTTATACATTCCTAGAAAAATGTTGAAAAGATGTTGGTATGAACATATTTAAACGATTATTACGACTGATGAGTCAGAATAAAAATAATTTTCTAGTTTTGTGGAAATATAAATTTTGAAAAAATGTGGGATATTTTTCAGAACCATGCTGCTGATGTGAGCTAAATTAAAACAAAATCATGTATCTGAAAGGTCAGAAACAAATGTGTAACAATGAAGTTTCTTAGAAAGTTAATCGTAGAAATGATTTCCGAATAACTGATATTTCTTACGAAAAGCAGTCTACCCATTACATGAGCAGATGATTGGAGACGGAGAGGTCATATGATGTATCCTCTAAACCAATTTATTACATCTCAGATCTCATAAGATTGGCGTTAACGTAAATGAAAACTAATGTGTGCAATTTTTGGAAAAAATATTTTCTAATCAGCTGCTTCATGCATTCTTTTCAGTAGTTCGCTTTTCTGAGAGAATACTGTACGTTACGTCGAGTATGAATATGAAACACGTAATCTACCACCGAGAACATTTTTATTCCGCCAGAACATCGCTGCAACAATGGTGTTTGTTTCCCCGTCATTCCTTTCTCAAGGTGTCTCTCTCGCGGCGAAGGCCGAAGGTCGCGAGAATTTTCTCGGGGGCGCCTGTTGCTTGGGAGCGGCGACCCAGGCGGGCGGGGCGATGGTCGTGGGCCCGGGATCGCTGCGACGGCGATCTGGAGAGGGGCGGGGGGCGGCCGTGGCCTCCTTGACCCACTTGGCGCCGGGCCGGCCTCCGCAAGCACGGGAGGGCCCACCTGTTAAGGATCGAACTGCGGGCTCGGGATATAAATCAGTTTCCTCGCTGTGTGGCGTTTGATATGAACACCTCGGGGCAATAACGTGCTATGCCACTATACGTGCGTTTCGAGAAAAGGGAAAGGTTTAGATATTGCATTCTACACATTAGCATAAGGAACATTATTTTATGAATTACACTGCCATCTTGTGGCGAATTTTTAAAATAAAAACCCGACATCTAGATTCATCTATGGGGCGTTGAAATACATTAATGTCCCAATTTCATCAGTAATGTGGCATATTATGTTATTGCCCCAAAGTCCTCATATCAAACTCGTTCAAATGAGTAGCAAAGTTTTGCTAGCTGAAGCATTGGTGGCTTCGCGATATATTTGATTTGGGTTTGAAGAATCGCGTCGGCAAATTTTGGATGAAACAAATTAATAGCGATATTTAAATAAGCTTACTGGAACGATTGTAGAATATACTTAAATTGTACTTATTCATTAATTTGTTTAACCAAAGAAAAAGTAAAAATCATATTAACATGTTCGTAACTCACCTTTGAATTTTCGCAGCGCTTCTCAATTTTCCAACCTAAAATTCTTCTTCCGGATGAGGCTTATTTAATTTTGATTGATTTTTTTCAAAGGAAAGAGAATTGCATATTTGGTCGGATGCGATATAATGTATGTGATAATAGTGTATAAACATGGAATGTTTATTTACGATCTGTCTCTCGAGGCGCTGCAAACGTTCAGTTCCCGAGAAACTGGCATCTAACGGCCCATGGGATCGGGAACTGCTGTTCAAACAAACTTCCTCTCGAGTTGTTTCAAATCGTTTGCCTGGATGAGGCTAATATCTGAGAATGCGTATGGGCGGGTATACGGGCCAGCTTACACTCAAAGAAAAACACTTGTGGCTCTGGTATACGAGGCGGTGTATTCTAAAATCAAAAAACAAAAACAAAAAAACACAACACACAAATTTAACAAAAATAACAACCCTTCACAAATAATCACATTTAGAACACCACCTTCGTGCTCGGAAATGCATATTCGAAGCAGTTATCGCTACCTCATATAAACAAATCACCTTATTTCATCATTCATTAAATAATTTGTAATTCATGCACCAGTTGGTAGGTTGGTGTTGGTGTAGGTGCACTAGTTGGTTGCGTCTTAAGAACACAAAGTTTTAAATCCCCTACGCTAAATTGCTTTCGTTTCTTAAAAGTGGTTATTAATTCACCATGCACTTCAACCACCAATGCTTAGAAAACTCAGTACAGGCCAAAGTTAATTTTACTAGTTACAACACCCCTTTGAACACTTAATTAACTGGGTGACTTGTTTAAAGCAAATTAATCACTTAATCATTAATCACTTAACATGGCTTTCAGTTCAAGAGTTCCACACGCCAGCATTCACAAATGTGGCTTGAAATGCGTAATATTTGAAAAGCTTTTAAAAGAACAGTGTGGTTTAACATTGTTCGATTACATCTTTTTCGTTTCTGCGACCGTTCTGCCGCACGGGTACTCACGCTTCTCTGATAGCGGTTTACGTGAAATGGCCTCGTCGAGTGCTGCGAACGGCGCCTCAGCGCTGGGGACGTGGTGATCGCGTCCTGTGCGACTCCCGGGGCTTTCGCTGCTCTGGCCCCGCGCGCTGGCGATGCTTCGGGGTAGCCTGGCCTCCACGCTCCTCCGCCTCTCCTTCTGTTGCGTTCCCGTACCAATCTTCTCGGCCGATAAGTGCCTCGGCCTCGCCTCCTTCCAACACAAATGTTGCCAAATCGTCAACGTCTTCTTCCTTCCCCAACACAAATGCTTCTCTGGCGGTGTTTTGGGAGTGGTTATCGCCTTGGCTTCTCGCTTCAGTGATGTGACGTAGCGGCGATGCAGAAAATTGTTCGGTGTACGCTGGAAAAGAGTCCGATTCAGCCCTCGCGGAATTCATGTAACTCGCTCCCACTGATACACGTTTCTTCTCCGTCGTTATTCATCAACAAAACGAGCACAATAATCTTCTATTCACGTATTCGGATGAAATTATCTCGTTTGAAGCTCGCTGCTAGAGACTCGCGTTCGTTTTCTCTTCCCTGACCGTCACTTATACCGGTTTTTACACGATTTGTGAGGCGCGTTCCGCAGCGATCCATCATCTTCCGAGATTTTTTTGATACTGTTCGAACTTTCAACGGAAAAAATTTCTTTCCGCTGGCTTCCCTCGTTTTTCGAATACCGGCCAATCACAAGACCTCGTTCCCAAGTTTATCTTTCTAATTTCCTATTCGTGGTCATGCGTTCCGCTCGACGTGGCCGCGGCCGACGTCAGAGAGTGACGTGGTTGTCGCGCCGCGTTCAAATTAGCGGACCGCCAAGATGGCATTTTGGAATTCTTGTATATGGCCCGGTCCGTTACCAGGGCGCATATATATATATTCATGTAACTATATACTTTAGAACAGTTTTATTCAAACCATTGACGAAATGAAGTAGTTGACAGCGATATAAGATAAAGACTACATGCGAATACGTGATATATCTGGCATACTGTTACTTTCGCCATCATTAACGAATAATTTCAGAATTAATGTACACTTTCGGGCGCGACCTGAAACTGGTTGGAAGTAGGATGTATACATATATTAAATAAAAAATAACAGTGAAGTTCGGATACGTAATATTAAATTTAAATTACAAATTACCCGAATAAAATTACGTTATATTCATAAATACTTTTAAGTGATTAATTATAAATTTAATATAATAAAAGAAATTTACGAGTAAGAAATGTAACCTGATCATATTGTTGAAATATACGAGTGTGTGATATATATTGCAGGAAGTACATGTAAACTACTGATTACGTGGAATCCATTAGCCCTTTTTAAATTACAACTGCATATAGAGTTTTAGGTAATTTGAAATAAATGAAAATCATTCTCGTTTCCAGATCTCTAGTGAAGTGGTACTCTATTTCAGACCCATCCAAATAGAAATCACTCGCTCACATTTTCAGAAAATAAACTACTATACTGACGTGAAAAGTACTGTGATAGGGTAAAAATACGTTAGAGCTTCGTCAGTAAATGCATTTCGTTTCAAAAGCCGGTGGTGTTTGCAAGCGAAGGAAAAACGGCGAGAAAACGATTGAAGGAGCCGTGGCAGGTGGGCGGCTTTCGGCTGCGTCATAGGGAAGGCTGGAGTTTCTTAAAGCAAGAAAAAGGACAGTTTCGTGCTGGCGTGTTCCACGAACCAGCTTTTCCGTGTTAGCTTTACGCAGGAGTTGAGCTACTCGCACGTTAGGTTTTATTTACTGCAACAACGTGAAGGGCACGTAGATGGAAAACTGAGGAAACGTTTCCTACGAAAAAGCAGTCGTGGAGACGCGAATATTTTCATGTTTAAAATTAGTTTTTCATTTTGAATTATTTTCTGAAAGGATTATTTTTGTTTCAACTTTTAACAAACGACATATTAAGAAAATGAATCTTAGACTTGTATCGACTAAGCCAGGGATGTCCAATTTGTAAGGCTGTAAGGACTATAACTAAAACCTTTAATACGAGTATTAAATGTTAAATTAAGTATTAAATGTAATAAATACGAGTATCCGTATGATTGCGGACCACACTTTCATATCTCGGACGAGTCACACCTGACTTCCCGGTATTGTTGATTTCTGCAGTTTGCCCGGTTTACCCGCATGCGGACCGCGGGGCTCCACTTGAACAACCCTGGACTAAATCAATACGTAATATGTATAATGTAGCTAGATTTTGTACCGATAAATACCACTCTTTTGTGTAATTCCAATCGTAATATCAGATACTCTCAACATTTAATTTGATTTCACGAGTGAAGTGCACTTTATATTCCCTCCCCAGCTGGGAAGTGAGATCCGATGTCGATTAAATGGCTGATTTTCCTACTCCAGGTATCGCCCCCCAGAGTTGCAACGCTCCAGCAGGTGGACTCCACGTTAGACTAATCTCCTCATGTGTAAATTTATTCTACAATTGGGTAGCTGATGCCCGGTGGCAGAAGGCAGAAATACGAAAGTACAGTTACAATTACAAATAACATAATAGTGCATAAAAAATCCATATAAAAACAAATTGTCTTTGTACTTTCCTTGATATCTACAAATGAAAATACATATATACTAACATATAGATAAATAAACTTACATAGTACACAAATATACATACAAACATATACGCGTAGATACATAGACCGACAAAGTAACCCTTGCATACACACCAACCTGCACGTATTCATTCACATTCAAACATGGGCAAACATTTTTACCTAATACCACAGTGTAATAATATATAATACACATAATAATAATTATTTTTCTAATACGTAAAACACTCCTTACCATAAACAAATAAATTAATAAATACAGCTTGTCCGCATGGGTTGTCGAAAGACATTTTCAATTAGCGAAACAAACAGAAAGAAATGAAATCACTTCCAATTCCTTTACTTCACTTCACTGCACTGCATATCACTTTATATATTAACTGTTCAATACTTTGTACTGTAGACTACGCATAATCGCACCTTTCACTTCACTTCACATTTTTACTCTATTGACTAATTTCCTATATTTGTTTCTAAAACCTCGTGCTGAGCAAGAAACGGGCTCAATAACTGCCGCAGGCAAATCGTTCCAATCTAATATAGTTCTGTTTACAAAGGAGAATTTCCCTACGTCCGTTCTTTGTATTCTTGTTCTAATTTTGTATTTGTGATCAAATGTATTTAAATAATATAGTTTATCTAGCATTCCCCGTATTTCTTGCCATGCGGAGCAACCAACGTAAGATGTATACAGCGCGCAAAGTCGTGCCCTTTTTCTCCGTCGTTCTAATGATTCCCAATGCCCAGGCGTGTTCCTCCGAAATGTGTATTTTGCCGCTCTGTTTTGTATCCTCTCTAAGCTGTTTTTAAGTCCTATTCTGTACGGATCCCAACAACTAGCTCCGTATTCTTTTACCAGCCTAACCAGCGAGGTATACGCGATTTCTTTTGCTTTCGTATTGCATTTTTCAACATTTCTACATTTTTTTAAGATTTCTGGTAAGTGTAATGTATGTTTTTTTCCTCGGGAGATGGCGGTGATCTTTCCCCGCTGAATGGCGAGATCCGGCGCCGACCTACCGTCTTTCCCCCTAACTACGACTTTCCCACCAGCGGGGCACCGCCCCAGCTGGGACAAGCTCTAAGCTCCCAACCGGTTTCCCGGAATATGTAGTAGTGTCGTGCATGTTAGTGTAAGTTTGTGTAAGGGGAGGGGATAGGACAAGGAGAGGAAAGAAAGATCGCGCTCGGTCCGTTTGTTGGGGTACTGCTCCGGAATTCGCCTGGCGTTGATCGGAGAAACCACGGAAAACTACCGATCAGAGCAGCCGGCCGCTAATATTCTCTCCCAGACAGCGACTGAATTTGATCTAGCTGAAATGCTAGTGTCGAAAATCCTGCCGCCGTCAGGACTCGAACCTAGGGCGTCCTGATCACAGGCGCTGCAGTGACATCAGTTGATGCACTGAGCTATCGATCCCGGTTGCAGTGCATGTAAGGGAAAGTTTTAATAAGTGTATTTGAGGGGAAAGGAGGGAAGAAGAATGGGAAATGGAAGATGGCGCTCGGCGCGTGGCCCGTTTCTTCCTATAGGGTCCGGCATTCGCTTGGTGATGATCGGAGAAAACACAGACAACTACCGATCAGAGCAGCCCGATCAGTACAGCTAGTGTGGCAAATCCGTCTCCGTCGCGACGTCTGTCAGAGGCGTCGCAGTGACAACAGTTGTCGCTAGGCCGTGCTACGCTTTCATGTTTACAATGGACTTTTAGTCCCAGTGTTACATTGAGAATAATGACATTCAAAACTAGCTTGGAGCTGCTTACAAACTATGAGGCATTGTAGCAGATTTTCTGTAACTCAAAAACTTGTCCATTCGGCGCCTGGATTCAGGCTTTGCAAGGTCGGGGGCGTCATCAAAACATTCTGTAGGCCTAATGTGGTGGTGATGCAAGAGAGGATGTCGACACTGGTAGACGATGGGTTCGTTGCTGTAACGAAGGTGAAGGGCAAAAGCCATTGGTTGACGAAAAGTGGAACGGTAGGTCGGTGACTGCAGTTACTCCACGGAACATTGCAGATGAACTGAAGGAGATAATTCGCCACGCGACGGTCACCACGAATAATATCGACATGTTGACCTAGCGTGGAGTGACTGCTAGTCACCATGTCAGTGGTGTTTGCCCTTCAGCTTTGTTACAGCAACGAACGCATCGTCTAACAGTGCATCCACTGGTGCATCACCGTACACATTGTTCAGTCTTTCATGAATGCGAATTGGTATTTCACCTTCTGCATTCAAGGAATACAATCACAGAACGTTATCCCATATGAACATCAATGTCGGCCATTGTATAAGCGACTGCAGTGCTGCCACATATTGACGCAAAAAATTGTTATTGCAGTGGTTTGTAGAAGGTGGTTTGGAGAATAGTGCAAATTCCAAATTTTTCACTTAATTTTAGATGAGTAGAAAAATTTGGAGGCATTACTTTCTGACAGACCTATGTAATATATAAGTGGGCTATTCTTAAAAGGTGTTTAAGTAGTCAAATTAGTATTTTTGAGGTAATGAATCCAAGTCTTGTTTGTGATTTCAAGCAAAATCTGCCCCAAAATTCCTTTTCAGTATTTTTAAAATTTAAGACTACTTACTGTAAACGTCTTTGGAGTGTATATCATGAACAGTCTAGTCCAGTATTACATAAAAGATGGAGAGGTCTGGAAAGTGCCGAATGAAGTTGCATCCTTTTTGCTGGACTACATAAATGATACGCAATATGACGTCCAGGAGCTTGATAGTTTTGCTGGCATCTGTTCAGGGAAGAGTGAGAATCATACCATACGGTCCCGTTTCTGCTCATGCCCCAGAGACACTGGTCAGGATTCAGTCAGACAAGCATTTTTGTTTGAGAGTGGTATGTCCCTCGACTTTAAAAACTTGTAAACACTGAATTCACTTGAGAATAAGAATGCATTTCAGAAAGAAAACTTTTCAAACAATCGAGGTTCCATTTTATAGAATTGCACTCTGGTTGAAAGGTATTGTAAAAATTATCTGAAAAACTCAATAACTATAATTCCCGTTACGCTGCGTTAAGGTTTGCACTCCCTCAAAATACACCAGCAAATCAAACATTTCAGCGAGACTATTAATGTGGTAAAATATTAATTAAGAAAGCCAAAGTAGTTAACATTCAGAAATGAAACAGTGGGCCCTCCAATTCATATCCATTGAACTGAATAGGATTCTGTTCCAGTCAACTAAGTAGGATTTTTTCGAAGTTCATTCATTTTTTACTAGTTTATTAGCCTTGAGTTTAATTTCAGGCCTCTGTGATGGCCCATAGGAACGTACTAGCTCCCCCTGCTGTGGTTCCGGGTTCGATTCTCGGTCGAGACAAAAATAGAGTTGTAACTTTCCTTTAAAATCGACCCAGTTTCTATAGCTGTGTGACGAAGAAAAGTTGAAGCAGGCAGATATTGCTAGTTACGGTGAAGAGAATACCGCATCATGTCGCTCTTACCCCTACGCATGGGAATGTAAGTAGGCCCAGGCATGGTCGGACTACCGACCGGACTGCCGAATCAAATACATACATACAGTTTAATTTCATAAGACGCAATAAATTGTTTAAATGGAAGCATTAAAACATTTTACATTTTATGAATTATGAACAGAAAAATAACGGCCAGCATTTGCATCGTCCGTTCCTTTAGGTGGTACCCTGCAGGAACGACATGCAGCCATGCCGGGCGGGAAGCCTACCCTAACTTAGGTTCATTATGTTATTAGGATATCACTAGAAGTACTCGAAACGGTGCTTCCTATAGAAAAGTAGTCTAGAATGAGTGTTTTCTCAACGATACTTGCCTTGAGAGATTTCGAAATGAAGAACCGAAAGACATTAGAAACAGAATTTTATTACATAATGTGAGACAGGCAAATCCACTTACATAAGCTTCCTCTTGTGCAATGTTTGTTCTTGCCTTTCTATTGTTTCTTTCTTTTTCACTGCGAGGTTAAATACAATTTGAAATAATTTAAAATGTGATTTATCTAGGAATTAAATACTCAAAATTTATTAGATATCATCAATTGGCCGCCAAAGGTTTTCGTGGTTGTTCTAATAGTCAAAAATCATGATCTGCCTAACGTGCAGCTTCTCAAGGACATTATGCACTATTGTTTTCTAAAAAATTAGAAAACGAATTATTGCTCAAATCCAAATATAGACATGCGAGTACACCTCATGATGCTTGAAGTGTCGCGTGTGGGAGAGGGAGTGGGATTGGCAGAGGGAATGGGATTGGCAGAGGGAATGGGATTGGCAGAGGGAATGGGATTGGCAGAGGGAATGGGATTGCAAGGGAATGGGATTGGCAGAGGAATGGGATTGGCAGAGGGAATGGATTGGCAAGGGAATGGATGGGAGAGGGAATGGGATTGGCAGAGGGAATGGGATTGGCAGAGGGGAATTTGGGATTGGCAGAGGGAATGGGATTGGCAGAGGGAATGGGATTGGCAGAGGAATGGGATTAGCAGAGGGAATGGGATTGCAGAGGGAATGGGATTGCGAGAGGAATGGATTGGCAGAGGGAATGGGATTGGCAGAGGGAATGGGATTGGCAGAGGGAATGGGATTGGCAGAGGGAATGGGATTGGCAGAGGAGATGGGATTGGCAGAGGGAATGGGATTGGCAGAGGGAATGGGAGTGGCAGAGGGAATGGGATTGGCAGAGGGAATGGGATTGGCAGAGGGAATGGGATTGGCAGAGGGAATGGGATTGGCAGAGGGAATGGGGTTGGCAGAGGAATGGGATTGGCAGAGGGGGATTGGCAGAGGGAATGGGATTCGGAGTGGGAGTGGGTGCGGGTGAGGGTGGGTCAGTTTGAACTGGTGAGGGCGTAGGCGTAGGCGTTGAAGTGTGTCTGTGTGTGTCTGGCAGTGGCTGTGAGCGTGGTGTTGTGGTGTTGCAGGGAGGCGCCCCACGGCCGCCGCTCCATGCCATGACGCAGTCGCGCGAGGCGCTGGCCGTGATGGACGGCGCCGCCACCACCGTGTCCTTCGGAAGCGGCCCGGCGCCATCGTGGTGTCGCGCTGCGCCGCCGCGCTGCTGCTGCTCGTGGCGCTGGCCGCCGTCGCCGCCACCGGCCTGCTCGTCTTCAAGTTCGCCTCGTGCCCCGCGCCCGCGCCGGCGCCCGCGCCCTCCGCCGCCGACACCAAGGGCCGCGCGCACATCATCCCGGGCCCGCCGCCCCCGCCCCGCGCCGCCCACCCCGCCGCCGCCCCCGCCCAAGCTGGACGTGCGACTGCCGCGCGCGCTCCGCCCGCTCGCCTACACTATCCGCCTCACGCCCTTCATCTTCGAGGGCAACTTCACCTTCCATGGAGAGGTCAGTGCTCCCCCTTGGCAAATACGCAGTCAGTATTTATTTATTTATTCAGTTAGTTAGTTAGTTAATTTAATTATTTATTTACTTTCAATGTTAATACAATTTACGCTTATCAAAATGCGTTAATTTGCTTACTTCTCGTGAAGAACAATCTCATTTATATAATATAAAATGTGATCAGTTTCAGCAATCACAGTATCTAGAAATTTCATTTACACAAAAATAAAGTAACATATCACAATCAAGATTAAATATTTGATTATTAATAACAAAAGCAACGTTTAGAGCTGATTATTAATTATAAAAACAACGTTTAGAGCTACATGTATTACACTCTTTTACTTGTGAATAAAATATGATTTTATTCTTTTGCGCATAAAATATTAGTACCTACAATTCATAACATAATTCTTGAATGTCATATATTCAATAATAAGTAAATATTTTGTGCTGAAAATTACGTCGGCGTTATTGCTTACTACAAACATCGCCAGAAAAAAAATCACAGAAGTATAGAATTAGTTTTCCATCCCTAACAATTCATTAAAATGCTATCAACCAAAATTATTTTATCAATGATTTCTTTAAAATTTTAAAGTATTCATGAAATTGACACCCGTTGTCTTGGTTCACTTCTTAACCTGTCATTGAAGTCACTATTCAAAAGTTGTTATTTTAACGAAATTAATGCCTTCTATCATTGAAATATTCATATTTAATAATAACCAGTAACAATATTAAACTGCGATGAAGCCAGTTATTTCAAAAAAGCTCGTCTAAGTGCTGAGTGCGCATCTCCGTGTGTTTGCGCAAGCAAGCGAGCGAGAGTGCGTGTCGTCCCCTAGCTTTGGCGCGTGTGCGAGTGTCCCCAATGACCCTGCGCCTCCCGGGCGCCGCGGGCGGGCGCTTTCGCTGCTGCGGACGGCAGCGCGGCGCCGCACCGCCCGCCACCGCCGGCGCGAAAGCCCAGGCGCCGCGCCGCCACGGACGCCCACATCCGCCTTGCACCACGCCGTCCGCTGCGGGGCTTTTTTACACTCAGCTTTGACCCTTGGTTTTTGAAATCAGGATGCGGGTAATGTGGGGTTATCTCCTGCTTTGCCAGCATCGCGTAAAGACACCGCCCAGTGATTGGCTGAGTGATCGCGGATTGATCCCGGGCTGATCGTGCCAGAAATTTGCATGGTGTATAGCGAGTTCAAGGCTCCTGCCGGGATCGAGTTTGTTAGCCAACTGTTCGGGTCGGTGGTTTTCGTTATTTTCTTGACCACATCCATGCGAATGTCGGAGCACTTCTCTCCACCACTGACACGGATTGCCCGCGATTTTTCTTATCCCTTCTCTTTCTATCATCTCCCCCAATTCGAACTGGATTACCACAGGAGAGTACATTTTCTCTCATAACAGACATAAGCGGACGGGGAAGAAACCTTTTGCCAGTAAAATAATGAATTTTGTCTTGCGAAAGTTCTTGGCGTTATTTCACCACCATTGCCAATTTAGTTTCTCCACTTAATAGGCGAAGCTTAACGAAGCATTTGTTTGTTATAAAGCTGTTGGTATCGCCATACCAATTAAAATTTTTTACTGAGTTTAAGTCATTAAAAATTTCCTTGTTAGTTCGCACAACCAATAAGAAATTTTCATTGATTCGTTAACGTGGTTAAAGTGAGATGCATTGTAATCAAAGCTTCCGTGATACTGATTTTGAGTTTAACACTTCTCAAGTAATACAATACGTTGTCAATACATATCGTTGACCTACTTACTTCATTTCAATGTACAGAGCGAGAAAATTGTATAAAATCTAATACTTCTCCTGCACTCCGATCTCAGCAAAATCCGAAGGTGTTCAAACAAACGTTGTGATTTCTGTTGCAGTTCAGTTTTAGGGACTCTTACTGACACTTACTGACAGAAATTACATTAAAACATTAAATTAAATGTACACATGGTCGTTACGATGCAATAGTCTAAGCTTTATGGTCATATCTGGAAGGAATGAATACCTCTATGGACTGGTGATTATGAACATAAGATAAGAAAGATGAGAGGCAGAGACAACGGAAGAACCTCTTCATTAAATCTACACTGATTCTAACTTCTGCTTTGAATTTAATGTACAAATATATTACGATCTTTCTAAGGTAAAATGTTATATTGAGTTTCATGTACAATACATTAATCTACATAAGATTGAACGACATTTCTGACAGTATACTATAAGATTCTCGCCCCCTTAATGAGTGGGATTTGTAGTAGGCGAATTGTAAGCGCCGACGCCCGTGAGGGCGCGTGGGTGCGCAGGTGGAGCTGACGGCGAAAGTGCTGGAGCCGACGGACAACGTGACGCTGCACGCGCACGATCTGGCGGTGGACAGCAGTAGCGTGCGCGTGATGGCGGGCGACGAGGCGCTGCCCGTGACGCGCGTCCAAGGTGGGGGCGACAGCGGCGGCCGGCCGCAGCCTCCGCGTGAGCATGCGCTACGTGGGCCGCCTCAACGACGTGCTGCAGGGCTTCTACCGCAGCTCCTACACCATCGCCAACGAGACCAGGTGAGACCGGCACTTTATTTTACTTTTACTTTTTCTCTCATTTTCTATTTTTCTTCTTCTCCTTCTTCTTTTTCTCCTTCTCCTTCTTCTTCTTTTTCTCCTTCTCCTTCTTTTTCTCCCCTTTTTTCTCCTTCTCCTTTTTCTCCTTCTCCTTCTTCTTTCTCCTCTTTTTCTCCTTCTTCTTTTTCTCCTCTTTTTATTATTGACAAATTACTTTGTGTATCCATCTAATTCTTCTTTTTCTCCTGTCTTTTTCTTCTTTTCTTTCTTCTTTCTTCTTCTTCTTCTTTTTCCTCCTTATTCTCCTCTTTCTTCTTCCTTCGTTTTGTATCCATCTAATTCTTCTTTTCCTCCTGTTTTTATTATTGACAAATTACTTTGTGGTTACAAGAAAATCTGTTGAAAATTTTCGCAATAGAGTCCAAATGAAGTAAAGATTCAAAAGTTATTTCAACCCAGAGATTTTTTCTTCAGCACAAAATTATTCCACATAATTGCAAATTCAATAATGTCTTTATAAATTGATTATATTACATTTTATATAATTAAAATACTCTTATGAACACTTATTTAACTGAGACTATCATTTAGTTACTTCTTCATAAATTATTATATGATCTTTTAAAATATTTCTCAATTTCTGGAAGCCATTTCAGTTTAATGTTATTAAATGTATATTTTTTGCGAAAATTTGCAAAAAGATAACTAGAAAAATGTCTTATTTGATTAGAATACCGAATTTCAATACTCGAATGGTTTAGGAGCCATTGAAATGTTTTATAGCAACTTTAAATTACCTTGTTTAAAATCAAGATTCTTTAATTGAGAGCGTTGACAGCGATTTGATGATAGAAACTGTCATGCGGACGGAGGAAACGGTATGAGTCCTAGAGGAGGCATGTCAAAATCGCGGACAAGGTGACTAGAGTTCGCTGGCATCCACAAACTGTCGAGAGGTTTAAAAGGAAGGATTGTACAAATTGTTCTGAGGTAACGGTGCGTCACTGGATACATGACCCATGACAGACGTTTGGAGAAGTAAGCTGAAAGTTATTGCTCCAAAAGCGATATAAATACTATTTTCTCCACTAAAGCAAAGAAACAATCCAATTAATTAAATACATCAGTCATATGTGAAATTTTCAGTTGAGAGTAAAATAAAACATTTTGGATCGAAAGGAAAAAAATCGCGTTAACTTCAATAATTCACAGTTCAATAATTACATTAACTTCCTACTTTCAGGTTAAGAGGTTTAACAGAGTCATGTCTGTTAAAAGAGCTTACCGTACGAGAAACATGTTAATTTATTTCAGATTATTGCTATATGCAACAGAAAAGAGAATGATTTAATAAAACATAAGATAAAATGAAAACATGTAAAGAATTCGCCATTAAATCATATTTCTGTCCCTTGTCAAAAATATTTATGCTAGGCAGAATTTAAAAAGAAAATAAACCAAATTAATAAATAGTAATGTATACGGGTATAAACGTCAATAAATTTTCGATTGTTTGATGTAAAACGTCAGGCAGATATTCTGTACGAAGCCACCACTCTTTGCGACTCTTTGACACGCTTTGCTCTTACATTCCCCGCTTCAGTTTGTTCCCCTTTTCTGGATTTGGAGGGGAAGTGAGAGCGAAGTCAGGGGAAGTCGCCTATTGTAGCGTCGTGTCGCTAAAACAGCGTGGGCACGTGGCGCGGTGTGCACTGGATGCGTAGACAAAGGCAGAAACTATGACGCACGGGGTTGTTTTGACTGGGTTTGCGCATCGCTAGGGCGGAGGCAATGGAGGCGGCGGGCAGCGACGCGAGGGCTATTTAAGGGCTGCGAGAACAATAGCTCTTCCTTCTTTGTGATCCTGGAGGCAGCAGTGTAGGTCGTCCGTGAGAGGTGCGAACGTGGACGCGAGGAGCAGGCAGTTATTGTCGTGACTAGTGAGACATGTAGTCGGACTCAGGGCAGGCAGTACTAAGCACAAAACATCAGGTAGTATGTTGCGGTGTGGTAGCCATTGTAAATATCTCTCCTAGCAGTGGGGTCTATTTAGTTATTGGTTATTTGTGACTACGGTCTAAATTGTGAATAAACCTACTGTTATTACTACCCACTCTCGTCTGTGTACTGATTACACCCGTATGACACCACACTATGCTCGCAGGGGCGTGTTTAGGCACGTACCTTGTGCACGGTAGTGAGACCGACGTGCGCACGCGTGCTGTGTGTGTGTGCAGGTGGATCGCCGTGACGCAGTTCCAGCCGACGGACGCGCGCCGCGCCTTCCCGTGCTTCGACGAGCCGGCGCTGAAGGCGCGCTTCACCATCAGCCTGGCGCGGCCGCGCAACATGACCTCCATCTCCAACATGCCGCGCGCCGGCGACCCCCAGCCCGTGTGAGTATTTATTTATTTATTATTTTATTTTACAGTTTTAACTGCGTATCACGTGCTATGGGGAGAAGTGAATTCTGTGCACATTTTCAAAATTCTGTGATTCCTACACTGAGTCATATACTACATAAATTTTGAAAATTAAAAAAAAAAAGCTCTCGTGTAATAAAATCTATTTTCAAGGATAAATAAGCAATACATTTTGGGCTCTTATCCATGATGACCTTCGTCAAGGAATAATACTTCCTGCCGCAACAAACATGGATACGATAATTTGAATAACTATATTTTCCAATGAATTCTAGAAGTCGTGCACAGATAATGAAGTTACATTTATGTCGAGAAGCAAAACAAGGGGCCATCTCAGCATTTGCTCAATGGAAACTGGACGAAAAACCTGATCGAGATGGGCGCCTCCCTGCCCCCCCCCCCACCGCCTGCCGTGCGCGCAATAAGGGGCGTGGTAAGGCGCCTTCAGTCACTACATTGTTCGCATATGAATTATTGATTAATGACTGCATGACATGGTTTTTATTGTGAAGTCTTATTTTAGGCCCCATGAACTACGTGTACATTCTACTGCCACAATCTACAAAAATTTATGTATCGAATAATGGACGTGACATGGAAATATTTCTGGCTTTTAAAATACAGCCTAGGTTTCACTTTGCAGTTAAGGAGCTCGTTTTCTTATTCATATTTAATGAACTTCATTGAAATAATCTTAACTAATGGAAAATCACAATATTACTGAACTTTTGAAAAAAAAATCCCTCACTTGTTATATTAACCCGTTCATTGAAACGTGCAACGGACCTATGTATTTTGTACGGCTGCGATATAAATGGCCAGGTAGGGAAGAATTATTAATTGTATTTACGACGCAATAAGGGACATTAAAGATTGCGTTGAAAAGTATAATAATTAATAAGCGGAGAATACATACCAAGAGATAAAAAATAATAACGCCTATATACCGGGAGCGGTAGCACAGTGCATCAACTGATGTCACTGCAGCACCTCTAACAGGGAGGTCCTAGGTTCGAGACCTGACGGCGGCAGGATTTTCGACACTAGCTTTTCAGCTAGGTCGAATTTAGTTGCTGTCTCGATGAGAATTCTAGCGGCCACCTGCTCTGATCGGTAGTTTTCCGTGGTTTCTCGGATCAACACCAGGCTAATGCCGGAGCAGTACCATACCAAACGGGTCACGGACCGCGCACGAACTGTCCTTCCTCTTCCTTGTCCTATCCTCTCCTTTACACACACACTTACCCTAACATGCACTACACTACCAGATATTTTGGGAGATCGGTCGTGAGCTTAGAGGCTGGCTGGGACGTCCCGGCTGGGACGGTGCCCGCTGGTGGGAGAGTCCTGGTTAGGAAACCCCACTAGCCGACGGTAGGTCGGTGCCGGATCCGCCATCCAGCGGGGAAGATCACCGCCATCTCCGAGAAAAAACGTTCACTACACTAACGGGACTAATGACCAAAGCAGTTGACGTGCCCGGAAACACGAAAAATCAATCACTCAATAACGCCTATAGAAAATTATCATCGTGAACAGCGCACACTCAACTTTTGTCCCCGGGAGTGAAACTATAAAACGTTTGTCTTGTAATTTTCGGTTCCATCGCTTTTCGAACTGTGATGATCCTGGCTATCTTCAGAACTGGCTTGCAATCATTTCTTGCTGAAATAAGTTGTTTTTAGGAAGAAATAACTCAACAAGAAGCTCCATTTTCATCCCGAGACTGATCAACATTATGTTATTTAACGAGAAACAGAGTTCACAGAAACTATCTTGCGGTAGATTTTCCTCATAGCGTATGTGCTAATTATTCACGGAAAACCTGTATATAGCATGTTGAGAAGCTCGTGACTCAGTGTAATTATATTTGTCTGAAAGTAAACAGTACATAGAAGTTATTTTGAAAATGAGGAGGTAAATGTTTGTGGAGAAACTATTACACGGATGACTAGAAAATTGTTTTAAAGACTTAATATTTGATTTGGAAGTCGATTTCTCGCGTAATGTGCGGATATGTGAAAATTTCATAGAAATGGTCGCAAGCGTTTATATACGTGTAAAAATACTAAAAGGTTTACTATGATAATTTTTTTGGTAATTCACAAATTTTGTAAATTCTTCAATAACGTGATTAAAATATTCTTGTTTTGTTATTTTCGGGTTCGTACGCGGTTTTGCAAGTTTCGTACGCAAGACTGAAGTATATAACCATATGAGATTGTTTAGGCCAAACGCAAATTTTTATAAAAAAAACCCTTTTTATGAAAATAAATAAAAGTTGCAATACAAAGTGAAATAATACTAATATGATTAATAAATAAAAGAAATACAAGAATACAGAACGTTTTTCTAAACACACCTGGGAAAAATTATTAAATTATTAAAAAATTAAAAAAAATATCGGTTACCCTCCCTCGATGCCTAAATGTTGACCGTCCTTTCCGTACCCGTCAAGCTTCGCGTTCCGGTTGTGTGGTGAACGCCTGCCTGAAATGACCCCCATCTCGATCGGCTTTTTGTCCAGTTTCCCTGATCCATTGAGCAAATGCTGAGTTGGCCCCTTGATTTGCTTCTGGACGTAAATGTAGCTTCACTCTGCGCACGTTTTGTTGAACTTTCCTTTGCTTGTAGTGGTGTAGACCTTAGGTGAGTTTCTATTTTGTTAACAAACAGAAAAATCAAATCTGCTTGTTCCTTTACCGTTAAAAATAAGTTTTCTATAATTTGGCAACGAAAATATCTAGTTTTTGAAATGTTAATCCCTCGCTTTTTTAAATTTATTATTATTACTATTATTTTTCATTTTTCAACTTTTAATAGTTAAATTGTTGGGAAGGGATTCTAAAACTCAAGAAAGCGTGCGCAGATGATTTTCTCCCCCATACTTCACATACAGTTTCGACTGTTTTTGACTAAATAAATAAATTTAAAAAAATGTCCGTCTTTCAACTTTCTTTACGTTTCCGTCCGCGCAGGGACGGGCTGCCCGACTACGAGTGGGACCACTACGGGGAGTCGGTGCCCATGTCGACGTACCTGGTGGCGTGGGCGGTGACGGACTTCGCCGTGCGGCGGGACGGCTCCTTCGCCGTGTGGGCGCGCGCGTCGGCGCTGCAGCAGGCGGCCTACAGCCTGCACGTGGGCCCGCGCATCCTGCGCTTCTACGAGCAGTACTTCAACATCAGCTACCCGCTGCCCAAGGTCGACATGATCGCGCTGCCCGACTTCGCCGCCGGCGCCATGGAGAACTGGGGGCTCATCACGTACAGGTAACTGCTCCACCTGGATACCAATCTAAGAAATTACAAATCATTCAGAACAATAACCAATGCCCAATGGTATTAACAATAACTAATGGTTTGTCACCAATCATTAGCTTCATAAAGAACTCAACTAAGAAGTCATTGAACATCATCACATACTTAGCCACTAAATTTTACTATTATATATCCCAAATCCCTTCTGTTGCAACCTTTAGACTCGCAAAAAATCCTAACTACACCAGAAAAGAAAAACAGATATTCTTACAAAATATTTCTAGAAGCCTTCTTCGAATTCGACCGTGAATAGAGGACCCAATAGGCCATCCTCAACCTTATGTTAGATGTAAGTTTTAGAAATAAGGTTTAAATATGTCAGCACGTAAATCATTCCGACGTATGTATTAAACTTGAGACTTAAACGGACAACAACATAAATCAATAAAAATCATAAACAAAACAAAAAACAAACGGACAGGCAAGTAATTCACCCTTAAACATTGAAGCATTTTGCAGTGGACTTCTAACGCACGCACTTAAAATCATGATAAAAATCCCCTACCACCTTATAATATACTAATTGATATGCCGTCGACAAAGACGTAACAAACAAACCATCAACATAAAACCCCTTAAATATTCCACTGCTAAGTAAGTAATCCCCCCAGGCGTGCATTAAGGAAATTTAAGACGAAAATATACAAGTTCGCTGACTATGACGTAGAGAAAAACATCAGTCTTACATCCAACCCACTACACACTTTACGCTGCTAACACTTGCAACCTCTGTGCATAGCATCGAATACGATGCTAGGCTCGTAAAACCGTATTTTCGTGAGCCTAAAAAAACACGAGTTATATTTCTTGTGGCGCCATCTACGGCAAATCATACCTAGCTGGACGTTCTATTACATTTTTGGAGCGTACTCCCTTAATGTGCCACGGCTAGAAAGAAACGTACGAAGTTGGGGTCTAATATGAAACTGTTATAACTTTTAAAAACAATTATTTAGAAGTGCAATCTTTAGATGATACAGTTAAAAATGACATCTTATGAGCCGTTCAGTAATTTGGTTCTATAATTTTGAGGATACTCTAAAGGCGTACAGGTTGCCTACTCAGGCTAACAAGAATTTCATTTCCTCAGCCAGAGAAGCCTGTGCTTCGTCTGCCGTGAAAAGGATTCGCAAAGTATTGTAGTAAGTTCATTTAAAGTACTTAAAATACATTTCTGAACTTCCAGTTGAACATACGCGGAGGAATATGCGATGAACATGCAGGCATACATGGGGGAGAGAGGCGGAGTTCGAGTAACGTTTCTTAAGTCTTCTACAAAACTAGATATTTGGAAACCTTTTACATCTTTCTTCTAGGTACTCTGTTTCTCTTGCACGAGTGGTCACAAACGCGACAAAATCACTAAATCCGTGTAACATATTGACTATTTGTTATTATATTCAATTTCAGCCCGATGCTTTTCATTTTTAGGAAGATTGTCTGCACATAATACCGGGCTGTAACGCTCTAACTCTGTTCAGGGCCAGAGGTTCTTTCAGTTAAGTTCCTTTGTAGGGCTAATTTAATTTGTAAATCAGTGATTTGCAAAGAACAGAAGACTCTAACGAACTCGACTATTAATTTGAATTTAAAGCTATTTTTTGAAATATGAATACACACTATTAATCGTCTAACATGTTCTTGTTCAAAACCACAATATATTTCACTCCTTCGAAATACATATTTGACGAGAGTGTGATTTGACGAGACTAGCAATAAGCATTTATTAAAATAACATGATATCATAATATATTTATACGAAGCTTCATCTGTAAGGTAAATATTAATGTTTTCAGAGAAACAGCGATGCTCTACGAGCAAGGAGTGTCCACAAATAGCAACAAGCAGAGCGTTGCCACAGTGGTAGCCCACGAGCTGGCTCACCAATGGTTCGGGAATCTCGTGACGCCCAGCTGGTGGACAGACTTGTGGCTGAACGAGGGATTCGCCAGCTACGTCGAGTATCTTGGTGTAAATGCTGTGAGTATTCCTCCGCTTGAAATCGTAAAAATGTGTATAATTTTCAACTGTAATTAAGTTGACGCATTTCTAACAACATCACAGAATGTAATGCCTCTCTGTAAACTACAATAATGGAAGGAAATTAAGAAAAAATAAGGAAATATACAAAACTATAAACGTGATCCAAAATGTCTAGATATCAAATTTACATTATAGTATAAAGTTTGCCTATTATACACCACATCCTGTGAGGTAACAGAGAAATTTCGGAATTCAATGTCAATGTTGTGGAAGTACTTTGCTTTTATGTAATTTATGAAAGTTTAAAATGGATGTTCATCATCATCATGACCAGGATCAATAAAAGTTGAATAAATTACAATGTGACATCGTAACCACTAAATTGTCCAACAGAAAACAACATTGTTTGAGCGTAATAAAACGGAAATTACAATAGCAATTGACCCGCAAATTCAATATCCTTCAGAACATGAATACACTGAATGGACTATGGCATTCTTTTGACGCCATTTCCATTCGATTTATTGGAGTTTGGGAAACGAGACATTTGATTTTTCAATTGAAATTCAAATTTGACAGTAAATGATTTCTTTTTTACTGTTTTCAGTTATTCATTAAAATTGTCCGAATTATTTAACGAAATGATAAGCTATTAAATATTTTTACAATAACTTTCTAAATAATCTTAAGTTTACTCTTTCGTCAAATTGTGTTAATGTGCACGTTTGAGCTCTAGAGCTATTGAAAGTGCATTACCTTACGAAAATTTAAGATAATGGAATATCCGCGCAGAATGGCAATTTTATGTTCCTCGTTTGTGCAAATTAATCCAAAATTATTTGCTTTTGTTAATGATATTCGAAACCTGAAACAAACAAAAGATCACCGTTTATTTTCTAATAATATATGGAGGGGACATTGTATGCGTGACTTGGCTGCAGGTGGAGCCCACCTGGAAGATCCTGGAGCAGTTCGTGAGCTACGACCTGCAGAACGTGTTCGCGCTCGACGCCCTGGAGTCTTCCCACCCCATTTCCATCGCCGTGGGCCACCCGGACGAGATCAACGAGATATTCGACAGGATATCCTACGGCAAAGGTGCGCTACAGACATTCCGCCTGCGGGTAGGGAGATCTTAGATATTTGCATTTGTTTCGATTTCCGTTTTTGAATACGCTGTATTCTATCTAATCCGAATCAACTAAGTCTTTTATAAAAAAAATCGTTTATTGCCCCGAACATAAAAGTCGTGATGAGTTGCAAAATCCCTCCCGGGGGACCATAGTCTCAGGGTTATACACATCGTTAAAGGAAAGATGATCGCAGTGAGGAAATGGGTGGGGCTCCTGCCCCCCCTCCGAATGTGGTATTCAATTGGGCTCCGGGAACTACAAGAAGACTAAAGAGACGAAGGGAAAATGTTCCTACAATTAGATGCGCCGGACAGTGGGCTAAGACTGATCAGGAGAAGGCTGAATGTTTCGCCCATCACTTATCAAACGTGTTCAAACCATTTTCGTCTGACAATATCCTGGAAAAGTTAGTTGAAGAAAAAATCGCCATCCAGATGGATTCACCACTGCAGATGTCTCCACAAATTCCCCCATTCTCATCCAAAGATGTAAGAGCGACTCGGAGAAATCTTCCTCCCAACAAAGCTCCTGGTCATGATTTAATAATTAGAAAATTCTTCAAAATCTGCTTAGACAAGCTATATCGCTTATTACTTCAATATTTAATGCAATAATTCACCTATGATTCTTCGCAAAATCATGGAAACATGCACAGATTTATCTTCATCCTAAAGCCTGGCAAAATCACCTCACGAAATCTCATCCTACACACCAATTAGTCTATCACCTATACTCTCTAAAGCATTTGAAAAATTATTCCTTGTAAAATTACAACCCTTAACTGAAAAGTGGATTCCTAATCACCAGTTTGGCTTTCGAAAAATGCACTCCACAGTTGAACAAGTCCTTAGAGTGGAGAACGTTATCAACAGGACCTTGGAAGAAAAGAAATATTGTTCGGCAGCTTTCCTGAACATAAGCCAGGTATTCGACTAGGTGTAGCATGAAGGATTGGTATACAAGCTGAAGAACATGCTTGAAGATCCCTATTATATCCTCCTAAAGTCTTATCTAAGCAATATGATCGTTTGAAGTGAAAAACAAGAATGAATATATCGCTACCCAATAAAATCCAGTGCCCTCAAGTATTGGGTCCAGTTCTGTATGTACTATGCACATCTGATCTACCTATCACTAAGAATACTGTAACGGCTACATTCGCCGACGACACTTCCATATTGGCAACTGACAACGAATCAGAAGAAGCATCGTTACTACTGCAAGCTCTCCTGGACAAATTACAACTATGATTCAATACGTGGCGCACAAAAGTAAATGAAATTAAATCGAACCAAATCACTTTTACCATGAATAAGAGAACTTGTCCTCCGTACAACTAAATCATCATAATCTACCGCAAGAAACCATTGTCAAATATCTAGGTATACATCTAGACAGAAAACTCACATGGAAAGCACATATTCTACACAAACGCAAGGAACTACGAATAAAATACAAACAATTATACTGGTTGCTAGGAAGAAAATCTGTGCTGGCTACAGACAATAAACTATTAATATACAAGTAATTCTTGAAACCAATCTGGACATTCAGTTCTGGGGTTCAACTTGCAGGTCAAACATTTAAATCATACAGATATTCTCATCCAAGATTATGAGAAACATTGCTAGTGCTACTTGGTACATCCGAAACGATGTGCTATATAATGATTTTAACATGCCATTAGTACGACAAGAAATTAAAAATTTTAACCATAAATATGTTAGAAAACTAAATATCATAATAATGTACTAGCCATAAACTTACTGGACAATAGTTTAGAAGTAAAAAGACTGAAAAGTTCAAACCATTGGATTTGCCAAATAGACTATAAACTTACAATATTGTTAATATTGTAATAAAGTCAAACATCAAATGTTTTGTCAACATGTGCTTGTTGCAAGTGTGTAATATGATAAAGGAAGATCACCAGTGAGTGACCTCTCCATGCAAGATTATAATTTTGACAGCCTATTTACTTATTGTTCTTGTTTCGAACAGATTGTAAATTTACAGATTTCATTTTAAAAAATTGTACTCCGTATTCCTCATGGCAATGGCAATGTTTTGAGGAAGTACATCTATTTAAAGAACGATTTTCCTAAGGATGAGCCAAAGTGACAGTTCGCGAAAACAAGTGAACATCACATTATTTCAGAGAAGTATCCAACCGCCGCGACAGCTGTTCAGCGACGCCCCTTCGTAAAGTGATAATGGCTCCTGTGAAAACATCCCTACGAAGAAGTCTAAGAGTTTCGCTGAGGTATATGCACGTACGTGAGTTCGGGAAATATTTACATTTAATTACATGTGTGGAAAATCTCTTAAAATGCTCTCACAATCAGTAAAAGAAAACTGCCACGAATGTAAATAGAAAGAAAAATGATTTTAAGCCGGAAACACGTGCACCGGTAATCATCTCCATTTAAGTTTCAGTTTTAAAATAAACATAATATTTATCGCACAAAAAGTAAATTCAATGTAACATATAAATAAAAAAAAGAATTTTTACAGAAGAGCACATTACACTGCACTTCCTAATATCAATTATTTCTCGCGGCGCACTATATTTTTGTCGGACAATGACGCCACAAACGGAAGTGTCGAAGCCATTTACAAGTTAGCCATCTGCAAACGAACGAATGCGGGAAGGGAGTCTAATGGGCTCAAGGGCACAACGACCACAGAACCTTCACTTATGTTGCCAGCAGTAGCTGGTACATCGGCACTTGGCTCATCCTTAGGAAAATCGCTCTATACCCATAGGGCATGAGAATAAGACCTGGCCTCGGTGTCAACACCGGCCCTCTGCCCCACCCCCCCTCCTCCTCCTCCTCACCGGTAAAGTACAAACTGCGCGAAGGTATAACGACAGTGACTTACATGCACAAACTAATTATACAGAATTTATCATTCTAAAAGGACTACTGCCAAGAGTGCCATTTACTGTGGTCGTTTGAAAAGTCGTGTAAGTGACGTCAGACTTTATGTCCAACTATTATTGTCTTGAGTACTTTAGAGTAATATATGGCTTATAAGCGCGGAAAATATTTAATATGAAATTTGTAAGCAGTGCGGTTACCGAGTACTTTTACGCTGGGAAACAAGGTAACCGGTCAAGAGTTTTCAGTTCCTGCTGGGGATTCTACTCGCGGAAAGAAGTGAAATGAGTTCTTTTTTTAAATTTGTTGCGTTTACACCTTGACGCAACGCGTCTCCAAGCCCCTTAAGGGGCGTTGAGCGCTTTGCACTGGGGAGTAATCCTCCATTAATGTGCTTTTATTTTTTGGGGTAATCCTCCGTTAATTACTATATTTGTCAAGTCTCGTCACGTCGCAGTCAGTCAGTGCCTTTTATCCCTTCGGCCAGGGGCTCGCCGCCGTTAGATCCCGGGGTTCCTGGCCGGGCACCCAACCACGAACCCGCGAGTCTCGAATTCGCTTAACCTTCGTGACTTCACGGGGCGTAATAAAGAAATGGCTAGCGCCGCGCCTTCAGTTATTGAAGCATATTGTCATTGTGAATTGCTAAATAAAATTTTCTAATCTAATATTGTTAAGGATGGCATGATTCTTAGGTTAGAAATACTTGCGTGTATACGAGAGAGTTTTGAGCACTTTTACCGAACGTAAAAAACAGTCTTTCAATTGGACAGACAATATCGTATTACCTTTGCCGCCAATACACGCGTTCGTTCTCGAAGGGGCTGTCACGTATCAATGTTGGTAAGCTATATAAGAATTTTGGAGTAATATTTGTAAGGCTTATTATAATGGTTCAGTTTCTTTCGGTTACGAAACGTTTTTCATGGGTATTTTGGAATCAGCCAGATATTGAAAATATGTCTGTAAGTTAATCACTGTTTTTGGAACATTATTTTGTGTTTTCAAAATCAAGATAATATTTATTAATGAATATTTACTCGTTGCATTTTATCTGAAAGTAGCCGCCCGAAAACAATGTTTACTGAATAACATTATTGTGTATTAAACGTTTGAGTTCACAATGCTGCGGCAATAAATTATACAGCAGTCTATAAATTATGCATGGTATATGTGAATTTAAAATTATGAAATGTGAGTGTGTATTCGCATGCATAATGCAAACGGTTGACTCTGATTTTCCATTTCAGCATTTATTAATGAGTCTGACACGTTACATATAAAATTGTACGATTTGTTTTCTGTAAATTCAACAGGTGCCTCGATTATCAGAATGATGGATCACTTCCTTACCACTGATGTGTTCAAGAAGGGTCTCCACAATTACCTTAAGAAGTGGTAAGTCAGATTCCATGAGCAATGTTATCACAATATGAGAAATGAATCCTGCAACGATGTATTGATGTTGACCTGGAAGACATCTTAAGCTTTCACTCTTATTTTCATACTTAACAATATTTTATATAAGATGCTATACACATACATTTCTTTTAAAAAAAGTTGAAGTTGTTTAAGGATATAGTATTTTATATGCATATCTATGTGGATTTATTATGTTATTATTAGTAGCATGAAATATAAGAACAATACTCAATTTTAAGGAAACTTTGGAATAAATCAGTTTTTTTTCTCCCGATTTTGGAATGGTGTCGTTTTAGACCTAAAAAAACGGACTACTACGTCTAAAAGTCTGTACTCCGACGAGGGGTAAATCGTGTGTCTTATCTGTTATTGGGGCTGACGCGTGGCGGGTTGCGCAGGTCGTACGACAGCTCGACGCAGAACGACCTGTGGCAGGCGCTGACGGAGCAGGCGCACGCGGACGGCGTGCTGGCCCCCGACGTCACCGTCAAGAGCATCATGGACACGTGGACGCTGCAGACGGGCTTCCCCGTCGTCACCGTCACGCGCGACTACGACTCCGGCGGCGCCACCGTCACGCAGGTACTGCCTCCCCTTTGGGCGCCCACGTTTACGGCGATTCGTCGTGAAACTCGTTTATTCGTTTTCAAGAATAGGTATGAAATAAATATTGTGTTCAAAATTGGTCAGTCGAATTTATCTGTTCGACAGTCAAGTGTGTTCATTTTTATCTTCGTGCATTAATGTCTCTAAATCGGATAATAAATTTAGCTCCATGCCGCGAGAGTTGTCTATTCTCAATTTTACTTTCTCGCCGTTATTTCATAAGAAGAGAACTTATTGTATTCGTGCGCCGGAAAACGGAGAATTTTCAACAAAACTTTTATTGACTGCTCTTGGTAACGAAGAAGTCGATAAATCTTGTTCCTATGTATAGAAAATTACTTCTCTAACGATGTGTAGTCAGAATTCATGTTGTGTGGGTCTTTGGTACAGCAAAATCTACGACAAAACAAAACGTCCGTCTGTCCGTCTCCTTGTCCGTTTCCGTCTCCTTGTCGTTCGTCTTGTTCGTCCTGTCGTTTCGTCTCCTTGTCCGTTCTGTCTCCTTGTCCGTTCTGTCTCCTTGTCGTCGTCCTGTCCTCTCTGTCTTCGCCTGTCTGTCCTGTCTCGTCTGTTCTGCTCCTTGTCTGTCTCTGTCTCCTTGTCTGCTTCTGTCTCTTGTCTGTTCGTCTCCTTGTCTGTTCGTCTCTTGTCTGTTCTGTCTCTCTTGTCTGTTCGTCTCCTTGTCGTCTCTGTCTCCTTGTCTGTCTCTGTCTCCTTGTCTGCTCTGTCTCCTTGTCTGTCTCTGTCTCCTTGTCTGTTCTCTGTCTCTTGTCTGTTCTGTCTCTTGTCTGTTCTGTCTCTTGTCTGTCTCGTCTCCTTGTCTGTCTCTGTCTCTTGTCGTCTCTGTCTCCTTGTCTCCTCTCCTTGTCGTCTCCTTGCTCTCTCTTGTCTGTCTCTGTCTCTCTGTCTCTCTTGTCGTCTCGTCTCTGTCTCCTTGTCCTGTCTCCTCTCGTCTCCTTGTCTGTCTCTCCTGTCTCTCCTGTCTCTTGTCTGTCTCTGTCGTCTCCTTGTCTGTTCGTCTCTGCCGTCTCTTGTCTGTCTCTGTCTCTGTTCTGTCTCTGCTCTCTGCTCTCCTTGTCGTCTCGTCTCCTTGTCTGTCTCTGTCTCCTTGTCTGTCTCCGTCCTCCTTGTCCGTCTCCGTCTCCGTCTCCTTGCCGTCTCTTTGTTCTTCCTGTCTGCATTTCTGTTTCTCTTTCTCACTGTCTGCATTTCTGAATTAGAACTATCTATCCGCTCATTCGACCGCGGTCAATCCTAGCGTTTGTTTTGTAATCCTGAATTGAGAGTTTTTGGCGGTGGAGAGTCAGCTGTATTATTCGAAAGTCTTTATGGTTACAAAACGAAATAATCATTCTTTTTGTAGAACAGCTTGAAATACGTCAGTCGCTGCTTATTTCTTTATAGATGCAATTTGAAAGAGAAACGATGGTTGCCGGGTAGCCAAGAAATACATATCGCTTCTAAATTTTTTAAGACAGGTACGGTTGATTTGCTTATTGATATAGAAAGTCCTAAAGAAGTTTCTAACAAGGAGAAAACTTTTTCGATTTAAATTTGAAAAATTCTACTTGTTTTGCGCGTTTAAAGTTGTAACGTATCTTGCAAATTCGGAAGTGAAAACGAATTAGGAATTTCTGTTTTCATATCCTTTCAACAACAGATAATATTTGTTTATGAAGTAGTTATTGTGGTATTGGGAGAATGAATTTCATCTCTTTATTAGAGTTCTACGTTTTTCTTTCAAATATATTTGAAAACCCCTGCAGGCAGCTGACAAAAATGTGGAAATGGGCAGCAAACATCCCAAACCAAAAATAATGTAAAACGTGTGGAAAATAATACACAAGGACATGCTTGCGTAAGTGCCAATATTTACCAACCGAAAATCGCCTACAGCAAACACGTAGTAATCAGAACATTGAAAAAGTAAATTTTACAGAACGTAAACGTGCCGCGATGCCATGTGTATTGAGGATATAAGGCGAATCATCAATGCAAAATATTATCATTTTCGTGTGGTACAGAAATAAATGTGCTGAGCAGGTCATATCATGTAATTAAACAATTATGTTTAAATCATTGCAATTGTAAAGTGATATATTGGAATCACCTCAACAATACGATCTCGAATTTTCAATTATAACCATTTTTAAGGTTCTTTACACCTGTAACTTTTCACCTATGTCAGGATGAAGATCTGTTAGTGCTGTTCGAAGTTAAGATTGATACAAAGGGAAAGGAGATACATGAGAAAAAGTGGATATATGTTTACCAGTCTATTTGTCTCTCTTTCTCCTACATCTTCCTTTCCCACCTTTCTCACCGATGATACGAATGATGAGCGAGGTTTGAGCGAGGTGGGAGCGAGGTGGGAGCGAGGTGGGAGCGAGGTGGGAGCGAGGTGGGAGCGAGGTGGGAGCGAGGTGGGAGCGAGGTGGGAGCGAGGTGGGAGCGAGGTGGGAGCGAGGTGGGAGCGAGGTGGGAGCGAGGTGGGAGCGAGGTGGGAGCGGAGGTGGGAGCGGCGAGGTGGGAGCGAGCGAGGTGGGAGCGAGCGAGGTGGGAGCGAGCGAGGTGGGAGCGAGCGAGGTGGGAGCGAGCGAGGTGGGAGCGAGCGAGGTGGGAGCGAGCGAGGTAGGGCAGGTGGGCGAGCGAGGTGTGGCGGGTGCCGCTCCCTACACGTCGGCCGCCCCGACTTCGAGTCGACGCGGCCCGCGCTGTGGATGCGCGCCGAGCGCTCCGTGGCGCTGCCCCCGCTCAACGCCTCCGCCGACCACTGGCTCATCTTCAACATCCAGGAGACAGGTGCGCAGCCAGTCGCAGTGCGGCGGACGAGGTCGCTAAGGCGGCTGGACCCTTTCAGCCTCGAGTGTACAAGCATTTTCCTAAGATTGAGCCCAAGTGACAGCTAGTGCTGGCAACATAACTGAAAGTTCTGTGGACGTTGTGTCCTTGAACCCATTAGACTCCTTCCTGCATTCGTTTGTTTGTAGTTGGCTGACTTGTAAATGGCGTCGACGCTTCCTTTTGTGATGTCCTCGTCCGAAAAAATATAGTGCGCCACGAGAAATAATTGAAATTAGGAACCTTAATTGAAACCTGAAATTAGGGACCTGTGTTATGTACTCTTCTATAAAAATTCTTCTGTAAATATTACATTGAATTTCCTTTTAGTATGATAAATATTATGTTTATTTTAAAACCGAGACTTGTATGTGAGATGCGAACGGTCCACGTGTTTCCGGCTATTGTGCTGTTGTGTGGCGTGCTGTGATTGAAAGATTTCTATTTACATTCTTGGCAGCGTGTTAATAGATTTTACACATACGTAATTAAATTCAAATATTTTCCGGACTTGCGTACGTGCATATATATCGGTGAAACTCTTGGATTTCTGTATACTGAAGTTTTCCCATGAGTCATAAACACTGTACCAAGAGGCGTGGCTGAACAGCTGTCACTTTGGCTCATTCTTAGAAAAA
Source organism: Teleogryllus oceanicus (assembly GCA_964035755.1). Lineage (NCBI taxonomy): Eukaryota > Metazoa > Arthropoda > Insecta > Orthoptera > Gryllidae > Teleogryllus > Teleogryllus oceanicus. The sequence continues at coordinate 74,037,879 of CAXIVR010000002.1, read as the reverse complement.
TTCTTCTAAAGAAGGCTTGTCGGTTAGGGGTGCGATATCGACGTTGACATTTTCCAAACATCTATGATTTTATAAAATCATCGCTGGATTTAACATCGATTTTTTGAAGCCGGTAGTTTTAACATCGATGTTTTGTGTTCGATGTTTTTATACGGTTATATTTTATTTTTTAAATGAAAAATGTATTATCATAATAAAAATCTATAATGTTTTTTTCTTATTCATAAATTGAACATTCTTTAAACCAAGGTGATCAAGAGTGAGAATAATCATAATCGGGTTTTCATTTGAAATAAATGAAGTCTATATACATTTTGAATAATCCAATTAGATGATAAGTTATATTAAATGTTCTGGACAGTTTTTACTGGATTTTGTCAATTAAATCTCAAATAAAAATAAGTAAATCTTTAAACTAAATTACCTTACGTGGTCACCTAAGCAGTGTTAAAACCATCTATGGTTTTGAGACGATGTTTTATTAACATCAATATTTTAATTTTGAACATACATATTTAGAACATCGATGTTTTGTTGACTATTGGCATCCATTTCTTGGGTACGAGGAGTATTGTGGCCTTTCCCACCTACCACTCTCACTTCGCCACATACCACAAATTTCATTCCTGGCCATATGGCTCAAATAAGAACAAAGATATTTCAGTGTTGATGAATAATGTAAGCTAGTCATGCTATGAAGTTGGGATTTTAGATTTACTCTGATTAAATTTGTCTTTCTACTGAATTTATAAACATTATTTGTAATTAAAAAGTTGTCAACTTCATGCTTTGTGAAATTTAGTAAAGAAAGAAAGTAACAAGAAAACTTTGTAAAAGAATGTCATAACATAAGTTTTAGACTATTAATTAGATTATTTTGTAGATTTTTTAATGATGCTAAGCTTGTTGTTCGCCAGCCAGTAACCTTACATTCGGATCTCTTTGGCTCCTGAACACAATAAAGGAGTTGGATCGTTGAATCGATCTTTAATTAATAAAAACTAGTCTATGTCCCCTAACCAATTGTAGAGAAATCAGGTCCTTGGCAAATTTGAACTTAGGAATTTTTGGCATATTTTTTTCTATTCCGGAGAAAACAGAGACAACAAATGAAAACGTTCTCTTATATTTACAAAGTATCTATTGAATTTCGTAAATATCTAAATAATTTTATTACATTTTCTTTCACCCAGTACAATTCTGATTCACAAAAAGTTTCTGTAAGAAAATGCGTTGAATTGGTCACACAAATTATGTAATCTAAAAAGTTATTAGAAAAGCATTTACAAGAAACAAAACAGAAAAACTTGTCAAGTAAAGTACATTGACAGTTCCTTTGGGGACTTAAAAGAGAAATTACATTCAAATTGATACTATAAAATAAAGTCATAAAATATTTTATTTATTTGTGAAATGGAGAACAACTAATGTAGGAATAAAATTACTAAAAGCTGTACGTTTGATACTTGCAACAGGCGAAAATACTCAGACTTGGTTGAAGAAAATTTGCTTACAGTTCTGCGTTTCCCAGTCGAAGCATATTGCACAAAACTAGTAATCCTGAGATCTAGTGCTTGATTACGGACACATTTTTCCATCTAGAAACATATTGATATTTCATTGAATTCGAAACTTCGTAATCAGTCTACGAGCAATATTACAACACTAATTTTTTGTTTCATCAACTGTTAAGTTCTTTATTAACGAATAATTTTCTGGTAGGGCCTTACCTGATTGTGGTGGAATCCCTGAAATTCGAGTTAATGGATTTAGTTCACAATTCACTGTTTCACAATTCACTGACCTTTACTGCTTGCAGGGAATATTTCCAAAATATGGCTCAGCTTTTTGGAAAGGCAATCATAAATGAGTAATACTTTTTCCATTTTATTACAATACCTTATTACCTGCTTTTGTTTCTGAAAATGCATTAAAAATGTGTGTCGCATATTTTAGTGAAGTCCGTCACTTTTATACCTCACGGGAAATATATAAAAATACGTTAAAAGAGCATTAAAATATCTGCAAAAAATGTAATTGAATATTAAACATACTGTTGATGGAGAAATTAAACGTTTATTATAAGGTTTAATCTGTCGTTTACGAAATAAAAAACTCGTTTCATCACATCTTCATGGCATACAAAAAGTTCCTTGAAAATGTTCAGACCTGCACAGATTTCTGGAACATTTTGTTGTGAATCTTGTATTTTTGCTACCCTTTATATCCCTCGTACGTACAAAATTCTCCGTAAACTATTCTAAATGATAAATAAAAATTGTAGAAAGATGAAATGTTATTGGCGCTCCTTTAATAAAGCACGTTTAGTTGAAGTTGCCATTTATCTGTTTTGGCTATTACAGTGTAACTGTAGTCATCAAATGCATCAATGTGCACAAACAACTCAGTAAGTCTCTCAGCGTGTTGGCCGTTTTCCTTTGATTCTTAATTAAAATTAGATCTATTCCGTATAGTCGTCTTAGTATTTATTATGATGAACAATGCTTGTGCAGAGGAGCAGACCAGCGTCTTGCATTAATATGCTTCTCAACCGGGAAATCAAAAGATGATAAAAATATTTTTTCGCCTCCTTTACCAAAAATGAGAAAAATAATAATCTTAAATAATCTTTTGGTGCGTATTTACAAATATTTAGACTGTAACATTTAGAAACTTGTTGATCAATGGTTAACAGTCTATATAAAAAATTACCACCATTTTATGTGTATTTTATTTTCTGCTCATTTTGACATAGTTTCGGATTCATTGAAACTCCATTCTGTATTCTACATACAATATTGTGCAACGAATGTTTTGTTTTGTTAGTGCGTTCATTGTGTTATTCAGATCACGGATTACTTAGGATGTTCAGGTGCGTTGTACTCAGTGTCAAACATTGACTGTGGAAAGTTAATCCACAGAGACACTTCGAATTTCGACAGAAGATCGACCTCTTCTAAAATCAGTCCATACGAATTATACGTATTAAACGAATTAAACGAACCAATTACACAAATTAAATGACACAGTTCTTATGGTCGGAGCCGCTAAACTAGGTCTGCGCAGCATTTTGCACTTTATGTGACCTCGCGAGCCACTCGCGAGCTATTCCAATTCAAATACATGTAGTGAAGAAATCGTGGGGATGAGGCATTTTCTAGGAAGTCACCAGATAGCAGTACTATGCAGCTCAGCAAGTAGCATTGAGCATCAACTAGTTTTCTCAATTTGCGTTATGAACGCTACTCTATTACGCGTCTACCCGAACAGATTTTGTATCGAAATACAATACATGCAATGTGAAGCAATGCATTTGCAGCCTTCCCCATTTAGAAAAGCACGAACCGCGACTGGTGCGGATTCAGTAGTGTAACGGTCAGCGTACCGGACTGTTGTACCCGAGTTTGCGGGTACAAACCCGATCGAAGCCGTGGATTTTTAAGGGCGAAAAAATCCCTCATACGCCTTCCTTTGGAGGGGAAGTAAAGCCGGCTGGTCCATGTAGTAGATTTACTGCATGTAAAATATCCTCAAGCATAAAGGAAGCCTCTGAGCAAAATTGAGTTCCGCCTTTTTCGTCGCCCAAGATAATACCTCTTTCTCCGCTATGTGGTGAAAGGAGCGTACTGAAATTTGCGTGGTTAGACGGAAGAGCGAGCCTGATGGCCCGAGTATCGCCACGTAAAATAAGGCATTAAACTAAACTAAACTAAACTGGTCATTTGTTAGTCGAAGTCCTTGATGGAGTGGGTTGGGTGTTGCGCGGTTCCAAGGGGGGGGGCCGCCTCGACTACGCCACGGCGCTCGGCGTCAGCCTCCTGGGCACGAGCCTCGGGAAGGCCGCCTTCAACGCGCTCGGCTACATCGACTCCATGCTCATCAAGACCGGCCACTACGACAAGTTCAAGGTAAGCACCTTCTCCACAAGCCAAACCTGGAGCAACTGATGGCACTGCAGTGTCGCTGACCCGGAGCTCCTATGTTCGACTCCCGACGGCGGCAGGATTTTTGACACTAGCTTGTGAGCTAGGTCGAATTCAGTCGCTGTCTGGAGGAGAATTCTAGCGGCCGGCTGCTCTGATCGGTAGTTTTCCTTAACAAATGCGCCACGGAACGCGCGCGATCTTTCCTTTCTCGTCTTTGTCCAATCCTCTTCCCTTACACACACACACACTTACACGAACATGCACTACACTACCACATATTCGGGGAGACCGGTCGGGAGCTTAGAGATTGTCACGGCTGGAGCGGTGCCCCGGTGGTGAGACAGTTCTGGTTCGGGGGAAACCCCGCTAGCCGATGGTAGGTCGGCGCCGGATCGCCATCCAGCAGGGGAAGATCACCGCCATCTACCGAGGAAAAATTATGCACTACACTTACGGGACTAATGACCAAAACTGTTGACGCACCCGGAATCACTAACCAACCTACCAACCAGCGGCCAAATGCATCGGGCTGCCATAGCTCACTGGTAGTGCCGTTGCTAGTGGCGAATTCTCCGATACACCGCCGGTATACTTAGTTATTCGAAGTGTATAAGAAATATTTCATAAGTTTGGTAGTCCTCTAAAAAGTTATTGAGAGTTTGAAAACTTTAAAACAGATGCGAAAAAATAACTCTGTTTTGCTACCGAGAGCCTGTCAGTCTTCCGCATCCGTAAACGCTATGAAGTGCGGTAGAGTGAGGAGTTTTAAACAGTTCTTAATGCTGTCCCGAGGATTCGCTAGCGCAAGCGAAGGCACCGCATGCCAGCCGCGATAAGGTAGGCTCCACATGTTTCAAGGGCGGGGAGTGGGGAGGATGTTCGTCTGGACGGTCGGTAGGCACCGCAAAATATTGCGGCAAATAGTCTTTATCTGGTCGTTCGTAAGTTACGCTTCTATCAAGTTCTTGAAGTGTGATAATGATCCAGAAGTTAGTGGTTTGTGTGATTGTGTTATAGAACAATTATTAAGGACGGAATTTCATAGTATTGGGATTTCAGAAAATCTCGAAATAAGACAACGGGAGAGGTAGCTTCCACAAAATGCGATATACTTAAACTAATGTCCAGGAACCGCCATTGGCCGTAGTTGTCTGGGAGCACAGTACCGGCAGCGTGTAAGCGTCACTGACAGTTCAATGAGATGTTAGCTCACATTGCTACGCACATGGTACCACCTATGTGACAGATAAACGAAATGTCAAAACATTAACCTTACTGACAAACTATGACAAGTCTTTATATCATGTTCATAATCTTCGTTAAAACAGAACCTTATCGCCTCCGTGACGTCGTGCGAGTAAGATGAGTGGCAACGCTGAACCGTGAGAAAGCCAAGAAATTCTCGCAAGCTGATTGCTTCAGAATGAAAGTAATATAACTTTTTTAAAAAAGAATTACTATGTAATACTTTCTTTATCGAAATTATTTGATCAGACCACAGAAGCTTGTTTTAACAATTTATTTATTTGCTGAACATAGCGTTAGAAATGTGTGAGTAAAGTATAAGTGAAAGTTTTCTGCGTTAGGCTCCTTTAATTTTTTATTCTCCTAATTGGCTCTCTTCAACCCATGTGAGTGATGAAAGATAATTACAAATTTCTCAAAATGGTTTATTACTCACCGTTTTTTGAAGAAGTTTATTGATAATGCAATATACTTTCAAAATGCATTTGCGTTTGTTTCGATGCCATCTAACAAAAATATTTTCTTCGGTAAAATATGATTCTGTTGCTCGATGTTATTATTAAAGACACTGAAGTCGAAAGATGAAAACATCATTTACATTTTTTTAATTCGGCATTGACAATGTGATTATCTTATGAATAATTACTTTTTGTCAATTCCATGTGAACTACAAACCACGGTAAATACGATGCAAATCACACGAAGAATTTTCCTGAACAAATCACCTCTTTTCAGCCAGACAATGGTCTATTATCGGTTGCAAAAGAGCATTGTGTTGTAAAAACAAATGTCAGGAACAGGATCTGTATGTCATACACTCATCAATACTTGAGCTGTTGTAAAAGCGAAGTGTTTTGTGTGGTGGCAGGCGTACATGCTGGGCCTGGTGCAGCGGCTGTACGAGCACACGGGCTTCACGGACAACCCCACGGACCCGCAGCTGACGGTGTACAAGCGCGTGAACGTGCTGAGCTGGGCGTGCAGCCTGGGGCTGGACGACTGCGTGCGTCACAGCGTCACGCTCTTCCAGAACTGGCGCAGCACGCCCGACCCCGACGTCAACAACCCGTGAGTTTTTGTTGTTGTTTTTTATATATAATTTATTTATTGAGTGATTGGAAATTGCACAGATTAGTACTAAATTACTATCTCATGTGCATTTGCTGGCTTACATTGTAACTTATACTAAACTTAACACTAAAAACTTAAAACTAAACTGCCTTACTATAGGTGTAGGAAACTACAAGAGCCCCTGCTATGAACAATTAGTAGAGAAAATGTTCAAGAACGCTTCAGAAGGAAATCTATTCTTAATTCTAGTAGGGAAGTCATTTATAGTGGCCAGGTTGTAGTGGACGGCTCGGTTAATTGTATTTAGGTTGGAGTAAAAATTATTGAAAAGATGGGCAATATGTTTGATGATCGGTGATATATTCAGTTCTTTATGAAGTTGGGCGTTAGAGATGAACCATGGGGCATGTGTTGCTAATCTGAGGAATCTATTTTGTACAATTTGGAGTTTATTAATGTTGGAAATAGATGCATTGGTCCAGATGGAACATGCGTAGAGCATTAATGGTCTGACTATTGCTTTATAAATTGTAATGGCATTTGTTAGGGATAGCCGGCTTTTGGGGTTGATAAGGCACTTTAGTTGAGCTATTTTTATTTTTGTTGTTCGAGGTATTTTACTGATTGGTTTTGTGGTGTCCATGGAATTGTGTGTTTATTAATGTGTAGTGGTGGTGGGTGAGAAAATGGTCTTAGTGAGAATATTTTGGCAGTTGATTTAGTTGGGTTGAGTTTGATTTTCCACAATGTTGACCACTGGTCTATTTCATTTACGTGATTTTGTATCCTATCGGTAGTGGTCTTAAGTGAGTGGCTGGATTTGTAGATTGCGGTATCGTCGGCGAATTGTGCTAATTGGGTGTGTATTGTAGTGGATATGTCAACCCGTGAGTCAACATCACCAGCCAACAGAGCAGCATCACGATAGCCAATCGATAATTGTAGTAAGACGTTACCGTTCGAATGTCGGGCAACGTTTTATTAACTTTGTCAACATTAGAATTAATTATCATTTTCGTTTACTATTAATTATTAATTCTGAGAAATGTGTCAGACCGAAAACACCTGTTTTCTAATGATACTTATTACAAAACTGATTGTAGTTGTTAATAGTATGACTTATTAAATCACTTGTTTTCTAAATACTTATTACGAAACTAATCTCAGTTCCGTAATGTTGAAACTTTATCTCAGATCGGCTTCGTCAAGTTTGAACTTAGTTACCTAAAGTGGACAAAACGCTTTTGTGTCACTTATTAACTAAATCATGAAGCGTATAGAGAAATGCAATAAATTGGTTTGATAACATTGTAATGAGAAAACAATATTGTTTACGAGGTGAAATTAGTGAGTGTGGTAATAAGAACCAACAATGATGGATCTACGGTAAAATGACATGAAATACGTAGCAATATAAGCCCCTTATTATTTTTTAAGATAAGATTTGATTCAATAAGCTTTCATTTTGATTTCACGAAAGTTACACATTTTAATTTTTTTAAATGTTCCCTTATGGAGTTCTAATCGCTTCTTCCTCTATAATTCACTGGCTAGCACTCAATGTGTTTCAATCGATAATTAAGATAGCCTCTCAACCGAAGGGCTTTGTTCCTCAATTGGCACTCGAACAGTGACAAATCATAGAATATCATCGTTGCAATAAGTATTTCTTTCTAGATTAATCATACTCAGAATACCAAAATAGACCAATAATATTCATTCAAATATTTTCATACATAATAGAAATGTGAATTTACATTTTTCGTAAAATGGTTTTATTTGAGTAATTACATCCAGATCTAAATTCGATTTACGCCCGTCACTTTTTATTATTTATTTATTTTACATTGGCAGACATTACAACGTTCAGCCGTGAGACTCTTCAGTTGATTGGGCGAGCAACTTTGTATCAGCAAATCGTGAAGGGGTAATTTCGTGTTACCTCCTGGTAATGATTATAACTTCAACCAAAGTTATTGCGAGGAAATTTGTTAGAGAGTAATGATAGGGTTTGGAAAGGAGATACTATGGGCCGGACAGGTAAATGTCAGAAATGTTCTTACCTTATCTAATATCAGAGAGATATTGAAGGAAAATGTGGAATGGAAGTCTGTTTCTTAGGCAGGAGAGTGGGGTTGATCGGTTCCTATTTCGTATGTGACTGCACCTTGCACACGACTTAGATTATTGAAGAAATTATGTGTCAGCTTCGTAATAAAAGAAAGTAATTGGTTCTATTGCAAGATCGTTGTGAAGGGTCTTATTGCTGACAAACCAGGGGCGTTTACTGTTATTCTTAGCATTTTGTTTTGGATGATTTGTAATTTCTTTAATGTGGATGGAACAGCTGAAATCCAAACAGGGCATGCGTAAGTTAATATTGGGCGAAGAATGGATTTGTAAATGGTTAAAGCGGAGTGAATTTTTAAAGAAGAGTTACTGTTGAGAAGGGACGTAGAACAGCTAACCTTCTATTGGCTTCGATTAGTTTGGACGAGATGTGACTGTGCCAATTTAGTCTTGTGTCTATCAGAACCCGAGATAACGAATAGATGAATTCAGAGGAGACCATGGAATGATAGAATAGCCCGTCACTTTGACGAGCGACCTGAGGTGTTTTGGCAGACGAACATATACCCACAGAGGCGCTTCCGCTCTAGAAGACGTTGTACGCATGCGCGCGTTCTCTAAAACTCACGAAAGCCATTCGTCAGAAGGACGCTTGTAAATAGGACTGAGTTGCATTCATCGAATGTTCGTCATATGTGCTCACGGCCATCTTCGTCTTTGGCATACCGGGAGCGGTAGCTCACTGCATCAACTGATGTCACTGCAGCGCCTCTGACCGGGAGGTCCTAGGTTCGAGTCCAGACGGCGGCAGAATTTTCGACACTAGCTTTTCAACTAGGTCGCTGCCTGGAGGAGAATTCTAGCGGCCGGCTGCTCTGATCGGTAGTTTTCCGTGGTTTCTCCGATCAACACCAGGCGAATGCCGGAGCAGTAACCTACCAAACGGGCCACGGACTGTGCGCGATCTGTCCCTCCTCTTCCTTGTCCTGTCCTCTCCTCTTACACACACTTACACTAACATGCACTACACTACCACATATTCCGAGAGAGGGGTCGGGAGCTTAGAGCTTGTTCCGACTGGGGCGGTGCCCCGCTGGTGGGAGAGTTCTGGTTAGGGGGAAACCCCACTAGCCGACGGTAGGTTGGCGCCGGATGTCGCCATCCAGCGGGGAAGGATCACCGCCATCTCCCGAGAAAAAAACAAGCACCACACTAACGGGACTAATGACCGAAGCAGTTGACGCGCCCGGAAACACGAAAAAATCAATCAATCAATCTAAAACTCACGAAAGCCATTCGTCAGAAGGACGCTTGTAATTAGGGACTGAGTTGCATTCATCGAATGTTCGTCATATCTCGTCGTCGGCTCTCGGCCATCTTCGTCTTTGGCATGACGTGCTCCTGCCTGCGAGCGCTGTCCTGAGGGGCGTGGCGGCGCAGGCCCAACCAAGGCCGGTGGCAGCGCTACCTGGCGGCCAACGTGGGCTCGGAGCGCGACCTGCTGCTGGGCGCGCTGGGCTGCTCGCGGGAGACGTGGATCCTCAGCAGGTGAGCGCGCAAAGGGTTTCCAACCCCACATAAACAAGTGCCCTTTCATGTCACTAGAAAGTAATGTAATACGACTTCGAACATTCGAATCTAAGGAGCAAATATTGAAGTTACTGAATATTTCAATATATCCAGATTCGGGTCACGAACAATTGTGAGGAAGCTAGCGATTTTTTGTCAAATTTCAGTGGAGAGGACCGTAATATACTTTTTGTTAGAATTGTTTTGGAACCCTGCACTATTTTATTAGCGTAGTAGAATAGCAAAAGTAACCTTTAAACTTCAAAAAAAGAAATGATTACAATTATTTTTATATTCCGCCAGAACCCCTGTAGTCAGACACGAACTGAGTGGAGGAGATCTGCATTAATGGTTCTGAAAGTATTATGGATTTTCAAGAACGATGAACTTTGAGAAAACCTAAAGCATTATGGCTTAATTTCTCTCTGTTTTCAAGTTACTCGTGTTAAAAAAATGCAACAACTGAAAGATGGCCACTTGCCTCTGTTTTTAGGGTTGCGAAGGGGGGAGGGGCTGGTTGTTTTCAAATCTCATTCAGTGACTTTCATCATATTTTGAATACAAAGGGTACAAAATCTCGTAAAGATCGGCAAAAAACTGCAGAATATCCAGTTCAACATTATCACATGCCCTAGGTGTGATTCCTATCACTGAACATAAGCGCTATTCCACAAATTACATGTTTTTACACACCACAAGAAACCAAAAGTACTGGTTGCTGTAGCGCTTCGGACTAGGAGAGTGACTTTGTCGCAGGTATCTGGAGTGGGCGGTGACGAACAAGTCCGGCATCCGCAAGCAGGACGCGGCGCGCGTGTTCGGCGCCGTCTCCAGCAACGTGATTGGCCAGCGCCTCGCCTACGCCTTCCTGCGCAGCCAATGGGAGCGCATCCGCGAGTAGTAAGTGCCCGCACACCTCCATCGCAACTATCACTCCGACATCTTTTCTTCTGCCGATTGAACCTTAATGTAGTCACGCGCAGACTATATGTCCACAATCTATTTTTCTCTTCGTCTTAATATCTTTGTTAAAGATTTTTTGTTTGGAAATTAAAAATCTGATCTGTGAACTTTAAAACACATTTACGTTCCCAGAAATGATGAAAGTGATCTTCCAGAGTTTTAAACTTATCTTTAAAATATTTTTACATTTATGAGCCTTTACTTTTTATGTTTTTGCGTACTGCTTAAGCAGTTTAGAGAAAGTTTTGTAATGCTTTAGGGAAAACAATGAATTTTCGACAGAAAACTCTTATTGCGGGGCTCTGGTAACGAAAATGTTGACAAATCTTGATCGTGTGAATAATAAATTTCTACCTCTAACATGTTCAGTCAGAATACGCATTTGGTGGGTCCTTGATATCGAAAAATCGATTGATCAAAATCGAAATTGATATTACCCGATCAAACTCACTAATGTCGCGTTCACTTTATTTGAAACGGATATTTTGTTTGTTAGCCTTATGGGGGGTACTTTACACGAGGCTCCAGGAACATTTTATAAATTTACTCAAAAATAGCTCCAAATGTTTTCTTAATATTTTTCGCTGATAGAACAAAGTATGCATAAATAAATGTCGCATTTTTGTTGCAATCCCTAAGTTTTTGAAAATTGCAAATTTTCAAATTTTTTCTGTGTCTTCATGCAAATACATTATGATAGAATTTATTTCTTAGTGAAATATGTCCATCAAAACGAGATCTTTATATAAGGACAAGTTCAATTTGTCACATATGCGTGCAGTTTTTGCGTATTAATAACAATCAATTATGTAGAAGGGTTTTGCACATTTTAATACACATGTGAACCGTTTTCACAACACCCGTCCGTGGGTTGATTTATCCATATGTTCAGGTTGAAAATGACATTTATATTAATACTAGTTACAAGTAAAAACAATGACTTACACGTTAAATTTTAAAACATTTGTGATTGTTTTACTTGTAATTCTTGTATTATAAACATATTTTCACTAAATTAATTACCAGAAAAAGTAAAGGAGTTGGTTGGAGTACAATTTTTTCATAAAGAAGCTGAAGAATGTCTTTCAAGAATTCAAAAACAAGAAAATTTTACTTCAATCATAAAAAAACCTAAAAGCATTGTCAGTAGGCCTATAGATTTTTGATTCTAGCATCAATCATTTGAACAAAAAATACAATGTAATAGTATATGCTGAGTCGCATATTTCCGAATTGATGTTTTCGCAATTTTTTAACGCAGTTCACTTCAAATAATAATTAAAATGTGAATTTTGAATCTAACAATATTCGTGCGTACCTGAAATTAAACAATTGTATTAAAAATACTTATTTTCAAAAGGTTATTATATCATATAGCTTAAGAGTGGTAGTCCATATCTTGACCCCAATCATTAGTGTTGATGGGAATGTTAATTCTATTTCCCCTTACTTTACTAATTAAAACACATTTACAGTCAGACATTTACATGTTGAATTCTGTGTTTCTAGTTTGGGTGCGTCGCTGTTTACTATCAACAATATCGTGCGAAGCTGTACAAGGCGTATTAATACTCAATACGAGTTGGATGACGTAAGTATTTCTAGTGACGTAGTGTAGGTACCATACTGCGGGAATGTTATTAGTTATTACGGTTTTTCCTACTTTCCGTACATTATCTCCTAGATGTGGCGTCTTATTTTCTCCAAATTTTCTTTAAATACCAGAAAATAATTGTCACAAGTTTGTAGACAATCAGCATTTTGAGACAAAAGAAACATTACTTTCGATTTATTACTAGTACTGTCTATTGCATAAATATATTTGCAAATTAATAGCAATTAATACATCAATGAAATTGTTAAAAAAATGATGTCTTTGAAAAATGAAATGTTAAAAAAAATACAGTTTTGTTCATTATGACTTCTTATCAGTGTACTATTTATCGATAATCTTTACTTTTCAACATCGCATTTTGTGAACATTTACTACATAAATATACGTTATAGCAAAAACGTGTAATTTAGATATTTTTTTTTTTTACGTGTCTTTGATTACAATCTCATTAAAATAATGAAATAACTGTTGTATTTGAGGGTGTTTTAAATACTTAGGTATTTTGTTGACTTACTCGCTTTCTTTAATGACAGAAATAATATTTGGTGTTCGAGAGTAAAGTAAGATAAAATTCAGAGAAGAAAGAAAAACAAAGTTAGCTTCCCAGGCAACGTTAGAAACCAAGAGAGGGCCAATTCTTATGGACAATTACTATATAAGTGCAGTTGTGACTTATGCTTTGTAGTTCAACAATAATCTTATTTTAAGAAACACATGGAACTCTCCAAAATAAATTAGTGAATGACACTGCATTAGTTTATTTGATTACATGGAAAGGCTGCGTATTGCAGACATGTTCAGGTGGTTTTATTTTCTTAGCATCATATTATAACTAGGGTCGGATATTAATGAAATGTTTTTGTTTTTCATTTCACTTGCCTTTTAGTGTAGAACAATGCCTTTTAGTGTAGACATTCATTTTATGCTATGACAAAAGAAAATAACCCATTTTTATACGTCTCATTTTTCGTTGATTTCGACTAAAAGTCATTTTTACCTTTTCGGGTCATTTTTAAAGCATTTTCGCTGATTTCATAGATTTTATATCATTTTAATACTACTTTCTTCAAATAATATTTACGAGATGCCAAAAATGATATCCACAAAAGTCTTGAGTAGCGTCTTCGATTTCTTCGCTAGAAATTGTAATGTCAGCCGTTGTATCAAGTTTCCTGTGACACCATGTACTAGAGTCATTGTCAGTTCGGCCGATTTCGAGATAACTAAGGACAGGAATTTCCTGATAAAGAATAGTCCAAATCCTAAGTTACACGTTGAGTTCACTTGAACGAATGGAAGAAGCTTCGATTACGAGTGTAACATACTCCACATCTTGAGTTCATGTAAACGGGTTTTGATCAATTTTTTCCTTAACTTTTCTTTTCTTTTAGGGCATTGTAAAAACATATTAGGAGTAGTTTATTTGGCGATGTTTTAGGTCATCAAAATCTCCCCTTCTCCTAGTTATAACTCGATCAATTGGCCCTGAATCTTAGCTGTCCCTTCTTCCGAATGGTCATTGTTAACACGTGCGTTTGTGCGCGTGCGTGTGCGTGCGCGCGTGCGTGCGCATGCGTGCGCGTGCGCGTGTGTTGGTGCGCTGATTGCGTTGGGTGTTGCAGCTGGCGCAGTTCGCGTCGCGGCACCGCTCGGAGCTGGGCACGGCGACGCGCGCCGTGGAGCAGGCGCTGGAGCAGGCGGAGGCCAACGTGCGCTGGATGCGGCGCAGCTACCAGCCCATCGTGCAGTGGCTCACGCGGACGCCCGCCCCCGCGCCGGCGCTAGCACGGCCACGCGCCCCGATGCCCGCCGCCCATCCCCACCCCCCGCCTAGTCCTCGCCCCCCCTGCCACTGCGCGGTGGAGGTAAAGGGAAACTTCGGGTGTGAACGAGCGTTTTTATTGGGAGATTTTTAACGATTGACAGAATTTAATTTTTTTTCGATCGTAGTTTGTTTTTAAAAATTCGTTGCTCATTTTGAATTTCTAATTCTGTATCGTGTTAAACGAAACTATATTAAGCGATGGGTTAGTCGTTTTTTGTATACTTTTCGATAAAACGTTATACATGAAATTAAGTTCATGATATATCGTGGATGCAATTCTTTATGACATGGACACTATTACCAGAGAATTACAAAATTTACAGCTTATAATAATTTAAAAGAAAGCGTCGTGTGCTAACACAATTCAAGTTGTTTGATTGATGCTCCATTTTGGCGATATCTTTTGAGTCGGTGGCAGGGATTCCTTTCAGATGTCATTAGATTGGTCACACATGGGTGGTCACACATGGGGCCCTCCCCATCATCGCCTTCTCAACATTCCCTGTTTCGATTCGAAACACTCATCACGTCACTTTGAGTGACTTTTTATCGTACAATTCTTACGCACACTTTTATTCGTCGCAGAAAAGTTATCTTGTTCTGTGAACGGTGAAACTATCGCGAGTGGAATTTTGGAAGATATTTGCAGATGGTGAGAAAAACTTCCCAGCATACTCATTGCACTGCATTTTGAGGTAATGAGTATTGAAAAAAGGAATTTTTTCTTTGGCATTTGAATAATTTAGGGGCAAATTTGGTACTTTTTTCACAAGCGACCACTTAGTTTGAAAAAGTAGCGCAGTTCCTCAATTTATGTGTGATTGTGTTGGAAACATCATTACATTAGTAGTAATTCAGTGACATTACCTTGAAAATTATAATGTGTGTTGACTGTTCTTCAGTGTGTTTGTCTTACTGTTAAGATAATGTGATCTACATGTCTTTGTGTATTTATAATTGTATTAACACACTGAATGTAGTACACAATTATAAAATAACTAAATATCTAATTTGTTCCCTATATGTTCCTCGTGTTCAATCCAAGCTAGAGTTCTAGGTTATCTCCAGTTTCCATTTCCACGATACCACCTCAATCTCAACTATATTTCTAAAAAAATGGCGACTCTGTAGATAGTTGAATTCCCTCACTTCACATTCTGTTTGTTTTCATTTATTTTTGGATAGAAAAATATCAATATAAAATATCATTATTTTCTTCGTAGTGTAAAATTTTAATATAAGAAAATTATATTCTAAAACGTAATTTGAATAATATCATAGTTAAATATACACGATATGAGAACATTCTTTATCAATTTGCCCCAAAGTTTCTACTTTATCTGTAAAATAAATTCTTGTAAATAAATCAAACCTAAACTACTTAGTGCCTGAGTAATTATTTAATATTTTAGTAAGACATAAAACGAAAGAAAGAATACTATATTCTATTGATTGAATAAACATTTAATTTTTGCGTGAGGAGCAATTAAATATTTCCCACTATTTCTTGTTAAATGAATATTTTTAAAGCACATTATTGGAGACATACACAAAATCAAAAAGTGTTATTTTGTTAGGGTGGAAACTGGTTTGACGACATTTACAATTGTGAGATAATGTTAATAATGAATTTTACGTCTTGACTATTTTTACATTAGTTTGATTTAAGAAAAATAGCACGCGCACAGCTTAAGAACAAATAAAATAATCTCTGAAACACGCGCTCAATTAAATATTTCAACCAGAAGCCTTATCTAATACTGCAATGAAAAAAGCTGTTGTTGCATACTGCAACATGTGAACAGAAAATATGCGGTGTGTGTGCGTGTGTGTGTATGTGTGTCTTCCTTGGAGTCATGGTATCGCATAATAGATGTGTAAGCAGTGAGGTATGAGAATTTATTCGATTAGTGCCGTGTAAAAAGAGGTCGAATAACACAAAAATTGCATTTTTCAGTCAAAATCAAAACTCATTGTCAGTTTTTGCATTTTCCCGAGTTTCTGAGTATCTTACGAAGCCATAACATTCTTAATAATTTTCATTCCGATATTATTTTGACAAAAGGGTTTTCATTAAAGGCGAGTAAGAATGAAATAAACATTCGCATGTGTTAGTGAAAAACATTTTGTTATAATATATACTTGTACAAAAACAATTGTTACAAAGTGTAATGTTAAATAATAGAAACGTTAATATTTTATTTAAGAGTCAAGATTGTGTAATGTACCAAATCAACAGTATTTACACAAGGAAAATTAATTCAGTCGCTCCGAAAAAAAGTGATGAGCGGTAGAAAAGCAGCGAAGAGAAGAATCAAATGTGAAACTCCAGCTCCAATTCCTGCTACACCATCAGTCGTCGAACTTGATCCCTCCGGGGTGGTAGTCTCTTCCACTGTACTTGTGGGAGCAGTTGTGGTTGTGGTGGTTGTGGTTGTGGTGGTTGTGGGTGTGGTGGTTGTGGGTGTGGAGGTTGTGGGTGTGGAGGTTGTGGGTGTGGAGGTTGTGGGTGTGGAGGTGGTGGGTGTGGTGGTGGTTGGTGAAGGATCAGTTTTTCCATCGACGATATCTATTATATTCTGTGCATTATCCCCTAGCCAGTCGAAGTTGCGATCAACGGCTTGCAGAGCGGACTCTCCAATACTGCTTAATCCATCCCACCACCTGTCTTCTATAAGTTTCACCAGCTAGAAACAAACAAGAGTGAATTAATGTTCAAAATTATCTATGAAATGGAAATTAAAAAAAAAACTACGAGGTATTTTTCACTTTCACTTATAATTTTAGTATTTATATTATCGAAGATCATATTGAAATTTGTACTCGTATTATATTGATAGTTATGTTTGCCATCGAAATTAATAATGCTCACCGTTTCTCTTTGATCATAATAGAGCATGCGGCTGGCGAGGGCAGAGACAATGCTGGTAACGGATCCAAGGCTACAAAAAATTAAAAGTTTCGTTTCATACCATTACTAAGTTTATAAGTTTAAAATTACGAAATAATGCCTGAACTTCTCGAAAGAATAACAACAATAACAATAACTAACAATAATAATAATAAATAATAATAATAATAATAATAATAATAATAATAATAATAATAATAATACTGTCAGCTAAGCACTGACAGGTTCGAATAAATGAACTCATCACCGTCGGTTAAAGTCAAGTTCAGGGAAAAATAGCTTCACTTCCGGATTTGATATTAAACTAGGGGTTCGAAGATAAATGGTCTCGTGTGCGATTTTCGTATCGTACATGTTGAATGAAAACGATTGAGGGAACCGTACGATTAAGGAAATTACTTCGCTTCCAGTTCGGTTGAGTCTGTCTGATCGACGCGCAAAGCAAGTTGAAAACTTTAAAATCTAACTAGGGAATAGTGAATGCAGAGCAAGTGTCTTCCAGAACTGAAGGAAAATATTGTGATAACGAAGAGGCTACAAAAATGAAGAAAGTGCTCCAATAGTGCAAGGGATATTGAAGCTTGACTAAAAATGCACTATATTTTTGAGTGTATTAATATTGCAGAATGAAAAGTGAAAAATAAGGAAGACATTGAAATTTTGAATACTCTGGGTTTGGATTTATCACTGTACTTACATAAGATTAAAATCATTGGCAATAGAAAAAACTGTATTTAATTTTTGGATATACAGAACCTGGATAGATTTTATTACATGGAAGCGAGTATTTTGTTAACAATCCATGCAAAACGCTCATTTTCTTTCTGTATTCAAAATTCAAGCAGTGTAAGGCTTAGGGTAGGTTTCACAGAATTATGAAAACATGCACAGAATTCACTTCTCCCCGTAGCACGTCACTCACAGTTTTTAACTGTTTTGAACGTAAAATAAATAAATAATCAAACCAAAAATATTAGTCCCCAAAGCATCACTATAGCTGGTGTCGACTGTATGTAGATTTCTCGTAGCGGTGTGTGTGGCTCCTAAGAGCTTATTAATATTTAAATTATAAAGTAAATTAAATTTGTATAAAAATTGCATTTGGTTAAATTATATTTGTATAAACATACTTTTATGGCATTTATCTTTAAATATTGATTATCAACTAATATTCATTTTAAATTATTCGTGGTATTATGAGATATCTTGCTTACTAATTTTGTGTTTCTTCATAATTTTCCTGCAAAAAATGCAGCGTAACATCAACCCCCAGTTCGGTCGCGTACACTGCCGCAAATGCGCTGGTGGCCTCTTGTTTTCGGACACCAACACCGGTTATCGTACGCTCCAAGAGTCTGAAAAGAAAGGAAGTAATGCATATTTAAATAATGCGTAATATTAGTTTCCCCATTAGTACGATTCCTGCCTTCTGGTTATGTTATGTGAACAGCCACGTCACGATAACAGAAGCAGATTCAGTGTTTTCCATGGCAGCAGTTGTTGCAAGAGTTGGGCACAGATAACACAGATTTTAGGGAAGAAATAACCAAATGTTTTGTGGAATTTTGGATGGGGTAGAGTAGCATTATTAGGGATAACTGGTGATGAGGGATAGGATTTACCTGATTTAAGAATGGGAATGATTACGACATGTTTCCATGACGATGGAAAATACGACGTACTGAGTTATAGATTGAGATGATGTTTGATGTTCTGTTAAGTTTATGATGATCAATAGGGGAGATTTTGATGATATAAATCATCACCAAAAATATTAATAAAATTCTTTTAATTTTTTTTAAATGAAAGAAAAGCAGAGGAAAATGACGTAAAAAATGTGAGCAAAAGGTGAGACTTAAGTTGTTGGATACGTTACTGATGTAATCGAGGCTTCTTCTATTCGTTCAAGCGTACTCAGCTTTCAAAGTTTTGATTTGGACTGTTCTTTAGCGGAAAAACTCCTATGCCATAATTTCTGTTTGTCATTACAAAAAAATGAATTTGTATACTAAATGTCATTTTTCTAATGTGAAAAGAAAAAATTATATTTTATTAAAATCCGCACCCTCATGATGAAGTTGGAAAGGAGGTCGTGGTGAAGAGTTTCTTTAATTGAAAGTGTGGAAATAAAGAATTTAATTATAATTGGAGAAATGAATTTGATGAAATGAGGGACTGTGGGAAATTTTTTTAGGAAAAGAAATCCTGAATTTCAGTCGATTTGAGGGAAGAAGGGGGATGAAGATGAAAGTTACGGCAAAGAGTTTGGATAATGTTTTGAATGGGCACTAATTTTGCTTTTTGATAGTAGTATGTTAGAAAAGAGATAAATTTGATCTTTTTGGTCTGGAGGTATTAGTTACTGGAAAAAGAGTGAAAGTGGTAGCAGGTGCGGTGCGTTAGTATTGGGATGCTGTCACAGTCTAATTCCACCAATGGTTGCAAGTGAATGGAAAGTTAGGTAAAACCCCTTGTCCAAAATGTGGGGTGGGAGTTGAAGGAAGTGCTGTGGGATTAGAGTTGGCGACTGCAGATAAGAGAGCATTTCCACTTGAATTGTTAGTTCTGCAGCTCAGAGTATGCGCTTGCTGTTAATTTCTTCCAGGAGAATACACGGAGTTGAATTTGTAAGGAGCTTTAGAGGGTAGTTTGGTTCAGGGAGTCAGTTCAGAGGTTTGTAAGCGGCAATGATGGTGAGGAACTGGTTAAACTATAGGGTAGCTATTAATATAATATAATAGTAACCGAATTCTGTCGTGGGAGTAGAACTTCGTAGTGGTATATGTAATGTATAATAAATATGTGCTACTCCATCGGAGGATGGTTGACTAAATCTGTAGCAGAAGTTTCCAAGAAATGGTTGTTTTCTCCTCAAATCAATTTTTATGGCGTGAGAAGAAAGGAATGAAGTGATAGGAGGGATGTTAATAGTTTCTCTTTCGGTCCTTCAATGTTCCACATTGCGAGAATCAAGTTTATGGTTGGAAGCTATTTTGGTTGTTATTTAACATTAGTGGTGAAATAATTTGATTATTGAGATTGGATAGGAGTTTGTCAATGGTAGTGTCTAGCGGCGTCGCCTGCACGGTGAGCATGTGGATGTGATCATCTTAGGCATTACAAAATACTGTCAATACATTTAGTCTGCTTGGTGTATTATAATTACTACTACGTATTATATGTTGTATTTTAGATCTGTATCTTCTTTAAGAACTGACAGTCAACTTAGTCATCCGTTCCAGTCATAAAAAAAAACAAATAATAAAAAAAAAAGAATCACTTTGAGCTGAATTTTCGCGGAGACCTTTGTCTTGACGTTTTATATAAAAGAGGTTAATCGTCGTGCGGTCTGTCATTTGAAAAACTATTATTAATGTGTTCATGGGAAATGTTATTACCGCCTCGTTTGAAGAGAATCCCACTTAACATACACCGCTTCGAAATTGAGATATTCTGTTGAAACGATATTCTGTATTTCTGTAACCTAAACCCGTTAGTCGTAGAAAAAGCGTTAACAACCAATTTTGTGTAAAATTTTATTCTCTTCTTATCTTATAGTTCGGTTATTAAACATTAAATGAAAAGGAACCGCGATATTTACAAATAATGATTTTTCGTGATGTAGCACGAATCATCGATGGAACATTTCACTCGTTTTATTACAATCCCAAGAGAAAGGTCTCAGCAAACATTCAGCTCGGGGGATTTTTCCCCCGCAAATAAGTCTTCTTTAGTCTAATCTCACTGGAGCACAGCGGCCGCGAGCGCAAACGTACAGCATGAGTTGGTCGGCGCGGGCGGAGCAGCCGAGCCCCGTGAGCAGCAGCGCGCGCTCCGGCTCGTCCAGCTCCAGCAGGAAGCGCTCCCAGAGGTCGTCCCAGGCGTCGGCGGACCCGTGGCGCACCCCGTGGCAGTACACGGCACTTCGCATGTCGGGTGCCACCCTGCAGCACAGTGAAACGCGCACCTTCAGCTTTTGCGGCCGCTAAGGGAATTCAAGACAACTCATTCATCCTCCTCCGGGATCGGAATGCTGAAAATATTGCTATTCGAAATCAAGAACAAATGCATCGGTTGACGAACGCTTCAGATTTCCAATACTGACTACCAAGAACACGTTTCACTTATAATTCACTCATAAATATACATTTGAAAGTCAAAAAAATTCAACACTTATCGTAGTTCACTTCAAAGTAAATATTGTATTATTATTATTATTATTATTATTATTATTATATATTATTATTATTATTATTATTATTATTTTGTTATTGTTATAAGAATTATCATGGTAACCAGAAAGGACATTTAATTTTGTAAAATTAACCATTGGTCAAATCAGTCCAGAAACTAGTGGTGCTACAGAACGGCAGACTTTCTCGTTCTAGCTATTTTTCTAATTTCTTTCGTCTGGGCTAGCTTTTGGTGTCCCTCAACCTGTCAGCTGCCGTCTATCGCCGCTCAAATTTTTTTTTTTTTTTGAAATTTTCTCAGTTTTACAGTGTTTGAAGGGCATAACTGAAATATATCTTTAAGAATATTAAAGTGTAAAACCTCGTCCTATAAGGAAATTTTCGTTGAAAAATTTGGAGTTTTTTTAAAAAAACAATTTTTATTTTAAACTCAACAAAGTAATACAGAAAAATGAATTTTGTCATTTTAAACAGTGCATTTAGCACTATCCCTGCAAAAGTTTGAAAAACATTGGAGTAGTTTTTGAAAAAATGGCGTTTAAACGTTTCTGAAAACGCGGAATTTTTATCTCCTTTTCACAGGAAGCTTTTCATTTACGAGAAAGTTTATAAGACAT
Organism: Teleogryllus oceanicus; assembly: GCA_964035755.1. Classification (NCBI taxonomy): domain Eukaryota; kingdom Metazoa; phylum Arthropoda; class Insecta; order Orthoptera; family Gryllidae; genus Teleogryllus; species Teleogryllus oceanicus. The sequence continues at coordinate 74,015,874 of CAXIVR010000002.1, read as the reverse complement.
AATTTCAAGCACATGCACTCATAAAGACAATAATGTGAACAAATTGCCGTTAATGTAAATATTAACGACGTGGGAAACAAGTCAATAAAATAAAATGTTAATAAATTTAAAAAAACAAAACAAAAGAATAGGGCAATATGGCTTTTATATCCTCACCCATCACTTACACACACTCACATACACAACAATACCACACATGGCGGGAGAGAAGTCGGGAACTTGAGCTTGTCTCGGTTGAGGTTGATCCCTCGCTGGTGGGTGATTCCTGGATGAGGAAGCCGACGTTTAGGTCGGCACCATCCGGGAAAGATCATCAACATTTCCCGTGATAAAACATGCACTACACTGACGGGGCTAATGATCAAAGCAGTTGACGCGCCCGGAACCATGAAATAGTCCATCCATCCATGTTGAATTTCTTTCAACGAATATTGTGTCGTTGCGGTGGAGTGTGTGCGTGCTCACCTGGTGCCGTTGAAGAGGTGCTGCTGCAGCAGCTTCACCGCCGTGTCGCGGCAGCCCTGGTGCCCCATGGCGCACGCGCGCGCCGTCACCGCCGCCGCCAGCAGCCGGTCCGAATGCTCGGCGCGCTCCTCGAAGCCGTAGCCGTTGTACACGTCGCTCAGCAGGTGCAGCACGTACGCCTGCGCAGACCGCGCGGAAGGCGATTCTTAAGGAGATTCACCTCAAGGCGCGGTGTTGCTTCACCTGCGTGATCTTACTGACATTACATTTAGAACACGCTTATCACTCAATATTTTATGTATTGATTAAAGTTAGTTAGTTAGTTAATTAGTTAAAGGTTAAGTTGTTAGTTAACCTTATTTTAGCTGGCGAGACTCGGCCCGCTCTTCCGTCTAACCACGCAAATTTCGATACGCTCCTTTCACCACCTAGCGGAGAAAGGAGGTATTATCTTGGGCAACGAAACTGGTGGATCTCAATTTTGCTCAGAGGCTTCTTTTAGGGTTGATCTTTTACATGCAGTAAATCGACTACATGGGACAGACGGCTTTACTTCCCCTCCGAAGGAAGGCGTACGAAGGGTTTTTCGCCCTTAAAAATCCACGGCTTCGTTCGAGTTTGAACCCGCAAACTGTGGTACAACAGTCCGGTACGCCAACGAATCCGCAATATACAATTCATTATACTTGTCATTACGGGGAGAATTTTGATGACCTACGACATGGCCAAAAATGATCAATAAAATGCTCTTAAAATGATTAAATGACGTAAATAACCTTATCAAAACCAGTTCGATTGCACAACTCAAGCTGTTGGATACCTAAGTAATGTAATCGAGGCTTCTTCCATTCTTTCGAGTGAACTCAACTTACAAACTTTTGGTTTGAACTGTTTTTTGCCAGGAAATCTCTGTCTCCAGTTATCCCGAAATCGGCCGAACTGGCAATGGCGCTGATATACGTCACAAGAATTACATACTCACAACACTGTCAAAACAATTTCTTAGAATATACTACTGTAATTCTGTGAAGAACATTTGTTGTATCTTGTAAATATTATTTGAAGCAAGGACCTTTAAAAATGACATTAAAATCGATGAAATCAGCAAAAAATGCATTAAAAGTGACGAAAAAGGTACAAAATGACTAATTAGTCAATATCGACAATAAATGGAAAATAATGATCCATAAAAATTGGTCATTTCCTTTTGTCGTAACATAAAACGAATTTCTGTACTTAACGCCTTTGTTGTAAAGTGAAAAAAATGACATTTCATTAAAATTCGCCCCCTACTAGTCATATATCATTCACACTACTCATAACGAGACAAGTAATATCCAGTAGGGTGACAATTTCTCCTAGTGGTCATCGGACAACTATGTTATTTTCCATCATACAAATTATTTGAGATAATTTGCATGGATTCCTTCGCTTTAATATACTGATAATGACACATGCGTCACAGAAGGCGTAATCTATATCCTAAAAATTTGGTACAATTCAAAGAGCTTTCGACACTAACTTTTCAGCTAGGTCGAATTCAGTCGCTGTCTGGAGGAGAATTCTAGCGGCCGGCTGCTCTGATCAGTAGTTTTCCGTGGTTTCTCCGATCAACACGAGGCGAATGCCAGTGAGCAGTACCCTATCAAACGGGCCACGGACCGCGCGCGATCTGTCCTTCCTCTTCCTTGTCCTATACTCTCCCCTTACACCCACACTTACACAAACATGCACTACACTGCCACATATTCTGGGAGACCAGTTGAGAGCTTAGAGCTTGTCCCGGCTGAGATGGTGCCCCGCTGGTGGGAGAGTCCAGGTTAGGGGGAAACCCCGCTAGCCGACGGCAGGTCGGTGCCGGATCTCGCCATCGAGCGGGAAAGATCACTGCTATCTCCCGAGGGAAAAATGCACTACTCTTACGGGACTAATGACTTCAGTGATTGACGAGCTTTATTGACAAATCTATTGAATGACCAAAGCCCGGAACCCGTAACCTACAAACCAATCAATCAAAGAGCTTTGCGCCTAGGTTGCGAGTGGCGTGCGCACCTGGAAGCGGTGGTAGAGGGGGTGCGGGGTGAGCATGCGGTCAGGTAGGCGAAGCCGTTGAGCGCCGCCACCCACGGCGTGTACTCGTTCTCCAGGGTGAGGTAGTCGGTGAGCGCGAACAGCTGCTGGTAGGAGAGCGGGCCCGCGCGCGCCAGGGCGAACGCGTCGTCCAGCAGCTGCGCGCGGTTCAGCCAGTGGATGTCCAGCCGCTGCGACAGCGCCTCCGTTAGCCGCCGCCAGTTCTCGTCGTCGTACGTCACGCGGAAGTAGCCTACGCACGCACCAGCGCATGCAGATGGGTTAGCGGTGTGCTGTGATGAAGTACAAATGATTCGGAATAAATGTTATAAGCTTCTACGTTTTGTAGGTGGGCGAAGATGACCACTTTTTGTCAATGAACGTGTCGTACAAAATCTCATTCAAAGAAATTAACATATGGTTGTTTGAACATCGCCGCCGTTTGTTGTCAACTCATTATGCACTAGTGTTTGACAGGTACCCAATACATTTGATTGCGTCCAAACGTGTCCCTGTCAAACACAAATGCGTAACAATTAGGGAGCTGTGTTGAAATATGCATTTGTGTGACTTTGTGAACTGATATTCCTCATCTCATATTCGTTGACAAAAAGGATCATCTCCTACCCCTCTTCCAATATGAAAGTCCTAGAAGTCTGTCGCATTTATTTTGAACTATTCTGTACACTTAGAGTCAAAATAGTTTCTGACAATTAATGTAGCTAGAAGGGATGTTAGAGGCCGGTTCCGCCCATGGGAATTGCTGAAAGCAGGGTGCATGTATGGGTATTTCTTCTTTCGAGTAGTCGTGCATGTCAAAAGCTGAGAATTTTTGCCAAAACTCAACTAACATCAGTGTACAATAGTAAAGTGAAACTAGAATTTTACTTTCATAAAAATGTGGAAGGTAAAACTGTCATAACTTCCGCTCATTCCATCTAGATATTCTTTGATTTAATTCCAAGACACAAGGGATGAGATCGTGAGGTTGCTCTGAATATTCCTTGTAAATATTATGTATGAAAAACTTTTTCGGGAAGGTAGCATATTTACAGACATTTGAATGGTCTTGACAGAAGGCAATGCTTCATCTTTTCTCCCTGCTCATAGGTTTCTCCGTACAAATCTCAACATTTTCAGTAAAATTCTTGGGAAAATCGAACTTCCCTTTTGAATCGACTGCTTAACAATGTAGACTTCGTTGAGTCACAGACTGTCTGTTAGTGATAAATCCCAAAACTCGAAGCGCAACTATGCGCAGAATACTTCAAATTTCTCATTTATAGCCCATCCAGATCCCGCAGCGTTGTCCACAGCATAAAGAAACACTTAACTTCTTTAATTTCAATTTAATCTTTAAAAGAAATTTGCATTACTTTTCACTTATTTACATGACTTCGATAATGTGGAATTAAAATAACGTGTTATGATGTACACTTCTGTAAACCAATAAATATTTTACACTACTTCTTACAGAACTCAAGTTCTGAGTGAAAATTATAAACAGAGCTAAATTAATTCTATTAGGAATATATTTTATGCAATGAAAATACAAATAGAATTAGGTGCTCATTAAACAAACAGCTTACCCATATGTTGTGTGTTGAAAATAAGCCATCCATTTTCATTAATGTCAGTTAGCGTTTTTGAACGTTCTTGATTAGTTAAATAACCTCTCACTATTGCATTGTCGAAAATTCCACCTTCTTCCACCCACGTCAATGGAATGTAATAGAGCTGCGAATTTGTATCTCCACCACTCGCTAGGTAGCGCTCCTGCAAGGCAAAATACAAAGACATTCAATGGCAAATGAAATTAAATATCGAAAGCAGTTCTTAAACAGATTTGTAGCATATTTAGAGTCTGACTTTCTGTTACGAAGGGACATTTAGCGCCGTTTGAATAGAATGGGTTGACTCGTATTTTAGATAATAAATGACATTTTATATGAGTATACGGTGATAGTTTTGTGAAGAAATATTGTTGAAGGAATTGATATTAATAATTATTTGACCTAGCTTTAGAGAAAGAAGTGTTTGTTTATCTTTTCCTTTTTATTCCAGAGTGCAGAGCATCTTATTTATTCGTAATTGAAAAGAACGATGCATTGAACGAAAATAAAAATGAAATTGAATTATTCTTGTCGAAAAATTCTTTTCGAATGATACTGCGCACTACTAGAAAATTGAAATGTTTAAAAATATTTTCCAAAATTTTAAAATGAAAGATTTTTCAAACATTATTCGCTATTACTTATTACGCCAACGAGACCAAAGTTTTTACTGAAAAGTGGCTGAATATTTTAGAAAATGATTAATCTGCATGGCTGCATTATTAGTTCTCTGACGAGTACTATGCTGGGCTTTGGTGCATTTGGGTAGGGTGCTTTAGCAGCAGGTGTTTTCTTGTACAATAAAGGTATTGGCCTGTAGTCCTAGGCTTGCGCCAAGTTGCCTGTCGTTTAACAAAGTCACTTCGGCACCTGGAGAACACTAACAAAACGGTTAACGGGAGCGTACAAATTGCATAATAATTGAAGAATTTATTAAATTTAAAAGCTGATGCTACACGTATTTAGCAGTATTTTATCATCATTTTCTGCTAGTTCTTTTGTTAAAATATTCAGTTTTTGAGCTAGGCAAGTATATATATATATATATATATATATATATATATATATACATATACACATTTATATACATATACTATAAATATATATAATGTTTTTGTACATGTGGCCCTTTCTGCGGGGACACAAATGTTCACGTCCTCTTTCTGAAGAACAGTTTATTAGGTTTCTCCGCTTGGACGTGTTTTACTACAACGACAGATGCTGAAATAAGATTGCAACAAGACTACGGGTAGGCCTGGCAATAAGAGAATGCCGAGTTTCCGAAGTGATTACGAACGATGGGGTTTCGATGTTTTTAAATGCGGATGAGCGTTGAAAGGTGAAACTATCACTAAGGGTTAAGGAATGTTATAATAAAAGTCATACACGATTAAACAATCGCAGATGGAGAAAAACAAACTACGCCAGGGTCCATCGTTCACCTCTCCCCACTGGCATGCTACTGTTAAGTTGTGTAGAGGCAATTTACTACAAACGTGCTAAGGAAATTTTGATAATTGAAGATAAGATTAAGAAATCAAGAAAAGTTAAACGTCATTAGCAGAATTTAAAAAAGTAAGCGGTTATAAAATTTCCAATAGCTAATTAACTTTAATTTTTAATGAGTGAAAGCAAATTTTCAAAATTTAACACACTAATGTCCAAAAATTGAAAGAATGTTCTTTTTATCTACAGGAGAATAACAGGATAGGTGATGACTCACGTAACCTCCGTAAGGCCCATTCACAATGCAAACATAAGCATAAGCATGGCGTTAACATAAAAGTTAGGACTACGTCTACAAGTGGACTCATTCACAATGCGTTCGCATAAGCATAACACGTAAGACGTTAACTTGCTTACAAGCTTGCAAGCTTCAAGCTTCTGTGCTTATGCTTATGTCAGACATAAGGAATGAGCCAATCACAGTTCGATAACTCAAAATCGAGTATCGCAGTTTCGTAGCTAAACTTTGTCTTATCCAACCAATAGTAAACTAGAATGTCTCATAGCCAATAGAAACTTTATTTTGCCCATGTTTATGTTCGACATTGTGAATACGCTAACTCTTCGCTTATGTTAATGTCTATGTCTATGTGTTATGCTTATTTTGTGATTGCATTGTGAATGAGCCTGTAGTCTTTACCTGCGTGAGCGTCACTGTGTTGGAATCGTCGTAGTAGCGAGTCACGTGAAGCAAAGGGAAGCCGGGCTCCTCCGTCCACGACCGGAGGAATTCCATCATTTCTTCCTCGGACGCGAACTTCCCGGCGTCGGCGTATTCGACCAACTCCACGAAAAGGTCGTTGGGCACAGCCGCCTTATAAGCACTAGAAAGCGGATCAAATTACTTCAAGTCTATTGTAAGAGTTATAAACACAATTACGCCGATAGACAGCAAATAACATATACAATTGAAGTTTGTAAACGAAGGCGATAGACGAGAAACGATAAATAATGAAAACAAGAAAAAAAGAAACACAATGTTTTGAATAATCCAGCATTAGCTAAAACTCATTTTCTTAGTTTTTTCTAAAAGGATGGTGGACTGTTAAATCCTTAATGGGCGTGGACCGTTCAGAATGGCTTCTCATTCCTCTGATGGGTTGTGCTAAGTCAATAACAGTACTGAATTACGAAAGATACTCATCATAACATGTAACTAATGGACACTGATTTAAATACAAAGCTAATTTATTTATTAGAAATTAGAAACGTTTCCAAATGTTCCAAAATTGGATCCTCATAAAGAAGACAAACATAACCTAGTTTATGAATGCAAAGTAAGTTTCTCTTTGATAAAAAAAAGATTACTCACTTTTTCTTTACGTATGCTTTGATAGCATCCTCTAGATTCTTCTCTCCGATGATAAAACTGAGCATTCGAAGAAATGACGCTCCTGTAAGAAATTTTGCTTCATTTAAACAAAAATACAAAATTATTCATTGTGTGGATATAAATATACATAAAATTATAAATATAGAATTATAATAATAGCAACCGAAATAACTTTTATATTATCGTGTTGTATTTTGATAAAGAACACTTCCATGCATAAATTGTTGAGTGAATAGGGAAATATATTTTGAAAAGAACTTGTTCATGAAGATGTTTTATTGCATTTAATTTCTACATAGGATATTTACTATATTCGTTGTCTCCCTAGAAGTGCACAAGAGGTCGTGAACTTTCGCCACATATAGCGAGTTGATTGACCGACACTTATATATATATATATATATATATATATATAAAAAGGGCCGTTTATAAAGCGTAGGTGGTGGGTGATGGAAAGGTTGTTAAAAAAATAAAGGGAAGCGCGAGAGGGTGGCGAGACCGAGCGAGAGGTCGGTGAAGAAGAGGTGTGGATGGTCGGGGGAAGAGAAGGAGGCTAGTGGAGAAGGCGTGTTGTGTGACGGGAAAAGTGAGTTAGGAGAAGTGAAAGAACGAGGTAAGAGAGTAAACGGGATGCTAAAGTTGTAATGTCGAACAGTGAAATACAGGAAAAGGAACTGGAAAGTGAGAAATCATAGCGGGGGGAGAAACAAACACACGTGAGGTTGATGTCAGCGACGGGGACTCGCCACGAGTTCAAGGTACTGTAATAACACCAACGGGCAAGAACTAACGAACTGTGTCGGGCATCAGTGCCACAGTGGGAATCTGAGGTCAGTTAACATTTCGTTTGTGTGTTCGGTGAATAGTGAATGTCTGTCTGATTCGAAAACACCCTAATACTAGAAGTTGAAACAATGATGGCGTCGCATGGTGTCGCTGCAGAATGTCTTCGGTCCCTGCCCCCGCCAAAATGGCCGACCGGCAGAAGGGATGCCGAGCCGAGCCGAAGGTAGCCGATGGACATTACCTGCGGATTATCACCCGAGAAGACTAAAGCGGGTTATTGGCGGTAAAGGTATTGTGAGAACAGGCCTCAGTTAATAGTTTTGTTACCAAAACAGGTTACAATACAGTTTGGGGATTAATGTACGAAGCCCATTATGATACAATAAATTGGTTGTTTGATGTCCAGCAACCCTTGTGTTTTTCCAATGTTTGCTTTGCATGAACCCTCAGGGACCCATTCACGAATCAAGAGTGCCTGCACCCCTTTAAACAAAATTTATTGGATCGCACCCGGATAACCAGGTACGTCACAATATGTGTGTGTATATATATATATATATATATATATATATATATATATATCATAAATTAATGTTTATCACGTAATATAGGAGTATAATTAATGTAATCACGTAATGTATAGTTATTGGGTTGTTTTTGCCATCTTTCAATTTTTAGGTCATTTTTCTGGACCTTTGCGTCATTTGTGTCATTTCTAGGGATTTTGATCCCTTTTGGCACACTAAAACAAAGTTTTAATTATATTATCAGTCATTTAGTTCATGACAAAACTAACTGTTTTTCGAACTCTCAAAATTATACGGATCTTTGGAAACTTCCATGGCATTTCAAAAGTGAAGGGTGGACTATCGGAGATAAGGATTACACTTCCTTCAAAAATTAAGACTTTTTATTATTTTAAATGAACAAATTTGATTTAAAATTAAAATTTCATTGAGTAAATAAACATACATTCAAATTTTAAAGTGTTTTTTAAAAAATAGGTAATTTTCCCCTTATTTCGAAGTCATGTTATTGATAATTTTTAACGAACTTTTAGGTCATCATCATCATCATCATCATCATCACACCATCATCATCATCATCATCCGAGCCCTGCCCTTTGGCATTCCCACAATTCTGAAGTCCAACTCGCTTTAAAATTTGCCTGTTTGCTTCCTCTATGGCACATTTTTTTTGGGTTTGGTTTTTTCGTGTTTCCGGGCGCGTCAACTGCTTTGGTCATTAGTCCCGTTTGTGTAGAGCATGTTTTTTCTCGGGAGATGGCGGTGGTCTTCCCCCGCTGGATGGCGAAATCCGGCGCCGACCTACCGTCGACTAGTGGGGTTTCCCCTTAACCAGGACTCTCCCACCAGCGGGGCACCGCCCCAGCCGGGACACGCTGTAAGATCCCGATCGGTCTCCCGCAATATGTGGTAGTGTACTGCATGTGAGTGTAAGTGTGTGTGTAAGGGGGAGAGGATAGGACAAGGAAGAGGAAGGAAAGATAGCGTGCGGTCCGTTTGTTAGGGTACTGCTCCGGCATTCGCCTTGTATTGATCTGAGAAACCACGGAAAACTACCGATCAGAGCAGCCGGCCGCTAGAATTCTCCTCCAGGCAGCGACTGAATTCGACTTAGCTGAAAAGCTAGTGTCCAATATCCTTTCTGCCGTCAGGACTCGAACCTGGGACCTCCCGGTCAGAGGCGCTGCAGTGACATCAGTTGATGAGCTACCGCTGAGCTACCGCTCCCGGTTTCTTTTTGGGAATGCAGCGTCGCTCCAAGGCGGGAGGCGGTCTCACCCTTGCTGTAGGTGAGCGAGCCGAAGGAGCCGACGGCGTCAGCGGGCGTCACCACGCGGTGGGTGAGCGGCTTGGAGGAGCGCTCGGCGTCCAGCGCCAGCGCCGGCTGCACCTGGTCCGTCACCAGCTGGTCCATCAGGTTCCAGCGCCGCTCCACGTGCTGCGTCACCTGCGCCCCGCGCCGCGTGTCACTCGATGTTAAGTGAAGGTAAGGCTTTATTTTACGTGGCGACACTCGAGCCATCAGGCCCGCTCTTCCATCTAACCTTGCAAATTTCGCGACGCTCCTTTCACCACCTAGCGGAGAGGGGAGGTATTATCTTGGGCGACGAAACAGACGGATCTCAATTTTGCTCAGAGGCTTCTTTTAGGCCTGAGGTCTTTCATGCAGTAAATCTACTACATGGGACAGCTGGTTTGACTTCCTCTCCGAAGAAGGCATATGGAAAATTTTTTCGCCCTTAAAAATCCACGGCTTTGATCGGGTTTGAACCCGCAAACTCGGATACAACAGTCCAGAACGCTGAGCGTTATACCACCGAATCCGGACCGCGCCCCTATATTTGGGAGTTTCTAACGTGCCGGCTGAGGGTAGTATCTCCAAGATGGAATTCGGAACGACGTTTTGAGTGATTCTCAGTCCTGCCGCAAGATGTCGCATGATCGCGACCGCATCAAGCAGTGCTGCAGATCAAGCGACTCTAGCGGCTGGACTGAGAATGACTCAAAAAGTCGTGCCGCATTCCATTATGGAAACACTACCCTCAACCGCCACGTTAGAAAAACCCAAGTATAGTGCTGGCATGCGGAGCCTGGCCTCCGAGAAATTGAATCGGAGCTCGCGATTCCAGCGCTCGTCCGGTTATCTCCGGTTCAATCGACGGAGGAAGAAATGGAATCGGAGGTCCGATTCCACCCGTTCACACGGCGGGACCCGCTCAATTTACTGTGCCAATCAGAATGTGCTTACGTATCTGTTGCCTACAGCATAGCTGTACGCAACAATGATGCACGACGCGTAGGGAATAAAATGCCAAGCAATTTAGACGTAGAATTTCTGTGCTTCTCTTCTCCATTTTAACATGTTTTATTCGAATGTAATAATAATAACAAGAAATAATAACAAGTTATTGTACATACTCTTACTTAACATTACTAACTGTTATTTTATGATACCTAATAATTTATAGCTAAAGTGCTAGAAATCATCCTCGAGAAGTTATGCCCATGGACATGCGTAGGAGTCAATATTCCGGACGACGACGCTCCACGGGTAACCAGAGCCACATCGTCTCAGAAAATTATTTTTCCTCATACGTCGAATGTGTTAATCAGAAATTTCTTCTCATTTATAAGCCTGTTGCGTTGTGAACATGTCGCCGTCTAGTTCAAGGAAATACACGAGATAGGAAAATGTGAGCTATTTGAATTTCGTGGTCAAGAACCAACCAGAGGTCACTCGGAATTCTCATGTAAACGTAAGCTTACGCGGATCGAGTTCATGTTTTCTTGGCTGTCCGGGTGACGCCGCGTCGATGGTTGAGAGGCCGATGTTTCAACTGTCATGTTCCAGGCCCTCAAGGCAGTGTTGCAATTCACTGCAAGTCACTGCCTTGAGGAAGCCTGCTACATGTCAGGCGAAACGTCGGCCTTTCAGAAAACGACGCGGCGTCATCCGGACAGCCAAGAAAACACGGGCCGAGAATCGCATGAAATGTCAGTTACTAATTGAAACGTTTCTTACCAGAGTCAAAATAATTCATATTTCAGATTTTTCAGGAGCATAGACGTGCATAGTAATGCGTTTATAAATTTTCGCTGCCTTTTATCTTTTAATGTGGTTGGCACGTGCCGAAAGGAAATGTCCCAGTAGATATCGCCAGTTGTAGGGAATATCCCAAAATATGGAATTTTGAATTTGTTTGGTTCTTGTTAATAACCCCTCAATTATTACTAACATCGTTTATCTTTAATGACTGCTTTCCGCCTCTCAGGAATTGTTCAATATTCATGACAGTTCAGACAATCGATTGACATAGAGCAACATATCACAATTGTGTATACAACGTATTGGGTAATTTGAACAATATAACGAATTCATAGGCAAAGGTATTAGTACTTTAACACATCCGTTCTAGTATTTTATTTGGCTGCATCTACCGTTCATGGGACGATACGCTTGGCCAGAGGGCAACTTCATTGAATTGAAATGATTGAAGGCGTTGTCATTGTCAACAATACTATTTATTTCAATAATAGTATTTGTAATAATAGTATCAACAATGACAACGCCTTCAATCATTTCAATTATGTAAATGTCAACTACAACTCACCACTAAACCAACAACTTCATTGAAGCCGGTCTCTTAAAGCATACTTGACAGGACAGTACTATTCACTTTGTGAAAAAAGGAATTAAAATAATTATAATTTTACAAGATATATTCAAACCGAAATAAATACACTAATATATTTTTCTTTAGTGTAGGACTGAAAATATTAAAAGCGCTTCAGTTTTGAAAATTGTTTTGTTTGCGAATAAAATTATAAAATGCGAAAGCAAATTTATAAATTCTTGATTTACATATTTAACTTACGTAATTATTATGTTAATTTTCTTAACTCAAATACATAGACCTAAATACCTGTATTGAAGAAAACTATGGATTTCATCTCTGGTTTCACCTCGACCATTTTATTCATGGGAGGATGGAATATCAGAGCAGAAGCAAACTAGGTTTGCAAGAATTTGCAATTCTTGCAAATTCAGTCAGCCTTCATACTGTTCGTTGGGTATATTTCGCGAATGTTCATTCCCGCCTGAGATATGGCATAATATTCTGGGGAAATGCATCTTATCGCTCCCAGACTTTTAGATTACAAAAATGAATTGTACGAATAATAACCAAATCCCACCCATGTGATTCTTGAAAGCCTCTCTTCATTAATCTAGGAATTTTACCATTACCTTGTCTGTTTATTTACGAATCAGTGATTTTTTGTCAAAAATGACTTGCTTAAGGGCGGGAATATATTTTCAGAAAATGCCTACACTCGACGTAGAAAAGTTTAAAATTCACTACAATACATGTACATTATTTTACAACACTTTGCCAGATGACATTAAACGATTAAATTTGATAGAAAAGTTTAAATCCAAAGTGAAATCGTTTCTGCTGCATAACTGTTTCTATACAATTAGAGACTATACTGAGCATCACAAGAAACGTAACATTAATTTTAACAATGATACATAATGCATTATTTACCATTTGAACTGTATAAATGTGTATAAACAACCTTTAACAAGTATTGTATTGCAGCTTCGCGTCAATAACCCCATCTCGATCAGGTTTTCGTCCAGTTTCCTGATCCATTGAGCAAATGCTGAGATGGCCCTTTGTTTTGCTTCTGGACATAAATGTAACTTCATTTTCTGTGCACGTGTTCTAGGATTCAGTGGGAAATACAATTATTCAAATTATCGTTTCCATGTTGTCGCGGCAGGAAGTATTATTCCGAAGGACAACATGGATAAGAACCAAAATTTATTGCCTTTTTATCCTTGAAAATATATTTTATTACATGGGAGCTTTCTTTTTGTTTTGTTTTTCAAAATTTAAGTAGTATATGACTTCGTGTAGGGATCACAGAATTTTGAAAATGTGCACACAATTCACTTTTCCCCATAGCACGTCATACGCAGTTTTAACTGTTTTTTGACGTAAAATAAATAATAAAATAAGTAGGTAAACAACTCCGCGCACCGTAATTGGCGCTCCGCTTACCAAGTGCTGGAAGTAGGTGGCGAAGCCCTCGTTGAGCCACGTGGCCTCCCACCAGGCGCACGTGACGAGGTTGCCGAACCACATGTGCGCCAGCTCGTGGGCGATGACCGTCGCGGCGCGCTTGTGGGCGGCTGCGTTGCCGTCGTTGTACAGCAGCGCCGTCTCGCGGTACGTGATGAGCCCCCAGTTCTCCATGGCCCCGGACACAAAGTCTGGCGTGCCCACCTGCACAGATCACTTCAGCATTGCACATTTCCATTCCAGATGGCAGAGCACAGTGTACATCACTTCACTGAATACGCTAATCGAGTTTAAAATCTTTTGCGGCAGGGAAGAATTGCATGTATTAACAATGAAAACATGAAAAATGGCGAAAAAGAAAACAATTGAAAATTTGAAATGAAAACGAACACTCAGTCTGTTTAAAGAACAAAATACGATTGAACGTTCTTTGAGACTTAAGCCCCTAAAAAATTCAATGTTTAATTTAATTTCACAAAAATATAACAATGATGGAACTGAAAGTTTTCAAACTTGTTAAATAATGTGGAAAATTATGAAAGTAATGTTGGCATTCCTGTATTTGAAATATCTCAAGGCAAATGGGTGAAAATACCTGATCTAACTTCTTCAAGGCATAAGGATCGGTATCATCTGTATATGCGTAGCCAGTATAATCTTCCAACTTCGCCACCATATCGGCAGTCACATCCAAGCTGTATTTTGCCCAGCTGATGGCATTCTTGCGCGCCCAAGTAGTGTACTTTATGGGTCTGTCAACGGGATCTCGAACTGGCTCCAAGTCGGAAATTACCCATGCAACAATGTACGTCGACATTATAAGAGAATTCTCGAATTCCACTTCTGTAGCTCCATTGTTCCTGAAAATTAGAGCGTAAAGAAATATAATTAAGACTTTGAAAGATACGTCACTTTAATGCAAGAAATAAAATATGGTCAGAATTCAAGTACCATTTTTATCAGAATTTCAGAAAAATATTACATATCGCATTTATAAAAGAATACCAAGCAATAGTGTCTGCAATAATAAAATGAATCTATGAATATTAATGTGAATATGTAATGTTCATCTGTCTCGGTGTGTCTCTGTCTGTCTGTGTCTGTCTGTCTCTTCTTTGTCTTTGTCTGTCCGTGTCTGTCCGTGTCTGTCCGTGTCTGTCCGTGTCTGTCCGTGTCTGTCCGTGTCTGTCCGTGTCTGTCTGTGTCTGTCCGTGTCTGTCCGTGTCTGTCCGTGTCTGTCCGTGTCTGTCCGTGTCTGTCCGTGTCTGTCGTGTCCGTCCCTGTCTGTCCGTGTCTGTCCGTGTCTGTTCGTGACTGTCCGTGACTGTCCGTGACTGTCCGTGACTGTCCGTGTCTGTCCGTGTCTGTCCGTGTCTGTCTGTCTGCCTATCTTTGTCTGTCTGCTTCTGTGTGGCTCTTTCTACCTGTCTCTGTATGTCTTTCTGCCACTCTGACGCTAGTGTTATTCGTTGATGAGTTATCAATCATTTCTATCGATCGCCACATTCATAACTTTCTGCGAGAGGTTAGCGAAAGTAGAAACATCACTTTACCAAGGAGATATCACAACAAAAAATTGTTTCCCATGCATGTGTATTAAAAACTTTAACCCAAAATCTTAAGACTCAGTGCTTACGGTCGCAGTTATTGCATTAATTGCACTACTCTTAAATTATTTGGCGCAATGTCATTAACGGCCTTTTGGGCAATTTTTATTTTTCACATAATATTGTCAAGAAAAACACTCTTTCGTTCAGTCTTCAAGGCTTATGTGTGGGAACAATAGGGATATTCCTCCCTTTAGTGCGTCACGCTCGCTGTTCTACCTGATATCGTTGTTAGAAATAAGAGACTAGGCTTCCGCGGCAGGAGTTATTAGCTACTTAGCTGTGCGGGAGACGACGCATCCTAGGCACAGGTACCGACGTTTCGGCCGCCATTCTGTGACTTTCCTCAGGGCCAATATATTTTAACGTTAAGCAAGTGATACCCACCATAAATCCAATGTTCACTAATGCTCAAATCTTATAATCATCACTATTGTTTTCATTATTGTAGTTAATGTGATACAATACGTAATATAAAACACGATTTCTATCAAATAATCGAGGCCTGCTATTCTTGAATTTTAAAGAGAATTTCTCATCAGCAGACTAAGCGAACATTTAAAAAAAGACTTAAGAAACCCTTGTTAACTACACATAACTTCAAACTATTTTTCTTGCAATGTATAGAATGTCGCTTGATCCATACACGACACTAGTTTATTGTGAAGACCCCATAGTCGCCTTAAGAGCTCTAAAATATATCTCACAAAGATCGAATATAAGACAAACGTAGCACAATATTGAGCTGGCGGAACGTTAATGAATTAATACGTTCCTATGTATGCTGTAACAAAACCTATTGGATCACATTCAGAAGTAGCCTCTATTTGACATTGAAAGTGCTTCAGGTAAAGTGTCTTTTTTGACTGAAAACAGGCTACGACCAAAAAAGTCAATTTTATTTGTCCCTATATGTAGAAAATTACTTTCTCGTATACGTAATAAAAAGTAGTAAAAATTCACGTTTATCGGTCCTTGGTTCCGAAACTTATGGGAACGCGCGACGTAACGAAACTGTTCTTCCTGTTAGTGTTTTTAACTTAACAACGATTCATATTGTTTGTTTTTTTAATGCATGAATTTTTTAGACACCTAAAATTTAGGAATAAATTGCATTGAAAAGAAATATCTGGATTTAACATTGAATGTGTAGGACAAATTCAACAATAAATTTGAACTTTTGGAATTTTCAAAATTTAGGTGGTTTAAGTAAAGTTTGTAAGTACATTATAGTTATAAATACACTTTATTGGTAAAAAAAAGAAAAAATGAAGTAATTTTCCAGAAAATGTTGAAATTGTCTCAGGGGCTTCATGTAAAGTGCTTCTCAAAATGAAAATAACTTTATGATCTCCGGAAAAGCGCAACTACATTTTACATCTGAGGCATTTTTCAATTTTCAGCTCAAAAGATTCTAATTTGACCGAGTTGTGAGTGACACATACGTCCATCCAGACTTCCACCCATAAAGGCATCCCAATTTTCGGGTACAAAATTGCGTCTGCTCGTCAAATGAACCAATTTTAATAATCTTTAAAACAGCAATTATAGACCTCAACTCTAACGTGGGTGCGATATTACAGCTCAAAATAATCTTAAACAATGGTTTTACAACTAAAAATTCCATAATGAATTGTTGAAGTGAATCAACCACTTTTCCTCCATTTACTATAGTATAGTATAGGGAAGAAAAGTAAAAATATTATTTCTCCTAATGCCTGTGTCAGTCCATCTGTGAATAACATAGTCTGTGGATAACACCAATTATAGGATTTTCTCAATATCGGGTATACCTCGATCGATCTGGCACTGAAGTCCCTGCGTATTTGTAATGGACCTTTTGATTTTTGGGGGTATTTAAAATGAAGTTTCTAGGACATTTTCAAACTTTTCTCAAACATGGCTTTCAACTTTTTCGGGTTTATTCACTTAGTTAAATGTGATGAATAACATGGCATAGGCCCTACTTTCATTAAAGCTCAGGAATTTTGTAAATTCCAAGTTCAACTTTTCGAACCTACCGTAACCTATAACATTAATCTTTAAATACTTTCACATACATGGTTTTCGAATATTAGTAGTTTTGGAGGAATTTACATTAAATCGAGGGAATTGATTTGAGATTTACAATTTATTAGCTAGCTTATGAATTTGAAGGCTAGAATTCGATTACTGCCTTTCACAGGAGATTTTTTCTTACATTTCTTTCCTCAAATGGAGAATAGTGAACTAATGGAAATTATATAAGTCCGATTTGCGTTAAAAGCTATGAACTTTCGAAACTTGTAGATCTCCAAAAAGTGCAAATTCAAATGTCAAGCACTTGTTTGGATGAAGAGAGTATTTCAAGAGAAAGCTGAAGAATTAATAAAATACTATTTGCTATGCTATAATAATAGATACCCGTAACAAATAATACGCGTAAGTCAGTGTTCATGCACACTAGTTTCCAAAGTGAATTAGAGACGTGAATTTGATAAGAGCGTTACTTACACAGTCCTTCTTTCCTCCGCGGCGTTGGCAATGGCGTCGAAGCCAGAGAGTGAACTGGGAATGACGAGAGTGATCTTGAACCTCGCCTTGAAGCTGGGCTCGTCGAAGCAAGGGAAGGCCTTCCGTGCGTGCGTAGGGGCGAACTTTGTGGCGACGAGGTAACTGCAACAAGGGAACATATCTTCTGAAACGTCTTGTCTTCCGCTGTTTTTTAGTCACTTCTGTTAAATAATAATATCCAATGTCGTTATGTTCAGTTAAATGGGTTACCTTTTGTGGTGTATCTGTTCAAAATGTCAATATGTACACATTTTTAACATATATGTACTTCACTTCTGTTCAAATATTTCCATACAGCACACACGATTGTTAATTGCTTACGGCTGCTTTTCAATGTAAACGCATAATTTTCAATTTATGATATTTACTTAAATTATCGCCTTTATAATAGTGATAACACTGAAATAACTCGTTAGTGAAATAGGATAAAAGGAAAATGTATCAGAGAAAATTTACTTTTGATGTTAAAATCTGGAGTAGTGATAGAAACACGTGAGTAATATGGAGCCTTTCAGAATCGCACGAATTAAATTCCCCTCGCTGATAGTGGTACGAGTTCAGGTGATTTAATTCTTGTGTTCAAAGCCCGTAGCTCAGGTCCTTCTGGTTTTATCTAGTGAATCTTTAGGTCTGATGAGGCCTCAGTTAATCTAAAACAACTGTGTTTCTTCTTTTCATTTGTCACCCGATTTTAGTCAGTCAAAATATTTTTCTGACTAAAGATCTTGGTCACTTTCGCGAGAATATGAAATTAATTTGTGGATGGAGTGAATTTACAGAATTACTGTCAGAAATGCATGCCAAAATACTTTCACAACGAACAATTTGTTAGGGAAGAGAAAAACCTATGCTGGAAATTATGTGTTGGGCAGGCAATGATTTTATTGCGTTAGCCGAAGGACGGATCCCCGTCACACACATTGCCAGCCGTAGCAAAGTGTCGATTGCGACGAAAATGAATAAGATTGTATACACTTCAAATACGTCATAAAACTCGCCAGTAGTCAAGGTCTTTGAATGACACCCCTTCTCAAACGTAAGGAGTGAGTAGACAATGCTAGGAGCATGTGAGCTACGGTCTTAGACTATACCATAGGCGCGGTTCAGTCGGTCTGGAGGAGAATTCTAGCGGCGTGCGGCTCTGATCGGTAGTTTTCCGTGGTTTCTCCGATCAACACCAGGGGAATGCCGGTGCAGTACCGTACCAAACGGGCCACGGACCGCGCGCGATCTGTCCTTCCTCTTCCTTGCCCTATCCTCTCCCCTTATATACACACTTACACTAACATGCACTACACTACCACATATTCCGAGGGATCGGTCGGGAGCTTAGAGCTTGTCCCGGCTGGGGCGGTGCCCCGCTGGTGGGAGAGTCCTGGTTCGGGGGAAAACCCCACTAGCCGACGGTAGGTCGGCGCCGGATCTCGCCATCCACTGGGGAAAGATCACCGCCATCTTCCGCGCGCCATCTTCCGCGAAAAAAAAATGCACTACACTAACGGGACTAATGACCAAAGCAGTTGACGCGCCCGGAAACACGAAAAAATCAATCAATCAATCAAAACCATAGGCGTAAGTGAATACCGAACAAAAGTAATAGATATTGTAAACGGAAACACGAAAAAATCAATCAATCAATCAAGGTGTAAGTGAATACCAGACAAAAGTAATAGATATCGTAAATCACGGTAGACGTTGGACATAGATTCAACATTTTGAAAAGATAAGAAAAATTGAAGAAGACGACGGCCAGTGTTTGCCAGCAGCGCCTTTGCAGGTTTGAGAACTACGTCCCTCGCATCGACCTTTGCATTTCTTACAGCTGCGTGTCAGTCGAGCGGAAACATTATGGGTACTACTTCCGTGTAATGGCATGCCTTGCCGTGTAATTGCCTGCCCGTGTCCGGGTGTATGAACAATTCCGTATAATGGCATCGCAATTGTTCATACAACAGCCTTTCGAATAGATAAATTCTGATTTGGTGACTAGTTGGGTCTACAGCACACAAATGTGCTCAGAAGGTGGGAGAAGGGGTAGTGATGTCTTACCCTCCTCCTTGAAAATTACTGAAGTAATTCCCCGTAGCTCTATATTGTATTTCCAAAATCAATTGAATTTCTTTATTGGTTGAACTATATTTTTAATTTCATCCTCCTAGTAGAATATTTTATTTGGTTTGTATTAAAATATGTTTTATGTAAATACTAGTAAAACGTTTAATGGGAAACGGGTCCAAGAGGGGCCCTCAAATCTTGTTTTGAGCAGTGGATGCTTTGGGCAATAGCTGTATTTAAAATTCAATCATGTGTACTTACTTGCGATGTCCACTGTCGTCCGTATAATAGGTCTTATAGAAGCCGACCATATCCGTTCGTAATGGGCCAGAATATGTTATTTGAATAATATACTTTTGGCCAGTAGTCAGTTGTTCACGAAGTTCAAGCCTAATTAACTGGAAATCAGGTAATTCTTTAATATCATCCACAATGTTGTCGTCTCTAGAAGAATAAACAAATTTGAAAGCACTGTCAAATGTATTATTCATCACAGCGTGTCTAGATTCACTGTATTGGAATACAGCAACATTGGACTTCGGAAATGGTAAGAAATCTTTGCACATGAAGAAGTATGTTGTTCGTAACTTCTTTCACAGAGATAACAATAGATACGCTCCCTTGAAATGTATCAGTTTGAAAATCAGGTGTAAAGTGCAAATAGTATTGTTCTGGTTTCACAGATGTGGGAAGACGGTGCAAGGACTTTTCTTCCACCGCGGTGAAAATTTGTTCAGCGAATAATTCCACCCAAATGAGATTGGGTTGCACAATTTCCCGTGCCGAATCTGCTGTACTTCCGAGGTCTTCTTGATGTTTTTCCAGGAAATTATTCAACTAAAACAAAAGAAAATTATTATGTCCCTACAACATAATTACCTTATGTCCCATAACCCTACCTTCATTAACATATTCCTCTCTGTGTTATGATGTTGATATAGACTGTGATCGTACATGTATACATAACAGTAAAATTAAACGAACATTGAAATTCATTTAATTTTAAGTGGTCACTAGTGAATTAAAAGTGCAATGTAATACTTAGACAAAACAAGATTTATTTAACTAAAAAAATAAGTTAACCCAGAGGCAGTAATTATACACAAATTGCATAAAATATGCAAGCAAATACTAATATAAAACCACTATCGCTATTTCAAGTAGTTAAGAAAATATCACACTGCACGGAAGCACATACCAAGACACATTGCTTCAGTATAATTACTACATCCATTTTCTCGTAATTATATGTTTTTTTCTTGCTGAGAATTAATCACAGCAAGGGCACACACACAAGAGCACACACCCAACTTAGTCGGGCCTACCTCAGGTGCTAAAAATTTGAGTGGATGAAGAACAAAGTAAAGAATACACAAGTGCCTTTGCGAATAACTCGTTCTGAAGTTTTGAACATCTACTATCAATTTTTATAATATATTTAATATAATAATTACGAATGTAATTTAAATATTGTTGAAATGAATAGCGAAGGTAAAATATGAAATTAATGACCCACAATCACAAACTTCATTTTGTACGTAGGACGATCTGCTACAAATCACACACATGTTACAATAAACATCTTGAGAAAAAAATAATTTCTGTAAGAAGGGCGCTCTTGGATTTACTGCAATCTAGAGTGCAATATGTGTCGACTGAATTCGTAAATGAACTGAATATTTCGTTTGAATCCTTTCCAGGCTCGTTCTGTGAGTATATTCAGAGTATTCTTCTGTATTATTCCACAAGGATTGTTGTACATAGTATGGTGCATTCAGAGTATCATTCTACAAGAATCCCAACGATTTAAGGGAACGGACAGGTGATTTGCGAGCCAATATTTAATCCTTACCTTTTGAAACTGCTCTTCTGTTGAGACTCGACCAGCGATGCCAGTAACAATGTTTCGAATTGCGCCCATAGCTCCATAACTGTAGACGATTGTTTTTGTAGTAATTTGTCTCAAAACACATAAGTTCAACATGATTTAAATATTGATAAATTATCCCAAAATTTAATTTATGTTAAGTCCCATTATTATAATTACTTTTATGAGAACTGTAAACATAACAAGTCTAATTACGTAACACAGTATCTGCAATAAGTAATTAATAGAGAAACCCAAACACATAAAAAGTACTTATGCGTTATAGAGCAAATCGTTATAATGAATTATTATCACCTGAAGTTCTTATTTTCGTAAGAAATCATGTCATATGAGGGTGGGTAAAATATGGATTTCACAAGCACATAAAATAAAAAATTATTGTCAGCCAATAAAATCATTCACTGCTCATAATCAGCTTCTTTTAGCTCAATCATTTTTCATATGGGTCGAGAAATAAAAACAATGTAAGTAGGAACAGGTTTGTACACTGAACACTACCAACTCATAATGAATTAAAATATATTCATTATGTTTCTTTATTTAAACTTCTCAAATTATAGTAAATATAAGTATATCAGTAACAGATTTTTATTATTTATTAATTATATAAATATAATTATTGTATTCGGAAACTTCAGCCTTCTCACTCTACTATCATCAGAAGAAAACCCCTCCCTCCTACTTCAGAGGGGCGGAAAGTTATGTTATCTCCCGCGATGATAAATGACAGCATTTCAAAAACTAAAAGAAAATAATAAATATATTGTTTCGTGATATAAAAATAATAATAATGTCGTTGTTTTGAAATAGTTTGTACAAATTATGTATTGTGGAATACTCCTTTGTATTCTCCCAACCTGGACGGAGAGTAACCAATGGGGAGACGCGAAGGGGCGAGCGACGGGGGGCGGCGTGAGGGGAAGGTAGAGTGGCGTAGCGCGCTCCTCTGTGTTCTTTCGTGGCGGGAGCCCTGGTGTGCGAGTGCCTGTTCGTCGCCTGGCGCTTGCGCTAGCGGAGTGTGCAGCGGAGGGCGTGAAGGTCTGTAGCAATAGGGAGCACTGGGCAGGGCTGTCGTTATCTGTATGGTCTCTCGCAGCCGATGCCTTAAGCAGAGGGTACGCTGAGCTCCACCTTTCCTCCCTTTTGGCTGTACTTAGGAAGCGCGTAAATGTCAAGGCAAGGGCTGATATTCAGATTCAATGCAGGAGTGTTAAATGTAATGATTACTTATTTATAGTTACAAATAACTTTAAATACTAACTTATATAATTGAGATGTAATTTGACTTTAGATTGCTCAATTTATGAAGTTTTGAGTTATTTCACATAGTTTTAAACAAAACATTGCTCATTAGTTGCATTTCATTAACTTTTCATTATGATGCGTACAAGGAAATTCTTGAAGAATGCGAATGAGAAAACTGGCGTATTAGCTCTTCTCTTGCAGACTCAGATGTTTTGGGGCGGGATGTACAGCCATCGCCCTGCTCAATTCGGGTAACGGGGCTCTTCGTGTCATATTAGTCTAATGCAACTTCATTTTCAGGTAATTTTTCTTCGTGATGTAGTTCGTGATTGTGTCGTGCACGTGGCTCATATGTACAAAACACACAAACTGAGCTTGTAGTTGGCGCGAAGTATTTTCGTTAGTAATTCTCCGCTGGACTGTGGGGGCAATGTAGGAACCTTTGCTTAGTAAACGTCCTTGCAGTCCGGCTAGCTCAGGGCTCATCGTTGAAACACGGGTATTAGGTGTTCTGGAAGGTTTCCCTTAGAGGTGCGATGTACATTCTAACCATTTTCGAATGCACTTGACCTCGGAGCAAAGCCTTCTAGAAGGTCCTTCCATCGAGGGAATCCTTGGAGATACTGCGAGGCGATGTTCTCGCATCGAGGGAATTACGTCCAGGGAAGTGCTTAGTTGTAGGTAGACATGACACAAGGGGCAGGGAAGGTCATAACATTGTAATTTATTCTCAAACGTCGAATTGATGTAGCCAGAAGTCTTCAAGAACCTTCGCGAAGTAAAGTGAGTATTGTGCAACGCGACGCAATTGAAGTATTTGAACGTAAGACTTGCTCTAAAATGAACTCTCCTTGCAGGTTTACCCTCGCCACAAACTCGAAGAGAAATAGCTGTGACCAAGGAAAGCGAAAAAATCGCCCAACAGTTCCATCCTCTTCACTTCCGATCCAGGAGTAAAGTCCAAATAAAACCACGGAGAGGGCCACCAAAGGAGGCACATATGGGAGTCTTAATTTGCATTTTCGGATCAGAAGAGAAGAGGTGGGAGGGGAAGAGATACTAATCGGGGTGTGTCTTGCATTCCAGGAAAACTGCAACGCCACATTCAGTATTGACTAAAAAACTTACCGAATCGATTTTTTAGCCCAAACAATTTGGAATAAGTCTGCGCAACTTTTGATCTTTAGGACTGAAGAATTCAAGGGTTTTAAGGGTGGAGTGAGTGGGTGGCTTAATTCATTTTACTTTCAGGTCTCCGGGAAATGGGGTGAGAGGGGAAGGGCTACTCTTGATTTACTGGATTTGGATTAGTTGATTTACAGGAAAACTTCAAACTCTGCATTCTGCCGCATTCGAAACGGTCTCAAGAACTTACTAAGTCAGGTTTTGTACCCTAGTGGCTTTGAAAACAACATACTTTTCACCATTCCCTCTGATGAAATAATGCAGAAGAGTTTAAAGGGTGGAATGTGCGGGGTCGCTTAATATATATTCTATTTTGAAGACTACGAAAAATGGGGTTGGTTGAGAAGAGCTACTGGTCGGTGTCTGCTGTTGAATTCAGAAAACCTTTGCATTGCGCATTACTTACCGTCTTAAACTTGGAAAAAAATGTTTATTTTGAAATTGAGAATTGACTAACGAAAGCTTCTTTTGAGCAAATAAAGTTTGTACCTCCCTTCAGTTCCTTAGCCTTATCCCTCGGTACATCGCTTTGGTAGAAATCCCATACTGTTGGTTTGTTTACAGATCTACCCTCCACAGGTCACTCTTACAAGAGGACTGAAGTTGCACATTACAGCTACAATGTACCGACAGAGGATATTGCGAAGAATTCTTCTAACTTCAACTGTGATGTAAAATAAAAATGTATAAGAAACTTTTTGTTACTTTCCTTTTTGTTCCTGTAATTTAGATGTATATTAGAAAAAGTGTGCCCACGTCTTTTAGTTTCCAACGTTGCAGCACTTACTTTTGTACGAATCCTCGGAGATAAGCTCCTTTTATTGCCTCTAAAAATCAAAATTTCATCATTCATTTGCGATGTCTTCTAGCAGAATATTTGCAATTGGAAAAACTTATCTACAATATGTTTGGGCAACAATTGTATAATCCCCAATGATTCTAAATTGCAGTGGCGTAGCCTGATTTTTAGCTTAAGGAATGTTACCAGAGAAATAAAAAAATAATTAAAATTCCTAAATATACCCCACTCGCCAGTGCCATTTGACACTTCGGAGAATTAGAGCACTCGAGTATTACGTAATTTAAACTAAAACATATCCAGTAGAAGTAGTAATGGTTAACATTCATGTATCGGTTGAAGATAAGTCAGCTGAAGTTCATGACCTAGCATAATATAAATGTATGTCCTGATATTTGATGAATAAAATTCTCTATTATTTTAAAGGGTCCAATACTACACATTAAAACGCATTCGAATTATCATTTCTGAAATGGAAAGAATTGGTCTAAAACGCAAAAGAACTGGGAAGGAGAAAATCAAATAAGATACGTAACGGAAAAACGGTTGACAGTTGTTTGCTGCTCGCAGGATTTCATCCAGTGTCGAGACAAGAGGTTTCAGAAATTTCATTTTTCAATTCAATGGACATTAGGGATCACATTTGAAATCAAATCGTTCTGAATTTCTGGCGATGTAACACGAAACACAGTGGAATTTTCCATATGATCCTTAAGAGTTTTATCATACTTCATTATTTTACATGAAATTTCATCTATTTGATGATCCCCTACTCAAATAAGCAAAAAAATCGAATGACGGCAAAACGTCTGTTTGTCCGTCCGTCTGTGAACAACGCTAGCGGTTAAAATGTTCATCCTATTTTCTTCAAAGTAGATATTCTTCAAACGATCTAGCTGACGTGGCGACCCCTTGAATTTGAAACCGATACTTACACGAGGCCCCTGGGACATTTTCCAAATTTCCAGAAAAAGTCCCCATCGTTTTTGATAAAATTTTGTTTCATAGTGTAAAGGACGTTTAAGAGCATGGTGCAGGTCTCTTGTTTGTTGAAAACCTTGATTTTGCGAAAATTGAAAAAGTTAATTTTTTTTGGTTTTCCTACAACTAAAATATTAAAGA
Source organism: Teleogryllus oceanicus (assembly GCA_964035755.1). Taxonomy (NCBI): domain Eukaryota; kingdom Metazoa; phylum Arthropoda; class Insecta; order Orthoptera; family Gryllidae; genus Teleogryllus; species Teleogryllus oceanicus. The sequence continues at coordinate 73,990,033 of CAXIVR010000002.1, read as the reverse complement.
TAAAGATTATTTCCCTTAATGACATCTGTTCCTTAAAGATCGATTTTGAAATAAGTTTATGTACAATTTTTCGAATATTGAAGTACTTCTCGCGTAATTTTGGTTTAAAATTCGAGCGATCAAGTACTTGCACTTTTAGTACCACTAGTTCGTAAATGCGAAGGCAAATTATAAAGAAAGAAATGAAGCCTTTTTGAGAATTGTTTAAAAAAATCTATTTTACCTTAAGTTACGCTCATATTTTCGGAAAATTCAACATGATTTTATTTGAAGTTTTTTTTATGAACAGATTACTTTAAAACAAAATTTCTATCTCCAGTAGTATATATCTATTCTAGTTGTAGGAAGACCTAAAAAATGTAACTTTTGCAATTGTAAACATTCAGATATATCCACGAAAAATGAGATCTGAGCCATTTCTTTAAGAGTTTTTCACGCTGTTCGTGGACAAAGTTTGATCCAAAAATTTGAAGCTATTTTTCATAAAATTTTGAAACTGTTGAGGCTTTTTATAATGTAGCGCCCAAAACCAAAATATCGTTTCCAAATTAGCAGGGAATATCAATTTTGGAGAAAATCGCCTGAACGATTGACGTTGATTACATACGGGCAGATAGTACAGACAGTGGACAGACAGACTTTTTGTCATCAATCAATTTTTCGGAATCAAGGACCCATAAAATATGGATTCTGAACAAACAACGTGTTAGAGGGAGTGATCTAAAACATTTTGGGACAATATTTATCCACTTTTTCTTTATCATGGCCTGGCAATAATTTTTTTTCTGTTTTTGCTGTTTTCTAAATGAGCCGGAAACAAGTTACGCAAGAAATAAGTGGTGGGAAATGCAAATCCCCGGGAATTCGTGAGTAAGTTTGAGGAAACACTTTGTCTTTCATTTCACTCTGAGACATTGCAACTGTGACTTCAAGCGATAAATATATTAAGACGATTTCACACGTTATTTATATTTTTCTTTAAATTTTCATTTAAGACAACATTCTGTAGTCGATAATGGCCACTGATGTCGACGCAAATTTAAGTAAATAAATAAATTAATTAAAAAATATAGAATTGGAAACAATTTTTTACGTCTCCTTTTCGTTGTGTGGTAGACATTCTTAAGAAATAATTTTAAAGTTCTATTTTGACCTTAAATATCATACGTATTTAGATTTTAAATATTTAAAAACATTAAACGTAATTGCATAATTTATTAAATCATAAAATCTAAATTAGTTTCATTGAACTAAAACATGATTTGGGTTTCTATTAATTATTCATATCACATTTAGTCGAAAGTTCATTAAAAGAAATAAGAACAGAAGTAATATACTCACTAGTCTAGAATTTGCTCGACGTTCTCGCTGAGAAAGTCCAGTGCCACTTCTACACCCAGAGAATTTGAGTAGACAGACGAGAAAACGCTGGCGGCGTCCTGCTTGCGAATATACTCCTTCTGAAGAGTGTAACCAAGGAGTCTGGAACATGACAGATTAATGAACTATTCAGAAACTCTTTGAAAAAGAGCGTGTAACTGTATCTCGTATATTTTCATAAAATGTCAATATATTAACATTTCTTATACATAATTTATTCATTAATTTCTGTGTTTTTGAAGTATTGATGTTTTTAAAATTTAATTTAAAAGAATTAAGAAATGGAATTTAAATTGCTTGGGAAAATTGTGATATAAGTATTATGTCAAAGGCCAGAGCGCTCTGCGTGATTTCAGCACGAACAACAAAATTTTGTTTTTGTGTTTACAGTAAACTAACATATTTACAAGAAACATATTTCTTTCTCATTGGCGAATGTTAGGATTAAAATTATGTTAGATATAAATTCCACATTTCTGAAAAATTGGGCTAATAATTTGTACTGAGTTTTTTAATAATTCTGTGTGAGGGTACCTTCAAGCAGGAATATCACATTTTTCTGTAGGTATGATAGCAGAGGGGGTTCAGGAATGGGGCCTCAAGTACGCGTTTCAAGAAGGATGTGGTTTGAAATCGCGCACAATGCATGGACATTTTCAGATAAGTTGAGAGAAAAGGAGGATTCCCAATACTTCGAGTATAATCTCAGGTAACAAATTTTACACATACTTCGTTTACCATAATCCTGTAAATTAGTGTACATTTGATTGAGTGTGCAGCATCTGGACTCTGCGGTGCACGGCCAGAGGTAACTAGTTGCGACGTAGCTTCCTAACACTAAAGCGGTCTTACTAACACTTACGGGCTGGCGAGATACATTAGTAGTAATGAACATGGACACACAAACAACCTCGTCGTAATGGCTTGGGAGACAAGGGGCTATGTAACCAAAATGGTTCGACTAGGATCTACGAGTAGCTTTCCGGGGATAGAATGTCCAAAGACACACAAGGTGTAGTGGAAAAAATAGGAAATACACGCATTGGACACGCATGGAATACACCCAAGGAAGCTAAGGATAGACGCGGGAGAATTCTTATTTTTAACAGAACAATTATAGATTGGAACTGGTTAGCCGCAACTAAGTTCTAAGCCTTTTCTTTAAGGGTAGAAACAGCCAGGATAGAAAAAACCATCGAATTTTTTGAATCTGAGGCGATGTTACCTGATTATGACTTACTGAAGTGTTCAGAAATATAATCTAATCAAATAACTGATTAAGTATTTAATCGTTTAATAATAACCGTTCTCAAAGAGGTGGGGAACAACATAGGGTGTTACATTCTACGAAGAGTTAGTTGAATCCGTTTTATAACATGTCAGCTATATTTTTTAGTTTCGTAGAAATACTTGACCAAGATATTCGTTCTATTGGGAAAACAGTGAAGTGATTTGCAAAGAGATATATTTTACAAATTCAGCCCCACTCAATATTAACGATGCAACTCATTGAATTTATTTATTGTTTTGTTTTACGTAAAAAAACCGTTAAAAACTGCGTATGACGTGCTATGGGGAAAAGTGAATTGTGTGCACAAATAAATGAATGGAGTGTACTCACTCTGCCAGGCGATCCTCGCTCTGCGTGCACGCCAGACCGGCCACGATTAGCGACCTCTCCACATCGTCGAGAGACAATTGGTATTTTTGCCAAAGTGCGTCCCAGTATTTGTCTTCTGCGTTGCGAATTCCGGAACAATACACCACGCTACGTAGGTTTGGAGGTACCCTGTGAGTGGAAATAATTCACATAATTAACATTGTGTGTACCCAACTCTAATCAATATATATTATTTTATTTAATTGAACTTGATTTGTGCTTCTAATACATCAATGTAATATTAAAATTAGATAGTTCGTGTAAAAATGTCAACATTAAAAAAAAAGAAACATTTTTGTAGTATATTCGGAATAAACAATTAAAATATTTTCACCGTATAAAAAGGAAGAAGAAAATACAGTTGTCTTAACGTTTTAGAACGGTATACTATGGATAGGAAGAAAATGATACTAAAATGTAACTCATTGAAGGAAATTAATCGAATTATGAACGACAGAAATTTAATCGCAGAGGACTGCAAAGAACGTCATAGTTGGAAAAGGAAAATAAAAATTATTCAGCAGTTAGAATTTTGTAAACAGGATGTTATTTAAAAAAATGCACCCAAGTGAAATAAAAAAACGGAATTTGTATATTACGAAACTTGCTGGCAAGAAACTTGTGGGCAAGAAACTTGCAAATATTTGTGGTCTGGAAGCAATTTTTACTGCCGAATATAGAACTGTAATCAGTTTTGAGTCTTCGTGTATGATTTGAAAGACATTTAAAATATATTTTAGAGTACAAGATACCTTGTGAAATACGACTAGTTCGACTATTTATTGAATAGACAGACCTATAAAAATGTCATGTAAATGGGCGAATGTGCCAGGCAATCTCTGTTACATACATACAGACATGCATCCATGTATATATATATATATATATATATATATATATATATATATATATATATATATTATTTACTAACAATAAGTAATACCTAAACGTAAAACCTATTTCTAATATACTAAGTAAACCCAGACGTGCTTTTCCAATTTGCAACTTTAAACTTTTTTTCAACTCTGTTGTTCAATTTGTAAAACGTATGTCACATCAAATCAATTGGTGTCTTTCTATGCATCTGTATGAACCCATTTAAGTAAACGAATGAATCTATGACATGAAATTTAAATACAATATATACACTATCCATGGCACCAACTTACATATCCTTAACCGCTGACCGGGAGAGATGGCTGAGGGTATCAAGTAATGTCATTGTATTACCTCTGATCGGAGGGTCGTAAGTTCGTGTCCTGACGATGGCAATCTTTCCAAAACTAGCCAGATAGCTAGATCGAGTTCTGTCGCTGTGTGGAGGAGAACTAGTGGCCGGCTGCTTTGTTCGGTAGCTTTCTGTGGTTTCTCTGATCAACACCAGCCGAAACCCGGGGCAGTACCCTATCAAACGAGTCACGTACTGCGTTTTCCTCCCGTTTCTTGTCGTATCCTAACCTTTACTTACACACACACACACACACACACATCCACCACTTTCTCACACATTCCGGGAGACCGGTCGGGAGCTTAGAGCTTCTCCCGGCTGGGGCGATGTTCCTCTGGTGAAAGGTACCTGGTTGGGAAAACCCTGCTAGACGGTAGGTCTTCGGATGGTAGGCCGGATTTAGCCCTTCAATGGGGGGAAGATCACCGCTACCTTCCGAGAACAAAAACATGTACTACTCTTACGGAACTAATTTCCTTACCAATTGACGAGCCCGGAATCACTATCAATCAACCTATCAACCTCACAACTGTCAGTCCATCTGTGGACAACTGTAGCACCTATACCGTTAAGCCGATTTTCTCCGAAATTGATATTCTCTGATTGATCTGAACGGACTGGAGGCTTTGGGAGATTTTAACAGGTATATCTTGTTTGTTGAGTATTTTTCATGAATCCGACATTTACCTCTCCTCGAGTTCGATCCATAGGCGGTTGTGTAGTGCAGGGGTATGAGTGCCGGCACGTTAAATCTGAGAATCTGAGTTCGGGTCTCGGAACGGAAAAATAAATTGTTGGTTGAAAACACCTTTGCTGGTTTATGTAGTAGTCCAATATTATGGAGCATTTATAATCAATGCGAGAAAGTATGTACCTTGATAGTGCCACTAGTTTATTAATAATCACCTACTTTCATCCAATGGCTAGAAAAAAAATTGAAATTTGTTGTCAATTTAATATTGAGAAGTCAATAACATCATTAGTCATGTAGGAATAAATTAGATTAAAAATATATCAAAATGTTAAAAAGGCGATCGTGGAAGACAAAACGAAACTGACATGTTGCGAAAAGTATGCTCGTTAGTAATTATACATTCACGCTACTACGATTGCAAATAATGAACTAACTTGCACATAATGGTATATTTTAGATACTTGTAAGTGTAATATCTAAAATGTGTCTCCGAATTTGCAATGCCTTACGATTTTCCATCATCCAAAAACTCTCGCAAAGCTGTAACAGCGGATGTTGTACAATGAGGGTGATCCAACGCACATGCCCACGAAGAGACTTGATTCAGCAACAGGTTGTCAAGGTGTGTTTGTTGCGTCTTGAATTCGAAGCGGTTGTAGAGTTTCAGAATGAGATTCAGAATATATTGCTGGAAAGATAAAATGTTGAGTGTTAATTTCTATTTGTTATAACTGATAATTAAAAATTTAGCTTTTATCTTGTTTTTGTTTATATAATGAACGGTTTCGTCATTTGCCTTTGAAACTCGATAGCTGTAAATGCTAAAATAACGGGAAACCATACTTCTTGTCATTGCTTATCCGGGAAACATTGTGAACTACGTCTAAAAGTTATCACTGAAGATAAAAGCAGTCAAAACAATATGTTCATTTTCATTCTGAGTATAAACATTCTTTAAATTGTTCTTCCCAAAATTAATGAAATGTGACAACGTGCTCTGTATCTCTGAAGTAGAGAAATATAAATTGATTGTAGGAATAATTAAATAAAACTTAGTGGAACAAACATCACTTAAAAATATAATTTGTTGCATTCAACAGAATAACCATCAAATCTATTTATTAAAAATATTTTTGATATTTATATTAGAATATTTTTATTAGTTACATTAAAATATTGATATTAAATATTGATATTATATTCATTTCAGTGAAAAAATTGCTCAATTTGAGTGGCTTATTCTTGTATTCCGTTCAATAATGTTGCGGACTCACCTTGAAACGTGGATATTCTTCTCTGTTCAAGAGCATGCGGTTGATGTATGAAAGTCCGTTGAAAAACGCTGTCCAGGGTATGTAATCAGTTTCTCGATGAAGGTAGTCCAAAAGGCGAAGTATATTTGTATAAGGTAAATTACCGGATCGTCCAAACGCCAGTGCATCGTCCACCAACTGGGCGCGATTGACAACATGTATACCGTCCAATGGATTGGCTTCACTGTTTAGATAATTAGTGATGAGTTCCCAGTTCGTGAAATCGTAATTGACACGATAGAATCCTATAAGAGAATATTAAATGAATCGTAACAATAAATGTAAAAGGATATGAATAAGTTAGGTGACGATGATTTAAATCAAGTAATCTAAATGAGTTAAATAATTGTTTTAAATTGTTCTTGAAATCAAATGTTTTCTTAAAAGAATCACTGATTCAAATCCAGAAAAAATTTCTTCCTACGTTTTATTGAAGTTTTCCCAAAAGATGACTAGGTTACAATGTGCCATCATTTCGATTAATACATAAAAATCAATTGACTTACAGCAATGAATTAATTTTCAAAGATCACACTTTTCAAACTACATGAAAAATTTAAAAATCGAAGTTGCTTTGGACTATTGATTTTTCAAGCACTCATAAACACTACCTAGAGCTGGGAGATGAGTTGTAAGGTGGACGTTTTTTCTCATTTATTACTAATTATATTTTTGGACAAATGCTGTTTTTTCGTGAAATCGTTCAATTGTAACGTCGTTATACGAAATTTCACAACATATCTTCTTTGGCAAAGAGTGATTATTTTCATCTCCTCCATATGTCCTAGACGTTTGCAACAATTATTCTGAGATATCTTCATAAAAAGAACATTAATTAAACATATTGAAATTAGATTAATATGTACATATTAAAGCTACAATTGACTTTGGCTTAGTCACTCAAAATGTTCGTTTATTGTTTGTGATAATCGTTCATAATTTATTCCACAACAAAACCGCTTATCTGTTTCCAAACACGTACCCCTTTTTCACTGTGTTTGTGCATTGAATTGTTGATTTACCCATCTATTTCTATCCGTAAACTTCACAGAAACTTGGCAATGACTTTAATAGGTTCTTTGATTTTTCTGAGTCAACTAAAGTGAATTGCAGTAGCACGAAACAAATTACAGTGGCAGGAACATTTGATAATTTCTAGCCGATGGATGGAATTAGCTAAAGCGACAGTTTTCTATTAGACCTTTAGCACATGAGTGAAGTAATCATCGAAACATAGCGCGTAGTTAGACACATTTATATAAACGTTTTGCCTTCTATTGTGTTGCTAGAAGAGAGAGACACAGAGACTCACAGAGAGCGAGCGACAGAAAGGGAAGAAGGGAGAGGGAGGAGAGCCGGAGAAGCGAGAGAGAGTGGAGGAGAGACGGAGAGCGAGAGACGAAGAGAGAGCGAGACGAGAGAGAGAGCGAGAGACGAAGAGAGAGCGAGAGACGAAGAGAGCGAGAGACGAAGAGAGAGCGAGAGACGAAGAGGGAGCGAGAGACGAGAGGGGAGAGACGAGAGGAGCGAGCGAAGGGAGGAGAGATGGGGAGAGACGAGAGGAACGAGGAGAGAGGAGGAGAGGGACGAAGAGGGAGAGAGGGACGAAGAGGGAGAGAAACGGTGAGAGATGTTTGTATTTATTTTTATAGTAATGTTATTAAATTAAACAAAATTTGTACCTGTCCGCTGTATATTAAAAATCACCCATGTGTCGTTGGCTGGCATTCCTTCCACCACTTTGCTGGGTTCATCGGTAGTCAGATAGAGCTGTGGGCGACCCACATCGAAACCAAATCCACGCTGCGTCCATGTTAATGGCACGTAGTAAGGCGGGTAGTCGAACCTTACAGGCAACGTTTGGTACCGTACCTGTTGGTAGCAAGTCATTAATTCAAGAAGGCGTTGCACAATAATGTGAAAACGTGTATTTCAATGGACTTGTCACCGAAGAAGTTAATTATAATACATTTCAACAAACCAGTTGAATTTGCTCGACTACTTCAGGAGCAATATTATAGGTTTCGTGCAAACAGTCGATCAAGTTATGAAATACAAATGCCAGAGGTTTATTGCAAGGAGATCGTCTTTAAACCCCTGAAATCTCGATTATGCGTTTGTTAAACAATTATCAACCGTGTAATGAAATTATTCAAATGATTAATGAGACAGAAAGAAAAAACCGCTTTATCTTGAAAGGACAATCTTAAATATTATATTTTTGACAATTCATGGAAAAACTTGTAATGAGTAATAATATTTTAGTTAGGGAGATAAATATATTATCGTTAGGGAGAACTGACGACAAATTTGCAAGTCACAATTTTTACAATGGGTCGTAAATTCCGAGACTGTTTGTTTGTCTCGAACATACTCCGATTTTAAAATCATTCCGTGCTTCTATCTAACAGTGTTTATAACCGATGTCTGTAATACCTACCAAATAGCTTTCCTTAAATAGATCACAGAAGATATAGTGAGGAAAATTTAAGTCTACGCCAGGAACAGCAAGACTAGAAACCAAGATGTGTTACGGTACTACTAACGTGAACTTTTTTCATTTTAAAATACATTTGTATATTATTATAAATCGAAAATTTTTATTTCCCAAGGAATTTTTAGTTGCACCTTATATTTGTCTAACTACCTCAATAATAAAATCTGACATAAAACATTTATTATTATTATTTTTCAAATTTTCTAATTTATAATGTTAAAACTAAACTAATTTCAATGTTAAAAATATATGAAGAAATGTTGAGCATTACTCTCATACATATTTCAGACCATCTGGAGTAAGTCAGCGAGTTCTCTAGAGTGAGATGTCATTTACTCTCACCTGGCTTATTCGGGCTGTGCGCTCTTTGTAGTCCCTCATTACCAGGACCATAGGATACCCGCTCTGCTCCGTCCACGTGCGAAGAAGTTCATCCATTTCCGGGTACGAGAGACCTGCCTTCTCCGAGTACACCTTCAGTTCCCGGAAGAGCTCTTCTGGTTCGACGGCTTTGAATGCGCTGCGACACAAACGTAACTAATTTTTACACAGAGACCGTTTAGAAACAATACAAAACTGAATGAACAATCTTGCCCCAAGCGTGATTAAAATGTATCAGCCGTTTCATTGAAAAGAGAGTAATCTCGGGATATAAACATTTTTCATACAGATAGTCCTTTTTTATTTAGTTATGCCTATTTAGAGACTTAGCTCTTTTATGCAACTTGTAACTCCTTAATTTGTCTCAGAAAGTTTAGAGGCATTGTTTACACAGAATCCTATCAATGACATGAAGTTTCGTCAAAGCATGAATGTTCATTTCTTAAAACTTAAAGGCATTTATTGTGTAGTAGAGCCTTATTAGTGAAAATATAGATAATTATTAAAAATTATGGATGTAATGGAATTATGTGATTACCCACTTTGTACTGAGGTAACGCCGTAGGGCTTCACGGAAGTTATCTTCTCCCACAATATAGCTGAACATTCGCAGGACAGATGCACCTGGTGAAAGACATTTTAAATGTATTGATTGTTATTGAACGGAAGAAAAGAGAAGGGTGTAGTTAGGACGTGATATAATAACAGATTTTTACTTTCTCGCATTATTACTTACGTTGTATAGAGAAAGTATTGTAATTTTGTGGTGAAAGGCAAACTTTTTCGGAAGGAAAATATTTCAGCGAAACTGATACGGAAAACGGATTGTTCTGTTACTATACGTTTTAAACAACTTACTCAAACACATTGTGTAGTCCCAATCTATTTTTTGTGGGTTCTTGAAACACGAAAATTAATTTATGGCTAAACAACGTTCTGTGAACAACGCTAGCGGTTAAACCGTTAGTAATATTTTAATATTAGTAATCCATCTAGCTGAAACCGCAGCCCCTTCAATGTGAAACGGAAATTTTGATTTTTGGGGATACTTGCATCAACAAATCATTTTTAAATTTTTTCTCTAAAATGGTTCCAAAGTTATTCTTTTAATATTTTTCTCAGAGAGGAAAGTGAGCTTTGTTCTTTCTCAGAAAAAATGGCGCAGGCCCGATTTTCTTTGAACTCTAAATTTTCGAAAAATTGCAAGTTAAAAAAATTCGGCAACTTCCTTCAACTACAATAATATAGATAGATATTTAAAAAAATAAAATGTGTTCTCTAAAGAAAGATATTTAAAAGAGATCATGTGATTTTTTAAAAATTTTCTTAAAAAGAATATTTAATAGAAAATAGCCTCAAAAGTTTGAATTAATTTTCCCCCATAATTGAACAAAGTACGCTTAAAAATGAAACATGAATTCTCAATATTCAAAAATTGCAAAAGTGAGGACAGGTAAAAAACAGGAAATGATACATTTTACTAAATCATGTACAATCTATCAAAAGTATTTGTAGTTTTTGAGTAATTTTGCTGGGAATGTTAGTAAGTTTTAATTTTTCTCCATTAAATTTTTTCTTTCCTTTTTTCCTCGAATTGAAGAAACAACATATGACATAGCCTGCCATGTGCGTGAGTAATGTTTTCCAGAGTCATTGCTGTCAGTGCAGTGGTAATAGTGCCAGCATTCGCATTGAACTTCAGTTTCGCGGTCTCTTGGCTGTCCGGGACAAGCCGCATCGATTTTCTTGTAGCTGACGTTTCGGACAACATATCGTGGCCTTCCTGAAAGCGTACTGCTGCAGTCCGCTCTGAGGAAGGCCATAGTATGTTGGCCGAAACGTCAGATACGAGAAAATCGACGCGGCTTGTCCCGGACAGCCAAGAGACATACTCCCGCCGCGGAAACCTACGTAATCATTGAATTGAATTTGCCTTATTTTACGTGGCGAGACTCAGGCCATGAGGCCTGCTCTTCCGTCTGACCACGCAAATTTCGTTACACTCCTTTCACCAATCATGGGAGAAAGAAGGTATTACTTGGGCGACGAAACAGGCGATTTGAATTTAGCTCAGAGGCATCATTTAGGCTTGAGGATCTTTTACATGCAGTAAATGTACCAACATGGGACAGCCGGCTTTACTTCCCCTCCGAAGGAAAACGTACGAAGGCGTACAATTTTTTCCCCTTAAAAATCCACGGCTTCCATCGGGTTTGAACCCGCAAACTTGGGTATAGCAGTCCTATACGCTAACCGCTACACCATCGCCGCCGTCGCCACCATGTCCGATACGTCGCCGGTTCTGCAATGCCATCGGCCACACAGAACGCGGGGGGTCGCCACCCGGGTGCACGGCGTCCACCGCCGGCGAAGTACTCGGCGAAGCCCTCGTTGAGCCACGTGGTGTCCCACCGGGCGGTGGTGGCCGGTTGCCACATGTGCGCCAGCTCGTGCGCGATGACGACGGCCACGCGCCGACGCGCCGACTCGGGCCCGTTCGTCTCGTCGAACAGCAGCGCCGTCTCGCGGTAGGTGATGAGGCCCCAGTTCTCCATGGCGCCGCCCGAAAAGTCCGAAATGGCCACCTGTGGAGAAAGCGTTCTGGTATTATCTTTTCAATCGTACCGGGAGCGGTAGCTCAGTGCATCAACTGATGTCACTGCAGCGCCTCTGACTGGGAGGTCCTAGGTTCCCACTCCCCACGGCGGCAGGATTTTCGACACTAGCTTTTCAGCTAGGTCGAATTCAGTCGCTGTCTGGAGGAGAATTCTAGCGGCCGACTGCTCTGATCGGTAGTTTTCCGTGGTTTCTCCGATCAACACCAGGCGAATGCCGGAGCAGTACCCTACCAAACGGGCCACGGACCGCGCGCGATCTTTCCTTCCTCTTCCTTTCCCTATCCTCTTCCCTTACACACACACACACCCCTAACATGCACTACACTATTACATATTCCGGGAGACCGGTCGGAGCTTAGAGCTTGTCCCAGCTGGGGCGGTGCCCCGCTGGTGGTAGAGTCCTGGTTAGGGGGAAACCCCTCTAGCCGACGGTAGGTCGGCGCCGGATCTCGCCATCCAGCGGGGGAAGACCACCGCCACCTCTCGAGAGAAAAAACATGCACTACACTAACGAGACTAATCACCAAAGCAGTTGACGCGCCCGGAAACACGAAAAAAAACAACCAACCAACCAATCTTTTCAATCGTGTGTCGCGAGGCGGTGTGTCTGCAAGCACCCCGACACGTAGTGCGGTCGAAAGCAATCCCCGGCACTGCCATTCCCTTCGTAGTCTCGCTCACACGGCAATCATCTGCTGGGTGAGCGAGGCTCTATAAGCGGGTGGAGTCGTCTACTATGTGCCTATCACACACTTGTCCTTTAACAGGCGGGGGTGTACCTCAGGATGGACATCTAGACTCTAGCCTCTTATCTTCACTCCCTCCCCCTCCACTGGTGTACAAGTTCGCCTTTGGGCTGGTATCTGGATCTCGCCAGAACGCAGTTGACCCTCACGATAACCTCCCCGTACAATGCCTGGGTCGGGCCACCCTGCCAGCTTAGAGCTATTAGCTATCCAGGCTAGTTCAGGAGTCAAAACAATGCGCCACTCACATGCGCCAGGAACAAGTTCCCTCCTCTTCGTCCATAGTATCGGGCCACTGCCACGACGAATCCGAGAGTCCGACTTGGGGCCACCTGAACAAAGGTCCAGGCGGCTCAGAGCCCCCATTCCGTCTTCCCATTGCTTACTGCCAGCTATCGACGTGGGTAATGCCGGACCCTGGGCAACCTGACGGATGGTATTTACTTTCCCGCTGGACTTTAAAGTGGGATCCGGAGTACTCCGAGAAGCATCCTTCGCCCAAACCTGACCGAAGGTCAACGGGCCATTGGCCCAACTGGTGGGTAGTCGGTCGAACCTGCACCTTCAAGCTAACGACGTGAGCGGGGCCGCGAGACTCAGGGTCTGGGTGGTCATCTACGACACTCCACCACGACCTACGCCATCGTGATTCCCCCCCCCCTGTGGGGTATACAAGCGGGTGCCTGAGGCGCCCGCTCCTCTCTGATACCTTGACCCACTAAGCTACTAAGTCAAGCTGACGCTAGTAAGAGGCGGTGCCGTCGTCGCCACCTCTCTTGGTTGAGGCCACACCATTGGACAGGTGGGTGGGTTAACGTAATCTATGTGTGTATTCATTTCCCCTAAAAAGTATCCCGGCCCAACCGCAACTCATGTGAGCGACTTTCTTGATACTCATTGATGCCAAACCAAGTGGGTATCGCGGTCAGCGATTCATATCTAGAAGTAAATCTCTTTCTTTTCACAAACGTTGGCTAACCTGTGCGAGCTCTATTATTTGTGTTATTCCGTCAATTGGTGAATGAATGGACATGCATAATTCTGTGAAAAGTTGAAAGTAAACAACGCAGTATTATTTATTGCCTATCCGTTCACATCCGGTTTATGAGTTAATTCACACGCTTACATGTTTTCATTTGCTTCTCTAGAGGCTTAGTTAATTTTTAACATTCTTTTCAGTTAACAATGTAAACCACCCGTGAAAACTATCCTAAACCTCCAACACGCGCTGCAGTGACTCTTTAAGCCATTATCAGCTGGAGCAGCTTCCCATGATCTGGTGGAAGAATAATTTATCAGAGCGATGGGGTCTTCGGCAAGTTTCAACCGTTTTATAACCTATCAAAACAATCCACTACTGGCCTGGACGACCATAAAGATAGAAATTACCGAAATTCTCATATTTGTGAGAAGTTTTGATATTGATTGAATTAATTGATCGAAAACTGATTTTTTGTGAGAGTGAATAATAAAGTAGAGACGCGTTGGTAGAATGTGGGGAAGTCTGCCAGGTTGTGCCCCGTGCAGGTGAAGATTTTTGAATCCTCGATTCCATCAATCTTCGAAATAATTCAACAAATCGAATTGATCCAATCAAAACCGTAATTAAAGACTCGGCTTCAGAAGATTTAGGGAAATCAAGAAAATTTAGGAATCGGAAAGGTCTTAAAATACGGAACGAAGCGATAGAACAAACACTATAACACAAAAAACGTACCATACATAAAAAAAACAAAGTAGTATACTAGAAATATACAAAGTTAAAATAAATATCGGCAAAGAAAAGTTAGAAAAGTTCACCAATCAGCATGAGAAATATTTATAAGCGAATTAAAAAATGACATTCATGGCAGGCAACAGCTAGCATATAAAGTCTTTAGGCATATCAGTAGTGAATTAAAAGACAAGCTAGTTTGAAAGTTATAAAAGAATGTCAATGGGTTGAATATAATGAAACTTTATGGTATAACCCTGAAGATGAAAATATTCAATGTGAAATAAGTGAACAAGTTTCGGCAGACGACATTGATTTAGAAAAAACTACAAACAGCAATAACGGAACAAAGAAATCGAAAAGCTCCGGGACTTGACGAAATAAATGCCGAACTAATTAAATGTGGAGGTTTGCTGTTAAAATTAAAGCTCCTCCATCTTTCAAATTTACGTTGAAAGCAATGCAGTGTCCCTGAAGAATGGCAAATAGCAAAAGTGGTTTCCCTATTTCAAAAAGGGAAAAGAAGCGACGGTGGCGACTATAGAGGTGTTAGTTTATTTTTCATATGCTATAAAATATATGCAAAAAATTTAAATAAAAGGCTTTTCAATATTTATGATATTTTAATAATAGAAGAACAAAATGGTTTTAGGAAGGGACGCTCATGTACAGATAATATTTTTACCATCCGGCAACTAATATAAAAACTTATGGAATTTAATCTAGAGACCCATTTAGTTTTCATCGATTATAAACAAGCTTTCGATAAATTAAAATGCTCTATCTATGAGAAATTATTGAAAAAGAATCCCCACACCACTTAATCATTAACATTAAATCTCTGTATGAGAATGCCTCCGTTATTTTACAACTGGAAGAAAAGTATTCAAAAGAAATAAAAACAAACCAAGGAGTCCGCCAAGGATGTAGCCTTTCCCCAACATTGTTTAACATATACTGGGATGATGTCATTCAATAATGGAAGAACAAAATTAGCCCAAAAATTATGCTTAAAATGGAGTGTACTTAAATACACTTCTATTCACTGAAGATCAAATTATAACCCAAGAAAGTCATAATGACTTACAGAGGTCTATTCATCAATTAAAACGAACTTGCAATGGATATAATCCAAAGATTTCAAAAACAAAGACCAAAACAATGGCATTTTGGGGAAAAACATTCTATTCTACATCAAAATAATTTTGGTAAATACGATGCTGGAACAAGTTAGCTATTTTAAATATTTGGGTTATAACATAACGTTCTTCCCAGAAGTGGATATAGATAAAAATCCATAAATACCAGAGTATCTGCGGAACCATTCGACGAACTTTTAAAGATAAAACACATAGAGATACTCTAATTAGGATATATAAAGTAATGGCTATCACGCCTCTGTTGTTCGGAAGTGAATACTGAACTCTGAGGGAAAAACATAAACAAGCGGTACAGTCTGTCCAAATGAAATTCTTGAGTTCTGTAAACAAATGTACCAGACTAGATTAACTCAGAAATGAGGAAATTCGAAAAGAATTAAACGTTCAAGCAATCAGTGAAAAGTAGAATGTTACAGGCAGGAATCGTTACATGTGAAAAGAATGGAAGAGACTCACATTCCAAAGCAGGCGTTTAAGTACAGCCTCAAGGCAGAAGAGACCCAGGTAGACCGCTATAAAGATGGAATTCTTAGAAGCCGGAACAGGTCATAGACCTATCCTTGCAATGGAATACAAGAAGAAGAAGAAGAAGAAGAAGAAGAACTCGTATTGATAAATATGAACGGTTGTAAATGCTAATAGAAGTACAACTGTTATAAAAGAAAATTTGACCATCGTAAACATATCTAATTTAATGTTCTAAATAAAACTGTAATTTGTGATTACATTTCTTACAAGTAAGTACATACTTGGCACTCTTATTTCAAATATAATATTGAGTATTAGTGCTTATAATAAAACAGGGGAGTGGTCTTCATATTTATATTTCAGCAAAAATCATGTAATATGTTAAGTAGATTTCCAAAGCTTTGGATCAGGGATTACTCAACGATGTGAAATGCGTTCTCTACATGATATGAAGGATATATAAATATCTATAATTTCAGGTGTTTGGAAATAACATAAAAATAGCTTTTCCCCGTTTTAATGTACTTCTCAATCAATTTTACAACCATCAGTAACGTCAAAAATAATTATAACTTTAAGACCTTTGGGGGTCTATTTGGTAGTGTCTTTCGAACTTACTCAACCTACAATTTACAAAGTGGGTTTTTTAATTTAGTTGTTAATGTGAGTATTTTAAGGTCTTGTATTTTGCATTTCAATGTTTTTGGACAAAAGTGGCTACACATTTCCGCGATTAGTGTAAGTATATGTAATCACAAAGCACTTACCTGATCAATTTTATTCAGCGCTTGAGGTTCGTGGAACTCGTATAAATAAGGAATGGCTGTGTAACTTTCGAGGGTCTCCAAAAGTTTTCGTGATACATCCAGGCTGTATTTCGTTTTGTCTACAGCGTTATGTCGTGTCCACGTTTTAAAAATAACTTTTCCTTCATTATTGTCACTCATTGACTTGAAGTCAGACACTACCCAAGCCAACAGGTACGTCGACATGGGTACTGTTGTGTGGAATGTGTATTGTTTGCCGTCAGCTACCCTGATAAACACATGAGAACTTTGTCTTTAAAATACTCGTAAAAATCACACAATATTTAGAACATTAACAAAAAATGATGGTTAGAGCAACACTCGACATCTGAAAATAAAAGAAATGTTCACAAACAAAAATGTTCATAAAAATATTATTCCAAAAAAGAGAAAATATTCAAAATATCATGTCAACTATGTGTATTTTTTAATTGGATAACAAGAATAATAGAGCTTTGGTACACATTTTTTTACGAGTTGCTCATGTTTCGCAATAATTATTTTCTTTATAAAACTTACGGATAGCTGATGTCCTTGAGTGGCATATTGCTCAAAACATGATATTCAGGATAACCATTTGGTATAACAATATTGATGGTATAGTTGGCCTTATATCCTGGTTCATCAAAGCATGGAAACACTTTGCGCGCATGCGTTGGTTGAAATTGTGTAGCCAGCACTTTCCTAAAAGCGTGAGAATGATGATATTATAACTTTATTAATTTTTAAGAACTTATGAGAATTAAGTGTTTTCTCTGTGTGATACTGCACAGACTATTTAACAAGTATACGTAATATTTCATAGTTTAAACGGGTGCATCCGTGAAATGACGCATAGCTATAGAAAACACACCAAGAGCAATAAGTCAAAATTATTATGTATTTATGCTTGTCTTTAAAAGATTTGAAACGATTATTGAAGTCGAATAAAATATTTACCAACGTATCTTTTCTCTATGCTATATCTCCTCAGGCTCGAGAGTTACAAGGTCCAATGGATCTCGAGTAATATATGAGACCGAAGAAGGATAAAAGATGGGGAGAATGAATCACTCTGACTGAAAATATTGAGCTTCTTTGGTGCTACTCATATCTTACATCTACTTTTTTATTGTTGTTATTTTTAAGAGTTTCTGTATATTCAACTCATTTTAACACACCTAAGTGTTTGTGTATCAGGTCGTCATAAACAATTACAGGAGAAAGAGAACATTATTTGTTTCATGCATCAAAAGTGCTTCCTTTCAACTCTATAAAACTCTTAGAGGAATAAGAAATATCATTTCTTTACATATTCAGACAAATCAAACATTTGGTAACAATATGATCTACAACTCATTATTCTTTCACGACAACAACGATGCGATCGCATTATATGTTCTTTCTGGAGATCAATTCTTTGCTTCATTGCACATTTTTCTCTAGACAACGTACACGAGAAAGTATAATTCGTATTAGTAATTGAACTATAAAGCACTGTTGTACAAAAGAGTGAAAATTTAGCATTAAAGTGAAAATCTGGCAGATAAAAATACAGACTTGTACTTTTATAGTAATATAAATGGTAGACTCACATCTCAACCAAGTTATCCTCGCGGTAGATTGTTTGATAGAAACCAGTCATGTCGTCGCGGATTTTCCCCGTGTATTCGAACGTCAGATGGTATGTCTCGTAATTTCGAAGTGCATCACCCGCTTCGAGGGTGAGATGGTGAGTTTCGCTGTCGTAAGATACCAAGTGAGTGCACGAGAAGGAGCCTCGCAAATCACCGGCGCGCACACGCTCGATTGCATGTTGTGTCGATTCATCATCCGGCTTCAGAAGAATCCAACACGAGCGAATGTCCAGTTCCTCCGCATGCAGGACGAAGGTACTAATCCCTTCGGGCAAGCCGTAGAGATCCACATGCACAGGGAAATCAACTGTTCCCTCGAAAGTAGTGTCCTGAAAGTCGCGAACAGTGATTGTGATTTCAGCTGATGTAGGTGTGGCGTGTATTGGCAGCCGCGGACAAGAATCCACGTCTCGTTCAACACGTTTTGAAGAGGCAGCGACACCGAGAAGAAACGGTGCCAATACGAGCAGCAGTGAGAATCCGCCCACGAGCCTCATCACTGACTTGGACATCGCCAAAGCGATGTCGGCCGATGTGGTCGCGCCCGCGCATCCGCATGCGTTTAGTAGCTGCAGCTTATCGCGGGCGGGGCGCGACACCCAGGGCGCGGCCCGGCCTTCTCTCGGAGGACGTCTCGGCGTATCTGGTTTTACAACGGCCATTGCGGTAATAAATAGGCTGGTTATTGTTCTAAACTGACAGAAATAAATCTGCCTTAATGCGGGAAAGTAGACATTTTCTTCGTTAGTGGGATACCTGCTATGGTCAAACTAAAACGCTAGAGTTCTCGAGAAATAAAATTATTTTATATCAATTTTTACATTTTGTCTTCAATTTTAAAACTGATGATTGACATATTTCCCATGGAGAAAACACTGTTTAAAAATTGCGAACTTTTGATTCCCTTTTAAAAGAATTTGTTTCATTTTGAAAATGGTATTTGCAATTATTTATAGAAGTAGACTTTGACTTTTCCTCCCTATACGATTGTTCATGCAATTTTGTTCTCGAAAATCGGATATCTGTTTGAAACTATGGATGAATGGTGGATGATAGGTATAAGTGTGTGTCACGGAAAACTCATTTCAGATTAGTAACTTTTGAGCTGAAGCTCCATAAATATGTCAGAGTTAAAATTTAGTTGTACCTGGAAATAATTATCATATTTTTATTATGGGAGAACTTTACATGAAGCCCTTGAGCCGTTTTGAAACTTTTTTGAAAAATGTTTCCTTTTTTTCTTCAAACGTTTAGCTCGAATAGACGAATGGATTAGTAAAAATGGTATAGTTACAATTTTAATTAAAACTTCCATAATTTCAATATAAAAAAATGAGCGGATAAAAATACAAATAAAATTATGAAACTTTGAAAAGTAGTTCTGAGGCTGAGATCGCTCAGGTGAATGTGCCTTAGTAGTCTCTGTTGGAATTGCGGTGGATCTTGATTGTGTGAATCTCCGCCTTATGGTGAGTGCTGTGGACATTTGCTGCGAATCTCTTTCCAACAGTATATCACCTAATTAACCTCTAATTCTTCTATTTGTGGAAAGTTACGTCTGGAAGTGGACCTGGGGATCCTGGGACATTTTGTTACTCATTTGTTACAATCTGGAAAACTTAATTCAAATTGGACTTTACTAGTATTATAAGAGTATATTCTAAACCCAATAAATTTATCCTCCTTTAATTCCTTCCTTATTTTTCGGAAAAGCCTAATAGATAGTATTCAAATAGTTAAATGAAATTTTTGTTAATTTTTTAAACAAATTATTGATAGTTTAAATTTTTTTAAAAAAAAATACGCTTTTTTGTACATAGACGGGCTACATTTGAGTTATAATTTGATTTTTTGAGTTAAATTTGTTTGAAAAGAGAAAACCAATTTCAAAGAATACTTGTATTTAAAAAGAAATGGGTTATGTTCACAGCATTTAACACTAGTCCACAGTCATTGACTACATTTTTAAGCATTATTTTCAGACAGGTGAGTTCTCAAGGCAATTTGGTTTTCAAGTGAAAACTGATGGCATATATAAAAAGCATTAATTGGTCTTCTCTAAAATTTTATATTTTGGCCGTGGCCCCTTTTAAGAAATAGCTCTTTTAAGAAATAACTCTTCTGTTCTTTAATTTACTCATTCAGAATTATTTATTTAATTAATAAGAGTGTCTTCCCATTTATATTTTTCCGTGAATAAGGCTGACGGATAGAGAAGAGTGAAGTTATCATCGAATTTCATCATTCAAGCAAGGCGCCACTTGACGCGAGAGTAGTTCGATATCTGACAATTCGCCGCATCTGTTTCACGGCGCCGCCACACCGCTGCGCTCAGTATCTGCAAACTTCACACTCCACTCGAAGTTAGTTAGTGAAGTGCTCAATAGATAGTGCTGTAAGGCAATTACCTTCGATTTAATGTTAAAAGATCTTTCAGATGGAAGAAAATATTAAGAAATATTACGATAAAGATAGGATGGATTATAGTGAATAATGTATCTAGGTAATTTTCGATGTAATTGGAATGCAGAAATATTTCTTTGTCAATAATTTAGAATATACACATTCCAACATTTCTACATTAAATATTTATGGGTTTAATCCAAATATTGTATGCATTTTTCTGAAGGACTCTTCCTGGGTATCCTTAGTTGTTATTGTTTATATTGTAAATATTACTGTCTTCTACCATTGTTCATGCATGATGAAATGTGATTACAACAAAATTGTATACTATGTATCATAAAAATCCTGCAAAGACATAGTAATGTAAACAAGGAAATAAAACCTATTTAAAAAAAACTCGTACTTTTATATGTAATCATTTTCAATATTTATTTTTAAGTAACTTATTTATTTATAATACTGGTTTATTTAGGGAGATATTGTGCTGTAATGTATTATAATGAATGGTCTGAATAAGAAAATGTTGTAAATAAGTACGCTGGATGTTTGAACAAGTAATAATAATAATAATAATAATAATATAATAATAATAATAATAATAATGTTTATAGCAATAAGAATTTTCATTCAGAAAAAATTGAGCTTTCTTCTCACCAAAATTTCGAGATATTTGCTTTGTATGAAAAGTGGTGGTCCCTAGATCTATCTATGTATTACAATAAATAAAATGAACGCTTTTCTGTCCTCATTGATGTATTACGCCGCCGTTGTGAATTGGAAGTACCGTTGGTCGATAGCAGATGCAAGCATGTAAGTGTGCGGTTATAGTAAGAAAGGTGAAGATCAAGTTCTTTTGTAAATCGCGTGCTTTAAACGCAAAATTAGTTAGTGTTTGTAAACACGATGTACAGTAATCGTTTAAGAGATGTTTCCATTTAAAAATAATTTTCAGTGATGATAACGATTATATTTGAAGCATTTCCTTTCACTTTCTCACTATGGAGTAGAGAGAAAGTTATGTAATGCTGCGCGAAAAACAGTGAATTTTCCGGCAGAAAAACTCTTAGTGCCGGGCCCTGGTAACGAAAAAGTGAATAAATTCAGTTCCTAAATTTTAAAAAATCCTATAACACGTGGTGTAGCCAGAATCCATGTTTTGTGGGTTCTTGGTAGAGAAAAATTGATTGACGACAAAACGTCTGTTTGTCAGTCTCTGTATCTGTCCGTCTGTGACCAAAGTTAGCTAACTAAGCAGTTCAGCCAATTTTCTCGAAAATTGATATTCTCCAATCGATCTGGCTGATGTTGCGGCCCCTTGAATTTGAAACCTATCTTGTAATTTTGGGACTACTTTACATGAAGCCCCTGCGACATTTTCTAAATTTTCAAAAGAATGGCTCCATTGTTTTTGATTAAATTTTGTTGTTGGATTGTGTAAAGGTCGTTTAAGAGAATGGTGTACGAGGGTCTCATGTCCGTTAGAAACCCTTATCATTCGAAAATTGCAAAAGTTCAATATTTTTTGGCGTTTTGCTACAACTACAATTATGAAGATTAAGATTTTTTCCTTTAATGAAATTTGTTCCTTAAGATAGATTTTGAAATAAGGTCATGTTCAATTTTTCGAAAATTTCAGTACTTTTTGCTTAATTTTGCGTGAAAATACGGGCGAGAAAGTACGTGCTGTTTTAGCATCACTTGTTTGAAGTAAAGTGGATAGAACGAGTACTGCTGTAGTCCACTATGTTCAGATCTTGGTCAATATAAAATATTTTGTTTACATTTTTTAAAACTTGTTTACCTCTGTGATTACAGTGAATGGTGGTTTATTGTTCCAGAATTTGCAAAGAATTTGCGTTCTTCATTTCATCACGTATAGAAGAAATGCAACATTTTTGGGTGGGGGGTTCGGTTTCCAAATAATGCGTATGTGGTACTTTTCTCTCGCACTTTTTTACAGTTCTTCCATTTGTGTAATGTAATTGCAAGGGTTTGGCTTCTAAAAATACTTTTTGAAATTAATTCTCACATTTGTAGAAGCTGCCTGGACATATAATAAAAATATCAAAAACTATTGAAAGAGTTTCCTTGGCCTTTAACAGTTCGAAATTTTTTCGTTGATGTATTATAACAATCACATCTTAGACCATATTTAGGGGAATGGGGAGTAATATAATCGAGAGAGATTGATTTATTATCTTATGACAACATGCGTTATTTTATTTGAGAACTATATTAATAGTCCCATACTTGAGCAGCTAATAAAGAGAGGACTCTAATCTTGATTCAATTTATCTGAAATAATTTACGACGGCTATCTGTAGATATCTACAATATACCCAATAATAAGCCACATGGTTTTGATAATTGTGGAATGTGAACATGCAAATCCTGCATGTGTGTATGTTTGCATATCAATTGTATAGAGAAAATGGTGTGTATGTTATTTACGTTATTGAAAACTATTTTCTTTCTTATTTGAGATGCTTGTATATAATAAAATATTGTAATTGGGGTAGAGAACTTTGTTAATATACCTTTCTTCAACATTATTAAAAAAATATGTATTATACATTGATAAAAACATTACCAATTAAAACGATACAACGAAAGTCTTGAAAAATTAATGGTCTTACAAAAGTAATTTTACTGACATTCGATGATGATTCGATCATCGATGATTCGATTCATTGATGATTTAGTACCCAAATTTCCTTGTACTTAGATCTCTACTATTTCAGTTGACTCTAGAAACAATAATATGACCCACATTACAAATTGTCAGAAGGAGTTAGAAGAAAAGGGAAAGTGGTGAGTGAAATTGTTTATAAGCTTAAGGACCTATAATAAGTTCTTCCATAATTTGAAGATAAAGAAGCTAGGGAAAGCTTTGGGAAAATAAGGAATGAATGTAGAGCTGAGACAAGTAGTATAGATCGTTTATGAAATAACCAGTAGCAGGATGAAAACTCAGTAGAAAATTCTGGGTAGCAAAAGGGCTCAGGGAAGCATGTCCACTAAATCCAATATTATTTACAATGTACCACGCAGAAATGCACATGAAAAGAAAGGGGCAAGAGGGGTGGAGTGTACATAGGAAGAAGGAAAACATGGGCCATTGCTTACGTGGAAGATATGTTGCCCCTAGCAGAGAATGAGAAGGGAATGAAAAACACGAGGAAGACTGGAAAGATTTCTAGCTAGACGAACTAAGAAATTGAATACGAAGTAGAGCAAAGTAATGATGTTTAGAAGAGGAGGAAAGAGTACGCAAAAAGACGGATACAGACAGGTGAAACGATTGATTGATTGGTGATTCCCGGCGCGTCAACTGCCAAGGTCATTATTCCCGTAAGTGTAGGGCATGTTTTTGATCGCGTGAGGTGGAGGTGATCTTGCTTCGCTGAATGGCGAGATCAGGCACCGACCTACGTCGGCTTGCGGAAATGTCCCCCAATCAGGTGACCCTCACCTGCTTCACACGGCCCCGTTCGGGACAAGTTCTAAGCTTCCGACCGGTCTCCCGACATGTGTGGTAGTGCATGTGAGTGTGTCTGTAAGTAAGGGGTAAGGTAAGCAAAGGAAAGGAAGGAAAGATCGCGAGAATTTGAAGGTAAAAGGAAGTGTAAAAGGAAATATGGGGAGGAAAGAGGGTGTAGAGGAGGAGGATAATACAAAAAAGGCAACATTGTCTTAGAATCAAGAAGTTAGAAAGTAGATAGTTAGAAATCGGTAAGAGAGGTGAGAGAAGAAGAAAGAATGAAACTTGGTTCATAATAAAAAATATACGTAGATCATAATGATAAGTCGACGCGCTTTCGCCGCCGACGCTGCCGCTGCAATATACATTCAAAGTTAAGTGGGAAATAGCGCATCTACATGTTTATTTATAATGATTTTTATTCATATTAAAGTTTTGTATCTAGTTCGATCTAAGAAATCATGTTTATTCTTCAGAAAAAAATGTGACACAATATCACACATAGTAAATTTAATTTTTAATTAATTTTAAAAAATCGCTCTATGTATGTGCTTAAATCTTCAGAGTATGATGTATAAGGTCCGGTATCTGTGACATACAACAACAGTTGTCAAGCTCCTAGTGACCATACACTGAACAGCTACCCGGGAACAATGGAAATACATTATAATAATCATTTTATTGTTGTAACTCAAATATTACTTGAACTAAAATGGTAATGAGATTTGTAATTAATGCTAGATGAATAAAATAAATGAGTTTTATCGGTTAGTTGTTTATATCATATTAATATTGTATATTATTAAGTTTATAGATAATCTATAGTTTTCGTATACGTACGTATTTACTAGTAATATCGCATAAAGAATTATGTAATCTTTAAAATCAGTTTAGATTTAACAGAATAAACGTTTTATTCGACAAAGCGTTTGTTTCAAACTCTCGCTGAGTCCGCCTTAGTTTCCTGTCTTGTCTTTCTATCTTTGTCTCTTATCTGTCTCTGTCTGTCTTTCTGTCTCTGTTGTCTTTTGTTGTCTCTGTCTGCTCTTGTCTGTCTCTGTCTGTCTCTGTCTGATCTTGTTTCTGAATTCTTGTCTGTCTCTGTCTTCTCTTTGTCTCTGCGTGTCTTCTGTCTAACTCTCTGTCTGTCTCTCTCTCTCTGTCTCTCTCTGTCTGTCTCTCTCTGTCTGTCTCTGTCTGTCTGTCTCTGTCTGTCTGTCTGTCTCTGTCTGTCTCTGTCTGTCTGTCCAAAGCTTTGCGATCTTGAAAACATATTCTTTAAAATTCAGTTTTTCATTAATAATTCTGAATTTTTAAAAAATTGAAAATTTTGAAATATTTTCTGCTTATTCCTACTATTACAAAATTGAAGATAGAGAATTTTCCTTCAAATAAAATTCTTTCTCCATAGTTCCTTCATTAAGGCCATGAGCATTTTTTGAACATTTTAGTACTTTTCGCGCACTATTGCGTGCTGTAAGTGCAATATTAAAAAATATCAAAAACGAGATTTTCACGGGAAATGGTTCCAAAATTTTTCTGTACAATTTTGGTCAGAATAGGACTCTATAACATGACAAACCATATTCCTCTTTCCTGTTATTTTCTTTCAAAAATTACATAAATGTATTTTTACTTTTTCGTATACGTACGTATGTATTATACGGTGTAATATACATAGTAGACAGAGAAAGTTTGGGGGTAATTTATAAATCATGCCTCCCGGACATTTTCAAAACTTTCCCCAAAACTTTCTTTAAATTTCTTGTAAGAAGAAAGTAAAATACACTTATAAAGGTGACATAGGTCCTATTTTCACCGTTTACTCTCAATTTTCGAAAATGGCAAAAGTTTGAATTTCTTCGGCGTCTTCCTACAACTACCACATTGAAGATGGAGATTTTTCCTTCAAAAGAAATGTGTCCATAATTAGTTCTTTCATTTAGGTCATGCACATTTTTTGAAAAAAATTGCAATTTTCTCATCACATGGCGTGCAATATATGTATTTTTTTTAAATACAAAAAACAGATTTTCTCAAAAAGGTTCCAATTTTTTTCTTTAAACGTTTGGTTGGGATAATGCTAAATGCACTCTGTAAGATTTCATAAACGCCTTATTGCTCTATCCTTTTGTTTTTTCAAAATTTACAAAAATGTAACTTGTCTTGTGTCTCACGTCCCTCATATTCACATTACTGGCTATTAGTTAAAGTTATTGAACTTGTGTTCATATTGATTTAAATAATGTTAAATAACATTTCTCCAAAACTTAACAGTTTTTTGTAAAAATGAGCTCAAAACCAACACGTTTTCAGAAACACTCAAATGTCATTTTCTCAACAATTGTTCAAAATTTTTTCTTCAAACTTTTCCAAAGGATAGTGCAAAGTGCACTGTTTAATATGACTTTAAGTTAATTTTGGTGTATTCTTTTGTTTTTTAAAAATTACACAAATGTAATTTTTAAAATATATCTCGCGCCGTTAATATGCATATTTTCAAGGTTTTATATACATACATTATTTAATTTGTGAGTGGATGTGCTTCAAATGACATCAAATGAAGTTTTTCGAAAACGCCCAGATTCCTGTTAAAGAGCTTCAAATTTCGCATTATTGTAACGCGTAAACGCCATTTCCTTAAAAACGACTCTAAGTTTTTAAATGTAAATTGCCATTTAGGACGAGGTTTTACTCTTCTTTAATTTTCTTAAAGTAATATTTCGGTTCTCCAATTAGGAAACCGAAAAATTGAGAAAATGTTAAAAAGTGTATTTGGGCGGCGATAGATGGCAGTGATACATTTCCAGTGATTTGTATAGATTTACATTTGAGAATGAAGGTGCTTCAAATTACTGTCAATGAAGTTTCTGGAAAATTCAGAAATTTTCTGTGTAATAGAGCTTCAAATTTCGCATTGTAGTAATGCCTAAAATATTTTCTTAACGTCTTTTAACGAAATTTCTTTAATGTGCATGTTTTCTATTATTTATATTTAAATATTTGCCTACCATTACGGAATAGAAAAATTGAGAAAAAATGTATTTTCAAATGTGATAGATGGCAGCTGGCAAGAGGATGGGGCAAGGCTGTAAATCTAGCCCAGGCGAAAGAAATTAGAAAACTAACTAGTACGAGAAATCTTGCATTCTGTACACACTTTTTTTCATTTTGTAGTTTAGATTCTCGATAAGGTATTCACTTTAATTTTTAATATTTTTACAAGAAGGAAATATGTCAGCTTTTAAATTATCCTGTCATTACAATACTCATTCAAATGATGCTAAAGAAAAACTCTTGTCATCTCTTTGACAATCAAGATGAGAAAATGCACTTATCGCGATGCACTCGTGCTGTATTATCTACGCACATGCTGTCATCAACAAAAAAATGAATAAGCGTTCGAGTCCGCGAACTATAGATGTGACTGAGCACGCTACAAATTATCAGCGAACGAAGATCAGTCGAGAGTCGGAGCAAGATAAAGCGGTCGCGTGTACGAATGGCACAAGATGCTGCAAACTGTTGGGATTACATGGCGACGCTGAGATCCAGATAATGAATCACACGCTGTTCACTGTCGGACAATTAGAAGTTCAGACATAAATTACAATCTACAAAATCTACATAAATTACAAATTACAATCTACAATGGATAATTTATTGCTTTACTGATTAAAAATATTGTATCACCATTTTTATGTTAGAATTGTTACGGTATGGTGTAATTTATGAGCTAATCTTCCCTATGCAGAAAAAGCTATACATATTCTCCCTCGTTATAACGTTATTCTTGAGTGGAAGTGTCTATTGTTTTATTAATATTTACGAGCTAGAGATAGTTTTTGTCTCTTTTATTATGTTTATGACATCGTACAAGTTTGTACATACTAATGTTCAAATCTTTATTTAAAATGGCAGAAATATGTTGGAGGTGATGGAACTTTTATTCGCATACATAGATGCAAAAGCAATTCGCATCATAGTTTCCAGAAAAACAAAAATATTATCTTCGACGTCTCCATAAGTGAGAATCGACAGCTGGAGTGACTGGAGTTCTTGGTGGAGGCTAGAAACATCCACCGAGCCCCGAATTTTTAGGCGGAACTCACGTCGTTAGCTCCAAGGTGCAGTGAACAGGCGGTACTGAGCACATGGTTACTCGGACGTGTACGGTAACCACCCGGTTTGGCCTCGACACGCCGACATTTGAAGCAGAATTGGGGACACGACTTGTTCCTATTCCCACATAATTACGTCCGGCGAGGAACTTGCAATTTCAGTTCAGGTTGCTCTGGATTCCGGTAATACTCACATCGTGAGCGTCAAGATGGATGCAATGAGGAGACGAGTAGGAGTGACCGGGCGTCGGTCTGGGTGGCCCCTAGACGGGCACTTGGCTTCGTTGTAGCAGTGCTCGATACTCACGGGTTATTGAATACGTCCCGGCGCAATGTGAGCGGCACTTAATTAGACTCCAGTATTAGTCGGACAGGCTTAATTGAGGAGGTGCCCCGGTGGGGTGCTGCGATCCGGTCCAAGAAGTAGTTGTACGTCCGCGGGGAGATGAGAATAAAGGCTAAAGAACGTAGGTACCTACTTTGGAGTGTAAAACCCTTCTGATATGACAATAATGTGTAGGGTAATTTGCCCATGCGGGAAGTCCATCTACAAGATAAAGAAAACAAAATTGCTTACAAACTTATTGTCGTTATGATAGAAATAGTAATATTATTATTATTATTATTATTATTATTATTATTATTAATGATAATAATAATAGTCAGATGTAACAATTGCTCAGTTCGAGAATGCAGACTGTGACGCAAATGAAGATCAAGATTTCCCATCACAAAGTAAAAAGAAGAACAATTCAAAATACAACGGGAAGACATCTGAGTTTTCTATTACTCACAATGATTCACTTGTCGTATTTCTTGAAGAGATAGATCAAGGGAAGGACACTGTCAATGGCATAAAGGAGAAGATTCAAAATTTAACTCTAAGAAGAGCCTTTGTATGTGCAGATTTAACAGTAGACGAAGAAACAGAAGAGCTATAAATCGACGGGTCTCTGCATAATGATCTGTACAAATACGAAGCAAGTGAATTATTATACCGCAAACAATGGAAATCGCGTTTCCGAAAGCGTAATACGACACGCCTGTGTACCCCTGAACAAAAACGCCCCGCTCCGACCAACCTTCCCCTTCATGCGACCTCACTTGGCCTGAGGACAATTCCAGAGGAGGAGGAGGAGGAGGAGGAGAAGAGGGACGACCAAGTAGTCCAACCAAAGGTGTGGGAACTGCCTCATGCGCGCCTTCGCCGCCTCCGTCACCGCCGACACCGCCCCGACCCCGCACGCCACTCTGGCAATGCCTGCTGCTGGGCGTGTACTGCGAGGGTCTGGAGGCGAGTAGGAACAGTTGCTCCCCTCGCCTCAAGTTTTGGAAAATATGAATTCCAAGATGCCATTTATCACTCCCACACAAGATGTATTTTCATGAAAGAAAAAAGTAAATAGTAACTTACAGTTCAATAAAATGAAATCTGCGGTAATCAATGGAAACTAAACTCCATTCTTTCTTTATGATTAGCAAACTTCTGCATAGTTTTTTTCGGAAAATGAATGTGTGGGTCATATGTTCTCAAGCAGTGATGATTCAATAGACTAAAGTGGATAATCATTTTTCACAATTCTGTTTGACATAGGATTTTAAAATTTTAACGCTACGGTAATTTATACTGACAAATCCCACCATTTAAAATAATGATGAATTGTGGTAATTTACGAGTAAATATTTTTTTTATTAACACAATGAAAATTTACAATCTATTTCAATTCGAAATAATAAGTAAATATGATAATTCAAAATAAAAGATCAATGAAACAATAAATTACAGAAAAGTCCCCCATTGGTACTTTTCAGGATCAATATACAAAGACTATAACGTAAAAGAGAAAAAAATAGAATAATAAGAACACAAAACGAGTAAATATGAGATTCCTTGTTCGCTCCCATCTGCTCTCTGGCGGGGAGTGCTGCAATAACGAGGCAGGCGAGGCCTGGCCTTGAAGCAAAGGAGGGGGAGTATCGTCATCTATCCCCAGCTACCTGGATTTAGTACATTATCTGCTACGCTTCCCGCCTGCCGCCTTCCGCTGAACCAAATAATTAAGATGCGCGCCCAGCTACAATCCCCAGCGTAGATTTCACAGCTGGGGTGGAGTAGCGGGCCGGCGCATAGATCGCAGTAGAATATACTGTGGGTGCAATATTTTTGGTCAAGTAGTCAATATTTTTTGGTCAAGTCCAGCAGTGCTGGAGTTGCTGGGGTTGAATGCACGCCACTGCTTCCAAAAAAGATGTTGCCCGATTACATCCCGAACGACTATCCTCGTGAGTACAAGAAAACGTTTGCTTATATATTGATGCCTCGAAGATTACCTTTTCGCTTTCATGTATGAAGAACATGAAAGAGGAAAATAATAGAAGGCTCCTTTTGAGATTGGCCATTGTTCGAATCTTGCTGTGTTGGAATAAACAGTATTGAATATTCTTAATTTATTGAAACTACCACGTATATTACAAGGTGTGATATACGCTTGAAGGAGGAACAAAAAGGCCATGGTGTCCTCTAGAATCGTACAGAATTAAAATAACTATGTTTTATTAGATATTGTCCAGTTTTGGAGATTATTCCACCTATGTTCGAGAACCTCTATTTCCGTTGCTCATACATGGATCTCAACTAAATTGTTTTCTCCGTCCCTGTCCTTATACACTGGCCAGGATGCAAACTGGTTATACTTTTGAGGTAAGAAGTAATTTTAAAAGAGGTCCATCTTCGCATCATTTGTGATCATGTTGTCGTTTGTCTCAATTCATGTTTGACAAGATGACGCATTCTACTTCACTGATAGAAAAAAAACAGAATTTCCTTTTTGAGGTAGCCAAAAGTGAAAATGGAACTAGGAGGCGGGTAGAAGGGAATCCCGACTGCGCGATGCATTTGGGTGATCCCCATTCCTGGGCTGCATTTGTCTCAGATCGCATCATGTGTTGTTTGACAACAGCGCATTCTCGGCACGCTTCACCAGAGTGATAGAGTAATGGTTTCTTTCCTCTTCACAGCGATTTCAAATTTTGGTTGCAAAGATGAAAGCAATGTTAGTACTATATGATTTTGGTAAATGTTGCCTTACATTAATTTTTACCAAGAGACCCATTCCCTCAGCTTCTGACCGATTTTAAAAATCGTAATACATCAAAATCAATTTTGTGAAATTCGATTGCGTACTAAATATAATCTTAAAGAGTCTATCTGGAAATCCTGAGAAGTCAAGGAAAAAAGGACGAATGATTAAAAAACAATTCGATGTAAAGTATAGAAGATTAAAAACTAAATATAGGAATTAATGACTGGTATAAGAAAAGTTAAAACAAATACTTTTCAAAAAGAAAATATATTTTAACAGTACAGAGATGAGTTCAGCATACAGTACTAGTAAGATAAGAACAATATTCAGTATTTTGTTTGTTACTGTTACTATTACGTGTATCTCTCGAGTGAAATTAAGTTGTTTTCTTTTTCTGCGTTGTAGTTGGTACAGGAGTACATTTTACACTAGTTCTTATTAAATTTTATCACTTTCGATTTGCGTGTTTTGTTCTAGTAATATTGAGAAACTTTTATGTAACATCGTTGGTCTTGTCAACTAATTTCTTGTTTTATTAAACTTTGAATACAGTCATCTTGGAGAGTTATCTTAGATATCACAACATAGTCGGCTGTGCAAGTCATTAAATGACTTACAGTTATTAAAACTAACTAAAATGTTCATTTAGTCTTAATTGTATGTCTTGCTCGAATGAGTGTATGTCGCTCAAGGACATCCAATATTGTTTTCTCGTTTTCTTTCAACCATTCCAGATTTTCATCCACAGTTTCCAGAGCAGCGTCCGTTACTGCTTTGCCTAGGTTATTTTCGTGCCGCTTCAGAAAATTCTCCAACTGCAAGAAAAATAGTTTTGTAATCTACAATTAATATTTCAGCCTTTTCAGAATGGGGTTACAATTAATTTTTCAGCCTTTTCAGAATGGGGTTAAACTCTACTAAATATGGTATAACTGTACAAGTCATATTTATTAGCTGTTTGAGATTTTAGTAAAGACTTTCGTGAGAGAGAGAAGCGTTTCTTATAAAGATAAGACAAGATTTTGATATCACATTCAAATGTTACCTTCTCTCTCTGCTCCTCAGTTGTCAGACGCCCAGCAATTCCCACCACGATGTTGCTTATGGCACCCATTGATCCGTAGCTACAACAGATAAAAACTTATAGGAAACATCCGCTTAGGTGAGAAATACAGTTTATGGCGTAGTCCCATTCTCATTGGCTGTGAATAAGACTACTATTTTCAAATAAAAAGAAAACACTTGCTTTAATTTTATCATTTTTAACGAATATTCAAATGTTTTTCAAATTAAAAGTAAAATTGGCTCAGCTTAAACAAAATGTATAGACCTTTCAAAACAATCATATTTTAAATGTAATGATCATGTAATAGAATTGAATACTAATTTAAATACACGATAATTAGCGACTTTAAAAAAGTCTTCATCAGTTCAATTAGTCAATATCAATCTACTGCGTACGTTTTTATGAAAAAAATGTTTAAGATGAGCTGAGGAAGATTTCGTTTCGGCACAGCAGCTTACCGAAAGTTTCTTTTGTTTTAAAATGTCCAGATGGTTGTGCTTATGATGAATGAAATTGTGAAGCAGAATCCCAATACTGACCACAACAAAATACTCTTTTTCAAATACAAACAACGACAAACAATTGATGGAATTAACTTGATGGAATTAATTGCGAACTATGACAGCTTTCTATCGCACGCGGAGCTGTGATCTCATGTGACCGCCAGCCCTCATAGGCTCATTATACTGTGCGACTATTTTATTAGTTTGCCGCGAACATGGAAACGGCCAATGGGACCACACTCGGCCAATGGGACCACACTCGCCGTAAACGGTGCGCTGAACTCTCCTAGGAACGCTGCGGACAGGACGGTCTCAATATCTCGTAGTGTAAAGGGCATGCTTTCCAGTCTTAATGAATAGTCAATTTGTAATGGCACGTTCGACGTTTTCTTAATCAGAAAGTGTTTTGTGTATGACACGTAAAATGTCTCAATACGTGTTGTGCATTGTGTCCTGGCGCGATTCTTTCAAACGTTGACAAATGAAAAGCGTAATTACGGTCAGCTTCAACTGGACTCCGCAACCGCACTGCTTCCTTAAGGTTTTACATCCCGTTTTTGGAGACAGAATGATTACCCCTTGTTTGTGGCCAGCACGCTAAGGCAGAAATCTGACTCTGTGCGATTTCTTTCTTTGGGTGTTCCTGAAAGAACGCATATTTGCTATAAATCCTCACACGGAAGAAGAATTAAGACACAATATACAGGAACCCAACAGGACATTTTTACCGAGTGAACCAGAACGTATTTAGATGTCAAGAATGTATCAGAGCAGCGGAGAGTACTTCCTGAATCTTCTATAACGTGAGTACAATTTAAAATTTCCAAAAGCGAAAAGCCAACTTTACTCTTCGGAGATTCTATCGACCGCCCAGTCTCGATTTCCTCAGCATCCGCGCCCTCATTCGCCGAGTCCAAATCCCTGCGCGACTGGCATATTTATAAAATGGTCGCCGTGTGCAATTCGGCATCGCTTGCTGCAGTTCGATGTCGTGGCATCACAGGAGGCACATGCAGTTTCTCAGAGCGACCGCACGCGTTTTCGGCAGCCCGTACAGTCGCAGGATTCAGTCTTGGACTAATACGTACAGAAACTAGTGAGTTACCTAACATAGTAATGCGCTGATCAGCTTGATTTTACAATTGGAAGGTACCTATTACTGGTCACATCAAAGGAACAATTCTATCTAATGTTATTTTTATTACGAAAGTCCAAAATGAACAATATTTCATCCAGTCTGAACTACCGTCTGAGAAATTGTAAGTTAGGAGTGGTTAGATTTTCAAGAATATCAATTTATCCTCTCATTACCTAAATTCAGAAAAACATGTGAAATCCAATAAATGTAAATGAAGGGGCGCGTAAATTCTGGTTAATGATATGAGGCGGTGTGTCTTTAATATATTGTTAGAAGCAAAAACGTGTTCATGTTGCATTTTCGTTAACGTTACGTCAAAAGAGAACCCTAAAATCTGAAAAGTACTCCTGCACTGCATAGAAAATTGAATAATATAAGACTGAAAAAATAAATGACGATATTGAGAGATATTTTGAATAACGATCAATGATTATTTGAATTATTCTCTGAAAAATGAGAATTGCGGTGCAATTATTTTCATGACTGGAAGAAATTGAAAAATTACTAAAACCATTTTCAAGAGGCATATAGGATGGTATACCCCAGTTGTCAAAGCTGTCAAGGAAATATTTATTACTACTGTAATGGGGGACACGCTGAAGTTGCGTAATAGTAGCTTCGGGGGTGTAAGGATTAGGCGGAAGAGCAGATGGGCTGTCTCACCACGTAAAATAAGGCCTCATTTGAACTGAATTTTCAAATTATGAACGCAATTTAAATTGCTCTTGTGGTAAATGAAATTATCGTTATTATCATCATTAGTGATTAAAAAACTTACTATTGCAGCACTTTGTCGAAATTGTTGTCTAGAAAGTCCAACGCCACTTCCACACCTTGTGAATTGCTATACACATTCGTAAAAACACTAGATGCATCTTGTCTGCGAATGAACGTGTCCTGGATGGAATACTCGAGCAACCTGCAAATACGATGCAAGTTATGAAATAAATTAAGCAAATTTAGGAAATATCAAACAATTTTCGCTCGAAAATTGTATAATGCTCTCATTATTTGATACGAATTGATAAATTAATGAACAATTGAAGGATGCATTTTTATGGCCAACGATCACTTACTCCGTGAGTCTCTTCTCGTCCTGGGAACAAGAAAGACCAAACATGAGGAGCGCGCGCTCAGAGCTGTCCTTGTTCGCCTTGTACTCCTCTAACAGATCGTGCCAATAATCACTCGATGAATGCCGAATGCCGTAGCAGTATACGACGCTGCGAAGGTCTGCCGGCACCCTAAGTAGTAAAGAGAAAATGCAAAGTATTAACATTTGCATTATTTTAATAATTAATATAACGTAATTGCAATAGTTCTTCCACAATTCGATATTTCATCAGAGTAATTACATTTTAAAAGCGTTTCCGAAGCAGGATTGACACATTATTGAATTTTCAATTTTACTTCATCTCAAGAATATAAAGCATGAAATGAAAATATTCTGCAAATAAAAGTATCCAAAGTTTTTAATGACAATAATTTATTTCAGCAATTGCTCAACGTTTCGTAACTGGTTTTGTTACATCATCAGGAGCTTATTGAGGGAACTACTATCTCATTGAATACCTATGCAGTAGAACCATCGAGGAAACATTAACTCACTCAGTTGATATCACATAACTAACAGTTACAAACAGACACTCCATTCCAAGGAATGAATCTCATTCCAAGGAATGAATTCATTCCTTGGAATGGAGTGTCTATTTGTAACTGTTACTGTTAACTTTTACTGTAACTGTTACTGTTAACTGTCTCTTAACTGCAGAGGTATTCAGTGAGATAGTAGTTCCCTAAATAAGCACCTGATGATGTAACAAAACCAGTTACGAAACGTTGTGCAATTGCTGAAATAAATGATTGTTATTAAAAACTTTGGATACTTTTATTTGCAAACATATATTGACAATCAAGAAGAAATATTGATTGAAAATATTCTGAATTGATAAATGGAAAAATTGTATAAATATTCCCTTAAGAATTTTCTTACAGTATACGCCTATCCAGGAAGTTGTGTAGAGAGTCCCGAGCAGCAGTGGTGCAATGAGTGTGCTGCAGAGAACACGCCCATGCTGACACTCGGTTGAGAAGTAACTTGTCGATGTGATTATCTCGATCTTCAAAATTAAAGTGAAGGTACAGCTCTTCAAGAAGATTAAGAACGTAATTCTGCAACAGGTGAAAATGATTTGCTGATGTAACCGAAAACAGTCGTTGCATTTTAAAAGAAAGTACACCTAAATGTTTTCGATTTGAAGGAAAATACTCGTAACATAATCGTAGAGCGTTTTGGAAAGAACAACTTTCATTTTGATAACCACATTTCATGTCAGTGATGATCATAAGAACAAAATGAAGCAAAATAGTTCTCATTCTTATAACCTCAACAATAATCGAATACTTTTTCATCTGATATTGACTTTAAATTTAATTTCAATTTAAGGGGAATGAAAATACTTAAGGTTACAGGGAATTGTTAATATTATTTAGTTATTATTTCGTTGCGAAGGGTAAATTACATTGGTTTTTCCACACGTATTATTGGAACACATATCTTTCCACTTTTTCTTTACAAAATATTTGTATATTTACCACAGTTACAAAGCAAAGTTAGTCCAATACATTTTAAAACAAAAAAAATGTGTCAAAGAGTTGATAAGTGCAACTGATGAACCTCTTTGTCCTAAATCGTTTGTTGAAAATTCCATCTCATTATCTTGAATTGTTTGGACAAAATCGAGGTGGACTCTATTTTTACTAACCCTGTACACACACTCACGCCAATGATGTTAGGATAAATATTCACATTCCTTTTTTTAAGGACGTTAAATTCTCCATTTATTTCCGGTGTTTTAAACTTATTTAATAGACAGATGTGAAAAACCATTATAGCTTCCACCGTCCTCGTACCTGGAAAACGGTGTATCTGGCATTCTCAATTAGCATCCGCTGTAGGTAAGAGAAGGCGGCAAGTGCCGCTGTCCACGGAACGTAGTCAGTTTCGCGTTCCAGGTAGTCCGCGAGGTCGAAGGCGACGGCGTAGTCCAACTGCCCCGCGCGCGCCAGGTTGAAGGCGTCGTCCAGCAGCTGCGCGCGGTTCAGCACGTGGATGCCGTCCAGCGGGTTGCTGGCGTCCTTCAAATAGTCGGACAGCAGCCTCCAGTTTGTGTCATCGTATTTCACACGGTAATATCCTAGAATAACGAATGTACAACAATAAAAATTGTGATAACCGAAAACAAATATGAATTTGTATTTTTCTGAAGTTAATACTTTCTGTCAATTAGCTCCACAAAAGAATTGTAAATGAACTGTGAACATGATATTGTGCTAGAAAGGTTTTTAGTCGTATGTTTTCAATCACCTGTGGAGACTACAATTTCACGGTTTTTCTTATTGGGAAGTGTTAATTTATTGCAATAACAATGTATGTATTATTTAACAACCTTTAGGAGATGAGACTTTCAAATATAGTATTTTTGTGCATCTTTAATCCACATGCACAACTAAAATAGACTTTTCCATCGCTACGTGGATACTTCTTTGCGTTTATTGAAGTCAATAGAGGGTTGAAGGCTACTTATTAGGCCTCCATTAATAATCTTTGTTTAAAAATCTCTCACACAAACACATTTTTTATTCTAATTGTTGTAAGAATTGAAGAAGTTAATGCCTGAACATGAGTACTGAAAATATCTCAGAAACTCTCAAAATTTAATTAACAGTTAATTACCCAATCAAAATTATGCGAAGTTTATAGCCATATTTTCTCAAAACTCGTGCTATGCTGATAACTGTATTTTTTCAGTTGAACAAAATATTTCCACCCCAATACACGAAAAAGTGAAGGTGATGACAAATATAATATATTAGTTTAATCTTTTAAAACACTGTAACTGAAATTGGAATAAAATACATATTGAAATAAAGATTTATGTAAAAGTAACTTATTAAGAATTCTAAACCTTTCAGAGAATTTATGTGTAGCAAACTTTACTGCCCGTGTCTAACTGTATCTCTGTAGTACGAGTATTTTTGCATTTCACTAACAAAAAACTATCATTGAAAATTAATTTCATATGTGATAGTTTGGAATATGACGTTTTATTATAATGAATGCGCAAAATATGTTACAAAAATGCGGTGAATACTACGATAATTAAAATTTTATTATACTGGATATTATTATATACGATATTATTTATTATATTTGTCCGCATCATATTTTCTGCTTTAAGATATTTCGTCTGTCTTTTCTTACCTGTCGACTGAACGTTGAATATAATCCATTTGTCACTTTCTCCTTGTATAGGAATGGTGGTTTCCTTATGAATATCCAAAAGGTAACTTTGCGGCTTCCTTATTGAAAAATCTTCTCCTTGAACTACCCATGTTAGTGGCACGAAATAAAGTGTGGGATCTTCAGTTGAGGGTTTCTTCAGAAGAAATCGGTTCTGTGCAAAAAAAATCCGAATATGAGTTACTAGCGCCACATTTAAAGCAGAGAACAAAGATGACTAAATACTTTTTATTATTTTAAGTTTTTTTTTAAAGTTGTAATTTTGTTTGAGAAAATTTTAACAGAAATAGTGAAATGAAAACTAGTAATGAAAACTAAAAAATGTAAAATGTGGATAAAATTTAAACCTTATATAGAAAAACAAACACACGTTATAAAGAAAAAGGATTACGTTAAAGATAAAATAAATTATTGTGTTAATGAATATTTGAGAGCGTAGGCTTCCGGCGAGTCATGATTAACTGCTATCCGGGAGACGCCGGTCAGGCACAGGTGTCAACGTTGGTCGCCATTGACCTTCCTCAGGGCGTAGTACTGCAGTACTACGCCTGAGAATCGCAGAGCCTGACACCTTGCCTGACGGCGTCTCCGATATATCATAATGAATATTTGTTTAGGGATCCCGAAGTTACTGTTAGCCTTGGTCCCAAGGTTTTCAAATACACAGTATTGTGCCATAGACTGTATAGTACTACCTTCTCGTAGAACTTGCTCTCTCATACTAATGTTCTGAAGTGTGAAACAACTCTTGATTAGAAATAAATTCTGAATATTAGATTTTTAAATAATTATTTGTGGCCACGAGCTTCGGTAGCGCTGGGGAAAGTTTCTTCAATCTCTTGGCACGCAACATTTAGAGCTCAATTGTAAATCTCAGCCTGAACAAATAATGATTCTTTACCTTTTATAAGAATAGAACACAATACCCTCAATTTAATGGGAGAAAATTATTTTCATTTATCCACTTGAAATTGCCAAAAAAATTTTCAAGATAGTGAAATAAACCGCCTGTGTTATTTCGTGGTTCAAATGTATTGACATGTAAAGATAAGAACAGTTGAGTGATTTAGAACATTGAGTTTATCTTGCCCTGCAACATGTGTAAAATATAAACGTACTTTGGGAACAGAACCCGAGAATTGTCGATTTTAAAATAAAAAGGGTGTGAGAAGAGATTCGTGAATATAAGAAGAGGTTATTTGATACATTAATATAAATTAATATGTAAAAATATTGTAATGATCTTTTCATGGACTGCTGTTTTCTTTTTGAAATAAAATATGATCGAACAGAGAAATAGTTGCCAGTACCGTGCGACATTTCTTTTCGGAGAAGCTGTTGTTGGAAGATCTGAATTGGTTATCCAAAAGAGTGGACGTGCATGTGAGTGAATTTTCTTAAGAAGATGGACTGATTTGGAGAAGGATAGAACGATGTGAAATGGACTCTGATATTTCTGGAGAGGTCGAATACCTGAAATGAGTACCCTGAATTTTTAAAAAGTATTTAAAGGAAGAACTGAATTTAACATGCGCGTAAAATAACTTTAAAGGAAATAATTTCCAAGGTGAAGACTAATATAAAAATTATGGGGAAAAATTATTCATTGCCTTATTTCTAAAGGATTGATAAATCTATAATCTGCTTTTTTATTTAATTTCTAAAGATTATATATTAGTAGTTTACGTATAGAAATATTATTTTTTAAGCAACCGCATTCGCACAATCCATCTCGTGGGAAGAAATGATAATTAGTTCGATATCTTATTTTTTCGTGTGTATTGGTTTGTTCATCTACAAAGTACATCTTTCGTTAAACTGCAGATTCTAGATACAAGTGTAACGAAAATAATTACGGCTGGTCGCGCAATCTCTCTTTGAAGGTGGTATTATAGCCTGTGTAGGGTTATTTCTTCCAGTTTACACACGGCAAATAAAGTTTCTCATATTCGATACTCTTTGTGCTGAAGCTGTTCGGTGTGTTACGATATATATTTTTTTCAAATATCTCTCACTTCGTTTATGTGGAAGTGTTTCAAGTGTAGCTGACGAGTTACTAGAATAAACATTGTAGTAGTATTATGTAATCATTATCAATAGTACATAAAGTATGTGTTGTTGTTGTTGCATGGGGTGTTTTGGTAATATTTACTGAATGAAGTGAAAATCAACAATTTACTCAAATGTATCATTGTCTATATCATATATCATCCCAGTCACTAGGCTTTAAAATTGAATATTTTTTATTTTAGAGGTACTTGAAAAATGCTCCAAAATGCATCGTTTGTGAGTCATTTATCAAAAAGTTAACCCAGGGAAAGTTGTACGAAATTGTGAACAACTTTTAAAAAACAAACTGAAAGAGTGTCATGCTGTTTCCATTTCAGCGTCGAAATTAATAAAAAAATAATGGTTTCGGCCTCATTGAAATGGCATGTTCCTCTAAATACTCGTAGAAAAAGGTAAGTTATAAGAATAGTAATTTGATAAGCGTTGTCTTTGACACATCTTCATGAGAAAGAAACAAATTGTTATTGATTGTCCCAAGTACAATCAGCCTATTGCACCCTTTGCAAACATTCATTGTTCATTTCATGATTCTTCTTATAATAAAGAATTTATGTGACGTTTTTACCTGTGTGATGCGCACTTGAGAGAGTGTGCTATCTCTCTGAACTGTGATGAGTGGGAATCCTGGTTGCTCTGTCCACGAGCGGAGGAAGCCGTCAAAATACCGGGCGCTCAGGCCGGTCTCATGCGCATGGAGCTTGAGTATCTCGAATAGATCATCAGGGGTGGTTGAGGAATATCGGCTGCATCAGAAAAATTGTTAGAAAATAGGTCAATTTAAGCGATTTAATTAAGCCAATTTAATTAAGAATAAAGAGATCGTATTGCAATTCTTGTCGCAAACTTAAATTATATAATTAATTTTAAAAGTCAAATGCAAAAGCAAACTTTTTGAGTGTTTCTAAGGTGTTATTTGCTTCGAACGTTTTTTCAAGGTAGAATTCAGAATGTTTGTTTTTCAGATTTACAGTAATTAATAATTAACTTTTGACTCATTTTGCAGATAGCATGCAATCTATTTATCAGAAACTTTTGAAATCCATTTTTTCTAATTTACTTTTGAAGAAGGGTTCGAAAACACATGAAAATGAGTCAACATAAATATGGAATTTTAAGTACAAAGATTTTTAAAGAATCGTAAGTTAGAGCACTCCATTCAAGCAAACATTTCTCACATTTCATGAAA
Source organism: Teleogryllus oceanicus (assembly GCA_964035755.1). NCBI lineage: Eukaryota > Metazoa > Arthropoda > Insecta > Orthoptera > Gryllidae > Teleogryllus > Teleogryllus oceanicus. Next base: position 73,948,395 of record CAXIVR010000002.1, on the reverse strand, counting down.
TTTATGACGTGAAAATAGATAAATGAAATGCTATCGATCCACTTACTTCCTTCTTAAATATAGTTGCAAAGCTTTTTGAAATAGATCATCACCAATGATGTTGCTTATCATTCGTATAACAGCGGCACCTATAACATTCGGGGAACACAAAATCTAATTACTAATATAAATATATAAATAATAAAAACTAATGAAAATATAATACACTGGTATATTTTTCTTTAAAAAAACATTGTAACGTGTATTATTGTTAAATATTCTGCAAAAATAATGCAACATTTCTTCGAATTCAGGAACTAGATTTTATCAAAGAATTATTAAGATATTTCAATATAGTGACGTGCTCAAATTACAAACCATTTAATTCATACCTTTGAAAATAATTTTGAGTTTATCCCACTGTTCATTTCCAAAATGGAAAATTGAAGGCATATCTCTTTGACTTTAGATATGCAATAAAACAATTTGCTATTAAACACTCGCAGAAAATCTAAATTTAATATGTAGTAGTAGTTTCACAACCATTAACTAAACCATTTAATTATCTTAAACTGTGATAATATTAAGATGTGAATTATTTGATTTAGTTGTTGTACGGACCATTTAGCTATCCTACACGCCTTTGTGCATTAAATAATACCTAACCTATTGTATATGCCAGAAGATTCAGAATGTTAGAAACGTAATTTTGGGAGGTATTTTATGAATATTGGTTTTGTAAATGGAAGTTAAAAGTAAGCTGCGTATTTACAGACACGAAAACTCTAGAAATAGGCAGGTAAAATAGGCATTTAAAAATGTAAAATAGACATTTAAAAAGGCAATATAATTTTTTATTGCTATTTATGTATGTGTAGAAAGTTTATGAAATAATAGTTACCTTCATGGAATGTTTGCGTATATGATTGTTCTGACAAATACTCGTAGAAATCCTTTCTATCGTTGTTGTGCACTTTGGACAAAAATGGCTAAATGGCAGAAGATACCTTTTTGCGTCTTATTAAATACAGTCTGATGCTCTAATGCTTCACATTACTGCTAATGATCCTTTTCCTTACGTGTAATTTGAACATAGTTGAAAACATAGTGTGATTTGTTTTAATCGCCATGCATGACACACATGTTATAACCAGTGGTGTTGCTACAGCTCATAGTTTCTCGCATTATTTCTAAAACGTATTTCCAAATTTGCAGTTTTTAAAGAATTTGGGAGTTCAAAAAAAATTTAGTGACTCCCAGACAACAGAAAACTGATGATGGCTAAGTCATCGAAAGCTGCTCTTATTGAAATAAATAGTATTGTTGACAATGACAACGCCTTCAATCATTTCAATTCTGTAAATGTCAACTACAACTCACCACTGAATCAAAAAACTCGAAAAACTAACCATCAAAGCAGTTGGACGCCAGAATTCTCTTCCAATCAGTGAATGTTTGTCTTTGACCTAGTCATTTGGCTAGGGGTGAACCTCTGCCATAGAGACTCGAACCCTACGACCTCTCTTTCAGCGACGCTGCCATTATAACGACTCAATACATAGGTTCTGGTCAAGTAAATTCCCGCCATATTTAAGGATATTAAAAGCTTACCTTTACTATAGGTTATCCCGCTGAATCGGCCACTCACTTGGGACGGCGTGTACGCGGGGGATGATAAGGCAGCTGCTGATAATAGAGAATCCGAAGCGAACACCCCCTGGTGTGTATCCACCAAAAATTGATCCATGAGTCTCCAATCTGGTTTCACCTTGTTGGTGATGTAGTACTGAAAGTACTGCGCGAAGCCCTCGTTGAGCCACGTGGTGTCCCACCAGTGCGTGGTGACGAGGTTGCCGAACCACATGTGCGTGAGCTCATGGGCGATGACAGTGGCAATGCCTTTGCGTGCTGACGCCGTGCCGTCGTTGTACAGTAACATGGTTTCGCGGTAGGTGATGAGCCCCCAGTTCTCCATGGCGCCCGCTGAGAAGTCAGGAAGTGCAACCTGGTCTACTTTGTCAAAGGGGCTGGATTGCGTGCGGTCGGTATAATTGCTGGAGGTATACTCCTCTAGAGTTTCGAGAATAGATCTAGATATTTGCAAGCTATAGTCTGCCCATGGGAGGGCATTGGGTCTAGCCCACGTGCGGAAGATAATACCTCCATCAATCGGTTTGTCTTCTACGTACTTGAAATCAGAAACCACGATTGCGAGAAGATATGTGGACATTTTTGGAGTGGGTAAAAACTGTGCTTCTGTGGAAAAGTCATCCCTGTAATACGGAAAACAGTATTATGCATTTAATTAAAGTAAAAATAAGCCCATCTGATAATTTTGCTCATACTTTTTTTACTGAATTATACTTATTTGTATTTAATTATTTAAGAAGTATGATGTTATTAGTATGTCATGTATTTCAAAACTCGAACTTGTAAGTTGGAGAGCGTGAGGAAATGAAACGTGTTCTGCAAGTACTTCAGCGTTTCTTGTTTTCTTGTTACAATCCGAATGTCTCAAAAAAAATTGTGTTCCTCTCTCAGAAAACAATCTTAACCTTCCTTGAGACAATAAACATTTTCCCATGACGTAAAAGTTTGATATGAATGTTTCATTGAATTTAAAATTATTTTTCATATTTATCGTTTCATCTCTTTGGTTACTCAATTTGAAACTTGCAAAAAATACCTCGCGAATCATGTTTTTTTCAATACAGAAGGAAAAAATGATTATAGGTAACAGATCGTATCATTTACATAATTACAATAATAGAACGAAGAATATGTGTATTTAAATAAACGTACTTACCAGACGTATGTGTGCATGACGCGCATATTTCCTAATGCATGGTAATGTGGTGGTGTCTTGACTGACACAGAAAATATACTTTTAAAATTTGGTTCATCAAAGCATGGGAAGGCTTTTCGCGCGTGGGTCGGTTGGAACTGCGTCGCAGCAATCCTCCTAAAAAGGGTAAAATGGAGTGGAAAATATTTTAAAAAAGCTTACATGTTCCCCTGCTATCATACAAATAGTTTCATTCAGTTCATTTTCAACTCTAGTGAAACAGTTAAGAATATATTATCAGAATTAACGTGCAGCTTGATCGTAGGTGACTTTTTTTGTTATTCTATTGCTGTTACTGATACAACATAATACATTAGGAGTAATTTACTCACTATGTTGGATCACAATTTATAAGTATAAATAATTATATTATACAATTTTAAAAATATTAAATAAAAATTTTAAAAAAATATTAGTAGGTTTTAGACGACGTTGCTTACCTTTCATTACCATCATCATCATCGTACTTGCTAATGTAGAATCCATACATATTATCTCTAAGTGTGCCGCTAAATTCCATGTAGATGATGTAATCTAAATATGTAACCGTTCGCTCTTTGGTATACAGGTGAAGGAACTCTAATGTCTCATCGTATGTGTGAGAATGATATATTTCCTTCGGAAACCACCCTCCATCTTGAACGGACACGTAGTTGACTTGTATCCCCTGAGAGTGCAAAGTAATCACATCCGTTTCGATGTCGGTTGATACTATGATATACATATGGCCTGTAAAAGTTCCCGCCTCCAGATCAGGTTCTAATCGAAGAATGTAACGTTCCGGTCTTATCCACGGATCAAGTCGATACTGTTTAAGAAGTTTGTCATCAAAAACAGAGAATATTTTATCCTGGTATCCGGTCACCCATTGCAAGTTGTCATCCACAGTAACTAGAGCACTCTGTGCAGTAGATCCTAGACTGGCAGCATGCTTCTCAACGAAAGTTGCTAGCTGCAAAAGTAAACTCCGCGTAATTTTTTTATAATTTCAATTAAAATTACTATTAGTTCAGTACAGAAATAGTCTACCTTATTCTTTTGCTCCAAAGTTGTTAAACGACCAGCAATTCCTGTCACTATATTGTTAATGGAACCCATAGAACCATAACTAAAAACAAACGGAAAAAGATGAAATGATTCAAAACAGGTGAATTTCGAAGTATATTGATAAGATAATTATACTTACTATTTTAAAATCTCTTCGAAATTTTCATCAAGAAATTCCAGAGCGACCTCGACTCCCAGCGGATTTCCGTAGACAGACGAGAACACACTGGCCGCGTCTTGCTGGCGAATAGGCCCTTCAGGTGTGATCGAGTAGCCAAGGAGCCTGGGTGAAAAAAGGGTTTTGATCAAAAGTTCAGAAAAAATCAGAAGCTTAGTAAAAATATTACTTTGAATAATTCTGTAGAATATATATTTTTGGAATTATTTCAAGTACAGGACATTTCCTAAAATATTTATCGGAATTTTTTTCCTTCAAGCTCATTACTCCACTTAATAAAATACAAAACTCTAGCGTTTTATGTTATTTCTTTAACCAAATTTCTTCTTACGCTCTTTTCGTTTGTATCATATTAGAACCAGATTGATAAGTGAATCACAATATGATGAATCAAAATAAATATTTGAGGATTTTGGGATAATTTTGCGAATGATTACTTCACATTGGAATATTCTAAATAGCAAATATGCGTCTTCTTTATTTTAAAGACGAAACACTCGAAGTTATGATTTTGAAAACTGAACTCACTGTCCTCTGACTCAGAGTGAGTGGGCAGTAATTGATTCCGGGGAGTAGGTCATTATTCAAGTACGTAGGTCGTTATTTCCATAAGTATAGTTCAAGTTATATCCCAGGAGGTGGCGATGGTCTTTCACAACTGGAACGTGAGATCCGGCGTCGACTGAAGCATTGCTTTTGGAGCTCCCCCTCCCTCTCAGCGCGGCACCGTTCGAGCCGACACTAGGTATAAGCTCTCGACTGATCTCTCGTCATTTGTAGCAACGTAGTGCATGTAACTTGAAGTGTGTGTAAGGGGAGAGGGGAACACAAGTAAGAGAAAGGAAATATCAGCTCATGGCCCGTTTGTTTGGATACGCTTGGGCGTTTGCCTAATATTGATCGGAGAAATAACGTAAAATCGCCGATCAGAGCAGTCAACCGTTAGAATTCACGCAAAGGCAGTAGTTGAATTGGGCCCAGCTATGTAGCTAGTTCCGAGCAAAGTCGCTCAGGGCGTAACGCGTTGATTTCGCATTCGGGAGACCCGCGTTCAATCTCCGGGCCGGCCATCTGACCTCTGTGGGATTTTCATGATTTCCCTCGGTCATCTCAGCGAATGTTGCACTAATTAAAGGGCGCAACCACGAAACAGACATCGCGAGCCGAATTCGTTAACTACGTGCAGTCACGAAGGTTAAACGAATTCGAAATATCTCGGGTTCCTCGTTGATTGACCGAAGAGGAACCTCGGAAACTAACGTCATCGAGACCAATTGCCCTTTATAGGACATGTAATGGCCTAATAAAATACAACTGTACTTAGTAACGAAAATTAAACATGTGGGAACCCTAGAACATCCAAATCAGCAATGCTGCAGAGGCAACGGTGTTGTCGCGCGAACAATCGCAGGCGGTGACTGAGCCCGGTAGATTACGGCTATATGTGGGTTTTTCTAACGTGGCGGATGACATTAGGTCATTTTTACACCTCCTGCCTTATAAAATGAATCTTCATAACGGTTATAAGCACATGTTTGAGGCTATGAGGAGGACGTTCACCAATTTATGAAAAATATTCATTTTATAAGGCGGGAGGTGTAAAAACGACCTAATGTCGATTATCTTGGCTGTCCGGGTGACGCCGCGTTGAAGGCTGTATTGCCGACGTTTCGATCTTTTTCGAGATTTTCTTCGAGGCTGGTCTGCGCCATGGTGGTCTGCGCTCGGAAGATCTCGAAAAAGATGATCGAAACGTCGGCAATACAGCCCTCAACTCGGCGTCACCCACACAGCCATGATAGTCTTCATGATTCTGGCCGCGGAAGCCTACGACTTCACATGACCTAATGTCATCCGCCACGTTACGAAAACCCAAGTTGAGCGTCATCGGTTGGCAGCGGGCGGAAGGCAATACTCACTCTCTGAGGCGGGCTTCGTCCGAGGAGCAGCTGAGCCCCGCCACGATGAGGCCTCGCTCCACGTCGTCCTGGGACCCCTTGTACTTGCCCCACATCGCCTCCCAGTACTCGCCGCCGAGGGAGCGCACGCCGTAGCAGTACACCACGCTGCGGAGATCGGGAGGCACTCTGCGAAGAGAGCGCCTTCACAGCACACACTGGGCGGGCCTGGCTTAACGCTCAAGCGGTCGCACTGGTAGCACATCGGCGGCCAAAATTGATTCAAATTTGGCGCCGTACTTTGAAACCTATCATTATAACAATTCCGCTAATTAACAGCAAAGAGTCAGCATAATTAACAGCATTTGAAACGTCCCGCGTCGGACTTCCAGAGGGAAAGACAAAAACATCTTTCGCGGGAAACTCTTTGGAAGGACAAACACTTGACGAGTTGAACGGTTTACGTAGATGCTCGCAAGGTCGCGCCAGGTACCGGAGACACTGTAGAGTGTCAACATCTCGAGAATTAAAAGTCCTCCAAACGAAGGCGCGATAGAATAGTATTATTTAAAAGGAAAGTGGCCGAACACAGTTTCGCGGTTACTCGCCTCGCCTCGCCTCGCGCGAGTAAAACACCGTTAAGATGTACGTATATGTGCTACCGAATATTAATTTAATTATGTAGGGTTGGTATTGCGACCTCAGGTGAGAAGTTTTAGCGCGCAAACGCTTTCTCATTGTCGTCATTTCCAAGAAATGCAACGACTTTATGACGTCACGAGGGGAATTGTTGAAGACTCTTGCAGCCGTGCGTATACACAAAAGATCGCCTCGTCAGTAAAAAGACGTGGTGATTCATATCTGGGCGGCAGTGAAGAAATTAAATTTGACTTGTGGTAGCAGTGGGTGTTTTGAGCGCGTAAAGAGGCGATAGCAAGCTGAAATGGTATGTCGCACGAATTATAACAGAAAACATTCTTCTGTTCGTCTAAGGAAACATTGACAAGGTAAAATTGACAAACTTCTTTCATCATCAATGTTTATCTCGCTGAGATAAACTAATAGTTCTCGAATAATTGTCTTTCAGCATTTTCCCTAAAGGCAAGCCAGGAAGTGGGTAGCCACACTTTGCGAGCAACACATTTCATTATTCTGTTGCTCTCCCAAACAATTTACTGAAGCTATTTTGCACGCACCTTATCGTATTCTGTTCTTTTCGTTACATACTTGTTCTATTCTTCGCTTTTCTTTCGATTCGCTGTTTACGTGGACGAAGGCGTGCTAACTCCGCAACAAACGTTTTTTTAAATTAATTTTGAAAGTCGCTTTTCAACATCTTCGGAGATATAGCGACCACTGTGATTTTTAAACTGTAGGGAGAACACGTAAGGACAACACAACACACACAAACATCCATATCAGAGGTTGGACTCGAACCCGCGGCCCTTCAAATCTACGGCCCTTCAGTCTTAACGACCTCGATTTGCCAGGCTGGCCGCATCAAACTTTACAGAGGTTAGTTTTGTACAAAATAGATTCCTCAGATTAGCAACACATGCCCCATGGTTCATCTCTAACGCCCAACTTCATAAAGAACTGAATATATCACCGATCATCAAACATATTGCCCATCTTTCCAATAATTTTTACTCTAACCTAAATACAATTAACCGAGCCGTCCACTACAACCTGGCCACTATAATTGACTTCCCTATTAAAATTAAGAATAGATTACCTTCCGAAGCGTTCTTGAACATTTTCTCTACTAATTGTTCATAGTAGGGGTTCTTGTAGTTTCCTACACCTATAGTAAGGAAGTTCAGTTTCAAGTTTTTAGTGTTAAGTTTAGTATAAGATACAATGTAAACCAGCAAATGCACATGAGATAGTAATTTAGTACTGATCTGTATAATTTCCAATCACTCAATAAATAAATTATAAATAAATAGAGGTTAGTTGCGAGCAATATCCCGTGCGGAAGTCAAAGCAAGACAGATAACACTGAAGTAAAGCATCGTCTATCTTGCTATCAATTAAATGGGTCAATGACAAGAACAAAGTTTGATACCTACTTCGATTTTATTTATTTTCTTGATAACTTTTTTCTAGACAACAACGTGATTTAACGCGTTTCCTGCATTTTGACACTTTCAACTTCGAATTATGCATGTATTTCAACATTACAATGATTCAAACATTTAAATGAAGTGTGTTATCTATACACAGTTTAATTTTTTGTTTAAATAATTTTAATTTCTCTCCATATGAATTTTTTTGGATAATTTGGAATATTTAATTTTAGGACATGAGCTTGAATTGATTATTAGTTCGGATATTCGATGCTCCATTGTCAGTAAAAAAAGTTTAACTTTTTCCATGTTCCAATAAAATCAAGAGTCGAGTTAGGGTGATTTGTGCCCAAATAGTGCGTTTTACAACTGAAAATAAAAAAAATATCCGAAGAATATTTTAACGTGTCAGGTGAAGCATCGTAGTTAAAATAGTATGAAATATATTCTGTTTTCTCCTATGTCGTAATACACCTATTCTATACATATCTATCTACAAATTCCAAATATTTTATCCCTTTACGGCTTTCAATATGTTCAACGTATAAAAGTTACGAAAACATTTATGTTACAATTTTGTAAATCTAGAATAGTTGGATTAGATATATTTTCAATAATAGGCTACATAATACTGTCCTATATCTCTCTATCGTACTTATCTTTTTACCTTCGTCCTATAGTATCCACTCCACCATATTCTGAAGATTCTACCTTCCTAAAAAAACCTACATCTCTGCATTATGTATCTCCAGTCTTCCTCTTTCATCTCGCAGATCCTACAGTTCCCCCTCCCCCGTATTTAAACTATTTCTACTTGCTATGGTTTAATTTCCTAACCTATATATTTATAACGTATATATTTTAAATATGAAAATATTATTGCTTAGTAATAGTGTCATTAATAGCATTGCCAGCACTGTATGTCCTACAACCTGCAAAATGGGACGATCTGTGAGGTGACAGTGGAGGGAACCGTTTGCAAACAATTCCGAAAAAGGAAAGAAAATAACTTACGGTACGTTGTTATCGACGTACGCTTTTAGAGCATTTTGCGCAGCCTCATTGCACTTTTTATGGTCAAGTCTGCACGCCCATGTTGCCAACTTGTTCAGTAGAAGCTTTTCATCATGTCTCTCAGGTACAATGAATTGATAATGTTCGTAGATCTTGTCAATTAGACGCAACACGTAACCCTGTTGAAGACATACCATTATCAATAATTACCAATTTACCAATAATATCAAACCTTCAACAGACGTAGGGAAATACGCGTACGCGTATATATAGTATTCTGATAATTGAATGAAGTGATTGATCAACTTACTGCGTGGGAAACACATTCGAACAGGTGAAAACATTGCCACGGCAATGATACGAGAACAATATGAAACCTGTGCTTTACTTCGATCGTTTCACAATTCTTAATATTTGATCAATAGAGAAATTCAATCCATCCACAAGACACATTCAAATAATTTTGTATTGAAACATTTAAATCAAAACATTTTTTCGGGAATTAGTATTTCAGTTCAGTACTACTCGTGCAACTTTCCTTGAACGATGACCTTGCTACCACCACCCTTGAACAATAAACAGTAGAAGGCAAAAACTCGCAGCGAGCACTGATGACAACATTCCAAGCATTAAAACTTCATTGGCGCGAAATTGAAGCTAGTCAAAGCTAGTTGCTTTTATAATCGAGAACTTCTGTTCATCTTTATTACCATTATCTAAAGAAATGGCTGAGGCAGGTCCAGGTCCTTCAAGGAAGGTTCCTAAAACTCCTGTCCAGTGTCCCTGCTGTTGTCTACGCAGAGCGATGACCTGGCCGTACACGTAGCAGGTATGACTTTAATTTTCCAGAAGTTGGCATTGCTGTAAATACTCTAGTGACCGACTTTGTAACTAATACCCCCACTCCGCCCGCATTTCTTCAATTCATCGTTCAAGATAAGTTGCGCGAGGAGTACTGAACATGGTGCCAGCTGCGTATACTCAGTCAGTAAAATGTTCCATGCGTGAAATTCACCCTACTTGTATCCACTGACTATAGCAAAATAGATCCCCAAGTTAGGTTTTGGTTTTATTTGTTAATACAAATTATTTAAACTTTTGAATTCTGTTTGAATAATTACTTTTGATTCATCTCTCATTACACGTCTGCAGATGGCCAATCTGAGGATATTCTGTGCTTGTGTATAGTTAGATTTGATTTGATTTTTTCGTGTTTCCGGGCGCGTCAACAGCTTTGGTCATTAGTCCCGTTAGTGTAGTGCATGTTTTTTCTCGGGAGATGGCGGTAATCTTCCCCCGCTGGATGGCGAGATCCGGCGCCGACCTACCGTCGGCTAGTGGGGTTTCCCCCTTACCAGGACTCCCCCACCAGCGGGGCACCGCCCCAGCCAGGACAAGTTTTATGCTCCCGACCGTCTCCAGGAGTATGTGATAGTGTAGTGCATGTAAGTGTGTGTGTGTGTGTGAGAGAGAGAGAGAGGATAGGACAAGGAAGAGGAAGGACAGATCGCGCGCGGTCCGTGGCCCGTTTGGTAGGGTACTGCTCCGGCATTCGCCTGGTGTTGATCGGAGAAACCACGGAAAACTACCGATCAGAGCAGCCGGCCGCTAGAATTCTCCTCCAGACAGCGACTGATTTGGACCTAGCTGGAAAGCGAATGTCGAAAATCCTGCCGCCGTGGGGAGTGGGAACCTAGGACCTCCCGGTCAGAGGCACTGCAGTGACATCAATTGATGCACTGAGCTACCGCTCCCGGTGTATAGTTAGAAGAACGGGGTAAATTCAACGGGAAGGGTGAATGAATCATGGCGAATTCTGCTACTTGGTAGTCGCGCTTTATTGTAGGCGGCACACCCTCACGTACACGTACGGTTCTGGTTTGGATCATCAATATAAAATCATCAGAAACATCCTTCAAACATATTTTGAAACTAACTACTAACGTCAAATGTATTAACTCTAATTGCACAGGTGGTGCAATAAAATAAATGATGAAGCACTTCCATTTTGGGAAGGGCGCTCACCTTGAACACGGGATACTTGACGTGATTGACGAGCATGCGGTCCAGGTAGGCGAAGGCGGCGAGCGCTGCCGACCAAGGCACGTAGTCCGCCTCGCGGCTGAGGTAGTCCGCCAAGCCTAACGCCGTGGCGTAGGGCAGCAGGCCTGCTCGCGCCAGGTTGAAAGCGTCGTCCAAGAGCTGGGCGCGGTTCAGGTAGTGGATGTCGTCGAGGGGCTTTGTTGGATCTTTTAAGTGCTGCGACACCAGCTCCCAGTTTCGAGAATCGTAGTTTACTCTGTAATAACCTGCGAATACAAACAAAAGAAATAAGTTTGTGGCAAAATGGTTCAATTGGCTATTATTGTTTGTTCCAGTTTTACCTGCTTCCTGCACGTTAAATATCACCCATTCATTTGGAGAAGGCATATTAGGTAATACAAGAGTATCAGCATCTGGAGTAAGATAAGCTCCTGGTTTAGGGATATCAAAAGTACTTCCTTGGAATGCCCACGTCACTGGTACATAATATTTCTGAGGGTGTTCACCTTTAAATAGAAATCTTTTCTGAAATCGAATGGAATAAAATGTTACTATATCTGCTCTCCTTCACAAAATAAGTAAAACCAGTTATTTTGCAACACGTATTTGTTAAATTCTGAAACCATGCCTGTGAAAGAACTGCAGTATTTAATTCATAATTGCGTTCTACATGAAGCACCGGAAAGCCCGGATGTTCAGTCCATGAACGCAAGAAACTTTCGAAATTTGCTTCTGAGAGTAGAGCATCTGGCGCGTATGGCTTCAAAGCGTTAAAAAGATCTTGAGGCGTCACTGTACTATACTTGCTGCAAAGGAAAGGATTATGTTAAATTATTGTTAAAGCCATTCAACACCAGAAAAAATTTTGCTAATAATACTTACTGAGCAACTAGATAGTCTTGTAGAGCCTGTTGAAAACTTAGGGTCCCGATGATGTTGCTAATCATCCGCAATACCGATCCACCTTGTAAAATATTATAATAATATTAATAATAATATAATAACAATATAATAATAACAATATAATAATATAATAATAACAATATAATAATATAATAATATCAATATAATAATATAATAATAACAATATAATAATATAAATATAATATTTTTTTATTATTATTTCTTTCGCAGAATGATTTCTGAGAATAGATAAGTTAGCTCTCAAAACTGAAGATTTACTAAACGTGGTCTTGCACTGGTTACTTGTTGACTTAATATTTGTCAATATCAATTAGCTGTATTAATGTCAATACCAATGTAGTTAATTTAGTTTTGTTCTATGATTAATTAAATAGGAGTTTAAATTTGAATCGTTGTGTTGAAAGGGTACTCAAAAATATCTTTACGGTATTGGTTTAGGTGAGAAGGAAGTTTCGATAACTTTCAGAAATGAACAAATCAACTTCATTTCCTTTTACCTAACATGTAAAGAGCAGGATATTCTTACCTTTATTGTACGTAATGGTGCCGAAGCTCGCACTGGATTCCGCAGGTGTTGTGACGTCATGGGTGAGCGCTTTCGCCGTCACCACCGAGTCGAGAGCGAACACCGCTTGGTGCTGGTCCACCAGGAACTGGTCCCACATGCGCCAGTCCGTCTCCACCTTGTCGGTGACGTAGTACTGGAAGTAGCGCGCGAAGCCCTCGTTGAGCCACGTGGTGTCCCACCAGTAGGTGGTGATGAGGTTGCCGAACCACATGTGCAACAACTCGTGAGCTATGGTGACTGCTACGCTTCTGCGAGACGTCGCCGGCCCGCTGTCGTAGTCGTAGAGCAGAGCTGTTTCTCGGTAGGTGATGAGGCCCCAGTTCTCCATGGCGCCCGCGGAGAAGTCGGGAAGTGCCACCTACATTTACAATTCAGATCTTAATTCATTGAAATTCACCCTGCCAATTTTTTTTAAATCATTCCGCTTTGTCAATTTTTTTCGATACGCACTAACACGTTTTTATATCTTGTATTTTAACTCGTGTTGAATTATTGCAAACATTATTTTTACAAGTAATAATTCTAATATTAAAGCATTTTTCTGAGAAATTCACGGAAAAACAATTTTTGAAAGGTATAAAACGTTGAAAGTTATATTGAAGAGCAAGAGGAACCATTGTGTGCTTTGAAATGTGAGGAAAGAAACATTCTGAGATAATTTCAAATAATACGAGAAGTTGCTACGAAGTAAAGATTTTTTCATTAATTTATGATAAGTTCTTAAAAACTGGTGAATGCAAGGACTTTAAGAAAGAAATATATGATCATCGAGCCATGTAAAAGTGCAATAGAAAACAATAAATTAATGCCAGCTAATGTGCTTTGGCTTATTCTTTAAAAAAGGTGATGAAGTGTTAATGTTTATTTATAAGCTTATTTCGCTTTGAACTAATTTTATTCAATTGCATTGGGATACACTTACTCGCCATAAACATGACACAAGAAAATTTTACCTGATCTATTTTGTCGAAAGGAAACTCCACATCATCATCGTCGTCAATGTAAGGTATTTTTGTGTAGTCCTCTAAGACATCCAGCATTTTTCTTGATACTTTTAAACTGTAGTCGGCTCTGTCGAGAGCGTTTTCTCGCGCCCACGTACTAATGTGGACTCCGCCATCCTGATTGTCTTCATCATCACGATTCAAGAAATCGGACACCACAAATGCCACAAGATAAGGCGACATTATTGGGGAGTTCTTGAAAATGAACTCTTGGGAACCTCCAGTTCTAAAAGAGAAACATGTTTAATTTTAAGAAAAGCTTATTAAATATTATAATTATTTTGGTAAATGAAAAGAAATTATTAACGTCAATGAAACAGTAGATGGCTACGAAGAGAGCAACGTATTTTAAACTAAATCTCTCTGCAGTAGCAAATTTATTAGAATTTATCTCATAAGTCGCTAAAAATCTCATGAAAACCACAATGGATAGGAGGTCCAAAATCAACTTAATTTCAGACCAATTTCAACTTTTTTCAGAACAGTATCTTCAAAATAATACAAATACAAAAGCATCAGCTTTAACGCTTAATGTAAGTTCAAAATTATAATTATTAAATTATTTTATTAAATTAGGTACAAGTACGTTAAAAGAAGTAGAATATACAAAACTAATCAATTTATAATATAATCAATCAACAACTGTTTTGCGTTAAAGTACTTCTGGTTTGAAGCAAAATATGGATGATAAAATAATAAGTAATAATTATTGTAAATGATGGATAATTATTATTTCGTCAAAATTGAAATCAGCGTTGAAAAAATGGGCCCATCAATTGATGGGGAATATGATTTGATGTGCGAAGTGGTAATGTGTATTCCAGTTAACGCACATTATTTCCAACTGAAACGGTATACATTTGGTTTCTATTATCCTTAGAGAGTATATTAGTATTACTGGTACTTATAAAATTTCAAACGTTCTAATCGCTTAGTTTCTATTATAGCTCCTTGATACTAATAAAATATTCATTCTGCTACCATAGTAGTAATTAAAACTTACACAAATTAAAAATGTATTTTCATCAAGTTAGAGAAAGAAAGTATAAACTTACAGCTCTTTTATGTCATACACAGGCATATTGCTGAGACAATGATAACCAGGCGGAGCAACCACAAATATTTCGAATCGGGCTTTGAAGTTCGGCTCGTCGAAGCACGGAAAGGCTTTGCGAGCATGCGTAGCTTGGAATTGCGTGGCTGCCAGTCTTCTATATAAAAGCAAAGAAAGTTATTAGAAACATTTAATACTTAAAATTCACCAACCTTTCAGATCTGACAATAGAAGGCTTCCATGTTTCTTTTTCGAAACGCCTCTCTGAACAGCACTTGTGCTTAAAGAATTGTCTACAAATTTCATACTCCCAGATCAATTTGGGATCAATCAAATTAATTGCTGAGGACATCTAATTTCTGGGTAAATTTTCTCAAATTAGGATGAATATTTTTCTTTAATTTTTTGATGGAAAAGAGTATGGTGCACTAATATAAAAGCACCTATTAAAAATTTTATAAATATTTTTTTTTCTTTCTCTGTTCCTTAAAATTTTTTTTTTTTTTTCTACGTAGCATTGAGAAAGTATTGTAATGGTGAAGCAAGTGACCATATTTAGACAGAAAACTGAGTTCTCTGCTACCGAAAAAGTGAATAATTCCTACTCGTGTAGTGTTGTGTAGAAAATTACTTTATCTCATTCATTGTGTAATAAGAGTCTACGTTTTCTGGGTCCTTGATAACTAAAAGTTGGTGTGTGTCAAAACGTCTGTGCATCCGTCTGTGGACGACACTGACGCCTAAACCATTAACAGAATTTTCCCCAAGTTTGATTTTCCTCAATCGATCTCCCCGAATCGAAACCTGTGAATACGAAAATAATATTTTGATTTTGGAGGCGTATTTTAAATAATTCTTCAATGACATTTTCTAAGTTTTCTCAAAAATGACTGCAAACTTTGTACTCATTTTGTTTCGAATTGAGCCAAAATTTGGTTAAAAAATAGCACATGTCTCATCTTCTTTGAAATCTACAAAATTCCATAAATTGCAAAAGTGATAAATGTTATCGACTTATTCTTCAAACTGAAATATTGAAGAAATCTTTTCTTAATGAAATCTGCCATCAAAATTAAATTATGAAAAAATGAAAACTAAAAAATTTCGAAAATTGCAAATACAAATATCTATTTATATTTTTAAAGCTTTGGAAAAGTTGTTACCTCTGAGACTGGTATTATGAAAGTAGAGTGAATGGCGTTCTTTACCTAAGTGAATATCTGAGTTTGAATCACAGTGAGGAAAACTCTTTCGTTGGTTAGAAACACTTTTGCGATTCGAAGCAATATTTTAATAATATGTAACCATTAAAAATAATAAGAGTTAGAATGTGCTGCTTTAGCATCAATTGTTTCTACACGAGGGGAGTAACTTAACACCAATTTCGTCAATTCTCCAAAAATAACACTAAAGTTTCTCAAAAAAGCTCTAAACGTCTGAAACGTCTTCCGTTCTGAAAAGTACCGAGGCATTCTGCAAAACAGGAAATAGCAAAAATGATATAACATTGAAACTTCTGAAGTTTCGAAAAGGCAAAAAATTAAAAAATCTTCTGCACTTCGTTTGTTTAAATAGTTTTTGAAGAGATGGCTGAAGTATTCATGGGATGTAAATTATAAAATTGTAATGTTACGTAACCGTTACAAATAAACGTCAGCGCTGTTGTAGCACCACTAATTGTTTCATCTTATTTTAAGATTCTTTAGATGAATTTCATTTTCTTATTATTTATATAACATTAGAAATCATTATGGTATTGAAACCAAGCATTATATATAAAATAATAATTAGTTCATGATTTAAAGCGAAATTATTAAAAAAAATATTTTATGCTTTTAATTCTTTTCACATCTGATGACTCCTACATAAAGATAAAAAATTTGTTTTCAATATTCTTCTGGAGAATTGAATAGTTCTGATGGTCATGAATTTAGCTCAATATAATGAAACCGTACTTACTTTTTAACTTCACCAATAGTGTATGTGCTCAAGTAAAATCCATACATATTATCTCTCAATTCACCATGATAGTCAATTGATATGTCGTATTCCTCCCCAGCCACAAGATTTCCTTCCAGGTGAATTTCAATAATTTCACAGTCAGGCCAATAATCCACCTTTTGAAAGAGGTTCTCCGATGACACATCATTAACTCGAGTCACCCGGGCGCTCGTAAACGTTATTCCCTCCGCGTGCAGCCTGAATTCACTCACTGCCTCTTGAGCCCGCACCCGAATATCCACATGACCTTCGAACGAGTCATTGTCCAAATCGGGCACGAGACGTAAGGTGTACTGAGATGGTAGCACGGAGCGATATAGACGGAACGGGTTGTCAAGAGTGCAGCCGACATCATCCGGTGCGGCCTCCAGCCGCGGCGGGGCGGCGTCCGTGGTGGCGAGCGCCACCAACGCCGTCACCAGCCAACACCAGCGGCTGGTGACGCAGGTTCGATGTGGTGACATTCTAGCTCGCGAGTTCGGGCTGGCGAGTCGCGGAGGGTTATGTATCGACGTTTTATCTCGTCTACCGGGTGGGGCAGTACAGGGCGCGGTCGCCGTCTCAACTGGCTCTTTAATCCTTGTATATGAAACGGCAATAAGTGAACCACGGACCTGTCTTGAAGAGAAATATGTTTTTATAATGCATTCTGCAAAGATAATTTAAGTCTCTCGGTATTATTAAGTATTTCGTATCACGCGTAGAGAAAAATGCCACGCTACTATAACGATAATCTCTGGAATTCAATTGTATGAAAATAATTCTTCATCTCAATTAGATTTTTACAGTAGGGAGTAAACTTTTATATTGTTTTAACAATTTATAATAACTTAACATTGTTGCAACAAAAGATGTTCTTGAAGCTCATTGAAGCAAAAGATAAAAACAAACTAGTGAAAATACGCGTTATACAGAAACATTTCCTCCTCTAAGGGTTATTAGTCAACAACTATTAATATTTTTTAAAAAGTGCACAACATCGTTAGAATTTTAATATTGAGAGATAAATTGCATGAGAAGAGAGATTTCTAGCTTTAATATCGGAGGTGTAGATCAGGTTTGAAAATAAATTTCAACGGTTGAAATTGACAAAATTTCAATTGTTATAATGAAAATCAGCACTTTACCATATTTATAAATAATTTTGTTCAATTCTCAGGAAAAAAG
Source organism: Teleogryllus oceanicus (assembly GCA_964035755.1). Taxonomy (NCBI): domain Eukaryota; kingdom Metazoa; phylum Arthropoda; class Insecta; order Orthoptera; family Gryllidae; genus Teleogryllus; species Teleogryllus oceanicus. Next base: position 73,930,604 of record CAXIVR010000002.1, on the reverse strand, counting down.
ACAAAAAATACATAGCCATTTGCAAGGAAAGTTGCAAAATGGCACACGGGAATTACATAAAGTACCCCCTAAAATTATCTTGATGAATTTCAGAACAGCACAACTAGATCTTACTTCTGACGTATTTGCTTAGTTTCAGGGCGAAGAATTCTAATCTCACAGTAATCGAAAGACGAACGAAAGACGGACCGGTAAATCGGCAGACAGGTGAACAGATGGACGGTCAAGTGTTTTGAAATAAACTCATCCTTCACACACTTGTTAGACGTGCAAACGCCCGTAAAGTTTTTGGCATGAACAGCTGGAGAAGCAAACTCTTGGACAATCTAAAAGCACAGGTTTTGCCTATCGGGGATTACCAGGATAGTGCTTTTTCACACTCTTTCGCAAATATCTCGCAATTTTATTAGATAAATTTTAACGCATGTAGTACAGTACGATGTAGATCTATCGGATCACCTTTCTGACGATTGAGTTAGAGACGTTAGACCAGTTCGTGAATGCACACCGTTACGCAGGATATTCTAGAAAAATAAATGTTGCATTTTTTTTCATAGAAGCTTCGGACTGATGGTGTGACCCGGACGTTCGTTTTCCAGTAGGAATGAATTATTTTATAGTACCTAATGTTTCTGCATTTTCTAGAAACCGGTGGTGAGCTGACTTTCAAAGCCCCATCGCCTTTGTGGCCCCTTCAAACGCAGCCAGATGGCAGTGCTGCCAATTATCCCCGGACCTCTACACATTCAGCCATTGCGCAGCGCTACTTAGGAAGGGGTCGCATGAGCTTAATGGGCTGCAGCACAGATTCCACTTCTTCGGGGAAGTTTACAAAATGAAAAGAAAATTAACAGACAGAATATTAAATTGATAATTCAAATTTAAAAAAGACAAAATGTAAACAGTTTCATTAAGTTGCATGGTAATTGAGATACGTAAAATTTATTTGATTTGATTAATTTGTATAGTACGAGAGCACGTAGTAAATTGAGGTTTCTAGAGCACAGGACTCGCAGGGAGAGATTTTTGACGAAAACCAGCAACCCTGCCGTGAACATACTCCCCTAACCTCGATCCCACAATCATAGACAATTGACCAATGTACGAGTATATGCCGAAAAGTGAGTGGACTATCAGCACGCGTACAAATGATTTCGGGAGTTTCCAGGCGATTTCACGGACATCCTTCATAAAGAACGAACGGATGACTGTCGGTTTCAGACGAGATCAAAAGGTTGAGTGAATATTGATGGAAAATCATAATTCGTGAGCTCGCTTTTCGGTTTCCTGAAGTTTCTCGAACCAGAATTCTGAAAATATTGAATTTGAAGTAATTATTAAAAAAATGAACATTAATTGATTGCATGGACTGCAAAGTTGAGGACCTGTAGGTGCAGCGCGATGGGTCCTGCGAGTGCGCGCAAGAAATAACAGGCTTTAACACGTCGACTATTCCTGTCATTTTCTTCCCTACTTGGAAAGAGCTCAAGCAGTCGCCTGGGAAAGTTAAGGCAACTGCGTTTTGGGAACGACAAGGTGTAGGGTTGATCGACTTCATGTCTCCTGGGACGATATTGAACTCAAGAAAATTCCCCAAGAAAACCCCGACGGGCGATCCAGAATCGCAGGAGGAGACCCGCGGGAAAACCCCCGTTTGCTTCACGATAACGCTCGACTTCACGTCTCACGTCAAATTCAGGACGGGGATATTTGATATATCTTTTCGCATTCACTTGCTTTATTCTCTAATAGCGACGAAGAGCAAATTGGTTTCCACTTATCAACTAGTGACAGCTTGGCCATTTCATGCAAAAAAGGGGATTTTATGACACGACTCCTTCAAACTTCAAACTATTTGGGGATAGCGTTGTCCATCCTGCATACATCGACGAGGTACAATATTAAAAGTTTCTAACCAATTGTTCAGCAACAATACACTGTTAAAATATAAGACTTCTTGTGAACACCGCTGTATTCTTTATTTTTTGTCTTGATATAAACATTTCTACAAATTGTAAAAATTTGTGAGTATATATAAGATACGTAGTCAATTTTTTTTTAATTTTAAAAAAAAAATCTGCAATAGTATTGTATTCAGTATGTTCTACAAGTTATTAATCTTCTTGATGCTATCTTAAAAGGAACAAAAATTATCATTAAAAATATAAACCTGAGCTGAAATGGGCAGAATGCAACCTGCCACCACCATTTATTGTTGCAGCGGCTCTGCTCGCATGGCAGCTGGTGGACTTTATAGGTGCCTATTGAAGAACACCTTCCCTAGGCACTTCAGTTGAATTTGATACAGGTGTGATACTGAAAGTTTGTTGTTAATGACTGGAGTGACACAAATTTTATGAAAATTGTAAAAGCACGAAATGTTTTGTGTCGTCTTCTTAGAACTATAATATTGACGAGGGAGATGTTTTCCTTAATGAAATCTGTTCCTATAAGTTTGAAGGACTCGTGTCATAAAATCCACATCTTCAAATTTGTAGTTTTGAAACGTTAAATTATTTGCAATTTTTGAAAATAGGAGAATTCAGCAGAAATGAGAGTAACAGAAGATATATACATACATACATACATACATACATACATACATACATACATACATACATACATACATACATACATACATACATACGTAGGGCATGATTTGTAAAATTTGAGGTTCCGGAACGCAAATTAATTATTAATTTAATAGAAATTGTTATATACTTTTAAAATAACATAATAATTATCCCCGATGTACCGGAACGCCGATCCGTCGCATTCCGACAGAAATCAATTCCTGTAACCATCATCTACATTTTCTGATGAATTCTCTGTGCTGAGTTGAATGTAATCCGGATCATTAACACTATAGCCCTCACTGAAGTCATCGAATGTGTCCATACTGGGAGAAATCGCTTTTTGACAACTTCTTGCTGGAAAATTATTGGACCCCACCATGTCTCTCTCTCTCTCTCTCTCTTTTATATATATATATATATATATATATATATATATATATATATGGGGGTATTATATAAATGAGGCAAATGAGGAATGGGGATAATTGACACGTTTTTAAAATGGAACAATATATAATAAAAAAATTTTTTTTGTATTTTACGAGATATTTAGGGTAACTTTTTTTTAAAAAAATTTTCAGTCTATCATGACGAGCGTAAAAAGAAAAATTCAATGATATACATATTGTTATATGTTAGATTAGCATTTATTTGAGTAATTTTGGTTTTTTGCGTCTCATGTTTAACGGATATTTTGAATGTAACTGCCCGCCACGCAAGGCCACGCAGCGCTCCACCAGCAAAGGCGCTTCGGGAAAGGAATATGATTTTAGTATTTTATAATACCAAATATATTCCAAATATTCACAAAACTGTTGCAATTTTTTCCTGAACTCTGCTTTCCATCCCTCCGCGTTTTCTGATTTTTTGTCTTTCGTGGATTGAAGGAATTGAAGTATTGAAAATACAGGTTTGTCATAAGTATGTATTGTAATAAAATTGTTTATTACTTCAACTTCATTAAAGAGATTTTATATCGCAGGATGTTAATGGGATCTTGAAACAAAACACAATAAGGATAAATTATTAAGACTGTACAATGAATATTGCACATTTTGAACAAACAATTTTAAAGTTAATAAGCATATAATAATAATAATTTAGCGATAGAAACATAGGGATAGTTATCATTATTTTCCTGTATTTTTCTTTTCATAAGGAGTTCTTATATTCTCATTAACAAAAAAACTATTTGCTGATTTTCTTTGTACAATCTCAATAATTAATACTTATAGTGTTTAGTTTCCAAGATACCATTAATATTTTGCAGAATGACACCTCTTTAAATGAAGTTGAAATAATAATCTTATTTCAATACGTACTACTTATGACAAATCCGTATTTTAAATCCTTAAAAAAACTGAAAATGCAGAAGGATGGAAAGCAGAGTTCAGAAAAAAATTGGAACAGTTTTGTAAATATTTGGAATATGTTTGGTATAACGAATTACTACAATCAGCTCCCCTTCTCCGAGCGCGCCTTTGCTGGTGGAGCGCTGCGTGGCCTTGCGTGGCGGGCAGTTACATTCAAAATATTCGTTAAACATGAGACGCAAAAAAAAAAAAAAAACACAATTACCCCAAAAAATGCTAATCAAACATATGACAATATGTATATCGTTGTATTCTTCCTCTTTTAAAAAGTTACCTCAAATATCTTGTAAAGTACAAGTGATAAAATATAATTTAATACACGTGTTAATTAGCCCCTTACCTCATGCACTTTCGTGAAAACTGCATTGCGATAACTTGAACCGTTCAAAAGTTACAGTAGGAGGTGCTAAAGTTACGTGACTCATCCTGTATATATTCTGACGAACATCCTCGCCCAGCAATTCCTAGGCGCGTGTCGGGAATTCGCAGATATCATCTCTTGCGAGCTTTGTAATACCTCAGGGCAGTGGGATCTTCTTGGGTTTGGAGAGGAAATCCAAACAAGTACACATAAATTAATTAAACTGGGTTTAATATTCTGAAACCCTTTTAAATGGTTACACTGAACACTTAAAAAATACACAGAACAACAAGAAACAATGGTACCTTTCTCTCTTAATGCATGAAACCTTCAATAATTTCTTTCGCATATTTAACCTGGGGATTCCCGTCGATCAGTTTACACCTGAAATCGACTCCAATTTCAGTTTAACCTGCCCAGTGACGCCGGATTCAGATTTGCGACATTTAGTCTCAAAACAAATTTAACATCAACTCGTGATCAATTACGTAATACTCTCGAATAATTTATCGTCACCATGAATAAAATAAACCAATTTTATAAAATTCTATTAGCAAATTACTTAAAATGGCGGACATTTTTAGTGTCTCTGCTACCTCCGTGCACTATTTTATCTCTTCCTATCAACGTTTCCTTTTAAAGTTCTCCCCGGTCGCGGGGCGTTGACCTATATTTCAGCGATTTTGCGCTGTTCGCCGTTACCTTTGCTGCTCGCCTCGAAGTCGACGTGGAGTGACGGCGGCCCACGCCCGCGGTTGTGCGCTGGCATTCGAAGGGCTTTGCTGCTGCCAGCTGCTCTCGGCTGCGGCGCGTGCCGTTTCAACTCACGTCCTCATTAGCTTCTTTCTTCCTCTCGCGGCGCCTCACGTTCTCGTCTGTTTCTTTCTTCCTCTCACGGCGTCTCACGTCCTCGTCTGCTTCTTTCTTGCCCCGTCGTCTTGTTCACACCCACATCGAATACGATGCGCAAGTGCCCCGCCCCCTCGGGGGGGGCTTTCGTTGTACTGAATCGACGTGTTGTTTGAATCAGGACATCTCTAAATTGTTGTTTTTCGTTTAACTGGGTTTTTAATTATATTAGTGACTAGAATAAAAATATTCAGTATGTTCGGAATATAATTGTAAAAATAAAAATAATCAAACCACAAATATACCATTTTTCATTATCAATTTGTCGCCTTATTTGTGATCTGTTAATCTGATTCTTATTGTAATAACATTCACTTTCAGGCGTTATGCTAACTGCAATAACATTTCAACAGCTTCCATTCTTAAGACAATACCCAGTGAAGGAAGCAATGTGTTTTTAAAGTTCTCACTTGGTTCTCCTTCCATATTGTGATTTCGTTTGTAAATGATTGGATTTTGGTCGTGAGAAGACACTAAGAGGATTTATATTACGCGCCCACCCGGATATAACTAACGCCAATCGGAATACTAGAATTTCTCCAGAGGGCGCTGCTTTGACTCCAAAACAACATGGCATCAGTTTGCTGCAAAGATAGAGGCGCTTCAGCCTCTCTATGTTGTATATTCTGCCTCGCTGCCTGAGGCGCGACGGGAGAGCAAGGCGGCAGCGCTGTGTGAAACAATCACCACATATACTTAGTTTTTTTCCAACGGGGTGGCTGAGGGTAGAATCTCCAAGATGGAATTCGGCACGACTTTTTGAGTCACTCTCGGTCCTGCCGCTAGAGTCGCTTGATCTGTACCACTGCCTGATGCGGTCGCAATTATGTGCCATCTTGCGGTAGGACCAAGAAAGACGCAAAAAGTCGTGCCGAATTCCAACGAGAATACTACCTTCAGCCGCCACGTTGAAATGCTAAGTATAGGTGTGGTGAACGCCCGCTGAACGCGACCGCGTGGTTGGTGCGTCTCCTGGAGCGTGCCGCAACGCCCTCTTGTGCCTGCGGCCGGCGGCTCAGACTCGAGATACCGCCACCTGACTGCGCTGTCCTCCGGCTATCGGTGCTGCAGTTTGAAAGCGCCGGTCGGATATTACGTGCCAAGTGTTCTCAGGAACAATTTCCTGCAAACAGTGGTATTTATTTTGTTACGTGACCGTGTGTAACACTTTGTTTATGTTATTCTTGATTCCCCTGTAATTACTTTTCGTTTCGCCTTTTCCTGGTTCAAGATACGTGACAGAATACACTTCCGCAATATTCTCACTGTTTTCTATAGATTTTAATGCACGAAAGTTGTCGTAATATTGATTTTTGATATCCAGGAAAATCTTCACAGCCTTGATGTTGATTATGAGCGTGACAGAATGGTGGCATGCCAATTTAGGAGTATTTTTACCTTAACAATTTTATACTTTTCTCCCTTTATCACTTTGATTTATTGTCATTTCTTTTCTCGTTTTCAAAATCACTATTAACGCGCTTTTGGACTCAACAAACATGACACAAACTCTTGAGCTCTCGTGATATTTCTTTCTGATTACCCACCAACTACAGATTCAAAAGGAATGCCCACTCAATTATTCCTTTCAAATGGTTTAGGTATTTCGTGATCTTCATTATCCTCGTGAATAACAAAGGACAAATGCGTTATTATTTTATGATTTTTTTTCAAAAATACAAATTTTATTTTAACATCATGAAAAAATGTCAAGAAACCTAATTATATTTCCCGCAAATTCGGGAAATAAGATTATGTTTTATCAAAACGTTTACAATAATTATAGATTTCAATTTCTGAAAACGTTTACATAATAATTGTCAACCCGCATGCATGCAGATCGATGATATAATCATGTGGAATATTTGTCTGAGGTTTATAGTCATCATTCGAGGTAGGGATAATAATATTATCTCCAGCACAGTTAATGAGATTTCCAGGTGCAGTTCTACAGAAATCTTTCTATTATTTCTATACCAATCTGTCCACAAATTTAAATTTAATTGTCATTTTAAAATATGTTTCGAATTATTCAAAAGTTGGATAGCAATAAAATAAAAAAACGAATTATTTTTACACACGTGTCCTTGATAAGGTTTCAAAACCTAACACTGAAAAATTAAATGCAGAAGTGAAAAGAATTTCGGTTTGATCAAAATGCTTAATAATTGTATTTATTTTCTTTTATAGCGTTTTCCTTCAAGCGTTTCAGTAAATCCACGCGACAATGCATGACGTAAACGCTCAGTGCAGTACTTATCTTTGACAGAGTTACCAGGCCCAAATTGGGAGAATCCGCCTCTGAGGGATAAAAATCCGCCCAGTCAAATGATAGCCCCGCCAAATGATAGTGGTGAAAAAGCGGACTCTAATTCTGGGATTGTATAGTATTATCTTGCTATGAAATAGATGCGAGGAAATAAAAATTTCTCTAAAACTCAGTGCTAAAAAATAGGTTTTCCCTCTCGACCCCAGGCAGAGAAGCAGACAAAATTGGTAATCCAATTCACTGAGTTTGTATGGCACATAAATAACATTATGAGTATATAAAAAAGTTTTTTATGAGTATATAAAAAAGTAATTATGGTACCACAGACACACTGTAATTTATTTTATATTTTAATTATATCCCTATTCAGTATTTGAGTAACTCATCGAGTGTGCAGATGTTCCTTATGTGCGTATGTGCGACTTACTGTAACTCATGGCTAGACCACTTCCCATGCACCAATCGATACATATGAGGTTCATTCGACGCGTCTCGTTTTCCAGGCGGGGAACTGATAGTTTGTTTTCAGATTCGGCTAGAACAATCAAAGAAATTTCCAAAAACAGATTTTTGCGTGTTTTGGCGCTGCAATCTTAGTAAACCGGAAATTAAACCAACGTCACCTAAATAGATCTACGTAGGTAGCGTTGATTAAACTCCAGTACCCAAAGGCATTTTTCGCTCAATACGCCACAATTTTCTTTCAAATCGTTGCTGTTGACACTTCTGATGAAAAATTGCTTGAAGTGGACAAGTGAAGTTTATTTGAGCCAAAAAGTGAATAGCGCATTTTATTCCATTTTAAGTTTGATCCATATTTTTCAATATAAATTACCATTTACATAATCATACTATTACCATATTTTTCAATACAAATTTTTAAAAACCTACGAACACTATTACCTTGAAACTTTTTAAATTTAAAGTGAGTTTCAAGTGAATACGGGGAAAATAAAACTGAGAGTAATGTTAGAGAATGAATGCAAGTTTGACTTCTCATTTCTACGTTCTTAAGTGTTCAAATACTGATTTTAAAATGAATGTGACCCAGAGCTTATTCTTATTAAACTTAACACGTTATACACATGAACATATAAACCAGTCAGCTTTTAATGTTTTATTAGATTCGCATACGAAACGGTTAATAGAGCAATTATTGAAGTGGAAGTAAACACAAATTAAACTGAGTTCGTGGAGTTTCAATCTCTTCAAAAATTAGGGAGAAAAATATAGAAATGTTAAGCAAATCCGGGGAAGAATCAAATGAGGGTTGTAGAAGATTTTGCGACAAAAGTTTCGGAACTAATTGAGAATGATTAGATTAGAGATTAAGATTAGGATTAAGATTAGGGTTAGAGAATAACCCAGAAGAACAGCTTACGGTGATCTTTGTGCATTATTGTGCACATTAGCAAATATCGTAAAAACATGTGGCTGTACTAAACTTTATTTGCATCATCAATGCCTTCCAACTATTTTTTATGGCGAATATAATTTTGAAATTGCAATATTATCAGTTCATATCCCGTATGGAGGTAACATACAAACCCATTAGATGTTGGGAATTTTTGAAGGGATGTATAACATTATCAGCTACAACGATTCAGTCCAATGCCCGATACTGTAATAACATATTTGAACAAAGCTACGCGTGGAAGAAATGAAGAATGGAAGAAATTTTCAGTACATGAAAGTACTTTTAAAACAGTTTACGCATCGGCGAGGCGACATTCGACTAGTTCTAATTATATTCTAATTATCTAGATTAGAATTAATATTCTAAATTACTGAAAAAGAAAAATAAGGAAATAGAGGATAATACTTCATAGTCAGTATATATTTTATTTAATTCATAACACATTCATTAATATTTGCTCAAAAACGCCAGCATTCACAATACATATACGATTTATTGTAGGTCCCGCAAACATGCATCTCAAGTTGCAAAAGACTACATTATTTTAGTCAACGTTTTTACAAAATAAATTAAACCAAATTATGCACAGGACACTAAATTGAAACCACACTAGTCTGGTTGATTTTAAAGAAGAGTTTGTAATAGTTTGTAAAAGACCACGGTATGTATATTTCAAAACCGCAAAGACGCATGGTTTCTTACAGCCTACAGTTGAATGGTTTAATAGTTCTAAAATTTGTTGCAATTTCTGGCTACTTTTACAAAATTCTGGGAAAATAGTTTTCCGTATATTTACTTTATTTTCTTTGCTTTTATTGCATGTTTCATAAATTGATTGTTTTTATTTATGAATTTGTGAATTGTATTTATTTATTTATTTTATTGCATGTTTTTATTTATGAAGTCTAAAGAGTTTTCTTGTTCATAACAATTACTAGGTAGACTTTTGTTTACAAAGTTATTATCATGAAAACAAGTGACTGCCATTATTTAAATGACATTATATACCAACCATTGTAACAAAAAATTGTAAGTTTTACTATGTGAACGGCCGCACCTACTGTCGGCAACTGTAATAGGTAAAGCCTGTTATACAGTTTCAAAATAAATTAAAAAAATAAAATACAAAAATTGCATGTTTCGTCGATTTCGTTTTATTTTCTATTGCTTTCGTATTTTGACTTTAAATAATTTTTTGTGGTGCAGCTGCTAGAGCATTCGGACTGCCATCACTAGCGCCAGCACAGCCAGCAGAGTGGCGCGAAGGCTCCCTGCGCCCTCGGTCGTGCTGGGCGTCGGCGGCTCTGTTGGACTAAGTGTGCTGAAAATGTTTTCTCCATGATTCCGCAACCATTCCAGATTTTCGTCGACGGTTGCGAGAGCTGCATCAGCCGAAGCACCGAGGCTGTCGCGGTGCTTTTCAACGAAGCTTTGCATCTGAAACAGACGAAGTACGACATTTTTACTGGTCCCTTGCGAGTATTCGGTTTGCGCCTGCAAATGGGAAGTGTAAATTCAATAAAAATATTGTGGGAATTCTGATTTGGTGTTGTTGACGTTCTTATAAGAAGAAATAAAAGAGGTCATCTTCGTCAACATACTAGCTTTATTAAGATAGCCGGCTTTCGACGGCTTTGCCGTCATCGTGTCTCGCTGCTGTCGGCAAAAGTCGGACGACTGTGATTTCTTCTTCAATAAAAATAAAATCGTAAATACAGGAAGTCTTTTAACAAACTAGGATTTTCATATAACATAAGTGTTTCCAGAATGTTCGCAGCTGAAATTATTTTTAACCATATACCGTAGCCCGCTGTACCCGGGGCCACATGTGCGTCAGTTAATAGTTGTTCCGATAAGTGAATACATTCAGCATTTGAAAAGTCAACAAATAGCGTCACAGTAGATGATTGAAGATTCCGAAGTATAACCAAATGTAGCATGACATTATCGTCATTCATTTATTCAGCTTTCTTTACTGCTACATCTGATGCATGTTCACACACATTACAAAAATTCTTCTTAAAAAGTCTATCCTCCCTCATACATTCCTCTCTATTTCGTCAGATTTTCTTCATTTACATAACTGGACGTTCACAATCACATCTCTTGCATTTTCCCAACTTTCCCTATTAAACTAATGATTAAACGTACTACTTTTCCCTCCCCAACGTGCCCTAATCCAACGTTGTCTTCAGCCTTCCTTTCTTACATAGACGTGCACAGCCTAAATTAATAGAGGATCCAACCATTTTTCCCATGAAACTTTTTTTATTTGCATTAATTGGGGGCCGATTTTAATGAAATATCATTTTTTCACTTTAGAACGACGCATTTTAGTACAGAAATTAATTTTATGTTATGAAAAAAGGAAATGATCAATTTTTATTTTTTGCATTTTTCTTCGATTTTGACTCATAAGTCATTTTTTACATCTTTTCGTAATTTTTAAAGCATTTTCGGAGATTTAATAGATTTTAATATCATTTTAATGATACTTCAAATAATATTTACGAGATGCAACAAATGTTGTTCACGAAATTCCTGAGTAGCTTTTTCAATTTCTTCGCGCAGAAATTGTAATGTCAGTATTTGTAAGTATGTAATCTAAGATTCCTGTGACGCCTTCAGCACCATTGTGGTTCGGTGGATTTCTCTAAAACTAGAGATCAAGGTTTTCTGGTCCAGCCCAAGCAAAAGGTTTGCCAGCTGAGTTCACATGAACGGAAAGAAGCAGCCTCGATTACATCAGTATCATATTCAATAGATTGAGTTGTTCATCTGAGTGGGTTTTGATACAATTTTGTACGTCATTTTACTTTACTTTTAGGGCATTTTAAAAACATTTTAAGAGTATTTTATTTATCATTTTTGGTAATTTTTAAGATCATCAAAATCCGTCTCCTACATATAACATACATATAAGTAGTGTTATGAAGTGAAGTGGAGGGAAGGGAATGCGAGAAGAAGCGAGTGTGAAAGAAATGCGTCACAGTTAAGTGTTGTGCAGTGAAGTGAAGTGGAGTAAGGTTTGCGTGGTGATTTTAATGTACATATTATATTATTATATATATTATATTAAACAAATTTTTGTAAAATATAAGAGAACATACTTTTTGTTAATGAATGTAAGTTTAATGTATGTAAGGTCACGATATTCTGCCACCAAGTTACTACACTTAATTGCAGAATTAACAATAAATCTAATAACAAATTTTTGTAAAATATAAGAGAACATACTACAAGAAGAATGAAATTGTAAATTTAATGCCAGACATGACAAATATAATTGATTTTTTTGTTGAACAATTTTCAGGGTTGCCAGTTTGTTTGGAGAGCTTCTTTCCCAAATGCCATTTATCAATTCAGCTTAAAACCTTATCAGGAATTGATCCAATTTAGGGAAATAAAATGTTTTATTACAGTGTGCTACAGGGCCCTGTTTGGAAACTTTCAGGGAGTCCACGACCTACGCTCTCTTAGTTACTGTATCCTCATTTATCCTTCTCCACTTCTAGCGTCACCTAATATTTTCCTACCTCTCCGAACCCTCTCCATTCGTTGTCCATTCTCCCACTTCTTCAGAATCCCTCAGTGACTTCATCTCCTGCCTCCGCATCTCCTTCACAAATCCTACCTCTCCTGTCATCTTCTTTCCCCCACTACTTCGCATCTCATTCTCAACTCTAAACCTCGGTGTTCTCTCTCCACTGATCTCGGTCCGTTCTCATTGAAGGTATCTCGGTATATCGCATTGTACTATATTCCATAGAAATCATTATTCTCATTGTAACAAACATGGCAGGATAAAACTTATTAGTTAGGCATACTTCTCGTAAATTACGATTGTAGAAGCAATGTGTGTAATCAAGTCATTAGACTCATCCGTATATGCCATTTACGAATTGCTTACTCTCTCGGTCGCCGCCTGTACCATGAGTACGACGTTTCGTAGACCAGTTGATATCAATTATTATGAAACTAAATACAAACTAAAAACACACATTTAGAAAGATATGAACTCACTAATCACGCTTTTTTAAAGTAAATTATGTTGGGAGAAGAATTATCGTAATCATATTTTGATCAAGTATGTACTCGCTGTAGCGTTTGTCGTGCCATCTCTGAGATCAGAGCTGTACTCCGTGGGTTACTGTATAGAACGGTGTTACTTAATATCGTTCCAGTATACATAATCTTATCAGGTACAGTAGTTATAAATATCAGTTTTGTACATTGTTTTCGGTATGGTGGACATTATCTTACTTTATCTCTTTGTTCCTGAGTCGTGAGACGACCAGCTATTCCCACGACAATGTTGTTAATTGCACCCATGGAACCATAGCTGCAAAGAAAGGTGAATGTAAAATTATTAAAGCAATTTTTGGTGTACTAATTTTGGCAGATATATAACGCAATATAACGCATTGCTACGCACTATTCCTCCACTGCGTCGAAGTGTTCGTCTAAGAAGTTGAGCGCCACCTCGACCCCGCGGGAGTTGCTGTAGACGGAGGAGAAGACGCTGGACGCGTCCTGCTTCCGGATGAACGTGCCTTGGATGGAGTAGCCCAACAGTCTGCAAAAGTAGTTGGAATTTTTTTAATATTCCATTTCAATCAATGAGGTTTGCCTATCAAAATAAGAAGTGATCGAGGAAGTAGAATGTTAACATCTTCGTCCTTTCTTGTTTAATGCATGTAAAAAACTGTCTATTGCACAGACGTACATGAAAATCAATTAATTACACTCTTTGATACTGTCAAATCTCATAAAAACGGCGTGAATCGTCTCGGACACATACGACGATTTTTAGTAAGTATCTAATTAAATTCGCTCATTATACATTTCCATGCCAATCATTATAAATGATACATGATATTATATGAAGATAGACTAGTATCTTGATGGGTTAATTCTTGAACATAAATACGTATAGTTTATGCGAGACATTTAGAGGTAGTCACAAACCACACATTGGTAAATTTTCGGGGAAAATTGGCAAGTTCAGCTAATTTCTAAATTCGGAGATTTCAAATAAATACCGAAAATTTGGTCTGGAAGAATTTGAGACGTTATCTTAAACATTTAAAAAGTAGTAAGTACATAAAAATTAATTTCTAAGTTATATAAAAAATAATGTCAATGTGTCTAGATGATCTGAGAGGTAGCCTGACAATTTCGTCGTGAAGAAAAAACATATTTCACAGTTAAAGATATTTATTTTAACACCATAAGAGTGTAGAAAAATTAATATAACAGCACTACTGGAAAATAATATTTAGGACCAGATTCTTTCTTCCTTTACACTCTTTTGAACTCCTGATCTAACGGGCCATCACCGTGTTGCATTAGGAAGAACCCTCATGGCCTACAGAAAGCAATTTTAGAGAGACATTATATCATTCAATTTTTACTTGTTTACTTTCAATGTTTTTGAGATTTATCAGGTAGGTTAAATATATTACTAATGGAATATCTGTTTCCTGTGGATCTTGATTTCTGCATAATCATTAATTTCTTCATTTTAGATTTGAATGATCTTGAAAATATTAGGATAATATTGCTCAAACTAGAAAGTTATTGCATCACAAAAACGTAGTGACTTGCTATTTATTACTCGTTTAGATAAAACCAGTCTATAAATAATGGACATCTTTAAAATAATTTCTCTCTATCTTGGTAACAAAAAAGAACATTTTAACAGGCGATCCACTTATGAGAGCCATTAAGTCGTTCGTAACAAATATTTCTACTTTGGTGGTAATGCTTCTCTATCTCTCCAAGAGTCCCATCACGGGAAGTTCTAAAACATCCTACTCGGGGGAGCCAGAGACAGAATTGAATCTTATATATTCTATCAATTATTTTGCGGTTTATGACTATCTCTTAAGCAACGCTTCGCATATATAGACGCTGTTGATCATCTTCACTGAGGTAACGAAAAATCAAGGGCTACTCACTCATTCAGGAGTTCTTCATCGTGAGAGCATGCGAGGCCAGCCATGAGAAGAGCACGTTCTGCGCTGTCCAGGGACTCCTTGTACTTTTCCAGCAGAGCGTACCAGGACTCCTTAGGCGAGTGTCGAACGCCGTAGCAATACACGACGCTGCGAAGATCGCGGACCCTGAAAATGCAAGGTGAAGGGAGCGCCCACGCAGACACGCGGTTCAGGAACAGCTTGTCGATCGAGCTGCATCTCAACAAATCGTCAAGCAATGCGCATTCGTTTGATGACTTTGCCCTTTAGAGGAATGGGCCTGACGGGTCGGGGCAGAGAACTCACTCTTCTCCGCCGAGGAAGCCGTCGAGGGCGCTGCGGGCGGCGCTGGTGCAGGGCGCGTGCTGCAGGGAGCACGCCCACGCAGACACGCGGTTCAGGAACAGCTTGTCGATGTGGCCCTCGCGGTCTCGGAAGCCGAAGTGCTCGTACCGCTCCTCGAGCAGCGACCGAACGTACGCCTGCAACCAGAAGCTCCATTCCCACTTGTGTCGCGCGTTACGAAAGCGTAGAGGCCAGATGCAAAAGGGGGGATGGGGCGACCTCGAAGACGTCGTATCTGTCGTTGTGGATGAGCATCCGCTGCAGGTAGGAGAAGGCGGCGAGCGCGGAGGCCCAGGGGATGAAGTCGGTCTCGCGCTGCAGGTAGTCCGCGAGGTCGAAGGCGACGGCGTAGTCCAACTGCCCCGCGCGCGCCAGGTTGAAGGCGTCGTCCAGCAGCTGCGCGCGGTTCAGCACGTGGATGCCGTCCAGCGGGTTGCTAGTGTCATTCAGATAGTCGGACAGTAGTCGCCAGTTTGTATCATCGTAATTCACACGGTAGAAACCTGTGCAAAAGTCAAAGTCAAAGCATATATCTAGGAGAAGACAAACGTTGTAAATGGTGTGGTCTGAGTGTTTCCAGTTTTAGTTTGAGTCGTTTAGCAGTGAATCACACATTATAATAAATCGCGTGCACTTCTTTAATCACGCTTTCTCTCTGACACTCGCGGGGAGCGTGGAGTCGCAAACATGTCTGTAAAGCATGATTCGTTGCTGGCTTCTAAATTTTCAGTTGCGATAATTACAGTGGAAATGCAGGAGGTGAAATCTAGTCAAAGGAAAAGTATGGCGAGATGCTACGTAAGTATTTATACAGGTGCTCTGGAAACATATACTTCATCATCGCCAGTATTGTTTTTACGTTTTACAGTCTTTCTGTTGTCAATTATCTGGCACCTGATAATCTCACAACTATTGAAATTCCACACTGTGAGATATCGAGATACATTACATATTTGAACTTTATGACGACACCAAGCCGCGAGTTAGTCACGAGTTCTGTTGGCTTCCACATCACAAATTCCTGTCCAAACCGTTCATCTAAAATATTAATTCAGAACAAAGACATCCAAAACAAGGATGTCCTATTAAGTTGGTGCAAAAAATAATTTCCACTAGCTATAGTTCGTTCAGTACAAGTATATTTACACACCAAAATGCCTAAGAATAGGCATCTCAGGAATATGAATATATTCATTTTAACTAAATAGTATTGATCTGATAGAAACCGCAAGTCCGATTGGACAAATAATATATTGGAATATTTTTCGAGACATCTTCACTCTCGGCTAACATTGAAAGATCACATCTTTATTAAACTCAAACAAGCAAATCAAAAACTACACCAACTCCGCCAAATAACAAACAATCATTCTTCTCTTCTTACTACGTGCACACTTACACTATAGAACACCATATATTTTGTGTTCAACTAACTTATTAAACAGCCGAACGGCTGAACAGTGTAAAATCAAGCTCTCGATAAAGTTGTCTGTACTATAAAAATATGGAGATATTCTTGAATAAAGACTTCTCATTTCAGTATAACAATGAACTTATAAAATGGTTGTTACTTCCTCTGAGAGAAAATATGTCTTTCTAATACTCACCAGTTTCCTGGACGTTGAAAATCACCCATTTATCTGCCTCTGGCATGCCGGATATTGTCCGGGACTGCGTCTGGGCCAAATAAGCCTTAGGCGCTGTGGCCGAGAAGTCTCCTCCCTGCCCCACCCACGTGAGCGGCACGTAGTAGAGAGTGGGGTCTGGAGTCGTTTGAGACTTCAAGAGGAAGCGAGCCTAGGGAAAAAATGGCTAAAATTATTTTTAGAACTTGATGTCAATCTTGAGGATGGCAATTGAAGTTGTATCAACAAGTGCATTGGCTTTCATATTTGTGCTTTCCCGTTCATCGGAACGTGTTTGAACTACAGTGCACCAGGGAAGAGTCCGCGTGGAGCTTTATCAGGGTGTTCTATTAAGAACTGCATTTACGTTGGTAGCAATCAGACCAATGGGAAACTAGTGAAGTGCACATTTCATATCTTCTGATTGTGATGAGTACGCAATTTACGTTTCATTTAGTTACCAGTTGCATCTCGGGCTACCAACATATTTTTGTTGCTAGCACTCACACCAGCACGTTGCCACTACGAAGAGACTTTTCTGGCGCACTGTAATTATGTAATAAGGGAGTTATGAAAGTTTATTCATGAGATAGAAAGGTTAGGTCTGTGACGCGATAACGCTATGGACATAATTCTTTCAAGTAAATGAAGATCTGTGTAATATAAGTCATATAATAGTTATTTATGCAACAAGGGCGTTATAAGGATTCTAATAATTGAGCGGTGACAAAAAGCCTGAGGGTCTTTGATCGGAAGACTTTTTGTCGCCCGTGATCAAAAGAAGCACTTAACGCCCGTGGTACAAACACGTCTTTCTATTTTACCTAATAATAATGATTCACATTTAATTATTTACTAATTAAGTACATGGTAACTTGACTTGGTTTGACTTTTCAGATTTTCCTTTCATAATTTCCTCTAATAATTCCCTTTATAAGAGAATAAGTAGCATAATTAAACTGTTTTCATATTTTCCTCGTAATCACGATGTTTTCGATCCAGATACGTTTTGCAGTGTATATTGAGCTCCGCGCACGAAGCGAATATGTGAAATTTAATTGAAATTCCTGCACCAACCTCACTTTTTAAGGAAACTGTTTCGGTTCTTTTAATACAGTCGAAGTCTTAAGAACGATACACTCGAAGTTTGATGAGAGAAACGCATTTTTTGTCTTAGCTCTTTAGGAAGTTTCCATTTGCTTTGCTACTGTGAAATTCAACAAATTCGGAATAAATTTTTGCTTCTACATATTTCTTGCCTAAAAATCCGAAAAATATGTCTAAAGGAGATTTTTACATTGCCTTAATCTTTGGAGCCCCTTGTCAAACACTGAGTGTGACCTTCGACATTGGCACTCAGTTTTAGTTGTCCACTATGTATGTGTAAAACGGGATTATTCTATTTACGCTATTTGTACTTAATATTAATATTGTTTTGATAATTTATATGTTGACATTGAACACAAACGTTTACCAAATATTTGTACTCGATCCTTATCAAATCAACTATGTATCATCATTTTTAGTAGCCGAGGTAATCTCGGACCCAATAATCTTGGATACTTGCGAGAAACTACAAAATAAGATTTGATAATATATAAAAGGTTCGTGTTTTTTTAGCTCAAAATAGTATGCAAATACTCGTATATATTGTTGAGCTTGAGAAAAATAAAATTACTTCCGTGCATTGAACATACATGATTTTTATATGGAAGATATATACAAAAGAGCCTCGTATATGCAAACAACAACTTTCCGAACTTCTAACTTTAAATTGTTTATATGTTATGTCGCCATCTACGAAATTTGATTTTAAAAAAGGCGGATTATCAATGGCCACGAATGAAAATGTTGAATGATGCCATACATGAATGAAACAAGAGGAGTTACAACATGGCAAAGAACTCATGAAATTGATAATGTTCGTGTTAAATGATAAAGAATATACTGCAAATTATATAGATCAAATTTTTTTATGCTTCTTCCAGCTATCAAACGCAAATCGCCCTTTATTAAACGGCTTAAAGAATCAAACTTTATCATCATGACCTCAATTAATGGCTAAAACTTACTTTTGCTTTGCGTAGATGATTCTGACCATCTGTGCTACGGAGTACAGAAATTCAGGAAAATTAAACTTACAAAATTCTATTAGAATATCTCAAAATGTCTCAATTTATTCATAACAATCTAAGAAACTAACTTGAACTTCCCCAAAATCGGGTTTTAACTACGTTTTTTTACATTTTCACGCTGAAAACTTACATTACTTACATCCGTTCGTCCGTTCTGGTTTGCAAATGCACTTGTTAAATTCTTCATTGTATATTCTACATATATCTACATTTTCCGTTTCAATCTATTTACTGTACGCCCCGGAAATAATTTTCTATTTAAAATTTGATTTCTGTCGGAATGTGTCTTATAAAACGGTCAAAACCGTCTACTTTCCTGCGTATTATGTGTTAAAATATTCATTGATATGCCTCAACAATGCATATTTTTGAATGCCAACATGAATCAGATTTCCATTAGACAAGTAAAAATCATAGGGCAATAATTGTGTAAAGTTATTAGAAAATGACAATATGCATTTTAAAAGACCATATTAATATGAAGGAGAACAGTAATATATCAAATAGTAAATTACCTGAGTTACAGTTGCAGAGCCAGCCTCATAATTTCTCATAATTTTGAGAACAGGATATCCTGGTTGTTCTGTCCAAGAGCGCAGTAGGTTTTCGAAAGCGTTTTTATCCAAATTTGAATCGCTGAATTTTTCCACGAGATGCTTGAATAGATAGTCGGGAATAGTTGTGGAATAGCGGCTAAAATGCAGAAATTATATGTAAGTGCCTCGCATCCTTGAATTATGAAATGCTCAAAACTACAAATAGAGAAATGACAAATATGAAAGTGGAGCAATTGCTCAAAATGGAGTTTGTTCATCATAAATCAGTTCACAAAAAATCATTCAATTATTTTTAAAGTAGTGATAACAGAGTGAAAATATTTTTATTTTATTTCACTTTCTTCTTAACATTTCCATAAATTATGAGGTTTTTGTGATGATAGAAGTCGCGTTTGGAATTTTATAAGAACTTTTAGATTCCGTAATTTATAGTTAGAATCGATGAATATTCGGCACTTAGTAAATCATTACTTCAAAAATGGAAAAGAACTTAATACTGGAATCCTCTTTCAAACGGTCAGATCTTGAATTGGGCGTAAGTAAACATTCCAGATATTGGGGGTGGGTACAACTTGCAATATTCCCATGAATTTATAAACAAAGAGAAATATATGCCTGCGCAATGACATCGCACAGAATATTAAATAGTCCATTTAATTGTATATATATTTTTAAAAATTTTCAAATTCTGTTCCCCAAAAGTCTGCATGAAGGTGATAAGAGATAATCTTCTATAAATGGATATTAAAATCTCAATTTCTAGCTAACAACCAAAGAAATATATCTTGAGTCCTTAGTGAACCTGAATGACGATTTTAGAATGGTCTAGAACGCACCTTTTTCCAGATACGCCTGAGATGTTAGGATGTGTTCATTCTTAACGTGTTTTGCAACAAGGGTTGCCAATAATATTAATGTAAAAGTAAGGACAAGGAAAAAAGCATCGACGAATTTATTTTTATAAATATTTAATTTAGACTAACATCAGCTATATTTCTTTCACGTTTCCATTTGCGATTCAAGTGAAAAGATTCTTTCACAAAAGGCAAATGAAGTTGGTCTGAAAGTCTTTTTTTAGTCGCTAGACGGAGGGTTTATCATTCATGCGTGTGTGGGTGTGCCAGCGGTAGAAAAAAATATATTCATGTTTTCTATTTTATATTAAAAAATAAACGTTGCAGATGTTAGTCATGTGATAAAATAAATGACGAATATTGTTAAAAATTTAATAACAGGTAGCCATTTAAAATACAAAGGAGGGCGAGAGTACAATTGACGTCAATAGAGGACCGCTCTCCGAAATGGAGGAGGTTGGCAACCGTAGTTGCAACGGATTGCATTTGGGACTACTAATTTCTTTGTAGCAAAATATACAAAATACTCGTATATCTTTTTCGTCTCAAATATGATATACGAATCGTACAAAACTTTCATATTTTCTAAGGGTATTGTATAAAAGAAATATTCTTGTTGATTTAAAAATATTTACTCTTCTATATTTGATAGCATGTGTTATACGTTTCCAACATCAAATTAAGATAAAACAAATTCACATTGAGACTTACAAGCAATAAAAGTGAGTAATCAGTTTTATCACCATTTGAGATGGAAACGCCATTGCATATCAAAAGCAAAATCGTTAGAGAATGACGGAATAAATAGCCATTTACAATCAGTTATCAAAAAAGTATTTTGTATTTGAACACTTTCGATAAAAAAAGCTTCGTGCTACGTACGCTTGGTAAATTCTCAACAAAATGAAATAAATGCAAAATCTTAACGCCAAACTAAGTATGAAAAACTGCAAAATCTTATCACCTTGTATGTTTTATCGTTGTTGTATTACGTGGTTTCAAATGTTTTGGGAAGTCATGGTTGCCTAGAGTATTAAGAAAGATTGTTTTCACTAACCATTAGAGTTTTCCATTTTCTTTTCTAAAAATGATTTCGGTATTTAAAAAAAGGGATGGTTGTCCATCTTGCGACAATGACAAAATCTCGCAACAAAATCATGCCTGTAATTTCAAGTGTTGTGGTAGATCAGCCGATTGTTTTATCTTGCAGGAAAGGTCATCATAATGAAGTTTCCAAAAAAAGCAATTTAAAATGTAAATGAGTAAAATAAGTGTATTTCAAATGTGTTTTGTTGGAAATGGTCTGGAGGTATTTATGCACAGCACGCTAGGTAGTTTTTGTTCTCAAATGCATTTCCATACTCACTATTCATCAAGATATTCATGCAACGCCTCTAGGAATTTGTTTTCTCCCATTATGGCACTGATCATTCGTATGACAGAAGCACCTAAGATAAAAAGAAACAGATTACTTTTAGAAAAGTGTAACATGAATCCTATTCAACTTCAATTCAATTGTTCAATAATATGTTTAATTTACACCAGTGATTAGTAATAGTTTGTCCAAATTTTATTAGTAGTTTTTACTTTTATAAAGCGCTTAGACATTTTTTATAATGCAATAACGGCATAAGAAATGGATTACATTTTGGTTTTGTAAACATTCAAAAGTCAAAAAAGAAAATTTTCTGTGAGAAGCGTGTATCTCAATCGCACCTAATATCTTTTTGGTATCTGTCGACGATAAACATGCTTGTATCGTTCTTACAGAAAATTTTATACAGCGTAGAAAAGATATCTTTTTTAACAACTCTCTACCGTGGCAACTTCACCTTAAAAATGTTTTAAAAGATAATTAATTTTTATGATGACCGTTTCAAACGTAATGAAAACTAGGCAAACCGCGTATATGAACGCGTGTGAACACAAGACGTACTACAGCACAATTTGAAAACCACAGATTTTGGGAAAGCAATAGTAAATACAAAATATGAAGATTAGCACATTAATGTAGACAAATGTACGCAGTTTTGCAGCCTGCCAGTTTATGGTTGTATATTTTTTTGCTTAAGACGATATTAACTTATTAAACAAGTAAACGCATTTCAAATAACTGCATATATTGGATAACCTACAAAATGAAAGACAAGTGAGTGAGAAATACATTTTCATTAAAAAATTATTAAGGCAAGTCTCGCCTCACCCTTGCTGTAGGTGATGGTCCCAAAGCGCGCGCTCACTTGGGCCGGCGTGTAGGCGGGGGAGGTGAGCGCGGCCGAAGTGGCCAGGGAATCCGCGCCGAACACCGCCTGGTGGTGGTCAACCACGAACTGCTCCATCAGCCTCCAGTCCGGCTTGACGAGGCTGGTGGCGTAGAACTGGAAGTACTGCGCGAAGCCCTCGTTGAGCCACGTGGTGTCCCACCAGTGCGTGGTGACGAGGTTGCCGAACCACATGTGCGTGAGCTCGTGCGCGATGATGGTGGCGACGCTCTTGCGTGCAGACGCCGTGCCGTCGTTGTACAGCAGCGCCGTCTCGCGGTAGGTGATGAGCCCCCAGTTCTCCATGGCGCCCGCCGAGAAGTCGGGCACCGCCACCTGGTCCACTTTGTCGAACGGGTGCTCCAGCGTCCGGTCGATGTATTCGATGCCCGTGATCTTCTCAAGAGCTTCCAAGAGGGGCCTGGATACTTGAATACTGTAATGTGCCCATTCGATAGCATTTCGCCTAGCCCACGTCCTGAATAGAACATCGTTCGGTGTCATTCTGTCTTCCCATTCCACAAAATTGGAGACAACAAAAGCAAGAAGATACGTTGACATTCTCGGAGTTGTCTCGAAAGTTGTATCTGTATGCGAATTCTCCCTGCCGGATCAAGCAAATTTTATTACAGTCAACATGTCATGGGAGTTTCTTTCGTAGAATTTAATTTATGTACAGGAATATTACAAACAAGAAATTATTGTTTACACATAGATGTTGTAAATATTGCTACCTTGATGCGGATTCGATTGCTGGCATGTTGGATATGGCATGGTAGTATTCAGGAACTCTAATGGTTACAGAGAACGTGGCTTTGAAGTTGGGCTCATCGAAGCAAGGGAAGGCTCTCCGTGCGTACGTAGGCTGAAACTGCGTTGCTGCCAATTGTCTGTAAGACCAAACTACCTTGTAGAAGACCTTTAATTTAAATTGTAATAGTTATTATTAGGCCGATAAATTGAAAATAACTGAATGATATTTATGTTATCGGTCGTGTGTTCTGTACTTTTGGCAATAAAATCGTATTAAAAAAATATATTTTTTGGAATAATTGTACTCATCCGCCATCTCTAACTACAATTCATTTTTTTGTTTCTAACGCACTGCGGAACTTATACTGTGCCGCAAAGTGTCTTTTCTTTTCTCTGTTTGATTGCGTTAAGTCAATAATAATAATAATAATAATAATAATAATAATATATTAATAATAATCTTATAAAAATTAATTTAACGAGTCTTGAATACGTACACTTGTTCTTCTTTTTCGTTCGTGTAAGAGCTGAGATAAAAACCATACATATCGCGCCTCAAAGCTCCAGCGAAAAACATGGAAATTTCGTAGTCTTTTCCCTTAGTAAGGGGACGAGTAAGATGAATTTTCATTAACTCGTGTGTTGTATCTGTAGAAACCGTTTCATACAAATTTTCGTCGTCATCCACAGCTTTCACCTCTATATTTTGTCCAGAGACTCCTTCAGTATGTAAAACAATAACTTCCGTTGCTTCGTTTGCAGTTACTAAAATCGATAAATCTCCTGAAAAGGATACATGCTGCAACGCTGCATCAATAAAAATGGTGTAATGATTCGGTATCACTGATTGAGGTAGACGATACATCTGCAGCTCTTTATCTTCCAAAATTCTAAATATTTCATCTGCGTGAGTCGACAGCCACTGCAAGTTGTCATCCACTGCTGCAAGAGCAGCTTCACCAGTCGAGCCAAGCTGATCTTTGTATTTCGTCACAAATTGTTGGAGCTTAAAAATTGCAAAATATCAATGTAAATGAGCTGGAAAAACGGTAATTTCGTTTAATGCAAAGGATAGAATTCTATAAAGAGGAAGCACTACCTTATTTCTCTGTTCTGTTGTCGTCATCTGTCCAGCAATGCCAATTAAAATATTGTTAACAGAACCGAAACTGTAATCATTTGATATTTATTAATTTAAAATGGATGTGTAATGTTTTCATTAAAACAGATTAGCCAATCTACTGCACTTACTATTGTGAAACTTCTTCGAATTTATCGTCGAGGAAATCCAAAGCCACATCCACCCCAAGGGGGTTGGAGTAGACAGCTGAGAACACGCTGGATGCATCTTGCTTTCTTATGTCCTCTCCAGCGATGGCCATCTCCAGCAATCTGAAAATTATACTCATGATTGCAGAAGAACACAATAACTTTGTATCACTGTGACAAATGATAGGAATATGCGGCTGCATACAGGGACTTTTGCAGATTTCAATGTTCTAAAAATTAAAATTTAACAAATCTGTGGAATGGCAGTTTATTTTCAACTTTCAAGTGAGCTTTGATTCAAACTTTATACATAAACGAGTTTTTAGTCAACAATTCACGTTAACTATTAATACATACTTTCGCAGCAAACATTTAGCCACAAAGAGAATTAGCCCCAAAATCCAGAAGCCACGCTTGCAAATTAAATCACCAACAATTTATATTCATTTTATAAAAAGGTATTCTCTGTTAAGATTAAAAAATAATCAGTTTTTATGATTAATAGTTCGCGATAGAAGAGCGATTAACCAAGCGTCGGTCGAGGTGTGACCGCAGTACCCACATTCAATTTTCACAATTAGTTGGCATTGAAGTGTTCGGAAGTTGGTTTTTAGCCAATATATATATATATATTACCAGCCATGAAACGAACTCGACTATATTTCTGATGCAAACTCTTGAGACGGTAAAATATTTTTGTTAAAAAAATTCTATAATTTTATGATGAAATAGTTTAGCATTGTACCTTTTAACATTAATTGTGGTCTTTATTCCAATTAGGAATTTATTCAAAAGAACGGCTCCAAAGCATAAATGTTTCAATGATTGAGAGAAAAAATTGATGAGGTAAATTATTTCACTCTTTATAAGTTCTCTTTTTTAATTCTTTTACTATCTTCGTAAAACGAGTCGGGCACTTGCTTGTAAAAAAATTATAAATTTGAAATGCAAAATGCAATAATTTGCAAAACGTTTTTATGAACTTCCGAAGCACAAATCAAATTTTAGACATAAAAATAACCACTGGAGAAACCACTTTGGTCTAGACTTTAATTATCATTCACAATCCTAGTCTCTTTATTAAGGAAAAAGTATTATTAAAAGCAGAGTGACGATTTCTGTATTATAATTTGACATTCAATTTTCATTGGCATTAACATGTACAACGGTTATCAACTACGTTGTAGATGCTATAATTGAGCGCAGAGCGGGATAGCGCGCGGCACTGGTCCACTATGCAAATACGCAGGGCTATGCAAATACGCATGGGCGACGTGGCGGCTCGTCACAGTGAGAAGCAGCAAGTTGTCTGTTCCTTCCATTGGCCCCGTGGGGTAGATCGGACGCTGCATCAGCGCTCGGTCAATGGAGGAGGCTCCCACTCTCCCGCTCTAGGGGGTTGACAACTGGGTACCGGGAGAGATGGCTCAGGGCATTAACTGATGTCACTGTAGTGCCTCTGACCGGGAGGTATTAGGTTCGATTTACGACGGAGGCGGGATTTTTAACATTAGCTTGATATCTAGGACGAATTCAGTCGCTATCTGTAGGAGAATTCTAGCGGCTGTGTGCTCTGATCGGTAGTTTTACGTGGTTTCTTCGATCAACACCAAGCGAATGCCGAAGCAGTATCCTAACAAACGGGTCATGGACCGCACGCGAAGTTTCCTTCTTTCTTGTCCGATCCCTATGCTATTCTCTATCCTCTACCCTTACTTACACACACTTACATTAAAATGCACTACACTACCGCAGATGCCGGGAGATCGGTTGGAAGCTTAGTTATTGTCCCTGCTAGGGCGGTTCCCTGTTGATGGGAGATACCTGATTGAGGAAAACCCTGTAGGAAACAGTAAGTTGGCGCCGGATCTCGCTTGCTAGCGAGGGAAGATCACCGCCACCTCCCTAGGGGACAACATGCACTAAACTTACGGGTCTAATGACCTTCGTAGTTGACATGCCTGGAATCGGTAACAATCAATCACCCTAGAGGGCGTGTGTATCGAGAGGGGGGGGCATCGATCTGGGAGACGACGACAGCGGACCAAAGGACAAACCGGGAGCGGTAGCTCAGTGCATCAACTGATGTCACTGCAGCGCCTCTGACCGGGAGGTCCTAGGTTCGAGTCCTGATGGCGGCAGGATTTGACACTAGCTTTTCAGCTGGGTCGAATTCAGTCGCTGCCTGGAGGAGAATTCTAGCGGCCGGCTGCTCTGATCGGTAGTTTTCCGTGGTTTCTCCGATCAACACCAGGCGAATGCCGGAGCAGTACCCTACCAAACGGGCCACGGACCGCGCGCGATCTATCCTTCCTCTTCCTTGTCCTATCCTCTCCCCCTTACACACTTACACTAACATGCACTACACTACCTCATATTCCGGGAGACCGGTCGGAGCTTAGAGCTTGTCATGGCTGGTGGGAGAGTCCTGGTTAGGGGGAAACCCCACTTGCCGACAGTAGGTCGGCGCCGGATCTCGCCATCCAGCGGGGGAAGACCACCGCCATCTCCCGAGAAGAAAAACATGCACTACGCTAACGGGACTAATGACTAAAGCTGTTGACGCGCCCGGAAACACGAAAAAACAAACCAAACCAACCAAAGGACAACATTCGCCGCCTGCTTCGCCCCGCAAAGAAGATCCGCTCCGAGAACCAACCGCACCAGCGACGCCTGCGCTTCGCAACAGTGCTACTGAGGATGACTAGGTTTTCAATCTCGCCCTCCTGGGGTTTTGGTGACTGTGGGTTGACAACTGGATTATCGTTGGGATATGACGTTTGTTTTTATTCTGGTGTGCTTTTTGGATAGCGGAAACAAACCGAGCATCTCGTGTTTTCTGAACAAATTTCCTTCTACCAAGATCATGCCTGTTCCTGTGTATTTTTTGTTCTTACACAATGAATTTAAAAATAGTTGTTCTACAATGCAGCGCACCCTTTTGTACAATATGCAACGGTTAATATAGATTAGAAATATACATATATAAAGTGTGAGATGAAATATTTTTATACATTACTCACTGGGTAAGACGAGTCTGTCGTACTGAACACGCCAAACCTTGAATAATTAAACCTCGCTCCACATCGTCGTCAGAATTTGCGTACATTCCCCGTACAGCACTCCAAAAATAATCTGGAGAATGGCGAATTCCGTGGCAGTATACTAAACTTCTCTGATCTTGATGAACTCTGAAAGTATTCATCGTAAGAAAGTGTATGAGCATTCAGGTAGGAAATAATGTTCTGTTATAATTTGAATCTCGCAATGAAATTACTTCAAAAAGTGAGTTTAGTATTCTATATCATTGGTTTAAGAGATGTATCATAAAAATTTATTTTTATATTTACCTCTGACCAGCGTCCAAATAAAGTCGCAATCTCAAGTGAGAATGACTTCTACACGACTCACGCTCTGCTATACAAGCTAATGATCCGATTCTGTTCATCAATAGCTTTTCGTCGTGACGTTCCGGTGCTGAATTTCTTGTCATGAAACGTCTTACTCGTCCATACACCTTGTCGAGTAGTCGAGACATGTAGCGCTGCAGTGAAACATAAAGTAAAGCGTGATGCATGGAGGTTGAATTGTGGACAACACCGCAGAATCCCTTTAATTTTACTATGAAATATTATGTGTTTTACTCCAACGAAATATTACAAAGATTTCGGGTTTCTGCAGATTCCTGACCCCCGATATTAAGGAGATTAAGGAGTTGAAATATCTGAAACAACTAAACCTCCAAAAATATATTATAAAGTTCAAAAAGATATCATTTTCTAGAGTACTCCTTAAGAAACAATTCTACCTGTCCCTCAGTTATCCCTCTTCATTTTCCAACATGTCACCAATTTGTTCGCCACCTGTCTCAACCTTTACCTCATTTCCCACCCGCCCCTGCATGTCCCTCTGAAGTACCCCCAAACTCAGCTGTCAGCGTAAAAAACGCGTCCCGTTGGAGACTGACAATCTAGCTTTAAGGGCCTAGAATGAATCGTTAAGAGGTAAAGCTTGATTATAATATATATTGTTGTTGATTATTATTGTTATTATTGTTTACGGACGAAAAGTTTATGAAACACCTTATCAATACAATCTAGAAGTTTCAGCCAGAAATATCGTGATTAAAATTCGTTTTATCTTAACACACAGGATTGCTGCACACAAAGGACACAATTCTCTCATAAGTCAGGATTAAATTTATTCGTGTCATTCCAAAGAAAGTTTAAGTTTGGATCAGGTGGCGAAGAGATATAGGCATTTTTGTAGTTGTTTGTTTGTAGTACGTGTCAGATTTTTGGTATTAAGGATTAACAAAACGTGGATTTTGACTACACAACGTGTAAGAGGAACAGCTTTACGTAGCATCAAGATTATTATTTTTGCCTAACCACATATTTATGTAGTTGTGAGTATTGTAATGCTACGGCAGATATCGGTGATTGTTTCGGAGAAAATCTCGTTTTGTGGGACCCTTGTATCGAAAAAGTGGAAAAATCCCCCTTCCAATATATAGTATTTGACAGTACTCTATATGAAGACTGATACATGTCTTCAAGATTTTCTCAAAAATGGCTCCAATTGTTTTGATCAATTTTGGTCGGATAGCGTAAAGGTCGGTGAAAAAAGTTGCGCACGTCCCATTTTCGTTGATAATTCTGAGTGTTCGAAAATTGCAGAAATTTAAAACTACTCTTCATACAACTACAGTATTGAAGATAGCATTTTTCTCCTCAAATGAAATTTGATCTCGTCAATTAATTTGTTGTTATCACCTTATTTTCTCGCTCGAATTTTTTAAGAAGATCATATTGTATTGTAATCGTGTATAGTATTTGTTTTGTAGTAATAGTTTGCCCGGAAACGGCAAATTTTCTACGGAAAATCTGTTATTTGCAAACCTTGTAAATAAAAATATGGATAAATCTTGTTCTTATATATAGTTAATTACTTCCTCTAACACTTTATGCAGTCAGAATCTACGTTTTGTGGTTATTTGATACCGAAAACTCTATTGACGGCAAAACGTCTCCCTCTGTCCGTTTGTCCGTGCGTCTGAGGCCAAAGCTAGGGCCAAAACCGCTCAGGCGATTTTTCCAAAATATTAATAAATCAATTCAGAGGAACTCGGGCCCCTTTGAGGGATATTTTGATTTTTTGAGGTACCTTCAATTATGCCCCAACATTTTAGAAAGATTCTTAAAAATGGTTCCATTTTTTAAAATTAAAGTTAGTTCTTGGATAGCGTAAAAGACGCTGAAGAGAATGTTACAGGCCTCATTTTCGTTGAAAACCCTGATTTTTTGATATCCTGCTGGAGCACCTGCTGGAGAGAGGCAGATGATGGACGCTACTGGAATAATAGAGCGAAAGTGGTATCGAGAAACACACACTCGCAGGTCGTTCCGTGCGTTGCTGGTGCACTATGCGTTCTCGCTAAAACTCTTCTGGCCATCTCGAGACTGTCCATTATGGAAGGGGATTATTCCTAACAGCTTCCATCAACTTCTTGTGACATTCTAGGGCATTTTGTCCGCGGAGATAGGCTATATTGATGCAGAAGCGTCGCTCAAAAGTTTACATTCATCTCGTTCCCGTAGACAGACAACTGATTTCACATTGCTCTCAGTGCTAATATAGATCTTCAAAAACTCATATGTTGTGATCACGCACTAGTAATGAACTTCTTTCAGGTGACAAATAAAATTATGCGATCCGATGATATTTCTTTGAGGATAAAATAGTTTCCATGACTTCTGCCCCACCCTTGTATTGAATGCATTCAGATCATAATTCTCGATCTTAAAGTGCTTCTAACAAATGCTATACCTCAGATTCAGGGTTCATAACTCTCATCTTGATCAAGTTTTTCTCCGACTTCCGTAGCTCAGGCCATCAATTGAGGTCATTGCCGTGTCTTTGACGGGAGATTATAGGGTTAGAGTCCCGATAGTGGCAGAAGTTTTGACACTACCTACAAAGCTAGGTCGAATTCAGCTACGGTCTGGAGGGGAATTCTAGTGACCGGCTTCAGTAGTGTTTCGAGGTTTCTTCAATCAAAACCAGGCAAATGCCCGAGTGGTATACTATCAAACGGGCCACGAACCATCCGCGATCTTTTTTTCTCTTCCTCGTCCACACACTAACGTTTACATGCACACATGTTAGGTGATCAAACAGAAACTTAAACCTTGTTCCGGTTGGGGTGGTTTTCCGTTGATGGAGGATACCTGGTTGGAGAGAACCCTGCAATATGACGTGTAGGTCGGCGCCGGATATCAGCATCTAGTGACGGAAAACCACACCACCTCCCGCGGCAAAACATGCACTGCACTTATAGGACTAATGACCACAGCAGTTGACGCGCCCGGAAACATGAAGAAATCGATCGATCTAATTTTTTCGTCGTTTCCCTGTTCCTTTGCCCAAATGTCGAAATGGTCCCTTGTTTTTCTTCTGAACATAAATGTAGCTTCACTATTTGTGTTTCATTGAGCTCAGTGGGGAATGTATTTATTTAAACAGTTGTTCATGTTCTCGCAGTACTAAATCGATTCTAACACGATGTAAGTCGAACCCGGCAAGATAAGAGAAAATGTGCAATACCTGTAGCTGATTTGCATTTCCAAAAATATTATTAAACGAGAATGAATATTTTCAAACCAATACTTGTCAGAAACGCTCGTTTGCACCTTAATATGTATGTCAAAGATCTCAAATCTAAAGATACCGGGTACAGGTTTCATTTCTCTTCATAGTACGTCACACAATTCTTAAGTGTCTTTGATGTGAAGTACATAAATTAAAGTAAATGAAATGAATATACAAATAAAAGTATCCAAAGTTTTTTATGACAATCATTTATTTCAGGAATTGCACAACGTTTCGTAACTCGTTTTGTTACATCATCAGGTGCTAAACTTAGTGAGGGAACGCTATCCCATTAAATTACCTCTGTAGCAGAACATTCAAGGAAACATTACGAAATACTTCACTCTCACTCAGTTAATACCACATAACTTATGTGGTATCAACCTCACTAAGTTTAGCACCTGATGATGAAACAAAACGAGTTACGAAACGTTGTGCAATTCCTGAAATAAATGATTGTTATAAAAAACTTTGGATACTTTTATTTGTAAACATATATTGACAATCAAGAAGAAATATTGATTTATGAAATGAATATAGTTACTACGTACCTGAAACACTGGGTATTTTGGGTGATTCACCAGCATGCGGTTAAGATAAGAAAAAGCCGAGTATGCCGCTGCCCAAGGTACATAGTCTGTCTCACGACTGAGGTAATCTGCCAAGTCCAAAGTGGTCTTGTAATCCAAATAACCTGCTCGTGCCAAATTGAAAGCATCATCCACAAGTTGAGCGCGATTTAAAAGGTGGATGTCGTTGATGGGATTAGCGTGATCGTTCAGGAAGTTTGATATAAGATTCCAGTTCCTCTCGTCGTAATTTACTCTGTAATAGCCTACAAATTGAGACAAAATGTGAGGAAGTTGCTATGTCCAAAATATAATTTGATTACGAGTTTCAATATTGAAGATAAGTTGTCTCACCTGTCTCCTGTACATTAAATATCACCCACTTCTCTTCTGGCGGCATGCTGATTCCAGTAGAAGGTGAACTTTTCTTCAAATACACAGTAGGAGTTGAAATATCAAAAGAATCGCCTTGTGCGGCCCACGTTAAAGGTACGATGTACTGATCTGTTGAGGTTCCCTTGAACAGATACCTTTCCTGCAAGTAAGAAAGTTTGTATAGAATTTCGTTTCAAAACATTAACTTCAACACTTGTTCCGAAAAACCAAAAAGAAAATTTTAGTATATTTTCAAATAATATAGTGAAGTTAAGGGTTAAGGGATTCTTGTAAATTTTTCCATCGAAGAAAATATTTAAAATTAAAACACACTTGAAAATTTATATGAATATATGCTCAAATATACACAAGAAATTAAAATATCGAAAGAATATGAGAGATCCACGATAAAGAAAAGATGTTCTTTTCCGATGAATCATAAAACGGTTTTCTTTGCTCTCTCTTCATTTTTTCAGCCCAGATTTTATATGTTTTCGACTCACAATTCTTCCTCGATTTATTACATTCTTTTCCGCTAATCCTTTCAAATTTGTTGCAACCTATATATCACTAAGAGCACAGTGATTTGTATGGATATAACTCCCATATGATTTCAAATCGACCAATCGCACGACTAACTTCACCAACTATAATGTTACATAGTCATTTTGAGTTGCGCAATCAATATCACCAAATGTATCAGACCTGGCAGCAGTCCGAGCTGACAGTGACTTTGCAACTACTGAAACAATTAAATTTGACTGAATTGAAATAGTAATTTTGAATTCTGTGTAGTATGTTCACTATATAGAACGTTTTAGTTTTACTGAAGGTCCATGAACCCATGTGATGTTAAAAACGCTAGTGCTCCGGCAGTGCCAGCTACGATGATCCTTTCAGTCCGTGAAGTCTCTTGTCGATACACACTTGTCCATTCTGATTGTATTGTCTACGTAGTAGTTCAACAAGGTTTTACAATTATTTTTGTGTAGATAACTTTTAATTATTGATTTTTGTTGTGCCTAAAAACGTTAATGGAAAAAATGAATGATTTATATTAAATGTATAATGTCCTCTGTCCTCTTAAATCCTCTGTCCTCTTAAATGTACATGTCCTCTAAATTCAGTTTGAGTTTTAGTGTATTATACACCATTATACACCTTTCGGGCCATATACATTTTAAAACTAGTACTTTTGGGTTCTTAATCGTGAAAAGACTAGCTGTTTATACCTGCTTATCTAAATAATATCTACTCTTTTACAAAATGGCTCTTCAGATTATGCGAAGGTTGTTATTTGATGCATGGGTGAAAAGTTCACTTGATTTGATATTCGAAGCTGCATTAAATGTTTTTGTACGTGAATTAGGAATTATGGAACCTGAAAAAGTATTGTTGAACAAAATTAAGTTTTACGTTAGATATATTTATCAAAAAATTGAAACCAGATGCGAAAAATTCGTGAGAAGTCAAGAGTCGTTCCTGAAATACAATTCGTCCTGACTGCAAGGAACTCTTACACTTCCGGATAGTATTTTAGAGATAGTCCCAGGCTCATCAGAAATAAATGTAAAAATTAACAGAGCTGGAAGATCAAATAAATCCTTCAAATGCTGGGGGATTAAAGCTAAAACCCAAAAACTGAAACCGCTTTTCGATTCTACTAACTCAAGAATTATCCACGGCCACTGAAATCAAACTCAGGAAGGGTGGCAAAAAAGATTTGGCAGCTATTGTTAAGGAGCTCTGTGAAGCCTCTTCCAATAAGGGAACTACAATTACGAAAGCCCGAAGATCACAAAGAATTAAATAATGAACGTCTTTCCTTCGTCTTGACACCTCTTCAATAGTTAATACAATTTTTTGAAAGCAGTTTGCATATTTCTTCTTGTTTAGAAATTCGGTGAGAGGAGAAGATAATAAATCGAAATTGGTGAAAAAGAACTAGAAAAATATGAAGAGCAAACACTCGTATATATTTGCTCCACAGGCTCCTCAGATCCATTCATTCTGAGCCTACGCGCCAAACCTACAACTGCTCCCCAAAAAAATGAAACCTGAACTTTTGATGTTATTTGGTTTTCGTTTAATAAATTTTGGTGTAATCAAGGAATTAGGCAAAAAAGACTTTACTCAGAAAAATTACCAACAGAAGAACATGAGAGTAGTGATTCAATCTAATCTAAGTATTTTTTGTATATTCCTTTCAATTTATTTTCTGCTTTTATTTTTTTTATTTTCGGATTTTCATTTTTGAATATTCTCATTGTATTTATCTTAGAGAGTATATTTTGTAAAATTCAAATATTATTTCCAATAATGTTCAACAAATGTAACGTTTGTAAAATGTATACTGTCATGGGGGTTAATACAACTATTCAAATTTCTTAAATAATTTACAAAATATTTCATAAAAATATAAGTTTTATATGTAAATTTGTTTATTTGCACATTATTTCTACAACAGGCCTACAAATACTACAATAAATTCATTCCAAAGAGAGTTATTATTTTTTTCCTCCTAGATCGTGAAAATTACACACTGTGGCTGCGTCTAATCTTGCAAATCGTTCGTCACTTAAATGCTGAGTCAACACCGCGGGAAGTTGTAGACCGTGAGTGGTGTCAAACTATCGACAAGCAGTTACTTTACGACTTCAATGTCGTGCTAACGAAACTACTGTAACATAACTATCTTCAAAGTCAAACCAATGAATGAATCAAGTAATCGTTCAATTTTTCGTTATTAGTGAAAGAAATACAATTACCTGTAGGGACCTTTTGTGAACAATTGAATGAAAATTCGCAATAAAAAATCGCCGAGCTCTTTAAAAACGACAATTTCAACAAGTTACATCCTACCGTAAGTAAA
Source organism: Teleogryllus oceanicus (assembly GCA_964035755.1). Lineage (NCBI taxonomy): Eukaryota > Metazoa > Arthropoda > Insecta > Orthoptera > Gryllidae > Teleogryllus > Teleogryllus oceanicus. Next base: position 73,895,455 of record CAXIVR010000002.1, on the reverse strand, counting down.
TGTCTTTGTTAAAGAATAAAACCCTTTGTTCTTCCCTAAACAACTTCAAAGTAAGAAATTCTTGGCGCTTACGTGTCTAGCTCACCACCAAACGAATTCGCTTGAAAAGAAAGGCAATGTGTCTGTGACTTGTCTACCTGTTGACTCTTTCGTGTCACAGAGCACCACTCACTTTCTAACATCTCTTTTTTAACTGATGCATAACTTGTTAAGATTCAAAAATACAAGCTTCACAACTTCACATTCCAATACAAACTTCAGAAAGATTAAAAATATGCCATCATTAACCAAATAGTTCTATAATTGAAACTGGCTGCAAGAAGAGCGTTATATGTTTGCCTCTGTTATTGCATTGAAGCACGCATCTCGTTCGTCACACTTTTGACCACCGACTCCATAATTATTAGTTCTGTACGACGCCGCTAGATGGCAGGAGATCATTAGATGTAAGTTTGTATACCTCGCTGTTTTTGCATCTATGTATCCTTGCATTTTGTCGCCGCTGCAGTGGAGAAGATATCGGACTGTGATCATATTTCTTCTTCGGAAGAAGACATTTCGGTAAGTACGGTGGGCTAATGAAGAGGGTTAAAATATAGAAGTTCCATGTAAATGTGTAAATATTATGGAAGAGTGTAGTTTGTCACCTCTATTATTGAATGTTTTTAATGTTGCTTCCAGCTGCTTATAAAAGTGGCCATTTTGCAATTTTTATTAAAGCACCATGTGCTAAAGGTTACAGATTTTGTATTCATAAATATTGTCACGTACATTACATAGAAAGAGGTGTAGTTTTTGGATCAAATACATATTATGAAATAAATCTGCCTTTCACGTTTCTGAAACAGTGTTCGTTTTCAAGATTATAGAGATAATCATTTATGTGATGTAAGAAAAGCAGGTATAAATTCTCTTAAAACGATATGTTTGTTCTCTGTGCAAATTTCTAAAACCAGAAACGTCTAAATGGTTCGGATGTGTTCTGAGCCTGGAATGTGAAAATAATGTTTCCACAAGTGACATTACAGATGTGAAATACCAAAGCAAAATATTAAAATGCAAAACTAACGTCATTCACATAAAAATCGTAAATATTTTCAGAAGTAACTCCTCTCTACAACAACAGCTTTGGTTGATTTTTTAATGCTCTTATTTTCCTTCACCTAGTATAACATTGGTACATTATCACATGATAATGTTAAACTTTTATCTTTTTTGAGTAATAAATTTATTTTCCAATATATTAGTATGTTATATGTAGTTTTCTACTCTTTTAAATCTTGAAATGTCATTTTCTCATCATAGCATTTCTTCACTAACGTCTTCATTGCATCCACGCCTTCAATTTAATTTTTTTAAACCTTTCTTTAAAACTTACATTTCGCAATGCATTGCGTAGGCCTATTACATGCAAATTTAATTTAACACTATTAGCGGACCATACAATGCTAGAACGCTTTATCATTTTAAAACCAACTGCTTTGATTTATTGGAAACATATGAACCTTGTGTACAAAGCGTTATAATATTTCACAAAATAGCCTGTCGCCTCAGGATGGAACATCAGTCTGTGGGGAACTATATTGTGTTAATATAAGGCCTACTTGAAAACTTGGCAATTGACCACGTAAATGCGTTCAAGATTGATCGCATCTCCAGACGCAAGGAGATTGGATGATCATTTGGTTATTCTATCTACCATTTCGGCAATATAGAACGTCGGCCGTACGCAAAAAGACCTTGGAAGCAATGAAAATAGTAGCGGATTTTCAACACTTTTCAGGTAACAAGGTCAAAATTCAGCTGTTGTGTAAACGAAAATTCAAGCAGCCGTCTGTTCTAATGGTTTTCTTCTTACTTAAGGTCGCTTTTTAACATCTTTTTCATACAGCTACCACTGTAATTGTTTTAACTGTGGGGGGAACTGTAGGATTAACACTTAAGGACAACATGAATACACAAGCATCCATGCCAGAGGCGGGATTCGAACTCGCGAGCCTTCGAGCTGAGACAGCTACGGGTCTCCAGCTTTAGAGGCTCGGATATGCAGACCGGCTTTCCTTGATTCCTCAAATCCATGCCAGACGATTGCCGGAGAAGAATCGAAGTAAACGAGCCCCGTACCGCGCGCGACCTTCCTCAACCTTGTCCCATCCTCTTCTCTTGGACACATAAACAAACACTACATTACAACACACATGTCGATGACTAGTCGAGGGATTAAAGCTTGTCCCGGCTGGGGCGGTGCTCCTCTGGCGGTGATTGTCACGTACCTAATGAACGTCCGTCCCGTAACAGTGTATTTTCCCGTACGCGACCGCGAACGTAGACCTTATCAAGTTCTTCGTAAGACGAGAAAGTTATGAAATCGTGCGCCAGAAAACGGCGAATTTTTTTCATGATTTCAGCTGCCGTTTCTTTCGATTTACCCAATGTCACTGTCCGTTCTCCTCGTTTTGAGGTAATATCAAATAAGAACACTTAAAGTTCCCGCAAAAAAAAAAATATTGTTCATAAGTTCTGGATGGCTAATCAATCGCCAAATCGTTACTTGCTCCGCTTCTGCGAATACTTTGTTCCGTATTCTTGAACCACCGATAAATTGTATCTAATACCTTCCTCAAGGTTTTTCCAACCTTTTAATTATTTTAAGGCACTGCTAATTGGATATTCAAACAAGTATTTCACTTTAAATATTTCGTCTTAATCGTCAGGCGTCCCGCAAGCTGCAAACCTCCCGCAAGCCGTCAGGAGTCCCGCAAACCACTCGCAAGCCGACGTGGAGGTCGGTGCCGGATTTCATGTTCTAGCCGGGAAGGAACATCGCTACTTGCCGAGATACAAATAAAACGTACACTAAACTTACGGCACATTTTACACTAGAAGTTAACTCGCCAAAAAACCGAAATAATCAAACAAATCTACTGAATAGTCATCCTTGCCCGTAGAAACCCAATATCCGCGGCTGTAAACATTCACCGGACTGACATGTCCTCCATGCAACTTGTAATGTTAGTACTGCTTTATAAATACTTTCTTTTAAAACCTTACGTATGTTCACATTTATCCAAACAACAGGTAACCAGTTATTAACTCATGAACTTATTGATCCAGTACAGCGGGGCTACGATTGCTAATTAGTATTGGCAATAACAAGTAGCTGAATCTTAGCGAATTTATAATAGCGAATAAAAACAGCTGATGGGATACTGTTCCAATCTTTTATCATTATTTTTATGAATTATAATATTTCCACAAATTCTACGCCTTTTGTCCAAAATTTGTGAATTTGGTTCCTTCTACCGTAATGGGATGGCTACTGTACTCTATTGTGAATACCCTGCCAAGTCAGATGGCCCACGAAACCTTTATACAAAGCACAAGGCTTTGCTTTGAATCCTGATGGTGTTTGGAATAAAAGCGAAGCATTTGTTTAGAGTAAGGTATCATGAGCATAAACGTTTGGCCAGTGTATATTCTCCGAGCAATATGGATACGCTCAACTTCTTATGAACAAAATTATTCTCGGTATAATGAGAATATTCTAATTGCAAATTCAGTTGTTTCCATTTGGCAATGCAGCTACTGCGATTTTGTTCTTTTCGTGATGTTTTCCCAGTATTTTTGTGAGTGTTTTAAACTTTTCTCATTTTGTGGTGTCGTTTATGAAGATTGCCGCTCTTGATTTGTCCCGACCATTTCTAAAACTTAGCTTTCAATTCAGACGCGTAGTTGCAATCGAATGAATGAATTATGCAAGATTTTAGGCCGTATTTCAATATTAAATCATGCTTTCTTATTCAGAAAATTGTAAATAATTCAACTCACCTGAGATATAGTGGCGGTGTTAGTCCCGTAATCTCGTGATACTTTTACTATTGGGTAGCCAGGTTGCTCAGTCCACGACTTAAGTAATTCTTCAAAAGCATCCTTTTCTAGGTTGGCATTGCCAGCAAAAGGAATCAGTTGATCGAACAGGTCCTGGGGTTGTACATTTCCATATTTGCTGCGCACATGAAAGTTTTATAAAGTACTATGATCTCTTGACAATGAAATGGAAATAGAGAAATTTCGTCATAGACAACAAAGGTTATGCCATTACATTCGTTTCATTATGCGAAACTGAAAACGATGCATGCTAGACCCATAAGATCCGATTAACTGGCGAAGACCATGTTAAGTTTCTTACAGTTTATATCTGTTATCCCTATCTTGGTAGGTCAGGAACGTGCAGAATATCAATATGTAAAAAAATCGCAACTTTAATACAGGGTTCAATTTACGTAGAAGAGAAGGGTATACGCCTTTGTGTAGTACTAAAAGCTAAGCAATATTGTAATGTTTACCTTCGCGCAATTTCGGACTCTAGTTTTCAGAGCCTGATCGATGGAAGTTGGATTCTAAAATTAAGAAATTTTCACTTTTAAAACAATGATTTACAAAACCGATGGCGCCAGCCTAACATTTTAATCATGTCTCGACGGAAATTAAGCAGCCCGAGAAACCCGGATCCCTGGATGGGTGTCCGTCAGGGAACCTCGGATATTAACAACGCTGAGCCCTTGGCTGATAGGGATGAAAGGCAATAACTTACAACTTGTAGAACTGATAATGTTCAAGGGGTGTTACTCCATGTTCAGCGCCGAATAGGCTTGGAATATTGTTACACAAGTAAGGGAATTTCATGAATTTCAGGTAAAGTCCTGTATGTTTTCAGGGTGCAAATAGTAAAGAAAAATTTAGATTAAACAAAATATTTATATTACAAAGTCTTTATATGGAGTAACTTGCATCGATCGTTACACCCACGGTTAACCCCCTTTCAGTCCACCAATCGAGACTAAAGACCCATTTTGGTCTCCTGGTGGGGAACTAATAATTTGTTTTGAGGATAGATCCAAAATATATTTAAATAATTTTCTAAAAACGTATTTTTTCATATTTTAAGCAACTGAAACGCGTTTTGAGTACTTACGGTACATACAAATCTCCTGATACAGTTCGTTGCCGGTTCTATCTAGAATGTTTTGGAGGAATTATTGAAAAACTCATGTTTTTGAGGTATGGAGTGTTATTGAATCCATGCTGTCATAGAATCGTGTAAAATATATTGTCAAGGAATACAAGTAAGAGAGTGTTATTGACGAAAATGATTATGTTAAAACGAAAACGAGTAAAATTGTATTACTTCAGTAAATACTCGTATAGCAATTACGATGTATTGACAATAAAGTAGGTTTTAATTCATCGCTTTCAAAAAGGAAGTAGCATGTAGCTTTGTCCGCAAGATATAGTAAATAGATATTCATAATATCAGATTTTTTTTGCAACTACGAGTATATTGGTGAAATGATTTTTCTATCTCCGCTGGCATTTACATAATTGTTACTACTTAATTCATCCCATTGACGATAATTAAATATAATTTTTTATGTAAGAAAATATTAAACAAATATTTCAATCGTCACTTTGTCATGTAGATTTCTATGTCTTAAAATGGGTAAGCCTGGTTATTGGCTTAACATTAATTTTTAAAATCAATTTGGAAAACACAAATAAAAGTTTTTAACAAGCAAATACCGGGCAGTGGCACCAATTTCTTTAGTTATAAGTATTATTTTACGATAATAGTTTAAAATAAAGTTTAAAAATATACCTCCGAGAGTTATGCGCCAAACTCATTACTGGCTTGCGTTCAAACTCATTACAAATCGCAGCACATTTGGTGCAAAAACTAAATATTTTCAAGCCAATATCAACACAAATTTGACAACTATTACTGCTTCTCGTACAGATAAATCATGTCCCGACAATAAGACGTACTTCACCGATATTCCTTGAAGGCTAGATATATTTATTTCATATATTTAAAATAGGTTTTAAATAATTTCTAAAAGAAAATTTGGAGCGGCCGACTATGTTTATCGCCAATTTATACAATAAAAATACTCATATTTTCACAAAATTCAACATGACTATATTTCAAAGTCTGTTTTTGATGAGCACATTTCATTATAAAAATATGTATCTTCAAAATTGTAGTTGAAGGAAGTTAAAGTTTCAAAAACGCAGGCATTTAAATAAATAGGAGACCAGCACCATTCTCTTAAGCGCCCTTCACGCTATTTAAGATCTAAATTTAAACAAAAAATTACTGCAGTTTTAAAAAATATTTTGAAGAAAATGGTCTATGGTTGACAAAAAATTTCACACAAAATATTCATGTTTTTGAAAAATTGAACATGAGTTTTTTATCTGTTTTTCATGAACACATTTTATTAAGATAAAGATGTTTAACTTCACAATTGTAGATGTATCAAGACGCCGAAAAAATTATTTTAATTTGTGAAAAATCTGGGATTTCAACGATCACTAGCCAACCTGCATCACTCTCTAAAACGTCCTTCACACTATCAACAACAAAAACTAATAAAAAAAGATGGAGCCATTTCTTTGAAAATTTTGAAAATGTCCCAGGAGCTTCATGTAAAGTATTCACTATAATTAAAATTTAAAATTTAAAATTCAAGGGTCCGTTTAGATCAAAATTCAGTCAGATCAATCAGGGAATTTCAATTCTGGAAAAAATCTGCTGAACGGTTTAGCCACCAATGTTGATCAAAGACAGATGGACGTTCAGACGTTTTGCCGTCAATCGATTTACATAGCATCGACAAAACATAGATTCTTGAAACACCATGTGTTAGAGGAATTGTATTGTAAATTTAGCAACTGAATTTATCGACTTTTTCGTTACCAGAACCTTGTAATAAAAGCTTTTCTGCCGAAAATTCGCCCAGCATTACACAACTTTCTCTCTCTACTACGTAAGCGGTAGTGAGAAAGTAAAAATATAAACTAATATACTATCAACTGTAAAGGATTACTGATTATAGTTTGAACGTACTGATAAGTTACAAACGCTTTTTTATAATACAATTCACATAATACCTGTACAGTATTTGAGCAACCCCGACTGTGCGGATGTTCGAATGTGCGGTTCCGTTACTCACGCTTAGACCACTTCCCGTGCCCAGTTCGACGCGTCTCGGTCTCCTGATAGGGAACTAATAATTTGTTCTCAGATCCGGAGAGAAATTTCCAAATACGTGTTTTTACGTTTTTGGGTGCTGAAATCTTAGGGAGTATGCCGGGAATTGAACCAACAGATCTATGTAGTCCATAAAAATCGAGTAACCAAAGTTATTTTTCGCCAAATTACTCACTTTTAATCGTTTAATCTCAATATGCCATACTTTCTTTCACGACGTCGGTAACACTGTAGTTGATATGTTTAAGTAAACAAGTGAAGTTAATTTGTACAAGTGAATCGCACGGAATTTTCATTATAACTTTTATCCGGAGGCCTATTTTTCATATTTTTCAAAATAAATTTGCAAAAACCTACGAACAGTGTTGCCCTGGAACGTATTAAATTTGAAGAGTTTCAAGTGAATACGGAGAAAACAAAACTGTGAGTAATGTCAGAGAATGAATAAACGTTCTTACGTTCGACTTCTCACTTTTACATTCCGTCGTGTACAAATACCGATTTTCAAATGATACTCACCCAGAACTTATTAAACTTAACTAATAGCTTATTCACATAAACATACAAGACAGTCGGCTTTTAATGTTTGTATAGATTCGCAAACAAAACGATTAATAGAGCAATTGCAGAAGTAGAAGTGAACACAAATTAGAATGAGTTTGTGAAGTTTTAATCTCTTCCAGAATTAGAGAAGATAAATATGGAAGTGTTAAGCAAATCCAGGGAAGAATCAAATGTTGTTGTAGAAGATTTTGCGACAGTTTTTTTGAAACTAATTGAGAATGATTTTATATTACGATTAGAAAATAACCCAGAAGAACAGCGTACAGGTGATCTTTGTGCATTCTTGTGCATTTTAGCAAAAATTGTAAAAACATGTATCTGTACTAAATCCTATTCTCATCATCAATGCCTTCCAATTATTTTTTACGGCGAATATAATTTGGAAATTGCAATATTACCAGTTCATATCCTGTTTAGAGGTAACATACAAAGCCATTGAATGTTGGGAATTTTTGAAGGGGAGTAAAACATTATCAACTACTATGATTAATTGTAAGTCCAATGCCAGGTACTGTAATAACGTATCTCAACAAAGCTACGCATGAAATAAATTTTCAACACACCACAACACAACACAACTTTTAAAACTGTTTATAGCGTCGGCGACGCCACATTAAACTAGTGGTATACAAGAGACAACCGTTATCCAGTACAGTTTTCAATGACTTTCAGAGAAGTTCAATAAAATTAAAATTTGCATGTTAGACGTTATTAATTTTCATATGCAGATCAGTATAAGTTTGTTTAGAAAGGGTAAATTTAGATAAATAATCTTAATTATCGAGATTTAACATTAAGGTTTCAGTTTTATTTACAAATTACTAAAACTCATTATATTATACTTACTGTTTCCGCAAATAGTTCTGCAAAGCTGTCTGAAAGTTTTCTGGGCCTATTAAGTAGCTTATCATGCGTAAGAAAGATCCACCTAGAAAAAGAATATTATTTTCATTGTCACGCTTTACAAACATTTTGAAAAGAAAGTAAAGTATTTAAAAAATAAAAAAGAGATGCACAAACGTGTACATACATGACATTTAAAATCACAAAACTGTAAAATATGTTGAGAATGAATTATGTAATTATCACTTCAGAATGGATTCCTAATATTTTACAATGTTATGATTTTTATAGACAATCATTCAATTTATTCTAACATTGTGTATTTTGAATTATATTAGTACGTTAAACCTTAGTATAAAATGCTTGCGCTCTCTCTGTTACGACCACATAACGACACCTAGCTAAACTCCTGGCACGTATTTTCGTAGCAGTACTAAGCACCGCATTAACAGTCCGCCTGAAGCCTTAACTAATAGGACTTTTCCCCAAGAATTAGAAAACAATGACCACCAACTAACTTCAAACAATTGATAAACGGTTTGAAACATGTAACATCGGTTATTTTCTTGGCTTTGTAAGGGCACCAGCATAACGGATACTCATGTTAATGTGCGTGCATGCAGTAAAGTTGGTATTTCACTATTTTGTTTATTTACTTTCTAGAATACAACCGAAGCTTGAAATTTCCGCAATTGCTTTCCAATATCGCCAGTTCACTACATTTTTTATTTGCGAATGACGATGCTTATAGACTAATGGTTACAGTATAATGTTCGTTAGTTGATGTTTGCACATTGTGTTACTAGTCTTGTGTATATATTCTTACTGGTTTTCTCATTGGTTTTTATGTTACCCTATCGGAATGAGACCAGACAATGATTCGCTACCGTAATGTGTTACACTTAACACGCTAAAGGTCACATGATTGTTAACAACGTTTTATCCCTTTAAGCCCGGACTCTCACAACCGAGAGGGTTCCGCCTTCCGAAGTTTTATTGAGCCTGGTGTGTCAGTGATAGCAAATATCGATGTACAACGATTGTGAGGGTTTTGGGAATGGTAGTAGTTGCATATTACACAGCTAGATTGCATTTTCTTCGCACTTATAGATCTCAGGTTCAGTTTGTTTTCGAATTCAAATTACACGTGGCTGTGCAGTAGCTAACTTTTATTTGTTTGTTTTTCCAGTTTTATATTCAATATACTAATGAAGTGTTTTACGTTAAAATATTGGTTTTTAGTATGATTCTTTAGTACTATAGGGTAGTGTATTTGTCAACTATCACGATTGTGAATAACGCCTATTTGAGTATTTTTTTAAAGATTTCGGTAAATTTTTACACGAGCCGCTTCAAAATACGCAGTGAAAGTGAAATGTTTATTTATATTGTTCACGAAACATGTTTTAAAAGATTTTCATGTAAAAAAGTTAATTTATATATTATAAATACTTATTTTCTATTATACATGAAACAAATGTAAGTTCAATGTTTATTTATGTTGTTCAAGAAACAAATCATTTTAAAGATTTTCATGTAAATGTAAGTTAATTTTTGTTAAAAAATGCTTTTTTCTGTTATGTTTGTTTTAAACAATGGATTCATTAGTTTCATTTTAGAAATTCTGAAGTCATTACTACCTATCCTTCACGATCGTGCGGGTATACCCACGCCGCATCAAAAGACGCAAATTTTTAAAAATATTTTTCCACAAATATTTAGACATAGAAATAACATAAAAATAACATTTTTTTGAAATTGGGAAGACAAATAATTTTAGGTCTTAAATGGTTATGGTACGCTCTGCAAAAACTTATAATATATTAAAGACTTTCTTGCGATATGATTACGTAGGCTTCCTTGAGTTACCCGACTTTCTTGCGACTTTGGGTTTGTTCTGTGTCTTGGGTGTTTGGACATGGTTGCCAGGTATCGTATTGTTAAAAAGTTCTCCTTCAAAATTGAGCATCCATTTGCTAAGACTGTCTCGGAGAAATTTGATTTACTTGTCGAAATAACGTTCAATTAATACTTCCGGTCGATATACACAATCGCAGGGGCAGAATAAGCAGAGAAAACGCGCTTAATACTTCAAGGTGGAGCGGGTTGCATAACACTTCTGTTCAGGGGCGCTTGAATCAGCATAAACGCATACAATTAACAAGGTCCCCATTTTACGTCTATTTGCGACAGACAGAAACACATTCTCATGATAATATGCCTATATTCTTTGCGTAAGTACAAATAGTAAGTTGACAAAGTTTTGTCGCAATCGGATGAATGGTACGGCAGCACATAAAACACGACCAAACATTGATTTTTACATATTAAATTACAACGTTTAAACATCCTCTATATCTGATTGTATGAATAGCATAACTATTTTTAAAGAAATTAGATTCACAATAAAATATATTCTATAATATTTAATTTCATAATATCATTTTGTAAAATGTAAAACAAAGAAAATTCTCCTCCTTCTGAGTCATATTAATAATATTATTTATAAATAAAAACGACAAATTATGAAGTTAATTCGAACATTAGCAGCGACGTAATAATGACAGAAGTCACTACATTTATTTACTTCGATCAATTACACAGTCGTGACTGTACCTTTGCTGTAAGTAATGGTGCCGAAGCTCGCACTTGCTTCCGCGGCAGTGCTGACTTCATGGGTGAGCGCCTTCGCGTCACCACCGGTCGAGCGCAAACACCATCTGGTGCTGGTCCACCAGGAACTGGTGCCACATGCGCCAGTCCGCAGTCTCCACCTTGTCGGTGACGTAGTACTGGAAGTAGCGCGCGAAGCCCTCGTTGAGCCACGTGGTGTCCCACCAGTGGGTGGTGACGAGGTTGCCGAACCACATGTGCAGCAGCTCGTGCGCGATGACGGTGGCCACCCGCTTCTTGGCGTCGGCCGAGCCCTCGTTGTAGAGCAGCGCCGACTCGCGGTACGTGATGAGCCCCCAGTTCTCCATGGCGCCCGCCGAGAAATCCGGAAGGGCCACCTGCAATGCCAAACAATCATAACAGTTGTTTTTCTGAATTGATTGATTTTTTCTTGTTTCCGGGCGCGTCAACTGCTTTGATCATTAGTCCCGTTAGTGTAGTGCATGTTTTTCCCGCGGGATCCCCCGCTGGATGGCGAGATCCGGCACCGACCTATCGTCGGCTACTGGGGTTTCCCCCTAACCAGGACTCTCCCACCAGCGGGGCATCGCCCAAGCCGAGACAAGCTCTAAGCTCCCGACCGGTCTCCCGGAATATATGGTAGTGTAGTGCATGTTAGTGAAAGAGAGTGTGTAAGGGGAGAGGATAGGACAAGGAAGGGGAAGGACAGATCGCGCGGTCCGTGGCCCGTTAGGTAGGGTACTGCTCCGGCATTCGCCTGGTGTTGATCGAAGAAACCACGGAAAACTACCGATCAGAGCAGCCTGCCGATAGAATTCTCCTCCAGACAGCGACTAAATTCGACCTAACTGAAAAGCTAGTGTCGAAAATCCTGCCGCCGTCAGGACACGAACGCAGAACCTCCTGGTCAGAGGCGCTGCAGTGCCATCAGTAGATGCATTGATCTACCGCTCCCGGTGCTTTTGTAAAATATGTACCTCGAAAAGCAGTAGTAAAGTAGCATGCAGAATTTAAGGGAATTACTTATGAAAAGCATGTAAGTCATGTAATTCGTTCTGTTATTGGTTGGCAAAGAAACTATGAAATAAAGCAGTGGCACAGGTAGAACGGAAGGGAACCGTGGTTTCTCCGATCAACACCACTAGCTTTTCAAGTAGGTCGAATTCAGTCGCTGTGAGGAGGAGAATTCTAACGACCTACTGCTCTGATCGGGAGTTTTCCGTGGTTTCTCCGATCAACACCTGGCGAATGCCGGAGCAGTACCCTAACAAACGGACCACGGACCGCGCGCGATATTTCCTTCCTCTTGTTTTATCGTCCCCCCTTACACACACACTTTTACACTAACATGCACTGCACTACCACACATTCCGGGAGACCGGTCGGGAGCTTAGAACTTGACCCTGCTGGGGCGGTGCCCCACTCGTGGGAGAGTCCTGGTTAGGGGCTAACCGTGCTAACAAACGGTAGGTCGGCGCCGGGTCTCGGAAACCAGTAGGGGAAGATCACCGCCATCTCCCAAGAAAGTAAACATGCACAACACTTACGGGACTAATGATCAAAGCTGTTGACGTGCCCGAAATCACTAACCAACCAACCAATCCAAATGTATAAGGCACACTTTTCCATGTACACTGAATTTATCAATACAACGGCATCTTTTCATAACAATTTTTGGAATGCTCTTCGCCACTGACACGATTTGGAAATTGAATGTAAAAGTGTAAGCATCCATGAAACCCATATTAGTCAGCACGTACAGAACTTACTTTGTAAATGGCGTAGAGATCTTAAGCTCTTATCTTAATATATAAAGAGTTAAGCAACTCACTTTAAGTACCGGTTAGTAAGAATAGTGGCTGCTCATGCTAAGGGCGCACGGCTGCACAACGTTTCGGTAATACTAAATTATGTATCATGTATTAGAAATATTTATGTTTCATTAAATATTAAAAATATTAAAGCAATATCTAGTACAAACTCGCGTGGAAATCAAGGATCATCTGCCGAGCGCTCTCGTTGGCGTCCAGTGGTAAGACGAGCAGCGCACCGAAATTTTCTGTCAAGCTTGTGGACGTTTAATACTGCAAAACACGAGCCATGTGATGGGCGTTTGGCTGGTTTCCATGCGTCAACATTGCGAGCAACATTGCGAGCAACATTGCGAGTTAGGCATGGCGTGCGTTGGACACGTGCGTGGCCATGGAGGACTAGAAGGGAAATACCAATTCCCTGCCCTCATCTCAACACCACTTCTCAATTTTATGAATTCGCGCATTATTGAAAGTAGACAAGTTCAATCAATTCTTGCGCGTATTGAATGCATTATTTATGATGTTGGAGAGTTCGCTTTTATATTATATTATGTTTGTTTATTCAATGTGCGCGGTTGATAAGTGACATTTTTGTTTGTTGAAATATATACAGTGTTAGAAGAGTCTCGCTTTCTGCTTTTGTCCTCAGTGCGCGCAGTGATTTGCCATGCATTCTTTCGAGTCGTTGTGTATGAGAGAACACGAGTGACGATTACGGTTATTTATAAGATATATCTTTGTTGATCAACGTTAACTTGTTTTGGTTGCCATTTTTTTTGGTTGCCAAAACAAGCGGCTTAACCGTTCAACCGTTTTTCTCCCAAAATTAATATTTCCCAAATGATTTGAATTAACTCGTGATTTTGGGTGTTTCAAACGGATATTTTGTCTTCGGAATGGCGTAAAAAACCCTTAAGAGAATGGTAGTGGTTTCATATCCATTAAAACCACCAATATTTTTGAAAATTGAAAAAGTGAAATTCTTTTTGGGTATCACAACAGAATTGAGTTTCAACAAAGCTGGACAGTATGCTAGATATAAAAATAATAAAAATGATAAACCGAAGGAAATATGGATCAATTTTAAAGAAGAGGGATCAGGCCGAATGGTTCAACCTTGATGTTGATGATCATGTTCAATGAATAGAAAACTCCGTTTACCAAAATTATCCTTTCAATAAAAGCCCCGAGATAGGAGAGACATAGGAAGGCCAAGAAAGAGATGGAGAGACGTTTTGTGAGACCCGAACAGGGAGCCATTTAATTATTGAAGTGAAGTTAAATGAACCACTCACAAATTTTATTTGTTACTCCCAGCGGGTTGCAGTTATCCAATATTCAATTTAGGTTAAAACGCTCAACTTTCGCACATTAGCTCTCGATAACCTAAAGGTCTCTTTCACTCACTGTTACCATATACGCAACGAAATCCTCCATACTTGGCGCCTAATCTCAAATAAAACAATCATAAACTCTCTTTCACATACATTACGAGGTACATTACACTACAGAAATCATGCATTTGAAACACGCCGCCCCCAAGGTAATATAATTTTCCTTGAATAAAAAACGACAAAAAACAAATGCGAACGTCATTGCAGAGAGTAAAAACGATGTATCTAATAAAACATAACATTTTCAAGCTATTCGCAGCGTGATAGTAAGGCCCTGCACTGATCTGGCTGACGCGATAGACAATTTCGACGCAAAGCAGACGATTCCAATAAAGACGTCGTTGGCACGTGTTGTTTAAATCAGCAGCCGAACACCACTGAGGCGGATCGCGTCTCACTCGAAGCAGAAGACTTCTTGCATACCGCGATGCTGTCAGTGATAATTGATGCTCTGTTCTTTATCGAAATTCCTTGGCGGCGACGTACATACTTCATTCTTCTATACTCGCGCGTCCGCGGGAAATGGCGGGCATACGCATGCACGCGAAAAATTGGAGGAAATGAGAAAATAACTCCCAAGACAAATGACACATTATATCTTTCTTGAAATACTTAGTGTTGGAAATCAGATTCTAACGCCGACGTGAGATGAAAGCCTCATTGTTCCATTTTGAGAGACCAGATCCATTGGATGCGGTTTATTACCGCCGCACAGAGGGGCCAGAAAGGGGAAAACGTTGGCAAAAAGTATTTTTAAACGTTTTTCGAAATTTTAGGTAATACAAAACACATTTCATAATTAAATAATGATTTTTAATTATTTAACCTTGAAATATTTATTTATATAAGCTTAAAGTCAGAACTTGCATTATATGACTCCTTCAAAAAGTGAATTTGTACTTGAAGCCACTATCATTGGTGTAACTTCTAGATGCAATGCGTTAGTGATATTTTTCTCTATTCCATTTGTGAAATCACTGGGTTTGATGCAATTAACAGCCAATGAAACTCTTATTTTTTCTTCCAGTTTGCACTTTTTTCTTTTCAGTGTGTTTAATAATACCATACATATGCATTCTATATAATTTAATAGTTAATAAAGAGCTATCAGTACCAGATCATGAAGGAAAAATTAAAAAAGTGAATACTGTAGGCAGAAAGGCTAACAAAACTAGATGTGCATCATCATAAACAAAGTTTCTTAAAGCAAAACGGGGCAAAATGTGATTAATGTTTTGAAAACTAGATGAATTTCTGAATCAGATTCAGTTAATATCATAGCCCGGAAATGCCCGGAAGGGAACTTAAAGACTAAATGAAAAACTTAGACTATATGAAATTTAAAAAATTCATTTTATTATGACACGTGAAGTTTCTAGTTAAAAGTATTAAATTATTATTCAAGAGATAGGTTTTTTAGAAATCCATATTTAAAGTATATATCCCCAGGTGTCGTATTCATAGCACCTACGATTCGGCTAGTCCAGCGAGCGAAAATTCGCTTGAGAAACGTTCGAAAATTTATTCAAGTGTTGGATTACAATAATTTGAATTTTTAGTTTGTTGATTCATACCTGGTCCACTTTGTCGAGAAGAGGATCTTGCTCGAGATCTATGTACGCGATTCCCGTGTATTCCTCCAACGCTTTCAGCATAGGCCGCGATACTTCTAGGCTGTATGCTGTCCTCTCGCCGGCATCTGGCCGACTCCACGTCTGGAAAGTTACTTCTCCCGGATTCTCGTTGTTCTCATCGGGATTGGCGACAAAGTCCGAAACAACGAAAGCTACCAAATAGGACGACATTTTCACAGAGTTGTGAAAAATGTATTTAACCCTGTTATTAGATCTGCAATCAAACAAACATGTTTCTATGAATATAAAAAAGTGTGATTTTCATTGCATCAACGTTTCCAAAGGTTAAATAATTTGTAAAGTCAAAAAGTTTGAAGTTTAAAAAATTACACAGCATTAGTTAATGATTTAGTAATGTTGAAAAAAGTTCGAAATAAAACTAGATATTGAGTTATTATAACATACTTCCAAAAGTTTTGAACTTGGCCTGATTATTGGGTGCGGGCTATTGTTTTGGTTTTCCGAGCCGGGATAGATTTGATCACTTACAGTGTTTCGGCGCCCTTGAGGGGCATGTTGCTGAGGGCGTGGTAGCCGGGCGGGGCGGTGACGGAGACCTGGAAGCGCGCCTTGAAGCTGGGCTCGTCGAAGCAGGGGAAGGCTTTGCGCGCGTGCGTCGCCTGGAACTGCGTCGCCGCCAGCTTCCTGCGCTCACACAAAGGACGCATTTTTCTTAACGAGCATTTCTCTTGCATATTTTCAGATCGCAGATCACATCTCTTTGACGTATGTGGAGATGCTGGTAAGTCAATGTTTTGCTGACAGAACTTCTGGATTCTAGTACTCTCTACCTTTGTGAATAAATCGAGTTAAATTTCCTATGGTTGTTGCCATAAAATATGTCCAGGTTGGATATGTGAATTTGTCAGATTATTTACGCAACAGAAATGATTTGAGATATAAAATAATTAATATTCCAGCGTAAATAAATAGGAAATTCAACTTAAGTAATCACACGATGGCAAGTTATGTTGTTCCATTGTAAAAAGTAGTAATCACAAGTCATCGACCTATTCACAGAATTGAATGATACAATCTTTTAATAGTAATTGAAATTACAGTTTAAAGAGAGATTCACCTTTCCCAATAATCAATTGAACATTCACAGTCAATTCAGATATTGTTTTCAAAGAAAAAGACGAAACATTTTTAATATTAAACTTAAAGTGGGACGTTTTCAAGAACGATCACTCGTGGTGCTACAAAATGGCACAGACCTTCTCATACTATTTACTTTTCTAATTTCTTTGGTGTGGGCTAGGTTTTCGGTCTTGCCCAGCTGACACCTATCGCCATCCAAAATAATTTTTTAAAAACGTTTTTCACTTTCTCGGTTTTTTACTGGTAGTACCGAAAAATTACTTAAATAATATCATAGAAGAGTAACACCTCGTCCAATTTGGAAATTTTCATTTAAAAGTTTGAAGCCGTTTAAAGAAAATATGTTTAGGCATTAGAAAAAAAATTTTTCACAGAAAACTTTTTTTTAAAATTTTTTGCAAGGCAATAATGTATACAAATCGTTCTAAATGTGCGTATTAACGGCTTGAGAGAGATTTCAAAAACATTACATTTGTCGAATTTTTGAAAACAAAGGAATAAAGCAAAATATCGTTTATGTCACCATAAAGCACTACCCGTTCAAAAAGGTGGAAGAAACAAGTTGGAGTGGTTTTTGAGAAAATGGCGTTTGAACGCTTCCAAAAACGCGAAAATTTGAAGTAATTTTGATAGGAAAGTTTGGAATTTTCGAGATACTTTATAAAAATACCATTTGAAGCACTTGTTTTAGCAAATTCAATAATATGTACAAATAGCTCATAAAGTAAAATATTAACGACGTGAGAGTGATGTCAAAAAATACCATTGTGTAATTTTTGAAGAAACAATGGAATAGACGGCTAATCCGGTGGCCGAGATCGCTAAGGCTGTAGTGTCGCAGTGATCTCGGACCGAAGGGTCAGGGGTTCGAGTCCCTCCTCGGGCATGGTTGTATTCGTGTTCGTCCTTTTCACCCCCAAAAAAAGAATATACGAAAATGGCGTTTATGTCATCAAACACAGTTTATGTGAGTGAGCACCATCCCTACCAACAGCTTAAAGGAATAATGTGGTGCCGTTTTTTGAGACTTTTTGTTTGCGTTATTTTTTAATATTGCACATATGTCGCTCAATATTGCGCAAAAACTATTAACATGTCCAAAAAATGTACATGATCTGAAAGAAAGAACTAATTATGAAGAACAAATTTCATTTGAAGAAAGAAATCACTATCTTCAAATTTGTATAAAGACGCCGAAAAAAAAATTGTCTTATCCAATTTTCGGAAATTCAGTGTTAATTGTGAAAATCGGACGTATTCCATTTTTTTAGTGTTTCACTCTATCCTTATAAGGAAAAAATAGGAGCCACTGTCGGGAAAATTTTGGAAATGTCGTAGGGGCTTCGTGTAAAGTACCCCCAAAAATTAATAAATATTAGTGAAAATCTCAGAGCCAGATCGACTGGGAATTATTCAGTTTGGAAATATTCTATGCATAGTTTAAGCGCTAGTGTTGTTCACAGACGGCAGACGAGGATAGACAGATGCACGGACGTTTTGAAAAGAGAAAAATTTTTACAGTATCAAGGGCTCACTATTCGAGTATTTTATTCGTATATACGTGCGTAAACAAAAAAGTAAATATGGTAAATTTTAAAACGATTTTCCGTAAACGCTTTCAATCACGTTTCTAATGCACATATTAGGAATTAGTTTGAAAAAATGGTTGCTCATAAGATTTATTTTCTAGAAAATATTTATGAGCTTCAACTCTTAGTAGCTTGATGACATAAGAACATGGTTACATTCCACTATTCTTCTGTATTTTCAGAATTTTTTAATGGTTACGGAACATTCCTTTTGTTACTTTAAAATCGAATACACACATTGAATAATATTTTTTTTGTATAATGAAGACATTTACCTGAGACCCGCATTGTTATAGGTGCTAATGTAAAATCCACGCATATCGTCCTGGAGTGTGCCATGGTAGTGAATGCTGATGGTGTATTTCTCCGCGGGGACGAGATCCTCTGTGAGCAGAAGTTCGACCTTCTCATAGTCTGTTAAGAATTGCGTGTCTCGGAAGATATTGTTGTTGGATGTGATGTGTGTGACAGCGACGGCCTCGAAGTCGAGTCCCACCGAGTGCAGCGTGATGGCCCTCACCGCCTCCTGCGCGTCACTTCGATGTCCACTGTGCCCTCGAACGTTTCGCGGTCCAGGTTGGGCTCGAGCGCCAGGTGGTACTGCAGCGGCAGCACGGAGCGCTCCAAGCGGTGGGGGTCGGCGTCGCGGCGCGCGCGGGGCGCCGCGACGGCGAGGGCGAGCAGCGGCGCCATAGCTGCGGAGGATGGACGCTGGGGCGGTGCCTCGCGCTGTATTTATATCATTGAGTAATAAACTGTCATTGCCTATCTGGGCTAGTCACAGCTTTGTATACGATACGGCAATTGAATCTGACGGAATTTATGATGTGTCTTTTTAAGCTATTCTTATTAGAATGTCTACGTTTATGACACATTGTGATACACTTCTGACTAATATGCGGTTTTGTGGAAAATATACGGTTACTAATATACGGTCTTGTAATCTTTAATTCTTTTGTCTTTTATGATATTGGAATTGTATTATATCTTTATTTATATATGTTTTTAACTTTATAGAACCATGACTATCATTATTTCATTATATCCGTGTAATATAATTTTTAATATAACCTCGTGTTTCCTGATTTATTAATAATAATTAGTTTCATAATTTATTGATGATTTCATTAAATAAACATTTAGAAGATAATTCAAGCTCCCTACAAATAACATTTTGACTAATTTTCTATCTTGTACAGTTACGGACCTATATTAACAGTTTAACGCACGAGAGTTAGGACTCGCACACCGTCGTTTTGACTGTTGATGTTTTTCAAAGACTGTTTGCGCAATATGAGGAAATTATAAACACACAAATTTTAAACACTTTAATTAATATATTCTTGAATCATTTTACTAATTATTGTAATGCTTTTATCTTAGGATAAATAGAACTGAAATAAATACGCAATTCTACAGGCAAAATTTCATTAACGTATTTTTTAAGTTTTTCACCCCATATTTTTTTTAAACTTATTCTTTTGTTTCCTTTTTAAACAAAATTTAATATTTATTCGAAAATATTTTTCCAAATTTAAAATTGGCTTTGTAAGTACATTAAAAGTCACAATCTCCAAATTCTACTCATTGTTCGAAAGAAAAAAATATTTGAATGACATGAAGCTCTCAAAATAACTGTGTCGTGCTTCCTAATGCTAATGACACAAATCTTGTGGAACAGTTTGTGGCGCAGTGTTTCAATACGGTTTTAAAACATCTATATGACGTCAATACGTTAAATTCAATTAACAAATTAATAGAGTAGGTTTTCTTCTAAGTGACGGATCTTTTTTAATGATAGTAAATTCAGACCCAAATCTACAGTTAGCTCGACAGCACGTCAGCGCGGGATGGTTGTTCTACAGTTTGCACTACTGCGCGGGATGGTTGTTCGGTGGTGGTTTTGTAGTGATAATGTTGGCTGTAATGGAGGGATGGGCGTCGGAGTGGTACAGAAGGCGTTAGAAGGTATGATGTTGGTTATAAGTAAAGGGTGGTGATAATGATGGTGAAACGGGTGGTCTGTAAAGGGAGAGTTGTAATGAGTGAAGAGAATAAACGGTGACGATATGACGGTGATAGGGTGCTGGTGATGAAGAACACTGCTGATGTTCATGGCGGTGGATGTTTGATGGTAATGATGATGGTTATACGAAGGTGGTGGTGGGGTGGAGTTGTGCTAGAGGTAGTGCTGTGCTGTGCTTGTGGAAGGTCTGGTTGTGCTGAAACTGAAAATAACTGGGTGTGATGATGCATGATAAAATGTAAATAAATGACAATTTTCTTAATAGGTAGTGAAAAGATGGTAGGAAATAGACATAATGTGCTGTGAAATAGAAATTTGTTCAAAGGAGTTTTGCAAGAATTTGCCTACATTATGTAGTACTAGTAGTCGGGACCCTGTTGTAGCGATACTACATAAACGAAAGATAAAGTCACACAGAATACATCATTCGTTATACGAATAATGAACACTTTGAATTTTGCTCGGTATGAATGTACGTGGGCGTTCGGTTCACTATCACGTTAGCGTTATCCCCGATACCATTCAGACAAGAGTGTCGCTGACGAAACTT
Organism: Teleogryllus oceanicus; assembly: GCA_964035755.1. Classification (NCBI taxonomy): domain Eukaryota; kingdom Metazoa; phylum Arthropoda; class Insecta; order Orthoptera; family Gryllidae; genus Teleogryllus; species Teleogryllus oceanicus. The sequence goes on along the minus strand of CAXIVR010000002.1, from coordinate 73,874,255 downwards.
GGTGATTGTCTTATCGCCTCCCTTCTTCGCTTTTAACAATGTTCTCTCCTGTGGAATATCTCTGTATTTCGGCTGCCACTTATGAAAATTAAAACATTTTGCCTCCAGACCACAGCTTGTATATCCCTTCGTTAGAACCCCTGGTTCAATAAATCTTGTTCAGATAAATTTAAAGCATTCTAGAAATGAAAATATCACACCAATTGTTATTGGTGCAATATATATTTTTATCTGAATGCCAATAGATAACGACACACTCAATTATTGATTTATATCTTTTGATTGTCACTAAATCGATCAGATTTAAAATGAATATTTGGCTCCCGAGAAATACCGACCGCTTTGAGCTTGTAAACAACATAATTGAATTACTTTACATCATACATTTTCAAATTTATCCCGTCAGAACATAATCTAAGAATCTCCTTTGAATTACGAAAAAGTAAAAATTTGCTACGAGAAAATCTGTGCAATTCTGTAGCGCCTCAGTTACTTTCTCGTATACATACGTGTTTACGGAGTAATATGTTTTGGGGTCCCGTAATACCAAAAAAGTGTTCTTTCAAAACGTCCGTCCGTTCGTCTGTGAACACTACAAGCGCCTAAACCATGCGTACGATCTTTTTTAAATTGAGGAAACCAATGTCTATCTGGCTCTAGTTAAAGTTTTGAAATTTAGAAAATCATTCTTTAAAATTTGGGCGTTCTTTACAGGAAGCCCCCCAGCCATTTGCAAAATTTTCTCAAAAACGGCTCCATATTGTTTTATTTAAATATCTTGTATGAATGGAGTAAAAAGCATTTATAAAGGTGGTATAAGTCCGATTTTCACGGTTATCTTTGAATTTTTGAAAATTGCAAAAGTTTGCATTTTTTTCGGAATCTTCCCACGACTATAAAATTGATTTTTTTCCTTCAAATGAAATTTGTTGTTCATAAATAGTGCTTTCATTAAGGCCAAGTACATTATTTTAAAAATTTTAGTAGTTTTCGAGCAATAATGCGTGAAATATTTGCAATTTCAAAAAGTAACAAAAAGAAGATTTTTTCGAAAACGGCCCCAACTTTTTCTTTACATTGTTGGTGGAATTAGTAGCAAACAAACCCTATTCGATGATATAAACGGCCTATTGCTCTATTCTCTGTATTCTTTTGTGCACTATGGGGCACCTAGTTCACTAGGCTCATGGGGCGACCAGCGGCCCTCGATGCCGCACCCGCTGCGCGTCACGGCCACCAGCGGCAGTTTGCGCAGTCATAGCCCGCTGGTAGGACTAACAGCCGCGGCACTTCGCCGATCCTTATGGAAGCTGGGGAACGGACGATTGGTTTGGTTTGGTTTCTTCGTGTTTCCGGGCGCGTCAACTGCTTTGGTCATTAGTCCCGTTAGTGTAGTGTAGTGTAGTTAGTGTAGTGTCGGGAGATGGCGGTGATCTTCCCCCACTGAATGGCGAGATCCGGCGCCGACCTACCGTCGGCTAGTGGGGTTTCCCCCTAACCAGGACTCTCCCACCAACGGGGCACCGCCCCAGTCGGGACAAGCTCTAGACTCCCGACCGGTCTCTCAGAATATGTGGTAGTGTAGTGCATGTTAGTATAAGTGTGTGTGTAAGAGGAGAGGATAGGACAAGGAAGAGGAAGGACAGATCGCGCGCGGTCCGTGGCCCGTTTGGTAGAGTACTGCTCCGGCATTCGTCTGGTGTTGATCGGAGAAACCACGGAAAACTACCGATCAGAGCAGGCGGCCGCTAGAATTCTCCTCCAGACAGTAGCTGAATTCGACCTAGCTGAAAAGCTACTGTCGAAAATCCTGCCGCCGTCAGGACTCGAACCTAGGACCTCCCGGTTAGAGGCGCTGCAGTGACATCAGCTACCGTTGCCGGTGGGAACGGACGAAGTTTCCCATTGTGGCTGCTGGAACGCTGGTCGCTGACCATTCGCGCGACCTTCAGGCCCATTTAATTCTTGGAGAAACGCCAGTATTGCGGGCAATTTTGGTCAATACTTCAAATTAACTTTCAAATAACTTGTGTGAAATCTACCTTGATAGCAGCAGTAATTCGTTTTGATGTTTATAATACAATATTTATTCTTAATTATTTCTGATATTTACGTTCATTTTCAGGTGTTTATGGACAACTATAATGCACATAATGTCTTTAAACGTTTTACAGACAATGGATAAAAAAATTCAAAGTATTATTTTATCAGTTATTAACATATCTATTTTTACATTTTTAAACCGTATCGATTCTTTAATCTATATTTTACGCTCAAAAAAGTAAAAATTCAAAATATAATAAGTGTTGGTTGTTGAAGATAAAAATCGCTAAATAATAGGAAGAAACAAGTTCTAAAAACGGACCTGCTCTGATGAAACTAAATACTGACTGTGCTATAAATAACACTAAGAATGGTTAATTCACCAAAAATCATTCCAAATCACCACTGCCCTGGCAAAACGTTCTCACCTAGAGATAAAATCAGAAAGTTACTTACAACTAGCGAAATTCATATTGGCGCTGTAATGGACGTACAAGAAACTTTCAGAGATTTTCAATAAGAGCAACTAAAATACAATATTGAAATTGTTTCTAATCCTTTGCATAGACCCCTTCCAAATTCCACTACAATGATAGAGCAATATATCAGATATTAGAAATATAAATTAACAATCCGATGATTGTTAAAGATCAATCTTACGATCCCCTGAAGTTTGTGAGAAAATGTAGCACCTTTTTATTGCAAGGTGTTACAAAACTAAAAACATCCAAAGCTGTCTCAGATGATCAGCCCCAGTACGTGAGCCGGTGTGTTCTCATTAAAGGTACACATACATTGTTTGTGATATCTGTTAGTTTTTAAAAAAATTGTATCGAGTTTTGAGACTAACTGAATCGCTATTTAGTTATGGTAGGGTTATATATTTTATGAACGTCCAGAAACATTAAGGTTTGTTAATATTTATTTACTATGAGAAGATAATTAGCTTGGGTGGATTTTTATGTGTAAAATAAATCAGTCTTATATTTTAGTAACTGAAGGTTGTTGATGGTAGCGAAATTTATTGTGAAAGCCGTATCACAACATCCAAGGTTTGTTGTGAAAAGACACCTTCAAAAATATATTAAGGCAGCTTTGCAAAGAAGCAATTTCTTTGCGTGTGACGACAGCTGAGTACACTGAATAACGAACTTTGATTTAATTTGTGAACATTTTGTATCAGTTCTCGTGAAGGACAATGCTGCTGTAATTAATGAAGTAATGGAGATACCTAAATACTTAAATTCAAAGCTCTAAGTCAAAAATTTTGTGTATGTTATGCGGATCTCCGTATATTTGGATGCATCAGACGATCGAGGAATGGTCGATGAGTAGCGCGCCAGCGGTCAGTAGCGGAACTATAACAAGAAGCACGTTGAAGCACCGAGGCTTATATGCATACTAGCGGTCTATGGTACTGCGTGTCACCAGGTGCAGCCCGAGCGGCGGCAGCAGCGAGCAGCCGGCAAAGAGCTCGACCAATAAAGAAGGGCCCCTCCGTTTTGTCCCCAGCTGGGATATCGAGCCCCACGGGTTAAATTCGCGGAGTGGCTCACTCGGCCATATAAGTGGGCCGCGGTGAGCCCAAGCCCTAGAGTACGAGCTGAGGGCTAAAACCACGACTGACGTCCTGGACGAGATGCCACCACAATGAAATACCACACTGTTACGACGACTCTATACCTGCATACTCTTTGGGATTTCTGAAAAATGGGAAGTTTTTACCCGTCTTGTGTATTTTCTTGGCCAATCCTGGACGTAACAATAACACATTTAATAGCTGTATGGAATCGTCGTATGTCAATTAATGATAATAACGAACTCAGTTTTCCGATCTGCTGATCCTGAGCTGTGACCATTGCGAATGAGTGTTATCACTGGGCATTAAAACAAAGATAACGACTGGTTATCAACCACCAAAATCGGCAATGACGTGTGGCCGCGACATGGACGGTAACGACTACAGAATAGACCACAATCGAGCGATAAAACTCACAGTAATGGATAAGAAAATAATCAGGTTTTAAATTTACTTTACAGGCAAAACTTTTGTATTGAATTGAGTACCGTGCCGCGTATTGATCCATAATTTTAATAATCACTTAAAAACGTATCATTAAATGTAAAATTAAAATAAAGAAATTGCTTCTTATTGCATTCTTCATGCATTCCTCACACGTGATACAGAGCACATGCTCATATTGAGATGAACATCATTGAATGACAAATTGAATTGAATTTTCTTCAAACGATAATAATTTATATATATATATATATATATATATATATATATATATATATATTATAAATTAAAGGTTTTTCTATAAAATGATATATGGAAATTGCAATGATGGATTATAGCAAATTGGAAAGCGTGGTAGGTTGAAAAAAAAAATTATAGCTTGAACTGCGAAAAGACGGACAGTAGACAATAGAACGAAAAGTATTATTGTGAGAAGCAAGGGGGAAATTGAAGAAAGGCGCCATAGGATTCGGATAGAGAGATATTGCACAAAGTCGCGAAACCATCACTCATCGCGGAAAAGTAAAATATTTTGAAACGTTGCATTTAATGACTTAAGTAATTGAGTTGGTGGCGATGAAGAGACAATGTGCATTTGGAAGTATTAATTAGAAATCCATTCAAGAAAAAATGATAATGTAAATAAAAGCTTTCTCGTGTGTGATAAAAATGGATGGAACCAGTCTGGTGTAACTGAGGAAAGAAGGGTTCGTGATCTAAATTCGTCGTTCTAGCAAGATGTGTAATCTTCAAAAAAGGGGAAGTGAAAGGAAGAGATATTCTAAATCTGTTCATGGCAAAAAATTTAATAAAATTTAAATAACAAAGTAGAAATAAATAGTCATTAAATAAATTTTAAACTAGGTGATGTTGCCCAGATACAATCACGAATGAAATGAAAGTTTTTTGTATGTTAAATAGTGTGATTGTTTAGTTTAAAGAAAGCTTCGCAGTGGCAAGTGACAATGGTGATTTCGAAATGTCGCTAAACAGTGTAGAAACGATGTTAGTAATAACAGAGGCGCAGCGTCATTTACAGTCGCAAACCATTTGGGGGTGTCAAAGATTTTCTTTCCTGAGCAGAGAAACCACGAACAACAAAAAAAATTTTGCTATTATTTTAGTACTCATTAAAATATGAAAATACTGGCCGAATGTGACATTGGTCCGAGGAAGACAGTATATAGACAACAAATAGCGTATGGCATTGTTGTGCCACATAGCATGAATTTTGAAGGAATTTAGAAGAACAATTTTGCTATTATTTTAGTACTCATTAAAACATGTCGCTATTGATTCTAAATTCTCGAATAAAGATTCTACCGGACGAGAACTCGTAATTAGCGGTGAATTCAAACTCATTCTTTTCATCATATTGGAAAAATAAATCTCTGAGATATCTGGTATTGCAATTTCGTGTTCAATAAGATATTTTTATTAAGACAAAATCGAAAAAAATAAAGAAGCTAGCCAATAATTATAGAAATTAGAAGAAATAGAGAAGGGAATATTTTTCAATATTAATGTATTAATGTATATTTTACTTCGGTTCTTATTGTTACAATATTAATTCTGGAAATGTAGATACAATTAATTTTATTCACAAAAAATTGGGTAATATTCGAAAATGTAAATGTAAAAGAGTTCATAATAGAGGGTAACACATTTCCAAACCTACCAAAACATGAATGATTTTGAACAATATAGTTGAGTGAAATAATAAATAATAGGAAAGGAGTAAAATTTATTACTAGTTTCATATTATGTTTATCAATGTTTTGTTGAAATGAATTCAAAAATTCTTATTTATTTATCTATTTATTTTATTATTTATCATTATATTCTTATTTTTATATTTCTGATCTTTCCGCATTAACTTCTTTGCGATTCTCCTAGAGCATCCTGACTGCCATCGCAAGCGCCAACACCGCCAGGAGAGTGGCGCGAAGGCTCCCTGCGTCGTCGGTCGTCGTGCTGGGCGTGCGGCTCTGTCGGGCTCTGCGTCGTTGCGGCTCTGTGGCTCTGCGTCGTGACGGTTCTGTCGGGCTCTGCGTCGTTGTCGGCACTGGCGTGGTTTTTTCTTCGAGTGTTTCTAGAATGGTTTCTTGTTGGTCCTCCAACCATTCCAGATTTTCGTCGACAGTAGCGAGAGCAGCATCAGCTGTATTACCGAGGTTGTCGCGATGCTTTTCAACAAAACCTTGCATCTACAACACACAATATTGAATATTGTAGGTTATGAATTTTCCATTCCATTCTATGAATAGAGATATCTCTCTGGAAAAGCAAAAAATGTCAAGAAGAGTACATCTTTGAACAAACACGAAAAAAACAAAAAAAAAAAAACAAATTAAAAGATTTCCATTGACTCCTTGAACGTTTAAAACGGTCGCCACCAGCCTACGCCTCAACAACGCTAGTGCTTCCACCTGATCAATCTTCTTGATGGAAACAAGAGTCAATGTGGTCTGTCAGAAATATAGCACGTTCCCATTTCACGCCGCACCGTCGCCGTGGACAGGTGAGCTGTAGTTTAGAGCAACAGACACATTTCAAAAAGAGGGGGCGTTATTCAAGTGGAATATTTTCGTTCGCATTAAGTCAGTGTACAATTAGCAATATTACGTAGAAAATAAGTCATATATTCTGAAGAACTGTTATAATCATACATAGAATAACTTTGCTACAAACTCGATGCAGTAACAACACGAGAGCATCGAGAATAGTGCGGCTGATGTGTAACCAAATCTAATATTTCAGCTCTCGGTGCGAGGCTCAGGCTGGCTCACGCGATGTTTAACCTCGAGAAGAATGTTAGTGGATTTGTCAGCACGAGATGCGGGAGACCCTTGGCGGAGAGTTTTAATGTTTTGTGTGAAACCGGTATTACCATTTTGTTAAAGTGCACTGGGAAATAGTTACTTATATGTTTGCCTGATAATGTAATGTATAGTTTCCATTGATCATATACATTAGTTTAATGGGAATGAATGTTTTTAATTGAATTGTAGACTATGTAGAAGCCCAACAAGCAACTGCATACAACCCACATCCCGAGAAAATCTGTTTCTAATTTAGAACACAAAAAAATTGAGAAGCGTTTCACCGCAATGTTCACCACTAAAATTACTATAAAAATACTTTGTATGTAGTTTAAAAGAACAATTACATATTATACCGTGAACTTTAGAATCTTTATGAAACATAAGCATTGCTCGATTATAATTCATGTAATTTCAATGGAATATCCATTTATTCTGAATAAAATTCGTTTCATGACTGGAAATCATCTTTCATTTCAGGGTGGTACATACTTTATCTCGTTGTTCCTGCGTTGTAAGGCGACCGGCTATTCCCACAACAATGTTGTTAATTGCACCCATGGAACCATAGCTGAAAAAAGATGAATGTAAAATTATTAAAACAAATTTATCGGCGTGATAATTGTGGCAGTTGTACATGTGACGCAATGCTACGCACTATTCCCCCACTGCGTCGAAGTGTTCGTCTAAGAAGTTGAGCGCCACCTCGACCCCGCGGGAGTTGCTGTAGACGGAGGAGAAGACGCTGGACGCGTCCTGCTTCCGGATGAACGTGCCTTGGATGGAGTAGCCCAACAGTCTGCAACAGAAGTTGGGGCATTTCATAATTTTTCGTGTAACTTCCATAAGCAAGATAAGCAAAATTATCATAAAAGTATATTCTTTGACTGGTATCATTATAATATTATTTCTTACGAAGGATAAATAAAACGTTTAGACTGCGTATAATATTTCTCCAGGCCCGTATTGACTTTAAGGTTTATACTACTTCGATTCGTTTGTCGTCCATTTCCTTTCAAAAAAGTATTAGTGGATTATTATTAGTAATTTGTGCATAATTGGACTCATTTTTCAAATAATTATATATATGAAAAGCATTGAAGTACTTTAGGAATGCATTAGATGCACAGTCATTCCGTTTCTCCAGTTCTTTTTATCAGAAGAAACGTAAAATTAACAGATACACACTCATTCAGAAGGTCTTCCTCGTGAGAGCATGCGAGGCCAGCCATGAGAAGAGCACGTTCTGCGCTGTCCAGGGACTCCTTGTACTTCTCCAGCAGAGCGTACCAGGACTCCTTAGGCGAGTGTCGAACGCCGTAGCAGTACACGACGCTGCGAAGATCAGCTGGTACCCTGAGAATACAAGGCGAAGGGACCCAGTAACAGAGCTGCATCTCAACAAATCGTCAAGCAATGCGCATTCGTATTGTAACGAATATTGCGTCATCCCCCGGCGCTACTCCGAGGTGCCTGTGATCGCGGGTTACGTCATCTGCCGGCGACCACGAGCCGCCGGTGAGCACGGGTTGCATCACCTGCCGGCGGATTACTCCAGAACAGTCGCGGTGTCCGGAAGGTTCTGGATTGTCTTGACAGGTATAAATACGCGACGGCCGGCGACCGCGAGTCCGCGAGTCCGCACCCGCGAGTCCGCAGTGGAAGCTGAACTGTGAAGTGTGTGCATCGCGGTGAATAGCTGTGCAGCGAGTGTGCTCAGTGAAGTGAACCGTGGTCAGTGCATCGTACTGTGGTCGGTGACGTGAACTGTGACCAGTGCATCGAACTGTGATCAGTGCTTAGGACTGTGCGAGTGTGCGAGAGGAGTGTAGTGTAAATAAATCAAGAGAAGTGTAGTGTAAAATAACTGAAGAGAAGTGTAGTGTAAATAAAGGAAGAGAAGTGTAGTGTAAATAAAGGAAGAGAAGTGTAGTGTAAATAAAGGAAGAGAAGTGTAGTGTAAATAAAGGAAGAGAAGTGTAGTGTAAATAAAGGAAGAGAAGTGTAGTGTAAATAAATAATCAAGTGTTTTCAGTTATTGTGTTAAGAAACAAAATAAACGTTTTTGTGAAAATAATACGAGACTTTTAATTCACCACCTAAAAACGTAACAGTATGGTCACTTTGTCTTTTAGAGGAATGGGCCTGACGGGTCGGGGCAGAGAACTCACTCTTCTCCGCCGAGGAAGCCGTCGAGGGCGCTGCGGGCGGCGCTGGTGCAGGGCGCGTGCTGCAGGGAGCACGCCCACGCAGACACGCGGTTCAGGAACAGCTTGTCGATGTGGCCCTCGCGGTCTCGGAAGCCGAAGTGCTCGTACCGCTCCTCGAGCAGCGACCGAACGTACGCCTGCAACCAGAAGCTCCATTCCCACTTGTGTCGCGCGTTACGAAAGCGTAGAGGCCAGATGCAAAAGGGGGGATGGGGCGACCTCGAAGACGTCGTATCTGTCGTTGTGGATGAGCATCCGCTGCAGGTAGGAGAAGGCGGCGGCGCGGAGGCCCAGGGGATGAAGGGGGAGGTCGAAGGCGACGGCGTAGTCCAACTGCCCCGCGCGCGCCAGGTTGAAGGCGTCGTCCAGCAGCTGCGCGCGGTTCAGCACGTGGATGCCGTCCAGCGGGTTGCTGGAGTCCCCCAGGTAGGCGGAGAGCAGCCTCCAGTTTTTGTTGTCGTAATTTACACGATAGAAACCTAATCAAAAATTTCAATACGAAAAAAAAACGAAAATTATTATTGATATTTTATTGAGTTTAGTTTCATTTCAGTATTATCTCGTAATGTCATAAAAAATAGATGTACATATGCAGTAAATGTTATTGAAGATTTTTTGTTATGTGATTCTCACTTGTAAACATGTAAAACAGATTCTATTTCTTCTAATGGAAAGTCTGCTTATTTGTTCTCACCGGTTTCCTGGACGTTGAAAATCACCCATTCCTCGGACTCTGGCATGCCGGTGATTGTCCGGGACTGCTCCTGGGCCAAATAGGCCTTAGGCGCTGTGACCGAGAAGTCTCCTCCCTGCCCCACCCACGTGAGCGGCATGTAGTAGAGAGTGGGGTCTGGAGTCGTTTGAGACTTCAGAAGGAAGCGAGCCTAATGTGACATTTGTTCAAATTATTTTCAGAACATAGTAATACCCTCCTTCCTCCCTTACCTTTATACGAAAATAAATATGATATATATTAATGAACTTAAATCACAGATTGCTTTTTATTTTCTCACATTTCAAAAGAGAAAATATTGTAATCGTAGGCTGAAAACGACACATTTTTGGCAGAAAAACTTTATTGTCCGGCCCTGGTGACAAAAAATTGGATAACACCTGTTCCAATATGTAGTAAATTACTTTCTCTATCACGCGAGGATGTCATAATCCATGATTTGTGAGTCCTTGATGCCGAAAAATCGATGGAAGGCAACACGTTGAATCGGTTTGATCAACGCTAGCGCCGGAATTATTGAACCGATTTTCTCCAAAATTGATATTACGTGATCGATCTGAACGAACTGGAAGCTGTAGGAGTTTCATAATTATATTTTGTTTTTTGAGGCCACTTTACTTCAATCCTTTAAAAAATGTAAAAGTTTTCTCAAATATGGCTCCAATTTTTTAATTTAACTGGTCCTCGGATAGCGCAAAGACACTGAAGAGAATGGTGCAGATCTCATGTTTATTTGAAATCCTAATTTTTGTTTGCTAATGTTTCTAAAATATACGTAGATTTTGTAAAGTTTTGGGCCAAATATATAAGCATTTTAATTTTTTTAATAATTTATTTCTCAAAAACCTGAACAAATTTTCCGTATGTATCAAGAAACGTAAAGATCTATGAAACTAGTCCAATTTTCAGCGAACGCACTCTGTATTTTCGAAAATTGCAGAGAGTTAACATTCCAAAACTACAAAATTAAAGAAAGATATTTTTGCCTTAAACAAAGTCTCTTCTAAAAGAATCTCTTGAAAAGTCAAGTAAATTGTTAACGGTGATTGACGCAAATGCGCTTCAGAAAAACTATTTTTAATTTCAAATTTTGCACATGTTGCACGTGAATTAAAACAGTAATACTAAATGTGTACTAACACTAAACTAAAAGTCTTCCAAGAATATCAGTGAATTTAAGGTATGAGATATATATATATCGCTCAATAATATATTTCGTTGACATGCCCAAAAATCCGTTTCACCCACATTGTATGATAAACAAACCTGAGATATAGATGCGGAGCCTGCCTCATAGTTTCTGTCAATTTTGAGAACAGGATATCCGGGTTGTTCTGTCCAAGAGCGAAGTAGGTTTTCGAAAGCATTTTTATCCAAATTTGAATCGCTGAATTTTTCGACAAGATGCTGGAATAGATCATCTGGAGTCGTCGTGGAATAGCGGCTAAAACGTAGAAAGTATAGTGAGTGAAGTATACACTTCAAATATGAATTTCTGGTTTATTTAACGTCAAAACAGAATACAGGCTGTATGTGACGTATGGTTAAGAACGATCTGCGCACGCTTTCTTGAGGTTGAGAAACCCTGGCCCTTAACTACAAGTAGTAGAGTTATAAACAAGTCACTAAGCATAGTTGGAGACATTTGCAACTAGAAATTTCGTTGCTGAGTACTATTAAACATATTTGAGTCAGCGGACAAACTACAAATTTGATTACTAATATCGCTGATTAAATGGCAACTCCTGTTCTACTTCTCCCGCAACGAGCAAAAAAGCTCAACAAAACTTGAGCATATTGAACCATAGTAAAGCTACACTTGCAGGCGACAAGCAAAGCAAATGGCCATTAAAACAAACACTGGTTTTCCAACAAAAAAGTGGAAAGAATGCAAAATAGTTTATGTTGATTTCACAGATAAATGTTGCGAACACATTCATGGTTTCTCGGAAGGTAACACGATAAGTTAGTGGAAGCTTACTTACTTTTGTTAAAATTTCTTCTTAACTCTTCGCAAATCGCGTTCACTTTAATTGCAAGTATTTGCATGAGAATGTTTGGCATTCTCTATCTGTCATAATATTTCTTAAACCTATTCTCTCTTTGTTACATATCAGGTATTTACTTTTCCTGATATAATTATGTAATGGTGCTTAAGGATAGTTAAATAAACCGCCTCTTCTAGAAATGCTCAGGCGGTGTGGAGGGGGGAGGACAGTAGATGGAGCTCGGAAGCATGGGGTTACAACTGATTGGGCGCCGTTGCAGGTCGTCCTCTCCCCTCAGTACCCATTCACCAGTTCAGGCACCTGGAGGGGTTGGCACGACGCAAAGTTATCGATGGACGCCGTGGCTATGTGGCGTCCCCACTTTGTTGTGAGAGACACCCCGTCTAAATCAAACGGAACTAAATATTTTAGTAGCTAAACCCGTTCTCGAATTTCTCTGATAACACGAAACGGCTTATATGTGAAAGAGTGCATAAAGTTTATTAAAGATCTAATATCGAGGAGTAGACAACACGAAGTACATTTCTAGCTAAAATATTGAACGTGTGAGACAAATAAAAAAATGAGATTTTTCGAGATTTCAAATACCAAAATTGTAATGAAATTCGTACCGATTATTAAACAAACTTTGTACAAATTTCACGTGAATTAGAGACAATTAAATAAAACAGTAAAACAATATTGACATTTTTCCTTTAAATTGTTTGATTGCTTAGAGCAAAGTTTGTTTAATTATATTGAATCGATCCAAATTTCATTCAATTCTCTGGAATACACTACTTCTTAACAATTAAAGAAATTTTGTTTCCAAAATGCATCTATTAATACTCACTTTTCTTCGAGATATTCATGCAATGCTTCAAGGAATTTGTTTTCTCCCATAATGGCACTAATCATCCGTAAGACAGAAGCACCTAAGAAAAAATGATTACTTTTATAATAGGGTTCGCATAACTTAAATTTAAATAAATTAATTGTAATTTCCAAGCCCAAATAATTCTAATTTTTACACACAAGATGATTTTAGAGGTAAGCCTTTCCAAGTTTTATTAATACTGCGGCATATAATATGCATTTTCCGCGTGGCGTGAACTCTTAAAACTACTTGGTGACGTATTAATTGTGACTCCTGTCTTCCCCGATATTTATGGTGATCGACGAGGAGGTGGTGGGTTGCGATCTTCATCAAGGCAAAATACTCGGAGACAGTTTGCGCGCGGGTTTCTATAGAACAAGGTTCCCTTCGACCCGCCAGCCTGTTGACTGAACGGTCGTTCAATGCGGAGAAAGCGCCCACCGAACGGGATGGAATTAGTGGTCGCGTGGTTGGACGTGAAAGAGCTGAATGGACCGCGCTCTGATGTGATCGCACCCAAAGTATTTTTGTATGAAAGACGTTATACTTTCATACAAAAATACTTTGTAAAGGGAAAATGTTCTACCTCTCACGAAGTTACGGAGGTATTTCATTGAAGCTGTAAATCTAGGTTCGAGAATAATTTCTTCTAGTTTCTCAGAAAGAAGAAATTTTGGTATATACTGGTACATACCCAACCAATACAAAATTATTATTGAAGAAAATTCCGCCCATCTTGTGTAATACTCTCTTCCAGAAGCGAAAGACTTCGGGAGCGATAATTTTGAAGAGAGTTGTATTCTGCGTATGGAACAGATGGCTCACTAATGAGACTCAACTATTTGCCTCACCCTTGCTGTAGGTGATGTCCCAAAGCGCGCGCTCACTTGGGCCGGCGTGTAGGCGGGGGAGGTGAGCGCGGCCGAAGTGGCCAGGGAATCCGCGCCGAACACCGCCTGGTGGTGGTCAACCACGAACTGCTCCATCAGCCTCCAGTCCGGCTTGACGAGGCTGGTGGCGTAGAACTGGAAGTACTGCGCGAAGCCCTCGTTGAGCCACGTGGTGTCCCACCAGTGCGTGGTGACGAGGTTGCCGAACCACATGTGCGTGAGCTCGTGCGCGATGATGGTGGCGACGCTCTTGCGTGCAGACGCCGTGCCGTCGTTGTACAGCAGCGCCGTCTCGCGGTAGGTGATGAGCCCCCAGTTCTCCATGGCGCCCGCCGAGAAGTCGGGCACCGCCACCTGGTCCACTTTGTCGAACGGGTGCTCCAGCGTCCGGTCGATGTATTCGATGCCCGTGATCTTCTCAAGTGCTTCCAAGAGGGGCCTGGATACTTGAATACTGTACTCTGCCCATTCAATGGCGTTTCGTCTCACCCACGTTCTAAATAGAACATCGTTCGGTGTCATTCTGTCTTCCCATTCCACGAAATCAGACACAACAAAAGCAAGAAGATACGTTGACATTCTCGGAGTTGTGTGGAAACTTGTCTCTCTATGCGATCCGTCCCTGCTGGATAAAGGAAAATACTTTTTCGATTATATTGTTTTGATGTTGTGTAGGAAAATTTCATATTAAAATTATTTGTTTTAACTTCCTCGCATACTATTGAGCTGTATTGAGAAACAAGAATAATTATGCTAAAATTAAGAGCGATTAACATGTTTTGTGTCTCCCTGGTACTGAAAAAGATTTTTCTTGCTCTTGTACGAACTCAATTACAATAATACGTAGGGTATTCAGAATCCACGATTTCTCGGTACTGGATATGAATTCATTATTATTTTGCAAAACTTGTGTTCATCCGTCAACGAAAAACACGAGAATACAGATTATTAATAGGATTTTCACCAATATATGTACTCCCCGTTTGATCATGCTCATACCGCGCTCCATCAAATTTGAAAAACAATGTATTAATTTCAGAAGTATTGTATACGAAAGCCCTAGGTTATTTTTACGCGTATGGTCCAATTTAAAAATATTTATTAGAAGAGAAAAAAATAAAAAAGCCATTTATGAGAATATTTTGAAAATGATGAGGATTGAAGTAAAGTACTTCTAAAAATCAAAATATTCATTTCAAATTCAAGAGGCCACAATATCAGATGGATCGATCAGGAAATATCAATTTGGGCAAAAATCCTACCAATGATCAGGCCACAGACTCACAAAACTTGGACTCTGACTACATCACTTTTTCTGAATCAAAGCCCCTCAATAAGATTTTTTTATGAAACAAATCACCGTTTTTGTCGCAGCATTTGAATACCTTCTCTACACTACGTTAGTAGTATGTGAGATAATAAGAAAACGAAAAAAATAACAAAATTTGGCGCACTAATTGGGCCAAAAATTTCGCTACATTTGACTCGAATTAATTAAAAGTTCACCAGCTTAGCGATGCCCAAATCCAAGTGAGCACATAGAAGAAAGAAGAATTTAAGAGCTGATGAGAACGCGCCTTGATAGAAATGTGTTGGTGATTATGTCTTAATAATGAGTCTTTTTCATCTGTTTTACTCTTTCGTGACTTAATACTTTATTTTTTTAATTTTGAAACCTCTACCTCATGTTCTCGTAATTACTTCATATATCACATAATATATTAATACATTCTTTTTTTTTTGTATTACGCACATTAGGCGTTATTGATATTATATATATATATATATATATATATATATATATATATATATATATATATATATATATATAAAGACATAATGTTGTGTAATTCTTGTTACCTTCTCATGGGTTCAATAGATGGCATGTTTGATAAAACATGGTAGTTTTCAGGGGCTCTGACGGTCAGAGAGAACGTGGCTTTGAAGTTGGGCTCATCGAAGCAAGGGAAAGCTCTTCGTGCGTACGTAGGCTGAAACTGCGTTGCTGCCAGTTGTCTGGAACAGCAGACAATATTGTAGCGGTCGTTTATTGAAAATTCGGAGATTAAATCTTTTTAATGAATCTTAATAACTTACATTTGTTCTCCCTTCTCGTTTGTGTAACTGCTGATATAGAAACCATACATATCACGCCTCAAAGCTCCAGCGAAAAACATGGAAATTTCGTAGTCTTTTCCCTTTGTAAGGGGACGAGTAAGATGAATTTTCATTAACTCGTGTCTAAGATCGAAAGAATCTGATTCGTATAAATTTTCGTCGTCATCTACAGCTTTTACAACTATGTATTGCCCAGTGACACCTTCAGCATGTAAAACAATAACTTCCGTTGCTTCGTTTGCAGTTACTAAAATCGATATATCTCCTGTAAAGGATACATGCTGTATTGCTGCATCAATAAAAATGGTGTAATGATTCGGTATCACTGATTGAGGAAGACGATACATCTGCAGATCTTTATCTTCCAAAATTCTAAATATTTCATCTGCATGAGTCGACAGCCACTGCAAGTTGTCATCAACCACTGCAAGCGCGTCATCACCGGTCGATTCAAGCTCATCTTTAAATTCCGTCACAAACTCTTGAAGCTTAAGAATAACAAAATAAATCAATATAAATCAGCTATATAATAGTTTAATTTCTTTTGATATAGAGGGTATAGTTTTATATACAGAAAGCACTACCTTATTTCTCTGTTCTGGTGTCGTCATTCGTCCTGCAATGCCATTTAAAATGTTGGTAATGGAACCGAAACTGTAACCATATTGAAATTTCGTGAGTTAAATTGGATGTGCAATGCTTTAAGTAAAAAATAGCCAATCTACTGCACTTACTATTGTGAGACTTTTTCGAAATTATCCTTGAGGAAATCCAAAGCCACATCAACCCCTAGGGGGTTGGAGTAGACAGCTGAAAACACACTAGATGCATCCTGCTTCCGAATATCCTCTCCAGCGATGGTCAACTCCAGCAATCTGAAAAGTGTAATCTTTGTTGTGAATGTTATTCAGTTTGGTAGTTTGGGTGGAAATAATGGTTATTAACATTTCACGTTTTGCTGAGCTGTGCAATTACAAAACGCGGTTTAACATGCGACGAGGGATAAAAGTTTTTAATTCCAGAAAGTTGTAGTCCTTTCTTAAATTTTCTTTTTCATCTTGAAAAAATTAAAAGGGTTAAAAAATCCTCTGAAATTCCAAAGCGCAAAAAGTTTGCAAATTTAAATTTTCATTAATTCATTGAAAAATTAATATTGAATCCTCAATCCAAAAAATATACACAAAATTGTATTTTTGTCATATCTTAAAAATTATGTTTACAAAATCCATTTATAGAAATGGTACGTCCGCAGCCCCAAATTCAACACTCAGCCCTGTCCTATGTGCCTATTACAGTCCTATGTGCGGCCCTGCGGGACTAAATGATTTCCCAAACCGCCAGGAGCGCTATGGGCGCACATTTGGATGCCGTGTCACCATTGGAGGAGCCAGTCATTTTGGAGTGACGGTTTGCGATCTCGTACGTGTTTAAACTCCCCGTAATTCTTATAGCAATCTACTAGTTTCCTTCTCCGCATACCACATTCTAAAACGCCGCGCTCTGTAACGCCAAGTACCAAGCGGAATACATGTGTACCCCCATACGAAGATGATACCAGATTGCTTTGAAATTGGAAATAACTAACACACATATGAACATTTTGACTATTTTGACCAGTCAATATGTGATGAAAGGCAAATTGAATAGAATTAATTAACTTTATTACTATGTTTCTCTTTTAGTTGAACACAGGGACCGAATACCGAAATTATAGCGGTAAAGGTATTTATAGCGGTATAAATACCTCTACTTCTACTACACCTTTATTCGAAATACCTTTAAAAATACCGGTATACAAAGTCAAATTCCGGTTTTGTAGAGATATTTTCCTTTATTACTTTAAAATACCTCTAAAAGTATAATACCGGTATTTTCATGGAAAAGGAAAAGGTATTTCAATAGAATATTACTGGTGTTTTGGGGAAAATGGCTGTGATTTTACCGCTGAGATGGCTCCGTGTCAACTATCAACACTTTAGAGATTCTGACTGAAAGGTCCTAAGTTTTTAGTATCGATGGTGGTGAATTTTCCATAGGAAACATTCTATTCTAACGAGGTCGAATTCTGCGGTTGGCCGAAAAAACATTCTAGTTATCGGGTTTTCTCAACGGTAGATTTCCATGATTTCCAGGATCAGTTCCAGGTGAATTCCAAAGTAGTACTTATAGAAACGGGCCTCTGATCGCGCGTTATCTTCTTCTTCCTCATACTTTCACCTTAAACCTAGATTACGAAGGCGTCGTCTGTCCGACGGCGCAACCAATGCCGAAAGCTTCCCTCACTCCCTTCACTCCCTGTTTCTGGAAATCTATGCACCTTCATTGAGTACACATAACCTTGTGCGCGTGCCCATTTCCGGTGTACGCCAACACGCGTCGACCAGTAGACTACGCCTTTGCAATTACGTCAGTTTTATACTAGGCGCTATATTGCCTAATTTTGTGAATAATAAATACGTACTCCTTGTGTTGTAGTATTTAAGTTTTGTTCTGAACATTTAGCAATCATGCACCAAACGAGTGTGCGCTATAAGAGTTAAGTTATTTAGATGTATCTATAAAAACCTTTATAATGCATTTTGTAACTCATATCATAATGTTAATCCATTAAATTTAGGTTTCATTGTAAAAATGGTTTATCTTTATTTTTACCAAAGTATCTGCAGACACGCCTTTGTAATAATGTTTGGTACAGGACACCCTTGTATTCTAGGGTTCAATTCACCATTATTTCACGTATTTCACTACCAAAAACCTCGGGAGACCTGTCGGAGCCCACAGTTCGTTCCGACTGATTGTGATATATTTGGAGAGAGGGAATGCTGCCTACCAAGAAACCGACATATAATTCGCCGCTGCAATTAACATCCTAGCGGGAGAGGAACACTGGCTTTTAAGCTTTTATTGATTGTTTAGTTCATTGCTGTTTCCGACTGATTGTACGTCAACTCTCTGTCCCGCTAGTAGTGCATGTTTTCTACCGGGAGGTGGAGATGTTTCTCTGGTTAGGACGTGAGATCCGGCACTGATCTACATGTCGGCTTGCGAGAGATTTCCCCCTTTAAGATTCTCCCTTAGCGAGGTACCTCCCCAGCCGGTTGATTGATTGATATTTTCATGTTTCCGGGCGCGTCAACCGCTTCAGTCGTTACTCCCGTTAGTGTAGGGCGAAAGGCCATGACCGCGAAACGGGCGTCGCTAGCTGAAATTGTTAAATACGTGTGTTCACTATGGATATGCGAATTCGAGACATCGCCAGTTCCTGGTTGGGTGACCGACTAGGAACACTGAAATCTAACGGCGCTGAGGCCAATAGTCCTTTACGGGACATAAAACATAAGGCATAATATAGCATGGCTATTTGTTTCAGTTCGTCATAATAAAAGTAGTTTTCGATCAAATTGCCTCTTTAATGCGATCTCGACTAGGTATTTTCCAATTGTTTAATCAATGTGTTTATTAATACTCTGCATTTCGTCATTACCCTCCGCATAATTGTATCCCAATCTCCAATTTTTTCTTGTTGTGTATGTTTTGTTTATTATGTGATATTAAAATCTCGTTATATTGCTCAAGATACTTCGATTGACAATGACGTATTGAAGAATGTACTAGTTTTAAAGTTTTTGTACGTGTACTAACTAAAACCAGGATCTGGGTTGCATTTGTACCCCACTTGGAGCTTGGAACGAAACCGAATGTTTACAGCCGAACCGTAGACAGTGAGTCGAAACGCTGACTCCCTGAAACTATTCTGACTACGCAACGACGGCGCTGCCCTCCCTGCTCTTACAACGTAGCAATTGATACGGCGGTTTCAAAAACGGAAGTTTATTTCTTCATACGAAAAGAGGAATATCTTTACAAATATTCTTCGTTATTCGATTCTTGTTTCACACGTTTTTACTGCTTTGTAATGATTTACAGTAACTCAAAAATTTAATGTGTGAATGAATGGGTGTTTGAATTTGCTGTTAATAGTTTACAAACATCTTTAATGATGTGAAAATTTAATAAAGTTAGAAAACGTTAGGTTGAGCTGAGTTAGCAAATAAAAGTATCAAAGTTTTTATGACAATCATTTATTCAGTAATTTCACAACGTTTTGTAACTCCACAGTTACTCCATAACTACTAGTTATGTGGTATCAACTGCGCGGTATTTCGTAATGGTTCCTTGAATGTTCTGCTGATGTGGTAATTCAATGGGATAGCGTTCCCTCGTTAAGCACCTGAAGATGTAACAAAACGAGTTACGAAACGTTGTGAAATTACTGAATAAATGATTGTCATAAAAACTTTGGATACTTTTATTTGTAAACATATATTGACAATCAAGAAGTAATATTGATTTACTGAGATGAGTTAGGTCAGAATGCTGCTGTGTCTGATACAACTCTGACCGGGAGGTTGTAGGGTTCGAATTCCAATGGTGGCGTAGTTTTCAACACCAGCTTTATTTAGTTAGCTCGAATTGAGCTGCTATCTGAAGGAGAATTCTAGAGGCCGGCTGCTCTCAACGGTAGTTTTCCGTGATTTCCCGACCGATTCATCAACTGATGTCACTGATCTTCTTTGTTCCAATCTCTCTTCTTACGTATGCAGACTCACATGCACTACAAAACCACACTTGCCTGAAGACCAGTCGAGAAAATTTGTTCCGGCTGGGGACCGGTAGCGATAGCTCAATTTCATCAACTGATGTCACTGCAACGCTTCTGTCCGGGAGGTCCTAGGTTCGAGTCCTGATGGCGGCAGGATTTTCGAAACTAGCTTTTCAGCTAGGTCGAATTCAGTCGCTCCCTGGAGGAGAATTCTAGCGGCCGGCTGCTCTGATCGGTAGTTTTCCGTGGTTTCTCCGATCAATGCCAAGCGAATGCCAGAGCAGTATCCCACGAAACGGGCCACGGACCGCGATCTTTCCTTCCTCTTTCTTGCTCTATCCTCTCCCCTTACACACACTTACACTAACATGCACTACACTACCGCATGTTCCGGGAGACCGGTCGGGAGCTTAGAGAATGTCCCGGCTGGGGCGGTGCGCCGCAGGTGGGAGAGTCCTGGTTAGGGGGAAACCCCACTAGCCGACGGTAGGTAGGCGCCGGATCTCGCCATCCAGCGGGGGAAGATAGTCGCCATCTCCCGAGGAAAACCATGCACTACACTTACGGGAATACGGACCGAAGCTGTTGACACGTCCGGAATCAACCTACAAAAACCCCGGTTTTTACGGCCGGCGCGGGGATTGAATCCGGGCCTCCCGAATGCGTAATCAGCGCGATTCTCCCTGAGCCACTTCGCTCAGTCCCTACGATATGTACTGCCTGATAAAAGATTTCCACCCTGATGTGAGTTCCATTAATTCAAGAACTCCAAAGGAAGTTGTTATACTCCGGTTCATGTGTATTTTTGGTTGCAAATCTTAAGGTAAATAATCTCATAGTTTAGTTTGGGATGCATCTTAGTTTTTCCCTCTCTCAAAGACCTTCAGGTATTGAACGTGCATCAATAATGAAAAGAAATTATAGTTTTATCTGCAGTTCAGATTACTCACTGGGTGAGACGACTTTGATATCTTGAGCACGCCAAACCTTCAATGATAAGCCCTCGTTCCACATCGTCATCAGAAGTCTGGTACATTAGCCACAAAGAAGTCCAAAAAAAATCTGGAGAGTGACGAATTCCGTAGCAGTAGACTACACTTCGTTGATCTTGATGGACTCTGCAAAAATTCAGTGTTAAAACGTATATTCAATTGAAACATTGCCATGTTTGCTCTTAAAAAATATTGATTCCGTTATCGTTAATGAGTGAATTATACGAATTTTATGAAGTGAGTTTTTACAACGTTGTATTAGGAAATTAAGAGTGTACTGTGATTCAAGTATTTTTATAAGATAATTCAACAAGAGATGCTTTAAATGTAAGTTACATTGTTATATTAAAAATTTGCGGTACCGTAACAGGTGCTTGGGGAAAGTCGGCAATGCGACACCACTAAATCATTACTTATTCCCACTGTCAAATCTCTTTAGGTACTGTGATAATTTTTTATCATTGTTTTAGGAGAAGAATCACAAAAATTGTTTTTTATATTTACCTCTCCGAAGATGAGACATAAAATAGTAATCTCCTATGCACATGACCTACACACGACTCAAGCTCTGCTGTACACGCTAAAGATGTGATCTTGTTCATTAATAGTTTTTCGTCGTGACGCTCTGGTGCCGAATTAGTCAGGAATGTTGTTTCTATTTGTTGATACGCCTTGTCGAGTAGTTGAGACATGTATCGCTGCAAAACAAAAATACACACACGACTGTGATTTTCAAAAAGTTCACAATATAAGGCTGAGTGGAGGAGGAGTGGTAATAAAAACCCTGCTGCTGCTCATTCATGTTTTTTCTCTATTATAAAGTGAAACATTCTATTGCGAATGACGTATAAAATGTGTAAGGTACTTGTGCGACATATAACAGCAAGCCAATGAATTTTATTTACAAAAGAAATGGAAAAAGTTTCGTATTGAGGAAACCTACAATCATTTTAACAGTGAATCCATTGGTTTTCGAGAATATTTACTAATAGATTGTAACATCAAAAGATTCTCATCTATTGCTTTTTAGAAATTCTTTTAAAACAATTAGATAAAAATTAATGATAATAAATAAAATCTACTTATAAGGTTGCTTTAAGAAGTCGTCACAGCAATCACATCCAGTTGAATATTTTTCATATTTTTGAGGAATATAAATAATATTGCAGACACAATTGTTGTACAGGGCATCCCAACAACTATGAACAATCCCCATAATTTCTAAACGGTTCAGGATATCGAAATGAAGTTTTTACTGAACAATGCGGAATCATGGGGCAAGTAGCATGCCGTAGAGAAATTGTCTTTAATATTTTTAGTTTTCGAAAAATATAATCATCTTTGATTTTTTATATGGAACTGTATTATTTTCTCAACAGCAATGGATAGACTATGAAAAGAGGAATTATATGATGTATTTTATGCTAATATTTTGATAGTAATTTGAGTAGAAAATTTGACTTTCTGACATGTGATTTTGAATTAAACGGGCAGTCGTGAAGCAGTCCTTGCAACTCTCGCCTTCGGGGAAGATGGCCTTCGCGGCGTTGATGAGAGACTGAGAGGGGAGGCCGTGAGGGATAAGAGGTACAACTACAGCAATCCTTGGTCTTGACACAGATGCCATTCTAAGAAACACCAATTTTAACGACCAGAATGAAATTTATTTTTCCATTTATTTATCTGGATTTAACTTTTCTTCTGAAATTCCAAAACATCGATCATTTCGAAGAACGATATGAAACATTAGTAGCGTAAGAAATATGGTAAAAACAAATATCATTTTCAAACTTCACAGGAATCCAACCACCGTCTCCTCGTTTGTAAATTTTATTTGTAATTAAGATGATTACTCGTCCACTTTGCAACCGTACTACTACTTATCATAAATGGAAAAGATAAGAGAGCACTTCCGTCTTGTCGTGGATTTTCAAGTTTGTGGCAAGAGGTGACGCTATAAAGTGAGAAATTCTTCAATGAATATTAGCAGTCGCGACTACAAATACACATTTTTGATAAAGTTTGGTACATTTATACTGAAGGAACTGTCAAAAGTATTTCAACATTTTTATTGCTTTATTATTTTGGTGAGTGTTCAGATAGGAAGTTTATTAACTGTAAATAATAAGATAAAATGTCTACCTATCTATTATTTGATGATTAATCGAGATATTACAATGAAAATCTTTATGCATTCATTCCCTTTCCATGTTTTAAAATGATGTCTTGTTTCTGCACTAAGCTCTATTCTTGTAATTTTGAAAATGATCTTTATTATTATCGTCCTTCCGCTACCTTTTTTTACTTCGTTCTTTTCGATTATCGTTTCTTTGAAATTTCAGAAGCGGAAAACTTCAATTTAGATGAACAATTGGGACAAAAATTTTCATTCTGATCGTTAATATTGATGTTTGTTCATAGCTTCGTGTCAAGACCATGAATTGCTGTAGTTACTCCTTCATCCTTCACGGCCATCACACTCCTCTGTCCAAGAAACAGTCCCGACGCCGGGAGAGGCCACCTTCCTCCAACGGTGACTGTTGCAAGCGTTGCTACAGGAAATGTCTGCATACTTGAAAATAATATGCCAGAAAATCTAATTTAATACTCGAATTATTATCAAAATATAACATACGACATATCATTTTATTCCTATTTTAATAATATATTCATAGCTGGTGAAAAAATATATAGTTCCATTTAAAGAGAAAAGATATTATAGACAATTTCTCTAGAGCAGTTACTTGCCGCATAATTCTGCATTGTAAAGTGAAAACTGCATTTCGATATCCTGAACAATATAGAAGCTATGGGGGTGGCCCATTGTTGGTGGGACAGTCCGCATAGGCTGTCCAGAAGGCCCCGTTACAAAAAATATCCCAGACTCTGTGGTGATTTACCCAAAGATCGGCAGATCCAGATTTTTTGACAAAGATATTGTCTTCGATAAAATTGAGTTGAAAAGTTACTTTCGGGCGCGAATTCAAACTTGCTGCCGCGACATGTCACCGGTGCGGCGTCGGGGGCAACGGGCTCGGCATAGCATCGCTTCTTTGCGTTTTCGGTGAAACTGTCGAGTGAGCCAATCATCGCTTGCCGCATTCCACAGTACTTCAATATATCGAAGAGTTTTATGTATATTATTCATTTAATCTATTAAATTTCATTTTTGCTGTTAGTTATACCCAGGGTATGCAGCGGCGTAACAAAGCTAAATGCGAACAGAGCCTTATGAAAATTAGCAGAATTCCTACAATGCTCGAATTATCTTTTGCATATCTTCAGAGTGAACTAGTGTCTTGTCCTTTAGAGAGACATATACGATAAATCTTACTTCCCTGCAGATTCTTTCCTTAATATAATGACAAATGCCAACAGTTTTGCTGAAATCTTCGTTCATTAAAATACGACTTTAGTATTGATTTTGGACGCACATTTCTTCTAATTTGTTCTAAACATTTGCACTAATGCTTTCGCCAGCTTCATTTTGTGTAGCCGCAGGTCGACAATTGCATTGGGGAATATTTGCAGAACACATCTGGGTGCAGATGTTGGAAGATAAAAAGAGAGAACAACTTAAGCCTCACACACATTAGTCTGTTGCTTGGTCGCAGAGAGGCTTCTATCATGATATAGTTCAACATTTGCAATTGCCATTGCCGCACACTGATTAATTAAAAAACGACACGTACGTTCTATCGTGATATAGCGGTTACCTGCAATGCAAGAAAAACAGTGAGACATAAATTTTCCCCATCCACCAACAACTTCGTCCAGATATGATTTCACGTATTATCTCAATGTTTCGGGAGGGTGACATGCGTTTCCTTCGCCTAAGGAACAGGAAAACGAAGGCCAGAGTATACGAGTACATACATCGGCGAGAACTCTATGCGGGGTACTGGAGGTCATTGTCGCTAAGTCGATGTTCCACAGAGAATCGTGAAGCAGGTTTTGAAAAAACAGCCCCTAACAAAATACATTCCTAGCGAAAGCAGAAAGTTCGTCATATCAGCTCACGGAATTGACTTTAAGCAATAATAACGTAAGGTTGTGTTGTTAATGTCGTAACGTAGATTGTTTGAAGGAAACTCATTAAATATACTCTGTACCCCAAAATATTTTTATTTGAGGTAACCATCATTGGGATAACCTTCATGGAGAGCAATTACATCTGATGGGGAGAAAGCCTAAATGTTAATTCGTGAGCAATCATTTATCGGGTTATCTAAGCAGGCTATTGTTTTAACTGCCCAAAATGGAACACGCGAAAAACATCATTTCGAACTACAAGGCTGAAAATAGTCAAAAATTCAATATTTGCCTAATGAGCTGGAACGCAGGCACAACTCAAAAAATACAAATTTTAAGTTGTGAAATTCTTTTTACAATATTTTATAATTTTTATTGTTATCAGAACTCCTGTGAAGCCTTTTAGTAATGCTTACCCCTTAATGCCCCAGTTTCTAGCCGTATGATACCTGTGATTCAATCACCAATCAAAACTTTAAAGTGTTTATTGAGTTGTGCCAACATTGCAGCTCAGAAACTATTTTAATAAAGCAACATTTTTGCTGCTAAACGCTATTATCATAAATCATTACAATAAGAAAAGAAACTGTAGAGGACTATCATTTATCGTATGTAGCTTTCTAAGCTCAAGGCGGTTCACTCAGAAGATATGAAAAAATCTCGAATTTTTTTAATTTATAGTGGACATAATATTAAATTTTTTTTTAAAGTTTATTTTAAAAGATCAGTGCGAAATATCAGTGTAAAAAGTGATCAGTGTAAAACATATTTTGGACATACGGTGATTACGCTCCTCAAAATATTTCAGAAAGCAAACGGAAATAATGAATCATGTGCAAATATTCATGTGTGCAATGCTAGTGATTGTTTACAGCAATGGAGCATATTCTGACATCACAGATCACTATAATTCTATCCAGTTGATTTTTCAGTAGTCATAGGAATCTATTGTTAATATGAAATAAGTACCAGATATCATCAAACTTTACAAATAAAAAATACGAATTTCGAGAGCATTCAGTGATAGGTGCTGTCAGACTAAGATCTTCGGCCTAATCACAGACCTACAAAATAATAAATAACTTAATGTAATTCTTATTTAACACATTTTTATGTACTTACATGAGATTTTCTTTGTGTTATCTGTGATGAATAATCAGAATATTAGTAGGCGGAAGGGAGATACATAAAAAAACATTCTAAAGGATTGTCCAATGCTAACAAGTCAGTAAGGTAATCAGACCTATGGGCCGCCGTGCAGTTTAGGACCAGGCTTGTTAAATGGTAACACTATGAGTAGCGAGCCTGGTTCTCGAGGAGTTCCTGCCATTACGATACATTGAAATAAATCTGCTCTTAGTTTTATTGTGAATAATGTCAGTCCATACCTGAAACACTGGATATTTTGGGTGATTCACCAGCATGCGGTTAAGATAAGAAAAAGCCGAGTATGCCGCTGCCCAAGGTACATAGTCTGTCTCACGACTGAGGTAATCTGCCAAGTCCAAAGTGGTCTTGTAATCCAAATAACCTGCTCGCGCCAAATTGAAAGCATCATCCACAAGTTGAGCGCGATTTAAAAGGTGAATGTCGTTAATGGAATTAGCATGATCGTTCAGGAAGTTTGATATAAGATTCCAGTTCCTCTCGTCGTAATTTACTCTGTAATAGCCTACAAATTGAGACAAAAAATGAGGAAGTTGCTATGTCCAAAATATAATTTGATTAAGAGTTTCAATATTGAAGATAAGTTGTCTCACCTGTCTCTCGTACATTAAATATCACCCACTTGTTTTCTGGTGGCATGTTGATTCCAGTAGAAGGTGAATTTTTCTTCAAATACACAGTAGGGGTTGAAATATCAAAAGAATCGCCTTGTGCGGCCCACGTTAAAGGTACGATGTACTGATCTGTTGAGGTTCCTTTGAATAGAAACCTCTCCTGCAAGTAAGAAAAACATAATAAATTTCTGACTGAAAATATTAACCTAAGAATTTGTTCTCTAAACGTAAAAGCAACATGTTATTGTATTTGGAAATAATATTGTTAATTAGAAGAGTAAGTCTTGTTTTCTTTCTACGATAGCTTTTTGCATTGAAAATAAATAATTTTTGTCAAGCGAGAGGAGCAGGAGGAGGGAAAGGAGCTTGAGGGACGACAGCATCAGGTGGAGCAGAAGAATGAAACAAGAGGTCGAATGAAGTGGTGGTCGGAGCGGTGAGTGAATGATCGGAGCGGAAACAAAGGAAGAAGCAGATGGAAGAAGAATGGAGGAACGGATAGAACTCAAGGGGCGGGGAAAGACGGCTTGAATCTGCTTGTGAATCTGCGACACAGACCGAGGGAAGTATCAGTGTGTAGTGTGGTTAAATGTCCCATGAGGACACGGTGGTATCGGTGGGTATCGGTATCGACAGTGGTGAAAACTGACATCTCCTGAATTGGAAAAATGACCGGAATAAAATAACATCCAAAAATAACATATCTGAACTTGTATTTCCTCTTAGATCACGTTGATGTCACTAAGAAAATACCTATAGCAGAGTAGTATACTTACGGGTTGTGTTTAGTTAATCATAAGAAAACTAGCGCTAAACACAATACTTCTCCCCGTATTTCACGCAAATTAACAAAGTACTCTCTTTAAGAACAGATTTCATCAAGAAAATCTTATATCAATATTTTATTGTGAAAACAAAACTTTGAACTTTTCAAACTCAGGGTTTACGGCAAGACTACAATTCTCTTATGCTCTTACATTAGTAAAGTTTCATGTAAAGTGCCCTTCAAAATTAAAATATCGGTTTCAAATTCAAGGAAATGCGACATCAACCAGATCAATTGAAGAATATCAATTTTGAAAAAAATCGGCTGAACAGTTCAACCGCTACCGTTGTTCACGGACGGACCTACGAACCGACGGAAGATCGGACGATCGGACGGTCGGGCGACGACGTTGGCGTCATTCGATTTCGATCAGGACCCAAAACATGGATTCTGGCTACCATGCTATATTTTCCCAAATTTAGTAGTGGTATCCCCTTTCTTACAGGGCCCGTAATGAGTTTCTGGTGAAATTCAGTTATGCGCAGCGTTAGATAACTTTCTGTCTATTTCGAAGAAAGAAATTAAAAAAGCAATTATTCTTAAACATATGTAGACAAATATGGTGTTTTCAACTGTAAGGTAGTGTGAACATTCCTGAAATTAATCAGTTCACGAGACTTGAAAATAAAATAGGTTCATAAAAGTCTCCCTTTACCTTCCTTCTTATTCAGCCGAGTACTGTAATATTTTTCCTTGTCGTATGTATTTTCAAATAATTTAACTCACTTGCGATGCAGTGGCGGTGTTCGTCCCGTAGTCACGGATTACTGTTACCAAGGGGTATCCTGGTTGATCAGTCCACGACTTAAGGAATTCTTCAAACTCTTCCTTTTCTAGATTAGCATTGGCAGCAAAAGGCGTAAGTTGATCAAATAGGTCTTGGGGGTTCACGTTTTTGTACTTGCTGCACAGATAAAAAATTAGTGAAATAAGTAGAAATAACTAGATATCTTAGAAGAATTGAATAGTTTGACAGATCGGAAAGTTCAACATTCAGATGTTTACATTACTGCGATGATAATACAGATGTTCTAACCATAAAATTTAAACCATAAAACTTAAAGTGCAATGCGTCACGACTCCGGGAGATTCTCTTTCTTTAGAGATCTCATTTATAAAGTTTGGCTGCGTGTGAGAGCAGCAAAAGGTATGGATACTACTGTAATAATATAGAAGTCGATGGGGTTTTTACTGAAAGTGAAGAGAGAAAAATAAACTTCTGGAGTTATCGAAAAAATATTCAGAATTATTCTGAAAATATTTTCAGCATGATTGAGTATTTTCGATTGAGTAACTTTTTAGAGATTACTTACTGCTCTTGAAGATAGTTTTGTAAAGCTTTCTGGAAGTTGTCTGGTTGAATTAAGAAGCTAATCATTCGTAAAATAGATCCACCTGAAAAAGAGATTAATATTGCCTCTGAAATGAGTTTTGAAGCGTTCTAAAAATGAAATAAAGCAATAAAATATTAAACAGGAAAATAACGAACAATTTTTTTGAAGATTGTAATAGCATGTACAGAAAGTGTCCTTAAGAACTGTGCGGATGCAATGACGGCTCTCGAATCCCCAGCAAGTGACTGCGTGACCGCTCCTGCTTGGACCACGCGCCGCACGCAACTTATCTCTCACGCGTTGAAAATCCTCCCCCCTCACTTCTACGCACTTCTCGCTCGGACACAATATGCTCTTAATTAGAGCTATTTATTAGCCGCTTCTTGTTTTAGATTGACGTTTCTAGGTACGTCAACTACAATGGTCACTATTTCCATTACTGTAGTGAATGTGTTGATCGAAAAATGTACGATTGATAGCGATTCCGAGCCCGTCAACTACTAGGGTCATTAGTCCCGTACGTATAGTGTATGATTTTTTCACGGGAGGTGGCGTTGATCTTCCCCGCTGGTTGGCGAGATCCGGTGTCGACCTACCGGCGGCTAGCGAGGTTTTCTCCAACCAGGCATCTCACACCAGCGGGGCACCGCATCAGCCAAGGCAAGCACCCGATCGGTCGCCAGGAATGTTAACGTAAGCGTGTGTTAGAGGAAAGGATAGAACAAAGAAGAGGTGGGAAAGAGCACACAGTCCGTGGCCCGTTTGTTAAGGTACTGCTCCGGCATTAGCCAGGTGATGATCAGAGAAACTACGGAAACCTACCAATCAGAGCAGCTGACTGCTAAAATTCTCTTACAGACAGCGACTAAATTCGGCCTAGCTGACAAGCTAGTGTCGAAAACCTTGCCACTGTCGGGACTGCAACCTAGGACCTCCCGGTCAGAGGGATTGCAGTGACATCAGTTGATGCCTAGAGCCATCTCTCCCGGTGAAACATGTACGGAAACTACCAATCACAGCGGCTCTCCGCTACAATTATTTTCCAGACACCGGCTGAATTCGACTAAAAAGCTGCGAAGTAAGCTGTCAAATATCCGCCACTCTCGGAACTCGAACCTAGGACCTACCGATCAGAATCGCTGCAGGGACAGGTACAATGCTTTATCTGAACTGAATTAAGTCGGTTTCAGTCGGTCGGTGTTAGAAATACTCTACACTAGATCTTACTGAAATTATGGTAATATTTGTTAATTATTTTCGTTAATCTCACTCTCAACAAAACTCACAAAAAGGGGAACTAGAGCAGCATATATTTTATCGATTTATTTGTAACAGACGTGAAATGTTGTATTACTAAAAAATGCAGCTTCCTAATACTTTAACCATCTCCTGCATATTTGAAATACCATCTCCTGAATTTTTGAAAATTCAAACATTTTAATGAATATTGCGCACTTGCCATATAATGATTCAGATGATTTTCTCCCCATACGTCACGTACAGTTTTTTACTGTTTTGACTAAATAAATATCTAAATTAATGAGAAGTATTGGGGTCTTCTTTCAAAACACTTGAAGAAAAAATTGGAGCTGATATTGACAAAATGTTTATGTAAATGTTGAAAATGTTAACCAAAATAACAAAACAAAAAATTAATTCGAAGAAATTAAAAAAATTAAAAAAGAGCAGAAATTCGAACAAAAATGAAACATTTAAATTATTAAAATTTCAGAGATTTCAATGACAATTAGATCTATGCTATATTCATAAGTGAACTAACCTATATTCCTATCAAATTAATTAAATGGTAAGATCCCTGTTTTGTCGGACCTTGATTCCAAAAAATCGATTGACGGCATAATGTCTGTCTGCCTGCCTGCATGTGTGTGTGTCTGTCTGTGTCTGTCTGTCTGTCGTCTGTCTGTCTGGTTGTCTGTCTGTCTGTGTCTGTCTGTCTGTCTGTCGTCTGTCTGTCTGTCGTCTGTCTGTGTCTGTCTGTCTGTGTCTGTCTGTCTGTGTCGTCTGTCTGTGTCTGTCTGTCTGTGTCTCGTCTGTCTGTGTCTGTCTGTGTCGTCTGTGTCTGTCTGTGCTCTGTCTGTCTGTCTGCTGTCTGTCTGTCTGTGCTGTCTTGTGTCTGTCTGTCTGTCTGTCTTCTGTCTGTCTGTGTCGTCTGTGTCGTCGTGTCTGTCTGTGTCTCTTTGTTTGTGTTTGTGTCTGCCTGTCAGTCTCTGTCAACGTCTGTTTGTATCTGTTCTGCCTATGTTCTCCAAAACTGATGTTCCCTAAACGATCTGGCTGATATCGTGGCCCCTTGAATTTGTAACTGATACTTTAATTTTGAGGATAATTTACGTGAAGTTCTTAGGATACTTTCATAAAAAAACAGCGCCATCGATTTTGAATAAATTTTATTTGGGTAGTCTGAAGGACGTTTAAGAAAGTGGTGTAGGTCTCATGTTGGTTGAAAACCCTGTCTTTTCGGCGACTTCCTACAACTAAATTTTTTTAAATTAAATGTGTTCATCAAGCACAGATCTTCAAATAAGGTCATGTAAAATTTTAACGTAAAAACAAAAATTGTATGCTAAATAAGTTATAATATGTATATTATTTCGTACTTCTTTTTTCGTTTCTTCTTGGAACTTTTCTGATAAGTTTTAAAATTAATATTTTAGAAATTATTTAAAACCTATTTTAAATTGCGTCCTTTAGTTGAGTTAAATGTGAAAAGGAATAGGGGCAATTCCATGCAAAAGTAGATTTTATGACATGAATCCTTCAAACTTGAAAATATTTTGGGATATTGCTGCCCATCATGCCTAAATCGTCGTGGCACAATATTAAAATTTTCTGACTGATTGTTCGGCAAGAAGGCACGTTTAAAACCTAAGACTTCGTGTTAACACCCCTACATTCTTTAATTTTTTTTGCCTTCATATCAACGTTTCCCAAAAGTCTAAAAATTTGTGAACATATATAAAGATACGTACTACAGTTAATCATTACATACCAATTTTATATCGTACTATTCTTTGCATACAGCAATAGAAAACTTCTTTAAAACGTAGTTACCCAAAAGAAAACCTTTTTAAATGTATGAAAATCTGCTATAATATTGCATTCAGAATGTTCTAGAAGTTATTAAATTTTCATGATGATATGAAAAGGAACAAGAATTATCAGTGAAAATACCTAAGCCGAAAGGGGCAGTATGCAACCCGCCACACATTCATTGTTGCAGCTGCTCTGCTCACAGGGCGGCTGATGTTCCCGTCCTCACTCTCCCGCACTGCCCCATTCCCACACTCTGATATATTATGTTTGCTAGTATCATTGTTGGTACCTCTATCGTTTTGCGTCAGAGAGTTACAAATATTTAATTGACCTTTCACCAAATAGTGAAAGTCGACCATCAGTAAAATGAAACAATCAAGTTCCTATGGGTACAAAATCATTATATCCGCTTGTGTTGTCTCGGACTTCCCGACAAACATCGTAACATTGTCGGTACAGAAAACAATGAAATGAAAGTAAGTCGTCTAACTTCTAAATTATCTTATAATCTTCCATTCAATGCTCCTTTGGAATCGGTTAACACTTCCAGAGATTATCCCGGACAAACTGACATACAGATAAAACATAAAACACCATCGTATAGATTTTATACCAAGTAAATAACAATTGGAGCATACAAAGAGATACTTAATGCCAATAAGACTGGCACTTTAGTTTTATAATATACACACGTATGTTTTTTTCTTTAAGGCATATTTACTTTTCTGATCGTTATTTCCAAAAAGTATTTTTTTAATTATTATGAAATTGTGTAATTTGTATTATATTTATAAATTAAATCTCAGAGTAAAATTGTGGCACACTTCCTGAGAAAACGTCTACACCGAAATGAGCATGATAATGAAAACCTCCAGACTATTATTGCAGCCAAAATATATCATTTTAGTCACATTATGCAATTGATCTGTGGCTTTTGTGGATGAATATTTTAGAATTTTGTCAAAAAGGAGAACACAAAATAAAACGATTATAAAGATAATTTTAGAATTATTTTTTCTGATAGTTTCTACACAATAAACACATCTTTTATATCTAAATACAAGATAAGCTCCTGATTAATATGCAAAATAAAGAAAATGCTTCTAATTATGTTCTTTTCAGAATAGAAATACCCAATTGAAAATTTAAAAAACAACAAAAACTTTAATGTAATGATAAAGTTACATTATTGCTAATACTAAAGTCATACTAATGTTTACCGGGTTAGGTAGCTCAGGGCATCAATTGATATCTCTGCAGTGCCTCTGACCGGGAGGTTCTGGAGTTCAAGTCTCGACGGTGACACTAGCTACTTAGCTAGGTCGCATTCAGCCGCTGTCTGGAGGGAAATTCTGACTGCCGGCTGCTCTGAGTAGTTTTCGTGATTTCTCCGATCAGCACCAGACGAATGTATGCAAACAGGCAATGGACTGCACGAGGTCTTTCCTTCGATTTCTTTGTCCAGTTCTCACCTCTTACTTACTCATACTTACATTTACGTGCACGAGATTACTACCCTTTCATGAGACCAGTCGGCAGATTAGAGCTTGTCCCGGCTGGGGCGATGTCACGCTGGTAGGAGATACCTGATTTGGATAACCTCGAAAACCGACGGTATGTCTGCGCGGTATCTCGCCATCCAGTGTGGGAAGATCAACGCCACATCCCGCCATAAAACATGCATTACATTTACATTGCTAGTGTCAGCCATTTACGCGCCCGGAATCACTGATCATTCTAACGTAACGCGACGTAACTATTAGCAGGGGATTCACTACAGTCCTCTGTATTTACTTCAGTTACGCAGACGTGACTGTACCTTTGCTATAAGTAATGGTGCCGAAGCTCTGACTTGCTTCCGCAGCAGTACTGACTTCATGGGTGAGCGCCTTCGCCGTCACCACCGAGTCGAGGGCAAACACCATCTGGTGCTGGTCCACCAGGAACTGGTCCCACATGCGCCAGTCCCCAGTCTCCACCTTGTCGGTGACGTAGTACTGGAAGTAGCGCGCGAAGCCCTCGTTGAGCCAAGTGGTGTCCCACCAGTGGGTGGTGACGAGGTTGCCGAACCACATGTGCAGCAGCTCGTGCGCGATGACGGTGGCCACCCGCTTCTTGGCGTCGGCCGAGCCCTCGTTGTAGAGCAGCGCCGACTCGCGGTACGTGATGAGCCCCCAGTTCTCCATGGCGCCGGCCGAGAAATCCGGAAGGGCCACCTGCAATGGCAAACAATCATAACAGTTGTTTTTTTGGGAATGTAAATCGAAAACATTGCACTTACAGGAATGAAGTAACATGCATTATGTTTCTGAAGTTGGTTTTGAAAATAAGAGTCTTGCCAATCATACATAAAACCCAGGTATGTTTCAAAGTAGTTATCGTTAAATTATAAATATGTAATCGGTTAAAATATAAATTGATTTTGAAATGATCTTTAATTTGGAAAAGTAATATAAAACCTATGTTCAAAAAATAAATTTATTTTATAAAGAGTAAACGCAAAAGAATGTAGTAAATCAATATTTCTTCTTGATTGTCAATATATGTTTACAAATAAAAGTATCCAAAGTTTTTATGACAATCATTTATTTCAGAAATTGCGCAACATTTCGTTACTGTTTTGTTACATCATCAGGCTGATGATGTAACAAAACGATCATAAATGAATATTCATCTTGACAATCATGGTACTTTTATTTCAAAAAATTTAAATTGTATTAATAATTTTAAAAAATATTATTGGGTCCATCAAGTTTATCAAAAATGTTGCGAATGTTTAAGAAACATTTAACTTATGATGGTTCAAACGTATTAGTACTTAAGTCACATTTCTTTGTAATTCTAGGCGCTGACCCTATCCGAAAAATAGATGTATGTTAACACTGTCATAATCTTATTTGAGAACTGTGATGATTTACACTGAAAGGGTGAATTGAATTTGTGTCGTTTTTCAGGCATCCCGAAATAAAAATTATTTTTCGATTTCAATTTCTTTTTTGTCTCTTAAGTATAGCCCAAAGGATGAAGGGTAGCTAAGACATTACAGTTCACAGCTGTCTCTGAATTACATATTCAATACAAAAGAATAATTTTCTTGAAAGAATTACAGTCGACAATGGAAAATGAAAGCTCCGGGAGTAAAATTTTATTTTTGTGACGTCAAAACATTAGAAGACAGAAAACGGCGAGAAAAGACAGCAGAAGAAACAGAAGAATTAACTCGGCCAATTTCTTTATAATCAGGGGATAGATCATTAGGGGAATCATTCCCTATCAGGACCATTCATCGTTCGCACGTTCATTCATCAAGGTCACTGTCCAATATATTTGACGCATTAACAAGTTTGGACGATTCCTCACTTGACTCGTCACGAGGTGAAATTTTAAAAACCTGTTGGTATGATACGTATATTTTTTGACGGTCAATTTTACACTTCTCGAAAATGATTGTAACAACTTAAACTGCACTTCTGCAATTATAGGTTTTCGTATTTAGATAATAAAAAAAGTATTGACATTATTGTAAGGCACTCCTTGGTCACTAAGTCCTTGGAACAAAATACTTGTTTCTCTGATATGTCTGTTAACTCTAATGACGCATTTTCTTAGAAAGGCGAGCATTCTCTTTTTTAGGCAGACGCTAGCAATGTCAATTCTTTGTAAATAAACCTAAGAGAAGGAATTCTAATTCAAAAAGGTAACTATTTCATTATGTCGCGAAACTCTTTATTATGGTTTCAATTTTTCTTCATTATTTGATACATTTTTCTATTAAATTGCAGCTAACGGGAAATGCTTTGTGATATAAATTGAGTGACTAAAAATATCAAAGAAGAGAATCGTGTATACACTGAAGTAATCACTCTGCATTCGAAGTATTGTAGGCCTAATATCTGTATGTCATAGAATCTGATTATGCAAAAGTGTTTCCCTACGTATACATCAGTTGAATACTTCCATCGCACACATTTTTTATCGGAGAAACCTGCGGACGCCATTCTTACAATGAGTAGTGAATCTGATGATGTTGCAATATCGAAATACAATGCTTCTTGTAGGTTTTTCCACAACTAAAGCTTTTCATATCTTCAAAACCTTGAATTCAGTACAATCTATATCAAACAACACGCTGCACAAATGAAGTCTCTAAATTGAAATTCAAATAGCACCAATAGCCGAGTGATCTGGTTAATACTTTTTTACTTTTCTTCCCTGTACTAAGTAGTAATTATAAGTCATTAAATACGCTCTTAAGGTCCTTATGAACTGTAAACTCGCATACACGTCAGAATGAAAATCTCTTAGTGATGTTAAATGATGGTTAAGTTTGGTGCAGGTGGCGCGTAGATAAATGACACTTTGTATCCGAAAATCAATTTGTTTATATGGATGGAAGTATGTGTCACGCATATCCACAGCACTAAAAAATCTTTTCAGCTGAAACTTGGAAAATACATCAGAAGAATATCTAGTTGTGCCGTTCCGGAAATTATTAAGATGGGGGAGGGGGAGGTTTACCTAAACCCCTATCACATTTGCAATTTTTCTGGAAAATGACTGCAAACTTTTGTTTATTTTCTTTGCTATAATAGAGGAAAGTACATTGATGGATTGGTATAGTTCCGATTTTCATTTAAAAATTACAATGACCAAAAATAGTATTTTAAGCTCTCTCCTACATCTCCAATATTCAAACAAGATATTTGTTTCTCAATGCATTCGTTTACCACTCACTTTTAGATCGTTACATCGTTAATCGAAGTCATACACTTTAAAATATGAGTAGTTCTTGACTAATAACTACTGAAACTCACAGGTTGAAAAGATTCCATATGCCGGCATTCTTACACTCGTAGCTTTTTATTGCCAAATGTGATTGCCGATCCGAAAAGTTTATTCGGTAACAAATACTTAAACCATTAGTAATAATGTGCAAACACGTTTCTATATTGCTCCAATTGTTCAAACAAAACCATTAACTCTCGGGGACGCAAGACTGTGTTTTTTCCGCTTTGAACAGAAGGTAATTCAAAAATTTAAATTTCATTGACATTATTGCCAGTACATTAACTCGGGATGAGTTGGAAAAATATAATATTCATACTCGTAGATAATTGTGTGCGCTGTACCTGATCGATTTTATCGAGAGGAAGATCTTGGGCGGCGTCTATATATGGAATTCCTGTGTAATCCTCCAAGACTTTGAGCATAGATCGTGATACTTCCAGACTGTATCTTGTTCTGTCGCTGGCATCTGGTCGAGACCACGTCAGGAAAGTCACTTCCCCTGGAATATCATTGTCGTCATCGGCACTAGCGATGAAGTCCGAAACCACAAAAGCAACCAGATAGGATGACATTTGCAAAGAGTTATGAAAATTAAACCGGATGCTGTTACTAGGTCTGAAAAAAAAACAAGTAGCATCAATGAACAAAAATAACTGTAAAACTAATTTACATTTAATTCATTGTTCCATTGAGAAGCCAAAAAGCTGGGAGTTTAAAAAATTAACGTCATTAGATAATTATTTAGGAATGTTAATGAAAATGCAAGAGAAACTTAGATCTTGGGTTGCTAAAGCATTGTTTCAACATTCCTTTCATTTCCATGATGCTAGAAGCGGATATTGTTTTAATTGCTGAAGCCGTTCCGAAAGCATTCTAATGTGTAAGGAGCCGGGATAGATTTTACTACTCACAGTTTCTCGGTGTCCTTGAGGGGCATGTTGCTGAGGGCGTGGTAGTCGGGCGGGGCGGTGACGGAGACCTGGAAGCGCGCCTTGAAGCTGGGCTCGTCGAAGCAGGGGAAGGCTTTGCGCGCGTGCGTCGCCTGGAACTGCGTCGCCGCCAGCTTCCTGCGCTCACACAAAGGACGCATTTTTATTAACGAGCATTTCTCTTGCATATTTTCAGATAGCAGATCACATCTCTTTGACGTCTGTGGAGATGCTGATAAGTCAACTTTATGTAGACAAAGAACTGCTGACAAGTGAACTATTGCATTCTCTTGGCGTCTACATTTGTAATAAATAGTTAAGTTGGTCTTCTGATTGTTACGTAATGGATGAAATTGTATTTATGAACGTAACATAAATCACATATAATCATAAACACTTAAAGAGTACATCAGCGTCTGTGAATTTATTGTATAATAATGTATTGTGGTTATTGATGAACATCAAATACGTTTGTGTATCACACATGTGTGAATCACCCTAAAATATTCGTTAGTAGTCGCAGGTTGGTGAAATATATTTCTGTCATGTATAATATTTTCACGTGTAGTTGTTTCATCTTATTGGCAGACTTCAAAGTCATTGAGCTCGTAAAGAAAGTATTATAATTACACATTATTTGACAAAATATAATTTTACTATTATTGGCCGACGTGAATGGCCGAATCGGGAGAGATGGCTCAGAGCATCAACTGATGTTACCGCAGTCCCCCTTACCGGGATGTCCTCGGTTCGAGTCCCGCCGGTGGCAGGATTTCGACACTACCTTGTAAGCTGGGTCGAATTCAGTCGCTGTCTGAGGAAGAATTCTAGCGGCCGGCTGCGCCGGTTGGTAGTTTGCCGTGGTTTCCCCGATCAACACCAGGCGAATGCCGGAGTAGTACTCTGCCAAACGGGCCACGGACCGCACGCGCGCGCGATCTTTCCTTCTCCTATCCTCTCCCCTTACACACACACACACTTTCCTCACGCATTGTATTTATTATAAATTCATCAATAGGAAAAGTCTTTCAATCTTTAATACTTTAAGTAAGGTGAGACATTAGTAAGACATATTAAAACAATATTAATAAAAAAAATACCTTGGTATAAACTCTATAAATCAATTTAATGTAATTTAGAAATGAATTTCAAATTATAATAGCTGCCAAGATTTAATAAATAAAGAATTTTCTGAGCAATATCTCTTAGTAAGTTTATGACTTAATTATGTGAATTATTTATCACTAGTATGTTGTAATCTCATCATTTAGATTCTATTGTTAGAAATCTCACATTGGTTAGGTGCGAAGCTTTAGTTTGATACTTAAAAGTTGAAAACCGTCATTCAACAATATGTTAACCAGATGAAGTAACATACCTGGGGCCCGCATTGTTATAGGTGCTAATGTAAAATCCACGCATATCGTCCCTGAGATGGCCGTAGAAGTGAATGCTGATGGTGTATTTCTCCGCGGGGACGAGATCCTCTGTGAGCAGAAGTTCGACCTTCTCATAGTCTTTTAAGAATTGCGTGTCTCGGAAGATATTGTTGTTGGATGTGATGTGTGTGACAGCGACGGCGTCGAAGTCGAGTCCCACCGAGTGCAGCGTGATGGCCCTCACCGCCTCCTGCGCCGTCACTTCGATGTCCACTGTGCCCTCGAACGTTTCGCGGTCCAGGTTGGGCTCGAGCGCCAGGTGGTACTGCAGCGGCGCACGGGCGCTCCAAGCGGTGGGGGTCGGCGTCGCGGCGCGCGCTGGGGGCGTGGGGGGCCGTGGCCCCCTGCGGGGGGGCGGCGCCGGCGCTGCTCGTCACCACGAGGAGCGCGACGGCGAGGGCGAGCAGCGGCGCCATAGCTGCGGAGGATGGACGCTGGGGCGGTGCCTCGCGCTGTATTTATATCATTGAGTAATAAACTGTCATTGCCTATCTGGGCTAGTCACAACTTTGTATACGATACGGCAATTGAATCTGACGGATTTTATGAGAGAAGTGTCTACAGCCTTAATTTACTAAGAAATTTCTTTGTGCATTGTGAAAACTAAGTTTTCACCTTTACGATACATTTATAAACATCTACTGTTAAGATTATGTCTCATTAAAATGTTATCCCTTAATTCCTCTTTAATTTCTGACCTATCTTTTACAATTATAAAATGAGAATTATTATTTTATTAGGACTATTTTTTGTTTATTTGCTTATTATACCGTGACTGGCAAATGTTCTATCACAGAAGAATCATGTCAGTGACTTTTTTCTTTGCAATTGTGAGAGATCCGAATATGACGTTTGCGCAGTCGATGGTTGAGGCGGAGAATGTGTACGTGGCAAAATATTATTTTTTTCTCTTGTTTAATAGAAATATATAGATGAAATTTGTTTCTGTAGGAAGAAAATTTGTCGTGTTATTTTGCACGTGAAGAATAATCTTTTGTGTCACTATTGTATGAAATGTGAGGGGAAACCGAAAATTGCTTTCTACAGGTAAATAATCAATGCACATCTTTTGTAATGTCTAGTCACTGGAAGTTCTGTGTGAAAATTGTGCATCTTTTTTGCAACGCATTGTCCATAGAATCAAAAAAGCCTTTAATCGGCGGGCTCTCCCGATGTGTCACTCTACAATTTATTACGCGTATTTTGTTAAAGGACTGAGTAAACAATTCAAACCACTAAACAGCAACAAAGTTTCGAAAACATGGACAATAATGAGAAACTTCTATGACAAAAATATTAAGTCTAACCATATAAATAGTCTAACCATCCTTCCTCGGGGCGAAAATTGCGTATAAGTAAGGAAAGCATGTCCAACTTTCCCTGTGAGTTGTGACAAGACGACCGGCGCAACCCAAGGAGGTCGCGGGATCATTTAGATAGATATTTATTATTCCGCAGATAGGTATATACAACCTGGTGCCAGAACTCTACAATTAACATATTACTAATATTAACTTTAAATTACTTAACAACGTAACATTAAATTCTTTAAAGACATAATAATAATAATAATAATAATAATAATAATAATATTATTATTATTATTATTATTATATAATACTAACAATAATACCATTAACTACATTTTATGGTTGACCTGCACAGTTATTTTAAACTATTAAATACAAGATTACACGACTTTTTAATTACACTTCACTTTCACTTCACTTCACTTCACAACATTTGAAATGCACTTCTCTTTCTACTTCTATATTGCACTACACGTCACCACAATACCACTTTGAATATAATTATATATTTAGAACAGGAACGCGTTTAATAGTAATTAACACAATAATAATAGCAATAAAACTATCAATAATAATAAAATAATAACTGATATAATAATACAACTTACTAAATTAATGAAGTTTACAAATACCATTAGTTAATTTATTTTTAAATCTTTGAACACCTATTCTGCGAACAGAGAGTCTACTGCTCGAGGCCCCGAAAAGCCGCGACCGAGCAGTTCTTCAGGAGATTCCCTGCATGATTTTGGGTGCAGTGTAAGATTTTGAGTACAGTGTAATACTGAGCGATGCTAGACAATGTACTGCTGTTGAATTCGTTTATTTTTAATTCACATATGAATAATTTTAATATTATTGTTTTAATCTGTTACTCTCACTGAATTATTCATTTATTTTATTTTATCTGAATTCGTTTCAGAGATGTTGAAATTCAGTTGTAGGTTTCTTATAATTTATTATTAGTTTAAATAATCATAAATCATATCAATTTTTCAAAATAAATTTATCATGAATGGCAATGATCATTTAGAGTGTCAAACAAACTGCATAATAATCAATTGTTTCTACTCAGTCTCGCAAAAAATACGGCGCGTTACTGAAGTTTTCTTGTAAACAAAGTTCTGGGAAATTTCAATAATATTTCAAGAATTGCTTTGACCTGACAGAGTACCATTTTCTAATTGAAGTAGCCATACCAAGAAAACTCATTCTCTTGCATTTTCACCCATATTTACCAAGGCGGAGACAGCTCCTTGGCGAAGAACTACACTTGTCTGCCAGTAATGTACAAAGTTATAACTGCAGTTATAGCTGAAAAATGTACAGATACTTTGAGAAGAACAATCTGTTGCTAGTTGAATGTCGTAAAGGTTTTATGGCTGTAAGAAAATCTTGCTACTTAATATAGTCATCTTGAATGATGTAAAGAAATGAAAACGTAATTTAAGCATGCCTTGGATTGACTACCTTTGACAGTGAACAGACTGAATTTTGAAGACCTTGGACTTCAAAATGTTAAAAAATCGTGGAGAGACACACCATTCCATGAACAATATCTAAAAAGAATGGACAAGGTGCAGATCAATCAATTATGAGGCTTAAAGGGAAGAATGAAGCCAGAATCGGTAGCAGTTCTAATAACTGCCAAGATCTAGCGTTGAGAACACGACTTTATGATAATCTTGTTCTCAAAATTTACCAAGAGATAAATGCCGCATTTGCCAGGATCAAGTAGAAACCAGTGATCGTATATTCTCAGCTTGTCAAATTTTAGCGAAGACCGAACACTTGAAAAGACACGACACGGTGTGTAGTTATATCCATTATGGCAGATCTGTACCGCCCTCGAAGTTTAAAATACAAGTCTGGAATGAAAAACGTCTTATCCAGGATTTGAAGAACAAAACGTGTCTACTAGTAGATATTGCAGTGCCGTGCGATCAAAACATCGTAACCAAGGAGGCAGAAAAACGTCTTAAAAACCAGTTTGGAAATAGAGATCAGCCGAATGGCTGGCGTACAAGCAGAGATCGTCTCGATAGTTATCGGAGTTCTGGGATTTGTTCCGCAACATTTGTGTAAGAACTTGGCTAAACTCCCAGGTAATCCAAAAGACTGGGAAGCGCAAGACATTGCTTTATTGGGAACAGCCCACATTTTGCACGAAGTATTGTAGAGGCTTGTGGGAATTCTGATGTGGTGTTTTTGACGTTCTTATGAGAAGAAATAAAAGAGGTCATCTTCGTCAACATATTATTTTTATTAAGATAGCCGGCTTTCGACGGTTTTTCCTTCATCGTCAGTCTCGCTTCTTTCAGCAAAAGTCGGTAGACTGTGCCTTTATTTCTTCTTATTGTAGAGGCGCCGACAGACCTTAAATCTGCTTGTGCAGGCTGGTTGCAACCTGGAGAAGATTTTATATTCAGCTGAATCGTAACATCTTTAGTTTGTATTAGAGGAATAAAAATAATTTACCGGGGGTTGCTGGTTCACTACCGGGCACCTCCTCAACGTGGGAGATAGAGGAACGCTCGCCAGATATTGATAGTTCCGGGGAAATAAAATACCCGGGGCGGACCAAAACTAGCATCAGAGCTTTGGGTCTGCAGCCCATCTCCAATAAATTCTGGATGTTGCGGTGAAGACTAAAAGAAAAGCCTTGGCCTCGCCTGACAACGGGGCTGCTCTACACGAGTCTAATGTGTTCCTTACTGCAATGACCACGCAAAACAAACGAAGGGGCGTAGAGAATATTGATCGGACAACACAACTGAATAGCCCATCCTCTGCGGACTTGTTCCCTACTTTTTCGAGAACTACCCGTAGGAAAGGACACGCGAGAATAAAGACTTGAGAAATCAATGTATAAATAATGTATATTATTATCTATATATTTAAAAAAATAAGGTATTCTGCCATGATTGAAAGGATTGAAGGCGTTGTCATTGTCAACAATAGTATTTATTTCACAAATAGCAGCTATAATAATATACAGAAATAATATATATAGCTATAATAATAATAGCAGAAATAAGTACTATTGTTGACAATGACAACGCCTTCAATCATTTCAATTATGTAAATGTCAACTACAACTCACCACTGAATCAATATATTCTGCCATGGCTTCGTTTAGAGCTTCTACTGAACCGATGGTAGTATTTTTCCTTTAAATGGAAGAATGTGATCCCCAGATGTGTTATCAGATATT
The DNA here is from genome assembly GCA_964035755.1 of Teleogryllus oceanicus. Lineage (NCBI taxonomy): Eukaryota > Metazoa > Arthropoda > Insecta > Orthoptera > Gryllidae > Teleogryllus > Teleogryllus oceanicus. The sequence goes on along the minus strand of CAXIVR010000002.1, from coordinate 73,830,249 downwards.
GTTTGTGTTGATTCACTAACATTTACGGTGTACATTATTTAATTAAATCATTCTTTAATAGTACGCATATCAATAGTCAATTGTTTTCTTCCAAAGGGGCTGTTTCAATGTCGTATATATGAGTCGATAGATGTGAGACCACGCTGCTTCATGGTGGCGATGCTCGATGTTTTTTTGTTTGTTGAGATTGTTTACAATTCGTCAAGGTTTTGTTTCAGTGTAATAATTGCATTGTGGTGTTGACAGTTTGTATGTATTTGCTTTTGTGGTGTATTTTGTAGAGAACATTTAGACAGTGGGTTTTGTTTGGTTGTACTGAAGTAGTGAAGTTGTTCGCAGGTTATGTCGAATTCCGAATCGTTGCCCACGCGCCCCAAAAGACGCAAACGTACATTAACTGGATGCAGGGAAAGAAAGTCAGCGTAGGTGTGATAGTGAGGTCATTTCGTTTTCTGTTGGGTCATTTTCTATGAAATGTCAGTTTTGTTCTGCTTTGTACTTCCCATGAGAGAAATTCTGCAAACCCGTTTTCTCTGTGTTTCTTAAATGGGGAAAATAAGTTTACCTTCGAGCAATATGCCAGAAGAAATCAAATAGTTGTTTATAGGAGATAATGACACATCAAGAAAGTATAAAAAAAGATATACGTCAGTATAATCGTGCTATTTCTTTTGTGTCATTTGGGACCGATATTGCATTGCCCCCTGCTTACTTTGAATATCCAAACAATGCGACATATTGTGAACATTAGTCTGGGCACAGTATTTTAGATTTATCTCAGATCTCACCGTCAAATTTTGACGGGTTCTCACTAGTTATTATTATTTTATTTTGTAAATCAGTGCCAATACGAACAGATTCCAGGATATAGACACTTATTCTATGTCGAATGTAGCAGAAAACAGCTAGAGATAACATGACTGAGCTGAACATAATTGACAGAAGGCAATTCTCAAACACGGCTATTTAACTGGGATCGAATTCGAAAACATTAAAAGGGAAATTGGGTGCCTACCTCAACAGCAAGAATAAATTTGCCACAACACAGAGCCTCGCGAACAAGACCTCCAAAATACCTACAATGTTTCACCCCAGACTGATACAGAGGATACGAAGATATTAGACATGTTTAACAATTTAATCAAACACTTCTGTGTTCAGAACCAGCCGGCCGACCAATTATCCCCGTTCTGAGAAACATTGAAAAAGCAAACAAAACAATAAAGAAGGGGAGTAGTGTATTGGAGGAATATATTAAAAACTGGGGTGATCTGACGGAACTACACCTTGCGATGTATGGTGCAGCGGCTACTGTCATCGAGCTGAATGGTCAAGAGGCATATTGCCCAAACCACAGGAGGAACAGGCAAACAAGATATCACATGCCACCATGGAAAAAATAAAGACTCGAGGAAGAAGTAAATGAACTCAGATCTAAAGCTGACACCATAAAGGGGTACCTTAATAATGACCAAACCAAGAGAGGAAAACAACTATCCTATCAAAAAGGCAGGAATAAAATTTAATAGTACACAAAGTACTCAGGTTCTTGAATATTTACTAGACGCGTTCAAGCAAAAGGCAAAAGCAAAAGGTAGGAGAAGCCACCGATACAGTGAACTGACGAAAAGGAAGAACGAAAATGTCGAATTTCACAGAAATCGAAGGAGCTTCTTCTGGATCGAGGAGCTTCGCCTGGAGTAAAATAAGGACAATCAAAGTACAACTCCAACTACAGAAAAAATAACTAAATTTAAAAAATACAGGAGCATATTATGGTCCGACCTGAAGGATTTAAAATGCTTCATGGCTGCCACAGATAGAAATTACAGCATCAAAACTTCCATCAATGAATGCTACTGAGTTTACTGTAGACGACATCATAAGATATTCTTGCACTGGTGAACGAGAATTACAACACGGCCCGCTTTTATGCAAAGCAACGGGGCGAGACAGTGAACGATTTCTACGACGGCGTCGTGAGAGTGACATGGAAAACCTTCGAACGTTCGACCGTGGCTGTTGACGCCGGCAGCCGAGAACACTTCGTACTGATATCGAAGTTGGATGGTTCCGCGAGTCAAAACGATTTCACAGCGAAGTGCAGTAGTCAATTTCCATGTTTAATAACTTGCATAAATTCAGGTATGAGTTATTTCAAAACTACAGTAAAACTTCATAGTTACGTTCGGTCGTTACGTATAATTGAGGTCGTAGGTTAATGAACTCATTTCTAATATATTAGACTGTTGTACTTGAAAATTAAAAATTCTGAACTTATTGTTATTTTGCTTTCAAAAAGTTAGTGAAAAAAATTCCTAAACTTGAATTTTTATATTCAACTAAATTGAAAGACTGACATTTTTTGTGAATAATTTATGAGAGATTTTACTTCCCTTTAAGCAAGTTATGATGTGTATATTCTGGAAAATATTTGTTTGCAGACCTACAGAAATCGTTTATTGAGGGCTACATTTTATGTATTCAAATGTATATAGAAACTGTGCTTTGTATATGTGCATTTTTTCAGATCATGCTTTTTTATTCTGATTGTTTCCCTTGTTTGTGATTTTTGTGTCAAAGCTATCATGACTGGGTGAAATTCGGTGGAAACAGTTACCGCTAATTTACTCAAATTTTGTAATTCTTAAAAAGAATATACGATCTCTATTTTACAATTTAGAACGTGAACTTGATTTTTCTTTGTGTTTGATTCGAATGATGACCCCAAACCTCATATCACTTTAGCTGTAACAATCCATTATTAGTCCGGATGCCACATTTCAAGACAAAGCTATTCACGTGCTTGAGTCATCCAAACCGGGAGCGGTAGCTCAGTGCATCAACTGTCAAACTGATGTCACTGCAGCGCCTCTGACCGGGAGTTCCTAGGTTTGAGTCCTGATGGCGGCAGGATTTTCGACACTAGCTTTTCAGCTAGGTCTAATTCAGTCGCTGTCTGGAGGAGAATTCTAGCGGCCGGCTGCTCTGATCGGTAGTTTTCCGTGGTTTCTCCGATCAACACCAGGCGAATGCCGGAGCAGTACCCTAACAAACGGGTAAAGGACCGCGCGCGATCTTTCTTTCCTCTTCCTTGTCCTATCCTCTCCCCTTACACACAAACACTTACACTAACATGCACTACACTACCATATTCCGGGAGGCCGGTCTGGAGCTTAGATATTGTCCCGACTGGGGCGGTACCCCGCTGATGGGAGAGTCCTGGTTAGGGGGAAGCCCCACTAGCCGACGGTAGGTCGGCGCCGGATCACGCCATCCAGCGGGAAAATATTACCGCGCATCTCCCGAGAAAAAACATGCACTACACTAACGGGACTAATGACCAAAGCAGTTGACGTGCCCGGAAACACGAAAAAAATCAAATCAAATCATTGAGTCATCCAACTAGAAACCGAAGTAAGTGGGAGTAAGGAAGGTCACGATGTAGTATACACAATGTACAATGTATACACAATATGCAACTTTGCACATAGTGTGAACATACAATGTAGTAGTATGTTGCGTTGCCGTTACAGGAAACTCTAGTAGCCATTAATTTCTGCAGTGTACCACATTATATAATTGTTTCTCTTGAATCCCAGGATGCATAAGATCATGCAGTATAAAATATTGTGAACGTGATTTCCACTTTAGCGACTAAGTACGGTCTTGGAACCAGGCGCAACAGTATGTGTTATGTCAAAACTATACATGTGAGTTTACTTCAATTATTGAAGATAATACAGAGACGTTTTATTCCTGATGGACGGAACTCACGGAAGCGTATACTATCAGTGTAGTGTGTTTTTGTGAATCTTTTCTGATGATGTTCGTTGTTAAACCATTTGTGCTATTAACTTTTTTTCCGGCAAAGTTTTATTGTATAACACTTCTGAAGTTAAATTTAAAATAAAAATGGATCTTCCAAAATGGTGTATTCGACGTGTATTGGAGATCTTCAACGATTATTTATTTGGAATGCTATTTGTTATTTCACCTGTACAATATATATGAAGTACGTCTTACTGGAAGTATAATAGGTCATTTGATTGCTGACATACATCAAACAATAACTAATACTACTAAACTCTGAAATAAAAATAACCTAATTTAGTTTACTTCCAGAAGAAAATGGAGTAATTTTGACCTCATTCGTATATCAATGGTGAAGTGTCTCGAACACTGGGTGGATACAAACATTACATCCACAGCCGACTCGTTTTTGAGTTCGCACAATCGAGTAATTACCCAAGAAAAGCGATATAATTGAACTTACTTCTGAAATTGAAACAGATATTTCCAACCTGCTGGTTACTATAATACCGCTGACGCTCTCTACTATAAGGCTAATCCATCTATACAATGGCACTATAAAGTAACTCCCCTTCCCTCTTCGCGAACAAATCCAACACAAGAGACAGTCGACTTTTTGTTTGCAATTCTTTGCATTGCGTCTTGGGAAAGATGCCAGACTATTCTTCACGCACGATTAAATTTTTACTTTCTCGGGCTTAAGAATGAACTTCTTAAGAAGTGAAAGTAATGTAATGCTATGCGAAACAAAAGGTGAATATTCGGGAAACTGGTAAAGAAAAAAGTAGATAAATGCAGTTGCTAAATTTAGAAAAAATCCTCTAACACGAGGTGTAGTCAGAATCCATGATTTATAGGTCGTTGATATTGTAAAATCTGTGAACTCTAGCGGCTAAACCATTCAGTCGATTTCTCCAAATTGATATTCCCAATCGATCTGGCTGATGTCGCGGCCCCTCGAATTTGAAACCGATTTTTTGATTTTGAAGGGTATTTCACATGAAGTCCCTGGGACATTTTCAGAAACACGGCGCCATCGATTTTGATTAAATTTTGTTTTTGGAAAGTCTAATGGACGTTTAAGAGAATGGCGCAGATACCGTGTAATTCGGAAACACTGATTTTTCAAAAATTGAATACATTCAACATTTTTTCGGTGTCTTCCTACAACTACAATTATGAAGATACATTTTTTTCTTAATGTGTTCATCAAAAATAGATTTTCAAGTCAAGTCAAGTACAATTTTTCGAAAATATGAGTTTTTTTTAGTAATTGGGCGTCAAACTTAATTGCCCGCTCTGAAAATCCAACGCTTCGTGATCGTAAATTTACATGTGTGTCTAGGCAGTTGGATGCTACGGAAGTTGGAATATGTATATTATTTCATATTTGTTTGTTCATTTCTTACATTGGATGGATCTAGAAAATCATGGAGCTGGTTTGAAAATTGCCAACATGGATTTAGAAACTCAAAATCAACGGAAACAGCTATATTTTCTTTTCTTAAAGATGTCGCCTCATCATTGGATCAAAACGAGGCACCTATTGGATTATTTTAGATCTCTCAAAAGCTTTTGACTTCATTGGTCATGACATTTTACTTTCAAAATTATCTTCATATGGAATACGTGGTATTGCTCTAGATTGGTTATGTTCGTACCTTAAACAACGATCTCAGAGAGTGGAAATACCTAACTGGATTGATGGAACATTACGTACGCACCTTTCCGACTCTTTGCCCATTGCATGTGGAGTTCCTCAAGGATCGATTTTAGACCCTCTTCTGTTTCTACTTTACGTAAACGATATGCCCTCGACGATTCGAAATGGAAGAACGAACTTTGCAGATGATACAAACATCCTTTGCAATACAGAAACCGTAAATAGTACAATATCAGATGTTTCAAATTGGTTCCGAAATAACCAATTAATAGTAAACGAAAATTAAACGGCTTTTATGCAGTTTTCCATTTCAAATAAACAATTCTGTGCTCCATTGAAAATGAACGGTGTACCATTGACTGATGTTAAGGCAACAAAATTTTTAGGTCTCTCAATTCAGTCAAACCTTAAATGGAACGTCCATTTAAATGAATTGAACACAAAATTAAGTTCATTATGCGACACGTTCAGAATTCTTTCAAATCCAGTCAGCCTTCATACTGCTCGTTGTGTATATTTCGCGAATGTTCATTCCCGCCTGAGGTATGGCATAATATTCTGGGGAAATACATCTTATAGCTCCCAGACTTTTAAACTACAAAAAAGAATTGTACGAATAATAACCAAATCCCATCCACGTGATTATTGTCAGCCTCTCTTCATTAATCTAGGAATTTTACCATTACCTTGTCTGTTGATTTACGAATCAGTGGTTTTTGTCAAAAATAAATTGCTTAAGGGCGGGAATATATTTTCAGAAATTGCCGAAGTCTATTACTATAACACTCGACGTAGAAATTATATTAATCAGGTGACAGTATCAACAGCTCATTACAAACAAATCACATATGTGTATAAACAACCTGTAACAAGTATTGTACTGCCTCCTCCGAGTCAATGACCCCATCTCGATCAGGTTTTTCGTCCAGTTTCCCTGATGCATTGAGCAAATGCTGAGATGGTCCCTTGTTTTGCTTCTGGACATAAATGTAACTTCATTATCTGTGCAGGTATTCTAGAATTCATTGGAAAATATAGTTATTCAAATTATCGTTTCCATGTTGTTGCGGCAGGAAGTATTATTCCTTGACAAAGGACATTATGGATAAGAGCCCAAAATTTACTGCTTATTTACCCTTGAAAATAGATTTTATTACATGAGAGTTTTTTTTATTAAAAATTCATGTAGTATATGACTTAGTGTAGGGATCACAGAATTTTGAAAATGTGCACAAAATTCACTTCTCCCCATACGCAGTTTTAACCCCGTTTTTTGACAAAATAAATAAATAAATAAATACTGAATGCAGATTTGAAATCACCGTAAAAACCCGTTAAGGAAACAAATAAAATATTACAGACAACAAAAATGACGCAGACCGGTGTTATTTCTTTTTTGCCAAAGATATTCGCGTCATGAATGAAGAAAAATTGTTCTTCCAGTTCTGGTGGGTGATAATCTATCCTTGAAGTATGAGGAACACAGAATCTAAAATAAAATATTTCATAAAAATAGTTCCTTCATTCCAACAAGATTCTATTGATCTGACAACTTCGCGTGGTACCGACGACATCGTCCGCTCTGCTCGCGTGTGCGTTGTAAGTAATTATTTCTTCTGGTGAATATATAAGTTATATATCAAGTATCTTATTAAGTGACATCTGATAAAACTGTGTCTTCGTACGCCTGCTGCTTTACGAGCGGCACTAGCCGAAATCATGGCCGCTGTAAACAACAACATCAACTTAACCTCATCTCTTCATAATGCGAAAAACCAAATCTACGCTAGAGCTGCTACTACCGATCTACTTCGTACTGGAGTTACTTAGTCTTCCCGGATCGGCGACTCAAGCAAGCATCATCGATGTCCATGAAGGGTTAACACTGAAGGACTATGTGAGTAAACTAACTAGCATTATACAAGTATGTACAAGGAAGGGATATTCGTTTTGTGTCACGTATCGTCAACAACTGGATATTTGTATTTTTAAGCTCAAAGAAACTTGCTGATAATATTGCAGACAAGCATCGCACTATAAATGATATTGAAGTAAGTGTCAGACCCTTACTTATAATGGTTCAGAAGATAATGATAGCACCTCAAAAGAAAATTGCTTCTTGGATTATTCAATAGTACAAACTTCTAACTCACCTAAAATGGATTGTGATAGCTTCCCTCCTTTGAAGAAGATAAGCTACTCATCAGATCCATCACCCTGTCCTAAGACACTGTTGAACAAAGATAAAAATTTCCCCCTCCCCCTCAACCGACCCCATGAGCATCCCTCCTCATAAAAGAAGCTTACAAACTGAATCCTCGTCTTTATCTGAAACAACACACTCTAATGCTGATAATAAAAATAAAGAAAACAACTTGAAACAACCAAAAAAGAGAAAGAAAGAAACAAACATAGTTAAATCAGACCAACAAGGCAACAATCCTGGAAAAAGAATGGAAGTTATGCTCAATCCAACAAAAGCTCTCATTGACAACAATCCAAGTTCTTTCCCTTAACATAAAAACAATTTCAATTGTTACTAGAAAATGCCTTGGGCTCAACTGATCCCGTTGCTATAGTTAAAGATTATTCTAATGACAGTCCAGCAATTATTAATCAGCTCAAGAAAACTTACAAGGTATTAACAGGCAGAAGCCTCAAAGATAAATTTACTAGACTTATGAATAAACTGCTGAAACAGTTACCTGATTCAGACGTATCTGAGACTGAATCCAGTAGGGACAGCACATAATAAGCTTTTTTTTAAATTTTATTTTTTGGCTGATGAATTCAGGGTGGGAGAATAAGTGTTATTTCTTCTGTTTCATATTTTTAGGGCTTCAATGGCACTGATTTGCAATGTGACCTTTGTCTTTACATAAAACATGAAATGTTATCTGTAGTGAAGAATATCCTGTATGAAATTTATCATAGTATATTACAGTGGAGGTTGGTAGTTTCTCTATTTTGTTCAGGTGCTATATAAACTTGCCTTCTGAAACTCATGATATGGGAGAAACCAGGTTCACTTATACCAGCTTTTATAAAGGATATTTTAGTCGATATTGTGATCCTCTGTCATTTTAATTCTTTTCTATTACTTCGTGTGGTATAACTGGCACACTTTTGGGGAAAATTATTACTATTTTGTGCTTGCTTATGAATGGTCTAACTCCTGGCTTGTAGTTCTTAATTTCTATTGTTGGGTTATGTTCTACAAAATCTGTCAGTGATAGCTTGTTGCAAAAAATATACATATTCTTTTGTTTTGATATCCTGGATATAAATCTAATGTCTGTAGCATTTACTATCTTTTGCAATTTTACTAATATAGTCTTTTATGGACAGCCCTTCTTGTGCCTCAATAATTGCGGCTTGTTCTTTTGAGGGGAAAACGTCAGATGTAGTAACGTTAGAATAAGATTTTCTTACTTGTTGTTGATTACTGGTGCCACTGTAGGTTGTAGATGTCTTGTAGAATGACGATTCGTCTGCTGTTTTTTTGGGTTCGTCTCCGATGCATTTCTTGGGTGGTGTTGGATCTTTTGGAGGTTAGTTTTCCTGGTTGTTAGAAGAAGCCATATCAACAGATTAGTTACTGCAATTGCAGCTCTTATCTGTTATCTTGATAGGTGAACAATAGAAGTTATATTTATGTATCAAAAGTTAGTGGATTACTAGCACACATAAAACACTTAAAATATTTTTCATACAACTCGCGACGCTGTGTACGCACGGCGCTCTGGGAGTAGACTGAGGTTAATTCTTCTTTAATATTCTTGAAGTAATATTTTGGTTATTAGGACAGCAAAAAGTCGAGATAATGTCAAAAAACTGTTCTTTGGGCGACCAATCATGGCAGTTTGCCAGAGAATGGTGCAAAACCTCAAGCCAACCACCAAGAAAATTGGAAAAATTTTCTGCAAAGTCTCTGCCATTCTGTTTGCACCTGTAGTTACTTTCGCGTATACAACCCATGTATACGTAGTATAGAAAGTTATGTATTGCTGCGGAAAATCGATTTCGGATTTCCCAAAACACGTGTTGAGGGTTCCTGATTCCAAAAAATGTTTTTGTTTGTTTTCTTGTTGTTTTCTTTCTCTTCAAAACGTCAGCCAGTCCGTTTGTTTGTTTGTCTGTCTGCTCGTCCGACTGTGAACTCTACTAGCGCCTAAACCATACATACGATATTTTAAAAATTGAAGAAACACCTGTCGACCTGGCTCTAGTTAAAGCTTTGAGATTTTGAAAAACATTCTTTAAAATTTTGGGTACTTTACATGAAGACCCCCTGGACATTTTCAAAATTGTGTCGAAAACGGCTCCAAATTTTTTCTTTCATTTTTTTATAAGAATAGAGTAAAATACAATTATAAAGGTGGCATATGTCCGATTTTCGCTTTTCTAAATTTTCAAAAATTGCTAAATGTATTTTATTTTTACTTCTCTCTCGTCGGTAATATTTACATAAGAGACGATTTCTTCACATATTTGTATTTATGAGTACATTTGCTTTAAGTAATGTCGTATCAAAATTCTCGAAAACAACAGTTTTCTGTTAAAATGCTCAAAATTCCCATTTTCAGAAACAATCAAACGTCATTTTCTCAAAAAGAGCTCCAAAATTTTTCTTCAAACTTTTCTAATGCATAGTTGTAATTCTAGTGTTTAATAAGACGTGAAGTTCATATTGGTACACTCTTTTGTTGTTGTTTTTTTTTTTGAAAAATTACTCAAGTGTATTTTTTTAAAATATCTCTTACGTCGTTAATATGCACATTTCCATCAATTTGCATACGTTATTGCATTTTCAAGTAGATGTGCTTCAAATGATTTTAAGAGAAGCTTTCGTAAAATCAATAGATTCCTGTGAAATGATCTTCCAACTGGCATTTCCAGTTACGGTTAAACGCCATTTTCTTAAAAACGGCTCCAAATTTTTCAATGAAAATTGCAATTTAGGATGAGTTTTTACTTTTCTGTAATATTCTTAAGATAACATTTCAGTTCTAAGAAACCGAAAAGTTAATAAAATTTCTAAAAATGTGGTCTATAAGCGGCGATAGATGGCAGCTGGCAACAGGATGGGATAAGACCGTGAAAGCAGCCCAAACCAACGAAATTATAAAACCTTTACCACGAGAAACTTTGTTTTCTATAGCACCACTAGTTTATTAAAGTATTCGTATATTATAATATTTCTACTGAAATTTGTATGAAAACGACAAATTTTCATTGAATTCAGTGCATTGCCCCCTGACTTTATTCAATGTTTAATGCAGAGACGATTCCCCGTCATGTATCTAGAAATACCGTCCCTGGTCAGGAGCGTTTGGATTTAATTGTTGAGATATTATTAATATTACAAAAAGACGAAATATGCCGAAAACTTTAGAAATAGAAAAAGTTTGAATAGTTCGTCATTCAATCAATGCTCTGGTATGCTAATTCTTGTTTTTTGAAAACAATGTTTTCCCAAAATAACCAACATACATGTAATAATGCTATCTTGGGTTGCAAAGCTTGATTCAAGACTCTCAAAACCCCTTTTCAGTTTTAATGTTGCTGGGGGTTTTTTCGGAAAACAGATTTTGCTAATTCTCTTACTACTGAAAAGCATTGTAGTTTGCAAAATGAGCTTTGGTCTTCAAAACTTGTTTTCAGACTGCTAAAGCTGTCTATCGCCGGAGGGATATTCGGAAACAGGATGCGCCCCTGTGTTCTCAGCTGTCTACTCAAACCACTAGGTGTTGATGTGGCTTTGGATTTCCTCGACGATCTTTTTAAAGGGTCTCACAATAGAAAGGGTATTATTAGTAATATTACCCAACTGTAATTTATTTAACATTACACATCAATTTTAACTTGTCGCGTTTTATCCTGGTTACAGTTTCGGGTTTCCCTTAACAGCATTTTAATTGGCATTGCTGGACGGATGACGACACAAGAACAGAGAAATAAGTATTGCCTCTTTTATTCTAATACATTACTTTACAAATAAAATTTCATTTATTGGTTTTATTTTTTTTTTTAAGCTGCAAGCGTTTGTGACGAAATTCAGAAGAACTCAGCTCGACTGGTGGTGCTGCTCTTGCAGCAGTGGATGACAACTTGCAGTGGCTGTCGACTCCGCAGATGAAATATTTAGAGTTTTGGAAGATAAGGCTTCCAGATGTATCGTCTACCTCAATCAGTGATACCGAATCATTACATCTACAGCAGACCAACTTTGGCCTCTAGATCGTTTCTCGGAACTGTATCGATTGAAGTAACTGCTATGAAATCACTGAAACTATTGTTCTGCATGCCAATGGTATTCAAACGATAGATATATCAGTGAAATCTTTAATGGAGAATCCGTAGAAAATCTGTACGAAACAGTTTCTTTAGATAGTACGCATGAGTTCATGGGAAAATACATCTAACAAAACCTCTTACTGAAGGAAAAAAATTTCGTCATTGACAAACGTTTTTCCCGGGACTCTCAGGGGGCAACATGTATGGTTTCTACCTCAGTACATACATTGACGACGAAGGCAATGAAGTGTCAGTAAACTATGACATTTATGTATTCGGAGATAAATTATTCAAAAAAGTTATTTCATGCTCGCATGCGATGTATATATAATGGCTTTTGTTCTTATATTACAGGCAACTAGCAGCCACAGTTCCAGCCGACGCATGCAGTAAAACTTTCCTTGTTTTGACAACCTAATTTTAAAGCAACGTTTCAAGTATTTGTTAGCTCCCCTAAACCTTCATGCTTTAGGAAACATGCCGTGGTGGAAACAAGACATAGGGAAATTTTTTCCCCATGTTGTTTCATGAAAATTTTTTAAAGTCATTGTATTTTCAATGCTTAATTTATAAAATTCACAAAATAATATCATTAGAATCACTTTATTCTAAATAAACATGAGAAAGTAAATGTAAAAATAGTTTTGCTAGAACATCACATACTTTCTCGTGTTATTTATTACTTTGGGAATTTTCGAAAATTCGAAAAGATCAACGATCGATTGAATGCGATCTACGCCGTTCTTCGGAATGTCCTTTGCTTTCTCCGAGAAAAATAAGTAAAGAAAAAATGTGGATTGAGCTTTAAGATTCTTTACACAATTGCTTAAACTTCAAACAAATATTACACGAAAACTACCTGTTTAAAAAATTTGCGCATGATCATATTTAAAAATCTGTTTAACAAAACGTTTAATGCAGGTAAAAATCTTTAATATCAATATTGTGTTAACGCAATTTTTTTTCAATTTTCCAAAATTCAGGCAGTTTGCGAAAGATGCTACGCGAATTTTTAAGTGTGTTATGTTTTATCACAGAAGAACTTGTGGCGCTAAACAGCACATACTTTCTCGTCCTTAGAAACGGTTATGTAAACTATTATACCGCAAATTTCTGTCCGAATTAACACACCTCAGTCATCATTATTCGTAAAACTAAGGTGGCCAGATCTCAGTTTTAAAAAAAAAGTTGGGTAGTTTTTAAATATTTGTATTTGAAATACGTATTTTAAATACATTTTATATTTGAAAATAAATATTTATAAATGTATATAAAAATAAATACTTCAAATGCAGAGAAAGATAACGAGGATAGTTTCTTTTTGTTTGATTCTGCTAGTGATTGAATCTCATTGAAACAAAAATAAAAGCCCCTTCTATCTGTTGAATTTCGCATCTCTTCATTTTTAAATTATAAATCTAAATCATTAAAAATACTGGACAATTATCCTAGACAACACTAGACAACAGACAACAACAACCCACTAGACAACAAAATGTGTGTGTGTTCCTTAATAACTAGAGTCCGGACAGTGCCTTTTTGCCTATTTGATTTATTGGAATGTATATTGACAGAGGCTACACCCTTAACGTGCTCAATTTATTAATAATATTTTTATTTGTAAAGGTTAGAAATGACTACTGTTCCTGGCTATCAAAATAAACGCAGATGTGCACCACAGGCGATTCGTTTGAATTAAATGAATTAGACTTTTCAAGTTATAGCTGAGTGTTTAGTATAGCATAAATTGCAATTTACATCATACTACAAACAATCATAAATTTCAATATTACTTATCTATTACCATAAATTAAAGAAAAAATCTATTTTCAAATTTAAACGATTTTGACGATAATTTGTTTTTATTTCAGGGACAGATCATCGATAATAACATTTCAACGCACTCCTCGGATGTCGACATATCTCCTCGCTTTCGTCGTTTCCAATTTCGGAGAGTGGGAGGACAGAAAGTCATCAAATGACGTCGTATTCAGAACGTGGGCAAGACCAAATGCCATGGATTGGGCGGAGTACAGTATCCAGGTGTCCAGGCCCCTCTTGGAAGCTCTTGAGAAGATCACGGGCATCGAATACATCGACCGGACGCTGGAGCACCCGTTCGACAAAGTGGACCAGGTGGCGGTGCCCGACCGGCGCCTGGAGAACTGGGGGCTCATCACCTACCGCGAGACGGCGCTGCTGTACAACGACGGCACGGCGTCTGCACGCAAGAGCGTCGCCACCATCATCGCGCACGAGCTCACGCACATGTGGTTCGGCAACCTCGTCACCACGCACTGGTGGGACACCACGTGGCTCAACGAGGGCTTCGCGCAGTACTTCCAGTTCTACGCCACCAGCCTCGTCAAGCCGGACTGGAGGCTGATGGAGCAGTTCGTGGTTGACCACCACCAGGCGGTGTTCGGCGCGGATTCCCTGGCCACTTCGGCCGCGCTCACCTCCCCCGCCTACACGCCGGCCCAAGTGAGCGCGCGCTTTGGGACCATCACCTACAGCAAGGGTGAGGCGAGAATATTGTCATGAATTTGCAATAAATTATGCTGTGATGCACAGAGACACTTTCCAACGATAGCGTTCTCTTCGTTCGTATTATTGCATTCATCATTAGTAAAAGGGGAGACGCGTCACCAAACTTAAGGAGGTATTGAAAAGGGGATTTTCGTCTCGGCCGTGGTCGACATGTTAAAACAATGTCATGATCGAGATCCATCGTAGATATCTAACTTACAAATCAAATCCTTTGGTGAGATTTTACCTGCTACCTGCAAAAACAAATAAATAAAAAGTGATTATAAGATAATAATTATTCGTATTAAATCTACTGGTGTAGCAATAGCAATCCTAATTTCTCGAATTAATAGTAAAGGTAACTTATTTTTCTATTATTCTTTGAATCTGCAGAAGAGTTTTCAATCTAAAAATGTTCACAAGGGGATTCGAACTTTGGTACTTAGGTTTACCAAGTAATTAGAATGGCCACTACTCCAATTGCATAACTATGGATAACAACAAAGCTATGTTCTAAAAAGAACAAAGGTACAGAATTAATTATATATATATATATATATATATTTGTATTTAACCATTATATGTCCCGTAAGAGCAATTGACGTCGTTCATCCAACTATGATCCCACGATGTCGACCGTGCCCTCTCAGCAGAACCATACCAGCATTCGCCTGGATGACCGAAGGAAACCATTAATATCCTGGTCAGAATGGTCGGCATGGGTATTGATCCCGAGTCTCCCGAATTCGATGTTAGCGTCCTATACCCTGATTTTAAATATACATACTACAGTTCAGCAACTACCTCTTGATGGTTCTTAAAAAGTTTGTACGATGACGAAATCATCGATTCAGGGATTCGAGACATGATGAATTATATAAGAATATCGCGAATTATTATTATTATTATTATTATTATTATTATTATTATTATTACTATTATATTATTATTATTATTATTATTATTATTATTATTATTACTTCAATAGCCACATCCTGTACCTATATAATTTATAAAATATTGATATTCTACAGAATATTTAAAGTTGTTTTCGTAATTTGAAATTTTCTAGAAACGAGGGCAATAACAATATCACAATCAATTTACATGAACAGAGACAGCAATTACGAACAATTTGAATATTACTTATGGGAGAACAAATAGCACACACTTTCTCGTGCTGGTTAATTTCCTAATCGCTTCAATTTGGGCTACCTTTCGGTTTTGCCTCATTTTCTTCACACTTTGCGACTTATCGAAACTCGAAAGACATTTTATCACATTTTCTTAAGTTTTCTTCCAATAACAGTATAAATGAACTCTGAAATAATTATTATTGTAGAAGAGATAAATATTGTCCCACATACAAATTTTTATTGAAAATTTGTCCTTTTTGAAAATTATGCTTGTGTGTTTCTGATAATCCTCATCTTAGTCTTATTTTCACAGAAAGACATTCATTTTTCTGATTCTGAATGTTCAGAAACTCATAGAGACATTATTTAAAACACTGGAAACTTTCACAAATGCAATAATATATAAAAATATACCTTTAGTGTAAATATGTCTAAAATTAATGCACAGTATCACGCCTCCTGTGAACTTTACATATTTCAATGTCAACATTAACTTATTTTAGCTTTCGAAATTGTAGTGATGAAATCCGATCTAATTAAAAACAATTTGTTTTTCTGTAACTGAAGATTAAGTATAGATTTTCAAAAAGCTGAATAAATTTGGAATCTATGCAATAAAATCGTAATTTTAAAACAGTTCACATTTTTAATTTTCGAAAATAGAAATATTTTTAAGTTTTAAAAGAAACGGATAAGGAAATTTTAATTAATTTTTCTCCCGAAAATCTGGAATTTGCGTTCCGCAAAGTATCGATTTATACGCTCATTTTTCAAAAAAATTAAGATACAGTGAGCTAAATCCTTAAATTCATGGTAATACAGTGTTCAATTTTAATCAAGTGGTTCAATCTTGCGAATGCTGAGTGCTGTTATGGGAGAAAATTTCAAAAGAAGCCTTAGTTCTTATCTTGTTCTGCAGTGAGTATACAATCTACATGCGTTAATTACATTATTGGAGCTTGCCTGAAACATACTGTAAACATTTACATTCTAGTCCTTTGCTCTACAACGGTTCCAGAGGATCTATTCAAACATCTAGTTGACAAATCTGGTGCTTCCAAACTAGACGCTAATTCGTTTTTAAGATTACTGAGTTCTTGGACAGAGCAGCCTGGATTCCCTGTCGTGAAGATTCAAAGGGAGTATTTGTCAGCGTCTGCACAAATGCTCAGTAATGAGAACAATAAATTCTTGTGTATAAATCGGTGATATAAGTACTAAAATTGTTTTGCGCAGTTTAAAAGCTATGGTTTAATTTATTAAGATGAACTATAAATCTCAGTAATGATAACACCCGTAAAACAACATCTATTGATCATAGTAATAGCAGTTACCTTATAGGGCAGGCGGTATTGGCATATATCAAATTTTTCGATACGTTTTCTCTTTTGATTCTTAATTATTACATTTTTAAAATATGTCAAAATGCCTGGTGCAGCAAATTTTGGTCGGATTTATCGTGAGACGCAATTCAATATGGCTGTTGCCAATATGTTGACACCGTTATTTCTGTAACTCCTAGTCCGATATTTTTACTTTGTTTCAAATAAAATTAATAAATCAAAAGGTAATATTTTTATAAAAATTAAAACTGTAATAATGTATTCATTAATAGAAGACTTTACACTTTTCGGTTTATCATTGCCATTTGTGTTCAGAGTGAATTATTTGGAAAATGTGAAGTAAAAGTTCTTTTGAAAATATAAAAGAGGATCATTCGAAGGCCATTTGGAAAAGATCCCCTCCGTTTCAAAAATGATTAGATCAATTTATTTTTGTTGCTCTAATTACCGACCCAAGATAAAAATGTCATGTTAAGAACTGCTTAGCGTCATAGGGCTGGGCTTCCGCCATCAGAGAAGCCCTTGCAAGTGATGGAGTATGAGGTAGCTAAATAGCCACGACAATGAGCGCTTTCGGATCAGAGGATTTCCGGTAGGGAGGTCTCGAGCACCCGAC
Organism: Teleogryllus oceanicus; assembly: GCA_964035755.1. Classification (NCBI taxonomy): domain Eukaryota; kingdom Metazoa; phylum Arthropoda; class Insecta; order Orthoptera; family Gryllidae; genus Teleogryllus; species Teleogryllus oceanicus. The sequence continues at coordinate 73,812,852 of CAXIVR010000002.1, read as the reverse complement.
TGTCGCGTGTTGAGACAGCTCGCTTACTGAGCGTCCCAAGATAGCGCCGGAAGCAGATGACGTTCAAGTCGCCCGGTTCGTATGTAATAAGAGAGTGCCGCGAAGCCGCTCGCAGGTAACAAATCTTGGTTTCCTCGCAGTAATACTGCAAAAACTTGTCCGCCCAGGCTGGCGCAGGTGCAGTTGGTACGAGTGCTCCGATGAGTTCGGACACGTTTGAGTTTTCTCTACCACTGAAGGGCAGAGGGTATCTCCCAGGTACGGCGGATGCCGAGTTGGCTATTCGCTGCCGCCGCAAGGCAGGAAGTGTGAATGGAGTGCTGAAGGTAGTTAGCTGCTAACAACACCTCGATGAGGACCTTTATATTGTAAATATGTAAATAAACTGTGTATATAAGCTCACTCGTGTAACCAATATTTCGTGTAAGTACATCCCTACCACGTTACAGAATACAGTATACACGCTACAGACGTTACAGAATGAATGTATAAGCAGATGGCAAAGCATCTGCTGCAGTACGGCAATTAAACAACCCTAAAGCTTAAATAAATATTGCAGACGAAACAAGGATGTTTTGCAAATGGCCTGTTCTTTGGTTCGCCACGTGTTATCAATAATTTTTCCAAATCTCATATTCTTTCATAAAATCATTAACTATCAATCTTGATATATCGAAAATATTATTTGATTTCAGAACACAGGTACTCTCTCAGGTAAATGAAAATATAAATAGTTAAATATTCTTTTCTGTTCTGTTTATTAAATAAAGAAATCAAGAAAGGATTTATAAAGAACGCCATATTCTAGTATATACATGTTGCTTTCTTCGTGGTTTCATTTCATAGCTTAAATTAACAGCAATATATTATTTTCCTTAACTAATATCAATGTTTTCATAATGGAAATATATTAAACATTGTATATTTAATTAACTAATTAAAAAGCGTTGTAGACTTAAAAAGCAATAAATGTTCTGATAATTATTGTTCCTCTTTTCCCTAACAAATTATAGAAGAAACGTAGAGCTTAAATATGAAGTATTTAAACACAATTTATAACCAATACTTTCATGTATTAGATTCAAATATTTATGAAACTGTTCTTCATCTATTTATATTTTAAAAAAATATTCCAATAAATCATTTACAATTGGAACCATTATTCCCCAGGAACGTTTCACTCCTAAGAGCCAATCGACTCCAGACCCCACGCTCTACACATCCCGCTCACGTGGGTGGGGCCTGGCGGAGATTTCGACGACACAACGCCAGATCCTACCTCACAAACGCACAGCAGTGGCGCATGCTTAGTGGGCTGCCGTCAGGACAACAATGGGTGATATTCAACGTGCAAGAAACAGGTGAGACTCGTATATCTCTTTGTTGGTATACTAACCAGTTGAATTCATTTCAAATTTTAAAGAAATAGTGGAATTCATTGCAATAGAGCATTAATATTCAAGATGTATGTATGATTACTTTAATAACTGTTGGTTAATTGAGTATTCATCAAAGCATGAAAGTTCCTCCTCTCGATGTGTGCTTCTTAGAAGTTCACCGTGTAGTTACACGATGACACAAACTGGAAGCTGCTCTCCGCCTACCTGAGGACTCCAGCAACCGCTGGACGCATCTGGCTGCTGAACCGCGCGCGGCTGCTGGACGACGCCTTCAACCTGTGGCGCGCGCGGGCGGTTGGACTACGCCGTCGCCTTCGACCTCGCGGACTACCTGCAGCGCGAGACCGACTTCATCCCCTGGGCCTCGCGCTCGCCGCCTTCTCCTACCTGCAGCGGATGCTCATCCCACAACGACAGATACGACGTCTTCGAGGTCGCCCCATCCCCCCCTTTTCCACCTGGCCTCTGCGCTTTCGTAACGCGCGACACAAGTGGGAATGGAGCTTCTGGTGCAGGCGGCCACGTTCGGTCCGCTGCTCGAGGGCGGTACGAGCACTTCGGCTTCCGAGACCGCGGGGGCCACATCGACAGCTGTTCCTGAACCGCGTGTCTGCGTGGGCACGTGCGCGCTGCAGCACGCGCCTGCACCAACGCCGCCCACGGCGCGCCCTCGACAGCTTCCTCGGCGGAGAGTGTGGGTTCTCTGCCCCCGACCCTTCAGGCCCATTCCTCACGAGGACAAAGTCATCAACGATGCGCATTGCTTGACGAATTTGGTGAGATCTGGCTCTGTTACCAGGTCCCCTTCACCTTGCATTTTTCAGGGTTCAGCGGATCTTCGCGGCGTGGTGTACTGCTACGGCGTTCGACACTCGCCTAAGTCCTGGTACGCTCTGCTGGAAAAGTACAATGATTCCCGTGACAGCGCAGAACGTGCTCTTCTCATGGCTGGCCTCGCATGCTCTCACGAGGAAGACCTCCTGAATGGTGAGCCTCCATTAATTTTACATTAAGAAGAGAAGAATGGGAGTGAGTAGGTGAATATTTACATTCCTAAAAAATTACTTTGAAGTTTTCATCTACGGAATTATTTGAAAAACTACTTCACCTGTGCAGAACTCTCATATTTATACTCTACCCTCTTCACTGCTTTTCCATTTCCGCCTTCAAGCCTGTTTATTCTTTTCCCTTATCCTCCGTCCGTGTTCTATTGGTTTCTTTGCAGTTGATAACAATTCAATACAAGCTTGTGATTACAAAGTATTCTTATTTAACGATTTTACCGAGCAGAGTGGTACCTCGTGTAATTTAATCGCGCGTAGAATATCAAGTAATTATTTCAATTTCATGATGTTGCGGATTCTACAGAGGTGGAATTAGAATCCAGAAGAGTCGAACTAATAAAAATGTAATTGAATGTTCAAAAATATCTCAACCAGTAGGGCCGTGTGTGGAACGTCTTTCAGGCCTTTTTACAGTCCTTAAGATCAGAAAACGTTCTGTTAGGATTTACTTAACGATATAGAGTGGAAATCCGGACGAGGTGTTGTGGGTGCATTTATAAACAGCTACTACTACTGCCACTACTACTACCTACTGCCACTACTACTACTATACTACCACTACTACTACTACTGACACTACTACTACTACTGCCACTACTGCCACTACTGCCACTACTACTACTATGTATATGTAATAATAATAATATGTAATAATATTATAGGAAGACAACAAACTAATATAGGAGACGATGCGTTCGAATTTGCAAAATAATACACAAATAATACATTAAACTTTGCAGGGAAATGTATGGCAAACGTTTTCAAGTAGTGTGGACAGAAATGTCGAGACGGGCGTGGAAAAGGTATGCGAGTCTATTCTTGGTGTTCCTTCGTGAAATAAAATAATGAAGATCGGTACTTTTGAGAACGCAATCATATGATAAGTTTGATGATCTATAAAGTTAGACAGCTTTCCGTATGCATGTTTTGTCATGTGGAAGTCACGAAATGCCCCAACTTCTGTTGCAGACTGTTGGGCTACTCCATCAAGGCACGTTCGTCCGGAGCAGGACGCGTCGGCATCTTCTCCTCCGTCTGTAGCTCCCGCGGGGTCGAGGTGGCGCTCAACGTAGACGAACACTTCGGCGCCGGTGGAGGAATAGTGCGTAACAATGCGTCACACTTAAAACTGCCACAGTTATCACGCCGATAAGTTGTTTTATTAATTTAATATACTTCATTTTCACAGCTATGGGTCCATGAGCGCCATTAACAATGTGTTGTGGGAATGGCTGGTCGTCTCACAACTCAGGATCAAAGAGATAAAGTATGTCACTTATTAACAATGGTGTATTTATATTTCTTAATGTTAAGTTCCCAGTTACAACAAATTATTTACTTTGCTACACTGTTACTATGTGCTTGTTCGCAGGTGTTCTCAACCTGTCATTTGTTTGTTTGCCAAACAGATATTTCTATTTACATAAGGGTTTGAAAGTACAGAACGATTTGGAAGAAAGCCACGATTCATCTGTTGGATGCAAGTTGTCGAAGGCTACACTTGACTTTCAGTCTCAACGATACAGCTGATGCAGCTCTTGTAACCATTGACGAAAATCTGGAATGGTTGGAGGCCGCCCGATGAAACCATTTTCGATATACTCAATGAAAAAGTGACAACATCTGCACCGACGACGCAGAAGCCGACAGAACCGTCGACGACGCAGAGTCCAACAGAGCCGTCAACGACGCAGAGCCCGACAGAGCCATCAACGACGCAGAGCCCGACAGAGCCGTCGACACCCAGCGACGACGATGACGCAAGGCGTGCGCCACTCTGCTGGCGGTGTTGGCGCTGCGCTAACGATCCGGGATGCTCTAGCATAGCGATAAATGTTGAAGTTGAAAATAAAACGAAGAGATGAGGTTCTCACCGAAACTTGGTGTCGTCTTAGACTTGAAAATGTTATTAATTTAGAGGTACTGTAATAATTTCGTGCAATATAATTAGATATTCATGAACAGTGGCAAAACCCTTACATTCACGAGAGGTTCGGTAAGATGGTGAATTTTACACTTTTTTGGCCCTTTTAATTTAAAAAGTAATGGTCTGACGGCTGATACGGCTGATCCTACTGTTCTTGTCCATTGTAAGTTCGCCGACAACAAATGTCCCGTTTCCTTCTCTGTTTTAAATCATGTATTTAATTCCTCACGATTTACGTCATGTGAGTCTTTAATACCAGACGTTGTGTGAACAGGCCTGGAAACACTATACAGTATTTAGATCTGTAATTTAGACTAAAGTAGCAATTTTTTAATCATTTTTGTGCCTTCACACAAAACTGCATGTACTTCCTCACCATCTGCACCCCCTTTGAAACGCCAATAACAGATCATACTGCCGCTGACATAGGCTGAATTTAGAACTCAAGCTCACAATATCTAAGGAAGTGTGTTTTTTGACGCACATCTGTATGCATCGTGGACAAAACACTTGTTTCATAACCGAATATAATGCTATTTCTCTACTAATTGGATACCTAAAAGAATCCGCATTGCATTGCAGTATGTTACAAGCGCTGTGCTGTGCGTGGATGCATTGCCTTGCTTTTATTAAGAATCAATTACTGCGCATATAATATACATTTCAAGAATTTAAACCAAACCATTCTTTCCTTACGGTTTTCGAGACTCAGGTGTTTCTGATCATCTGAGGTTTAGATTATTATAAGGTTCAAAATAGTCTCTATTACACGACGTAAGAAACATAATCGGTTTCCCAACAACCTGTTTTCCACATGTTCCCTGCACGTTCTCCGGATGTTGCCCCTCACGCATATGTTCCTCAGTGCCCTGCATGTTACCCACGATATACCTTGGTCATTTTGAACGTTTTCTCCTGGAGTGTACTGTGGCTGTAGCAAGCGGCGCAGAAAATGAACTCTCATCTACGATATCAGAAACACCCCCTTGACAGACTGTATTTTATGGCAGGTGAGCTTATGAGAAACTCCAAGCTATTCTGTATCTAACTGCCAATAAATTTAAATTGTTGTGAACCTGTTTTTTCTATTATTGATTTCTTCATTTCTGAAGATAAGGTAAGTTACATGTTCCCACATTTTCATCATAAGACTAATTCACGGAAATTAAACAAGGTATTCCAAGTTATTCTATGTCGTTTTACTTTCTCCTAGAATGAAGATGATTCAATAATGTTGCCACAATGTACAGTTTTAGATTTTGACGGATATATACTGAAACATGCCTAAACTTCTCACAATTATTGGGCGTTTCGTCGTAACCGTTTCGAATTTATGATAACACATGGGCGCCAGGAAAAATGTTACGATAATATTTTTTTAGATTATTGTGTTTCAAAGAAAACTAAATATTGTCAGCTAGCAGCAGGGTCGATGGGTTGCGTCTGAAATAATCGCTATTACCTAATGATATTATTGTTGTTTATTTCATTAATCTTTCTACAAGTGACTTCTAGCGGCAGTCTAGCTGGTTAGGGGAGTGATGGCACCTAGGCTTTCGCCCCTATCCACCGCTCCTCCACCTTACATGCGCAATAATTGTATTTCCAATAGTAGTTGGTCATTTTTGGTTATAATATGGGACTCCTTTGATTGAACGACTCATGTGACTTTCCTAATGTCTAACCTCCACCAGAATTGAGGTCTACTAAGCTATCTGGGATTGAATCGGCGGTTGCCGTAGGCTATTACTATTTACAGATTTAAAATCCTATCACCAAGTTACAAAATCTAAAATGAATTAAGTGGATTAGATTAAGATAGATACTTTCTACTTACTACATACAATTGAATTTGTTTAATTTATATAATAAGAACATAAGGATATAAAACATGAGAGACATAGACATAACAAAAACATAATAATATGACTCCTATCACCAGGTATAAAGTTATAAATGGATTAAATTACAGAGTTGATTATTACAACATCCTTAGATTTTATTGTACTATTCTATAGATTGATTCTAATTTTATTACTCATTCCTCCACCATACATATTAACTACTGGTGCTAATTGACGCCTCCGCAGTGGGAGTTCTAATGGTATCTTATATGGAAGGACCGGGCTCTTCACCAATTTGTAGTGGCCCGCTCCGTCATGTTTGGGTGGATTGTCATGTTTGAGTGTGCACCTTATCCGAATACCTTCGCCCGCAAGTGTCTGCCCTGGGGTCACTGGCAACCAGATATTGTCGACAAAGCCTTCTGGCCTGGTTGATAGCAAAGCTGCAACGCAGGTCCAATTAAGGGGTTAGGCAGCACCCTCCAGTTCCAGATGGAGGTATACCGCCGCCCCCAGCGATCCGACTCGTCCACTCGGTCCGCCTTCGCTTCCTCCAGTACCATCGGCCCGCAGGGTTCCCGCTCTCGTGCAAGGTAGTCAAAATCGGAGGGAGAGTCTTAATCTTTCACTAAATACCCCATACGATCTGCCCGAGGTCCAGAGGCTCCTTGCGGGACATTCTGGCTCACTACTGTATGTCAGCAAAGCCTTGGCCTGGTTGATAGCAAATCTGCAGGTCCAATTAAGGGGTTGGGCAGCACATTCCAGTTTCAGATGATGGTGTACCACCGCCCCAGAGCGAGCCGACTCTTCCACAGCCGCTTCCGCCTTCTTGTCCCGCAAGGTTGCCTCTGCTCCATTAGGTGACCGATCGGGGACCAGCTGGCCTAGCCCACCTCTTGGCCGTGCTGTGGGCCTTCTCACAGCCCGTTACCGCCCCTGGGAGCGTGGACCCCGGTGGGATCCACTATGTACCAAAACCACTGCCTCAAAGTCTTGCTCGGTGTTGAATTGTTTGTTGAATGATCTTATGGTTTACTATGGCGCTTGATAAAGATGTTAGAAGTGTATACGTTCATTGGTTTTTGATGAGCAGTTTAAGGTTGCTCGTGTCCTCGTTGAGTGGATATCTGATATACGATATACGCTTCGATGCCCACTGCGGGCAATCGCAGAGTAGGTGAATCGATGTCTCCTCCTCCTCGCAGACGCACTGGGAGATATCCGCCATCCCCAGCTTATGAAGCTGCGCCTTGAACGGGCCATGTCCCAGAAGCATCTGGGTGAGTTGAGGTTCAGGGGGGGAAATGTTTGTGGATCCTTTTAGCTCGGACATCCGGTAGGAAGAGCTTGGTGGTGGCCGCCTGGGTACAGGAGTCCCAGCGCCGTTGCCATTTTAGGAACAGCTCCGCCGTGAGACCGGCTCGGCCCCTCTCTAGGGTGAAGGTATGTCCTTCGATCTGTATTTCAGTGATACCTTTGCGTATATTGTATCTTCCTGCCATCCGGGCCGCCATGAGATCTAGGGGCATGTGCCCCGAGGGACCAGGGCCGGCCGTGAACGTGTCCGGTACGCCCTGGTAGCTGTGCTTGTAGGGCTACTCGTTGAGCTTTTGTCTAGTTCTCTTTTAATGTGTGCGTGGTGTAGATGCTGTATGCCGACACACAGTACATAATTATAGAGATGAATGCTCCAGTGTATATTTTGTTGAGGCGGACGAGGTGGATTTGCCCCCGCGCGCCTGCAACTCTGCGCAGTTTATAAAAGAGGCCCTGTCCTTACTGCATGACGTTTTGACATGTTGCACAAAAGTCAATGCAGGGTCCCAGTCCACTCAAAATTACGTGTGTTTATGAACCATGGGTATCTCACCCCTTGATACCTAACGCAGAGGACATGCCTTTACGGGGTTTGGACACGCCGGGGCGGTTCGTATATGGTGCGTGACTACCACGTTGGCTGACTTGGCTGCCGCTATAGCTAACTTGGACTCTTCACTTCATTTAATTACAATGTCCAGGCCGCTTCTGCCGCGGTCTCAGGTCCGTCTGGAAGTGCCCGCGCGAGACTATCACCAGCAGAGTCGTCTGCGTAGGCAATGGCCGTTACCCTTCGGCGGCGAGCCGCTCGAAGGGAATTTAATATTAGGTTCCATAGGAAGGGCGGTTGGACCCTGTGAACTTCCTTTCGTCAAGATTATGTCGGACCTCGTACCCTGCACTGGCTACGGAAGCGACTCGGTCCTTGAGAAGCTCTTATAAGAGCATGTACAGGTCCTTGCCCACTCGCCACCTCCTGAGCTGGGCAAGGATGTGCAGCCACCACGCCTTGTCGAACGCCCCGGCAATGTCCAGAAAGGTTGCTAAGACGTAACGGTACCTTGAGCGCCTTAAATGAGCGTTGACCGCGTCCTCTATTATCAGCGACGGTTCGGGCGGAACCCATATTGAGAAGGTTAAGGTCCCCGCCTCTTTCACGATGTTTCCACCCGGAAACCTGACAGCATGTCCAGTGTTTTCGCAGGATGGGTAGCAGGCATATCGGTCTGTAAGCCTTTGCCTCCGTCTGGTCCTCTGTCGTTCTCCTTCTCCAGTAACACTATCCGGGCGACCTTCCAAGTCGCCACTTTAGTAGCCTGAAAGCGAGCGCCAGTTGAATAACTCTAAAGTTCCCTCTAATGTTGAGGAGTGCCTTTTAAGCATTTTCCGGGTGAATCATGTCCCGCCGGAGCCTTGCCGCAGCAGTGTCGCCACCGCAGTCTCCAGTTCTTCATAGTCAAAGGCTGGTGTCCTGCCCTCCAGGTCCTCAGTTCCATCCGTTAATCTCCTGAGGTCCGCGTGCGCTGGACCTTCCCCTTCCAGTAGTGTCGGCGGGGCTTGACGCCAATGGCGCGCGCGCGGTCTCATCCACGTGCTCGTGTGGCCTTGCCCCTGTTGGATAGATGAGAGGGCCCCTCTGCTATTCTCTGCTTCCCCTGAGGCAATCTTGTATAGGACGCCCCAGGGATCCTTTCAGTAATCACCCAGCAACGTACTCTTCCCAAGAGTGTTGCTTGCATCTAGTCATTCTTTCGCCAGAGTATGTCTGGCTGTATTCATAGCCTGTCAACGGGCCTCCATGCCTAGAGACCCCTTTTCCTGCTCTGATACGCCTTGCCCGTACGCCTCTTTGACCGCACGAGCACCGCTCCGCCCAGGGCGTTGTCTTCGATCTCTTAGGTGGGCCATGCGGTCTGCCCCTTGCTGCATCGACTGTGCCTCGGTGGTGATGTACCTTGTCATCTATAGACGCGTTCTACCGCGGTGCTTCACCCCTAAATTTTGTTTCCTAAAACTTTGTTTCTGTACCTGGAAGTAATCCCGTCCTGTTGCAGGGCTCCAGGTGGTAGTCGAGGAAAATCGCCAGTGGTCACTGAGGCTGCCCCGTCAACGACCCGCCACTCCGAGACTCGGGGACAGCGGCGTCGTTGGCAAGTCAGGTCGATATTTGTGCCTCCCTTCCTCAGAGATCGCACAAAGGTGGCTGGCTGTTCCGGCTCATTGGCTATGTGTAGCCCCTGTCAAATCAATTCCTCCAACTTCCTCACTTCGCTCGTCCGTTGACTCACCATGCCAGAGGTTAGTGCGAGTTGGAGTCGACCCCTAAAGGGACGAATTGCGCCTGTCAGTGGCGTCGATCGTTCTGTCCAGTAAGTTCAGTTTATCGGCTGGGGCCTCATTAGGTGACCAGTACGCCGAAGCGCTGAGAAAGGGCTTCGCGTCACGCACTCCAGTTTCCGCTATTACTTGGTTGGGGATTTGACATAGGTCAGGTGTAAAACCCTTAAGTGCGGGTTGTTGCAGGACCGCCGCGCGGGCGACGAGCTGGTCGAGATGGTTTACCTTACTTTGATTGATGTTGTGATACCCGCAACCCAGCGATTGTTGATGGTGTAGGGGTGAGTTCTTGGGCAACGCAAGTCTGGGGAGCGCTTCGGATTTAGTAAATTTTCGATGCTCGCCATACCCGCGCGCGACGTCAACGCATTTATTTGAATGATCTTAAGAGCCATGGTCGGTGCGCATAGCTCGCCTCACGGCGGCCTGACGTATTCCGGGCCTTTGGGGCGGTTCGCGTCGTGTTAGTATCTCCTCGTTTTGCACGTGTGCAGTTTATGCACTTGTGGTCCTCCTGTTGCATTCTGTGGTTGCATGGGCTGCAGCACACTTATGCTTTGAGTTTCGTTTTACAATGCGCTTGCGTGTGACCAAACGCGTTGCACTGGAAGCGGCGCGTCAGTGCACTATAATTCTCTCCGCTGTAGGCCACCCAATGAGCGAACCAGTCTCCCTTCGCCCTAATACACGCCAGACCCGTGGAGATCTGGAGCACCCCACTCCTGTGCGTGCGGTCCGCCTTCTCTCGTCCCATCCTGAAAAGCACCTTCGACTCCCCTTTCTCAAGGGCTCCGTTGAAGGTGTTACCGTTTATTTCTTCCAGCAGTTCCTCCTCATTTTTGTTGGTGGGGACGCCGTGTAGTACGAGTTTTGGCCATTTCAGTTGCCTCTCGTGTACCTGCACTAGGCTTGACTTCCCCACACATTGTTTGAGTTTTGTGGACCCTCGGGGGTAGCCACATTTATGAAATATAACCCATTATTGTAGGACGTCCTGTAGCGGACTCGGACGTTTTTCTCCTTTGGCCAATTTCTGTACCTCTTGTTCCGCCTCTAATTGGCCACGGACTGCTTTTGCCGTCCTTGGCTGTGACTACTGTGTTTTCTGCGGGTTCTGTACTGTAGGCGGTTTTTCTTTTTATGATTTCGCCCGCCGTGGAAGCGCCTCGGCATAATACCGCCGCCCGCGCGGCGTACGTTTGTCTACCCGTGCAGGATGCCGCCACCTTCTCGGCCGCCCGTACTACCGGGGTGACGGCCTTTTCCATTGCGCGGGCTTGTGCCTGTGCCATCTCTTCAACGGCCTGTCGCAGAGGCGCAACTGTGCGCTCTACCGTTTCCTCGATCTTAGTCGCCAGTCCAGTTTTAGTGAATTCTTGATTCACCTCGATAGCTTCTTGTCTAAAGTCTACGTTTCTCACCTGGTCCGAGTAGAGTCTGGCTTTCCCGGCCAGTCTCTTTATCGTTCTCTTTAGTTCTTTTAGCAGCAGCTGCTGCGCCATCACCTCCTTTAATGTGGATGATGGCCTCATGGCCAGCATCCCTTCCATCGCTTTTTCAATCTGGGCCAGGAGCTCCATCCCGGTTGCCTCTTCCCGAGAGTCGGTGGGAGCGCCCAGGCCGTTCCACCTCTCAGACGGCCGAAGTGCTCTCCGGCCATGGCCGAGCCGACGTGGACGGGGATGGTACCACTTTGAATAGCCAATAACGGCGGCGCCGAGTCATCTCGCTTTCGCTAGACGCTATCCTTCGCTTATGCGAGGTCGCCAGAGGGCGCTCAGAGGGCCCGGTCGTCGCCATTGTTGTCCCCGGGAAAGGAACGTCACTTAGCCCGGGTCTAAATCGAGGAGCCCGCACAATTCGCGCACTGGGGCTCGGAAAACAGCTATACACGGTGGCACTCGGGGCACTACCTAATGATAGCCGATTACCCGATCTGCCATCCATACAGAGTGGCGAGGAAACTGCAAACAAATATTTTATCTAGCGACTTATTAGTTTGAATTGGCCAATGAAATTCTTTATTTTTTCTTTCAAAAAGAAACTAAGGGTTTATTGCTTATTGAAGTGTAAAAATTTTAAATGAAAATTTACAACAGAAAGACTGTCCTTTGGTCATGTCCTTGTTCGAACCTTTATACTGCACGCGCTTTACCTTCACTTTGCAACTAACGTGCTCGTGATCTGACGTCGCGACGAAGGGGCCATCTTCTCTTCTCCCGGTGGATGCGATTCGAGTCGAGTACGCGTTCTTCTCTCCTGTTCTTCCGCGAACGTTGCCGAGGCCACTGATCCGCACTACTTCAAATATTCGTAGTTCTAGTTCGATTAAACTTGCAAAAATAATACCCAGTTCTTAACGATTACACAGCGGAAATGTTTTAAAGTTTCACAAATTGTTCAGAATATTTCCGATTCCTATCATATACGACAACAAGTTCTAATTTCCGTGTGTTGTAAAAATAAAGTCCAAACTGTTCGTGAACGTTCGAAATTCTATCAGTTCAATAATTAGTAGAGCTCCCTCGTGAAAATAACAAGTAAAAATAACAACACACGGATCAGGAGTTAAGTTAGTTAGTTAATGCCTTATTTTACGTGGCGAGACCCGAGCCATCAGGCCCGCTCTTCCGTCTAACCACGGCGCCGTGGCTCACTGTGTGGAAGAAATAGGGTGAGGAGGTTGCGATTCGCCAGCTGAGCGTCCCTTGCAGCCAGGCAAGTGACCCAACCAATCGACACAGGTCTATTTGACCGTTCGAAGAAAACCTTTCTGAAACATATTGGAGAGAGGTAAAATTTCGTCAAATTTTGTTGTTTAAATACATAAACATTGTTAAACTGAAGAGAAATCAGAGACATTATTTTACAATTTGTTGTATTATAAATAGTTGTTCAAGAAAAGGAGAGAAGTAATTAAGATATTTGAGGACCACTGATTAATGTAATGTACAAAAAGGAACCATGTATTATTGTGAAAGTACGTGTAGTGTTAGAGTATAAGTAAAGAAAATGCGTACTTTTCATTTGTGCATATTTTCCTGCATTCATTTCGAGCATTGAACCCATATCTGCCCAGATCAAGCACAAGCAAAGTCTCAATTGTGGTACATTAAAAACGGGTAAATCAGTAAAATTCGCTCGCCCGTGAAAACCAAGCAGGGGTGCAACTTAGCGGTCACATCAGATATTCTACATTTATTCTATTAACTGACAACCGACGTGTTTCGTCCCGGACAAAGAAAGTTAAGAGTTCAGTTTTGCATACATGGTATATCAAATGTTGGCTAAAGTGTTTCTCGTTCAGAAAGAATACACAGTTCATCACACTGTTGATGACATATCGAATGTAATTTTTCGTAATTAAGAACACTGGTATTAAAAATCATTTATTCGTTACTGAACATATGTTATATAAGTGCGTGTTATGTGACGGTTGATCAATGTTAGCAATATAGTGCGTGTTCGATGTTCATTAAAATATCTGCCCAAAATGACAATTTTTTTCAAAACTGACCTCCAACTTCAATATTTAGTTTATGCAGTTTATTACTCACTACTAGATTGCTGAGGAAAAATGTTCAGAACATGGATGAAGAATTAAATAATTGCACCAGTCGTTGCATCTCAAATTTGCATTATTTGCATCTCAAATTTTTACATTATACGCTGTCAATGTAATTTATAAAACTAAAACAGTTGGAATGTAGTCTCATAAATTTTAGTGCTTCAAGAATAAAATGAAATTTATACAGCTCCATAAAATTTATAAGTTTCCACAATCGAGACAATAGTTCTTATCAGCAATTCATCATGAATTATAGCACAAACCCATATCAAAGTGACATGTAAAAGTGTCAAAATTCAAAATATTTCCACAATGAATCGTTTAATAATTTTTGAGTAATAATGTTGACTGAATAAACTAACACAGACACAAGAACTAAATTGACGTTCCATATAGAGGATTAGGAGTCATGAAATAAACGAGATCGGAAATCATCACCTAGGGCGTGCCTCTCACACTTCAGAACTTGAGTTGTGCTCATTGATAAAGAGAGCCCTCATACAAATAGCGCAGGCACCTCCACAGCGCCCATCGCATCACAGCTATGGCGCCGCTGCTCGCCTCGCCGTCGCGCTCCTCGTGGTGACGAGCAGCGCCGGCTTACGCCCCGCAGGGGCCACGGCCCCCACGCCCCCAGCGCGCCGCGGCGCCGGCCACCGCTTGGGCGCTCCGTGCTGCCGCTGCGAGTACCACCTGGCGCTCGAGCCCAACCTGGACCGCGAAACGTTCGAGGGCACAGTGGACATCGAAGTGACGGCGCAGGAGGCGGTAAGGGCCATCACGCTGCCTCAGTGGGACTCGACTTCCGAGGCCGTCGCTTATCACACACATCACATCCAGCAACAATATCTTCGAGACGCACCGTTCTTAACAGACTATGAGAAGGTCGAACTTCTGCTCACAGAGGATCGTCCCCGCGGAGAAATACACCATCAGCATTCACTACCATGGGATACTTAGGGACGATATGTATGGCTTTTACGTTAGCATCTATTACCAGGACGGCATCAGGTACGTGTTTTCAACTGGTTCCCAAATTTTTAAATGAAATGTATTACGATTTTATTTTATTAATTGTTCACGCTTTAGGGAAATATTGTTCAGGAACTTATCTACGTCAAATTAGTATGTTCAGCAACCAAAATTAAAAATTAATTTTTTATCCACCTTTCGAGCGCTATTTAAAGCAGTTCTATCAAACATGATTAAGATTGACTTGGAAACTTTGATACTTAATAATAAAATCAAATTGATTTGAAGGAATGGAATTGGTAGGTTATTAAAATGAGCTAAAAACATGATTTCAGCCGATCAAATCATTTGTAATATCTAATTTACTGAAGCTATACGCCCAGAGGATGCAAATATTTTAACAATCGTGAATTAAATATTTTAATGATATTTTAATATTTGGGGCCACATACACGCGAATCAAAGTAAAACTATTAAAATATTCATAAAGCTAATGATTTTCATCCTCATCGCCTCATCGTCTATTACCTGCTTACGTAGTAAATATAAAATATTGTAATGCTGCAGGAAAAAAGGGGAGAATTTTTCGTCAGAAAAACTCGTATTATTGTGAAACCCTCATAAATAAAAGTGAATTATTTTGCTTCACTACACGAGGACGAACGATGAAAAATAAAACATAATTACTAAATTTTATTGTGCCTTTTTGACGTAAATACCTTCTTAGAATTCTTTACTATCTTTTTAAAAATACATTTAAAATATTTATAGCTCTTTCTATTGAAAAAAAAAGTTTAAATCATTTTCAGTTTTAGTACATTTATACCACATTAAGGGACACGGCATATTGTTATTTATTTCCCGGAATAACTCTGCCTTCGGATTGTTTCGAGAATAAAGCTGGGGCACAGGACATGTGCCCCAGACAGTCATTTTTAGTTTTTTTCAGGAATGGTTCAAACGGTTTTCTTCTATTTTTTGTCGGATTTGCAAGTACGTTTATCAAAATGTCGTAGGATATATTTTCATTGTAACCCAAACCAAAAGGTAATTCTTTCTGGTGTTTTTATAGAACTACAAAAGTAATATCTTCAAACTATATTTGATGCTTTTTTTCGGTCCCGTCAAAGTTTATGAAAACCACTGAATTTTCAAAAAGTTTGCATGTTCATCGTTATTATTAAACCGGCAGAAATATAATTATAACATCTCAGCGTTATCTGGGTTAGCAGTTATGATTACAGCTTACTAAACCTAAATATATTCCTAAAAACCTAAAAGTAAATTTTAATCTTAGCATAAAAGAAACGTTTTCTAGGTTGGAAAGAGTTTTGGGGGTTCAAATAGTTATATGGTTTTACAAATAAGTTACAAATAAATTTTAAAAAATACCACAAGCTCTTTCAAATAAAAACTTGCATGAAACAGAGGTGCAATAGGAAATATTTTCTTGCATTATTTTTAACTTTTGTAATTTTAAAAAAAATCACAGAATTCCACATTTAAACTTGTGCCGTTATTTAAGCGTCCATTTTTCTATTCGTGAAAAAAGTTAAAGCAAAAATTAAATCTTTTTGAGAAACGTTTATTCATAATATGCGTTAATTTCAAGTGGAAATTAGGCAGAACTACTCGTTATTTCAAAACATTGTACATCACCTTTTTAAAGACCTGTTTTTTAGAACACAATTCAATAAAGAAGAAAATATCTAACTTAAAATTTATATTTTTGCAATGTTAACTTTACAATTTTCAAGAACATGTTTCGCGAAAACGGGACCAGCACATTTTTTAAACCATTCTTTGATACATACGAGAGGAAAATGTTAAGAAAAAATTGGAGCCGTTTTGAGAAAAGTATATATTTTTCAAGAATTTTAATTGCCGGTATTTCACGCAAAATGACAATTTAATTTTCAAAAATTGCAATAATTAATTTTTGAAAAAATGTATATTAACTTATTTTGTAACGTCATTGAACAACAGATTTTATTAAGAAAAAATTATCTCTTATAAACTGATACTCGCTTATTCTATTAAAAATAAAAAAAAATGCAATTGAATGATGTTAAGGTAACAACATTTCTGGTCCTCTCAATGCAGTCAAATCTCAAATGTAATATCAATATAAATGAAAATGCATTAAGTTTTATTATGTTACACGTTCTGCATTCTTACTAAATTTAGTCAGCCTTCATGCAGACCGCTGCATGTATTGTGGAAATATTCATTCCCGCCTGATATATATCATGATATTCTAGGTAAGCACACCTTATAGTATCCACTCTTTTAGACTTCAAAAAGATTGTCCGAAGAAAAATAAAATCCTCGTCATCTTGTAATCCTGCCAAGCATTTTGCTACAATGGGATGGGAATCCTTACCATTTCCTTGGCTGTTTATTTACGAATCACTTATTTTTGTCAAAAGTGACTTACTTATCGGTGGGAACATATTTTCATGCAACATTGACATTCATAATTATATCACATATCGAAGAGATCATATTCATCCGATGGCAGTATCAACAGCTTATTAGGAGCACTCTAGTTATAGGAATTGTACACATACATTACGTCACTTGGTCGTTACAGCAAACACACCTAAATCGCTGCCCTGCAGCCGTTAACATTTAAAATCCATACACAAGTTTCAATTGCCAAATAACTATTTTTCTACTGCATAACTATTTTTACATAATTAGAGACCATATTGACCATCAACATGAAAAAATCTATTTATTTTAATATTTGCACTGTGAAATATTTAAAAATATACAAGGCTTTAACAAGTAATGTACTTCAGTTATTAATTTATTCATTATAAATATTCATTAATTTTCGTTTACAATACCAAATGAGATGACTGAAATTGTACTGTTTCTTTTCGCAAAAATAATATATTCATCAAATAATAACTCTCATTTCGTATCTAATAGATGTGAATGACGTTTACTGTGAATTCTATATAAGTTATTTTGATCTCCCAATTTTATGGCCAAAGACGATACAAGTTAAGGAAAGTTTTAAATATATTTCAAAATGTACGCCATTTTTTTAATTTGATAATGGACTGAGAAAATATTAATACATCAACGGTAGGTATTTTTGTCCCGCAATTTGTATCATTTGATTTTCGAAATTCAGAGTTTAACGAAAATTCGACCTACATCAATTTTAACTGTCCTTTGCTTTATCGGAGGAAAAATAAATGAAAAACATAAAGCCGTTTTTAAGGCAGAAATTATTTTAAAATCCTCTTTATTTCAAGTTAAACTATGTCCAAATCATATTTTCCAGAAAATTATACATGACCTTATAAATTCTTAATTTTTAGAACAGAGTTAATTAAGGGAAACAAAAGTTACATACATATTGTACACTTGCAACTTTATTTCTCAATTTGCAGGAAGTACAGACCGCTCTGGCAAGAAAATATGTCATTTCCCATTTTCACCATTTTTAAGCGTCTAATTCTCTATCCAACAAATAAATTTGGAGGAAAACTATGCCACATAAAATGTTGAAAAACTGTATACATCTTTATATGAGAAGTTTCTGGCATAGCTTACGAATGAATTGAAGTGGGCTCTATAATAAGACGGTATTATACACTTAGTCACAAATCTAAGATAACTCTGTAGGGTAATTTGAATGGAACGTCGTCGGGGAATCCTTCGTAAATAATCACACTCATAAAAATTGAAACACAATTTCGATCACGAACACGCGCATTGCACGAGTTCAGTTCTTTCTTCTCCTCGGTAAACCAACACAGTTTGTATGTTGTTATATGAATTATAAAATTAATCATCGTTTTGCATTTCGCGATTACTGCACAATTGAAATAGAAATATTAAAGAACTTTCACATTAGTGCTAGTGGGGAACTGCCTAAGAATACGACTTTGAAAAGCATAAAAACTGTATCTGCCGACTGATAAATGTTACATTCTAGTCTTTTCACTGAAATTACTGCTGCGTGCGATGTGTTGGAGCATAAAGAAAGATGGGAAGTGCTTTGACCAATAATATTAACAGTTCAGAAACCTTCCTACAAGCTTCTTGTTAAAATAAATTCAAAATTGGTAATAAATGGTTTGTAGCAGCCTTGCATATTCGGTGAGGTGATTTTACCTTATTATATAGTCAATAACTTCTTGTCAGTAGTGAGTATAAATTTGTAATAATTTGGTAAGTTAATAAAATGCGTCCTTTGTGTGAGCGCAGGAAGCTGGCGGCGACGCAGTTCAGGCGACACGCGCGCGGCTCCCTGCTTCGACAGGTAGCTT
Organism: Teleogryllus oceanicus; assembly: GCA_964035755.1. Lineage (NCBI taxonomy): Eukaryota > Metazoa > Arthropoda > Insecta > Orthoptera > Gryllidae > Teleogryllus > Teleogryllus oceanicus. The sequence goes on along the minus strand of CAXIVR010000002.1, from coordinate 73,794,131 downwards.
CAGGCGCGCTTCCAGGTCTCCGTCACCGCCCGCCAACTACCGCCCTCAGCAACATGCCCCTCAAGGACACCGAGACACTTTGCTATTATTTAAAACTTCAATTTTTTGGCTCCCTAATTATTAAAATAATCTAACAATATCTAGTTTTATTTCGAACTTTTTTCAACATAACTAAATCGTTATCTAATGCTTTCCAGTTTTTAAAACTTCAATTTTTTGGCTACCCTAATTATTAAAATAATCTAAAGAAAAATAATTTAGATTTTTTACATCATGTTCATGGAGAACTCTTTCTTTTTTCCAGATCTAATAACAGAGTCCAATACAATTTCCACAACTCCGTGAAAATGTCTTCCTATCTGGTTGCTTTCGTGGTTTCGGATTTTATCCCTGCTGCCGATGATGACAACGAGATATCGGGAGAAGTAATTTTCCAGACATGGACTCGGTCAGATGCATCGAAGAGAACTGCATACAGCCTGAAAGTATCACGACCCATGCTGAAAGTATTGGAAGGTTACACGGGGATTCCTTACATAGACGCTGATAAGAACCTCTACTTAACAAAGTGGATCAGGTATGAAATTTTTCAGACGGTAATTATTTTCACCTTTTGTTTTCATCTGAACAGAGTGATTTAGGGTGATTTTAAAATATATTTTTTGGTACTTTTCCTTACTTTGTAATAAGAAAAAGTATTGTAATCATACGCCAGGAGAAAACAAATTTTTATCACAAAAACGCTCAGTTTCTGGTAACGAAAAATTAGATAAATGTTGTACCTATATGTGATAAATGACTTCCTTTAACAAGTTGTTTAGTCGGAATCGACCCGTTTTGTGGGTCTATGAAAAAGAAAAATACATTAATGACAAAATGTATCTTTGCCCCTTCGTCCGTCATCTTTGTGATCAACGCTAGTCTAAAACTTTCAGATGATTTTCTCCAAGGCTGATACTTTCCGATGTAAACGACTCAAACTTATGAGCTTGAAAATGACACATTGATTTTTGGGTACTTGAATTCGGGTGACTCTTTTTGGGTAACTCTTTGAGGGTACTTTATATGTAGCTTCAAAAACATCTTTAAAAAATGGCTCCAAGTTTTTTATTAAAAGAAATTGTCCTCGGATAGCGCAAAGAAAGCAAAATAATAGGTAAATATCTTATTTTCGTTGAAATCCTGATTTTCGATAATTGAAATTTCCCTAACACGTTGTGTAGTCAAAATCCACGTTACGTGCGATATTGAAACCGAAAAATCACTGCAAAACTTCTGTCTCACCGTCCCTCTAAGTGTAGGATCAAAGCAAGCGCCTAAACAGTTGAAAAGATTTTCTTCAAAATGTGTTCGATCGATTTAAAGGAACTCAAGGACCTGCGAGTTTGAAATGGATGTTTTGATTTCTGAGGGTACTTTACAGTAAGTCTCAATTATATTTTCAAAACGTTCTCAATAATGGCTCAAAATGTTTTGATCAACCTTTGTCCTCGAACGGCGTAAAAGACGTTTAAATGAATGGCATTGATTTCGCTTTCCTTGAAATCCCAATTTTCGAAAAATTATATGAGTTCAAATTATTTTCGAAGTGTCATCCTACAACTAAAATATTGAATATAGAGATTTATTCTCGGATGAAATATATTTTTTAAATACATGTTGATATTATCTTGTTAAATTGTTAGAAAATATGATTAGTCCGCTCAATTTTGCATTCACGATAAAATATAGACAATTTTAAATGCTTTCTTTCACCGACAACTCAAAATTTTTCTTTAATTTTTCTTCTCGTTTTGAGGACCACATTGAAACTAGCGCTGATCCATTTTCAACCAGAATATAACATTTTCAAAAAGTTGCAAAAAAATTAAAAATGCATAATCACAATATTGAAGGTAAGATATTCTTGTCTTCAATGAAATATGTTTTCAGAAATTAGCTATTTGAAAAAGAGTGATTACTATTCTCTTTTAAAAATGTTTTTGGCGTATTTTCTGTTTGATATTAATGCAATTTAAATACATTCGCTGAAAAATCAGTTTGCTTTTTTAAACGGATAAAACACAAAGGATTTGTAAACGAAGTGAAGCAAGTCTCGTTTCGTTGACCTCTCGAAGTATTCCAAAAACTGCGTGTTGAAATTATAGAAGAGACAATTAGATTTTTAAGTATCAGCTCAAGAGTGAGCGTCAGGATAACTGCGATGTAGCAGTACAGCGAACAGTGAGTTAACATGGATGGATCAATGGGCATGACTTCGGTAAAAAATGTTTGGTAAAAATGTTTGGTGGTTCGTATAGCAGTACCAGTATAATGTGCGAAGGCGTTATTAAGAATGCTTGATAATATGAGCTGTTGTAGACGCAAGTTTATGCAATAATTTTGCATTATTTTGCTTCATATAAGGGAAATGACAAATTATTTTTTGGATATTTTTAATTTTTTTCTCAAAAAGTACTAATGATTTATTTTCTTGCATACTACATACGTTGTATATAAAAAGATGTGTAATGCCGTGGCGAAATATTGCGAATTTTTGGTAGACAAATTTGTACTATAGATTCCTGAATATAATATCCCCATTAGTTGCTTTTAAAGAAACAGTGCACACAACACACTTTAACGAAAGCAGCCGCCGCTCCATATTGCTCATGCAGAATATTTAAAAGCTAAAATAGGTATCACATATGTTCGTAAATACACTGAATACCTTATAAAACCAATTAAATGCCGGTTATATATTGTAATATAAATTTTGAATTAAAAAATCTATTTTTCGCACTTCCTTTATTTACGCGATAAAGTGATACTTGAAGTATAAGAAAGGCAGGAATTAACATAACATAACAAAAACATTATAATATTGAGGCAATTATGTGCTGGTAGCGCACCACTGAACAATATGATCTCAAGCCAAGGTTCGGAAACACTTGAAAACATTTTCTCTATGGCGGCTCATAATGTTACGATGAAAATTTTTCATTTAAAACCATTAACACTCTTATACTCTCCTATAAAATTAGTGAAGACATATTTCAATTCTATTACGTGACCTAAATCAATAAAAAATGTGAAAAAATGTTAGTTAGGGGCAAAAAAAATGCAGTGGGAGGAATGAGAGTAATACCGAACAACTAGCCTACCGAGTTTAAACTGAAAATTTGAAAACACTATTATTAGAAATTCTGTCATTTCAGTAGCTCTCCATTTCCGATTACTCTCGAAACACATATAATGCTGCGATTCAAGGCCAGATATTTCGATAAGTTCTTTTGCGTTTACTTTTATGAAAATATATTATTTGTACAATAGTTTTATATTACTTTTCCAAATTGAAGAATTATTTTCAAAATCAAATGATTGCTACAAGGACAACTCTGGCATTCAGACTTATCTTACAAAGAAGTACCTTACTTAATTAATAGTAACTACTTTGCGACGTACGTGGGTTCCATGCATAGTGCCAATACCCTTATTTTTCAAAACCACTTCGAAACATAATGCATGTTACTTCATTCTTGTGAATTTTAATGTTTTCGATTTACATTCCCAGAAAAACAACTGTTATGATTGTTTGCCATTACCAGTGTACCTGATTTCTCGGCCGGCGCGCCATGGAACTGGAGGCTCATCACGTACCGCGAGTCGGCGCTGCTCTACAACGAGGGCTCGGCCGGCGCCCGAAGCGGGTGGCCACCGTCTGTCATGCTGACTGCTGCGTGTGTTCGTGGCCTCGTCACCACCCGCTGGTGGGACACCGTGGCTCAACGAGGCTAACGCGCTCGCTTCCAGTACTACGTCACCGACAAAGGTGGAGACTGGGGACTGGCGCATGAGACCAATTCCTGTTGGTCGGCACCAGATGGTGTTTGCCCCTCGACAGTGGTGACCATGAGAGCGCTCATTGGTCGCCGCTGCCATGGAAGCAAGTGCGAGCTTCAGCACCATTACTGGCAAAGGTCAGAAAATGAGACATTAAATTTACATTTACATTTGTACGACAAGATTAAAATGGAATATTGCTACTAGCAGAACCCGACACACGTTGTCCTGCTCGCTCTCGCTCTCGTTCTCGTTCTCGTTCCCCCCCTCTCTCATTCTCTCTTTTAAATCAGTCTTTTTTAAATGGTTTTTCTATTGTCATTATAATTGCATTGCTAATCTACTTCTTATGTTTTCTATCAGGTGGGTCGATTCTGCGTATGATAACTAATATATAATTGGAGAAGAAAATTTTCAGAGAGCTCTTCAAAATTACCTCATTAAACAGTGAGTATATACTGATATCTTAAGAACTGCTATAAAATGTTTTTCTATAATTTTTCATTAATTTTTCACTTGTGTAGCAAATATGAAAATGTGAAACCTCAGGACCTGTTTGATCAACTTGCGCCATTTGCTGGCGCTGCAAATTTAGAAGAGGATGTGTTTGATGCTGAAGTCGTGGACAGAGCAGCAGGCTATCCAGTAGTTGCAGTATCACGTGACTACAAAAATTAAACTCGGCTTCAATTTCTCAGGTTAGAAATTACATGTAGTAACACTGTGATTCAAATTTCATTAAACAAGCATGACCACATTAGTTCAAAGTTTTAAGAATGGCACAGTGATTTCTTAAGCATATCATATCTCAAAATTCCATTTAAGAATCTTTCTTTCACTCAGAAAAAGAACTATGATGTATTTTTCTTACATCGTTTCAACTGAATGTTTTTCTAACATTCTTCTACAGAAAATAACCATTCATCATGCAATCTAAGCGTTTTCAAAATTTGCATATTCTTCTTATAGCTTTCGACTAACATATTTTACGAAAAATGCACACAAATGTTAAAAATTAGCGGTGTGTTATCAACGTATCTTTCGTATTTTTACAGTTCGTAAATGCATCACCAGATTCACGATTTAAGTCCTTTTTGGAACAAATCTAACAAATCTTTTGTGCATTTTTTAATTATTCGCATCCGAGATAGGTTAATCCTTCCCCCAAACCGCACACAAAACAGAAAAGCCTGATGCGGAACCACTGCTAAAATTAACACCATGCGTCAACGTTCTCGATATGAAATTCAATTTAAGTTGCCAGCGATTGGAAACAATAGCATCTTCTTCAATACTGATCTGAAACCAAGTAATCATGACGAAGATGTTTTCTCTCGGCGCCAAAGAGTTCACACCCGTCATCGCATACACAACATGCTGTGTTATCTTTACAGAGACTGCGTCACAGTGCATGCTTCTTACATCTACTGTTGACCCCCAGCAAAGCAATGAGACCCTGCTAAAGCACAGCTATTTTTGCCTCCACACAGAAATTGTAAATGCAGATAGGAACAATCAACAACTCAGGGGAATTTAAAGTTTATTATTGATGTACGTAGTTCTTATAACAATCTTGCAACTTGCATGTTCTGACATCATGCTTATTGTATTTCAGTAAATCAAAGATATTAAAGTGAGACACATTTTATTTATTAAATTTTATTAAAAAAAATTTAGTTATTAAATTTCATCTACTGAGACACCTTCCCAAACATTATTTTACATAAATGTTCTTCCAAATCTTCTAGTAAAACTATTTCAAAGCCTTAATATTGGGTAAAGTTAAGATGGCAAACTTCTGTATGCCGGACAACGTGTTACTATTTTCAGACGTATTTTTGAGATCAATCTAATATGAAATAAGTTAGAAATCAACATGTAAAATTTAATACATCGGGCACTGTGTGAAACTATATATTGTAAAATCTTATAATATAATTAGTTTCCAAACAGCAACTTCTTATACTTTTAAAATACATAAAGAAAATTCCTAATACACCCTATTATTGTACATGTATTTTGAGCAATGAATTTTGAATACTCTCTGCACTCAGTAAGTGAACGTCTTTTTATAGTTTTTGTAGTTAAAATATTAATAGCTTAGTGCATCTTTACAAAAAAAGTCTTAATTTACTGTTAGTACACGTTAATATCAATTTCATTAATAAAATTCACAATTATATATAGTGAGATACGACGCTTAAAAAAATTTTTTTCAGCCCAAAATCCAATGTACATCAAACTTTCTGCACAGATACATCATCAATATGCTACTTTCATCCGGAAATTCCATTCTCATTCTCTACCTCTTAAAGTAGTATTTAAAGGCGCACTCTCAGTTTTCTGAGAGTATCTGTTAAATTGTATCTGTTAAATTGTATTTTGTTTTTGGAGGTTGTCAGAACTGAAGACTTGACACGTTTCTCTATGTATGTCGACGCGCTGAATCCGAAACTGAGGCCAGAATTCCGCCGGCACCCTCCAGTTTTTTTAATTTGAAATAATAATTTACAATCTACAATTTTACGGCTTTGATTTTCTATTTAAAAAGCACGGAGGGCAGTGGCACAATTCTGTTCAGATTGAAATTTAACACGTCGACGTACATAAGAAATATGTCGAGACCCTGAGTTTGACAACAATCCTCGCAAACAAAAAATACAATTTATCGGAGGTTTTAAAAATTTAATCGTAATTTAAGAAACATCGGAGGGTTGGGGAAGCATTGGATGGCACAATTCCGACTTAAGGATCAGTTCAGCTTGTCCGAAATGTGAGAAACATGTGTCGAGCACAGGTCTGACGGCTTTTGTGTGTGTGCGTATTGGTGTGTGTGTAGAGGAAGTGGGTGGGAGATAAAAGTCTGGACGGAGGGAGGTGTACACATCGCAGTGTGGTGAAGATATGCTATTATTAAGTAAAATTAATTCCATCTTACACTATAAAACGACAAGTAGGACCATTCTACTTGATAAATCAAAAATAATAATTGAGGCAGGACTGCACCCAGGACAAAAAATATAATCTACAATATAAACGACTTTGTTACGCTACATGGTTTAGAATTCAACGCATCATGCCAAAAATATTATACACTTTTTCTTAAAAATATACTTAACTTATAGCCATAAATTGTCTTGTATTCGAAATACAAAGAATTCTAAAAAAATTTCAAACCCCTTTTAATTTCACGAATATGATTTGGCAAGAATCAACGAATTCGAGCCATTCCGAGCAACAGTAACTTTAGGACACCGTGTGGAAGACAAAAATGATTGAAATAAATTTCTGAAGCTGAAGTAGTATGCTCAATGTGTTCGAACGAGATTTGATGAAGTCAGGAATTCCAGAACGCGTACTTTGAATTTTGCAATTATGGGCAGGTTTTGCCGCGATTAAACCAGTGTGCGCCGTCAGGACTCGAATAGAGACCTCCCGGTCAGACGCTGCGAAATCAGTTGATGCACTGAGCTACCGCTCCCTATATATATATATATATATATATATATATATATATATATATATATATATATATATATTAACAGACCAGCCAAGATATTATATAACAAACCAAGTAAGCCAATGTGAAAGTGTTGTTCACGTTGTAAGGAATGCCTATTTATAAAATAGTCATTATCAGCATTACACACAAGACCTTTAGTCATTTTACTTTCTCGTATACAAACGTATATACGGAGTAATATACGTAGTATAGAGAAGGCAATATCACTTCTTGGAAAATCGATTTCGTGATTTCAACGACACACGTGTTGAGTCTCTAGTACCGAAAAGTATTTTTTCAAAACGTCCGTCCGTCCGTGAACAGTACTGGCGCTTGGCACAAACGATCTTTCCATTGAGATATGCCTGTCCCTGTGGCTACAGATTTGAGCTTTGTTTGAAGCGATTCTTTGGAATTTGGAGATTACTTTATGAAATCCCCGACATTTTCAATTTTCTCAGAAACAACTTCAATTTTTCTTTAAGTTTTGTAAGAATAGGAGTAAATACATACAAAGCTGGCATATGTCTCATTTTCACGGTCAACTGTAAATTTCCCGAAAATTACAACGTTTGACTTTTTTCGGCGACTTTACAACTAAATTAGAAGACCAGAAGATTTTTTCCTTCACAATGATATTTGATCTTTATAATTAGTTCTTCATTAAGGGCATGTAGGTTTTCTTCTATTCTTTGTTTGGTCAAAATTATAAAATGCTAAATTTTTGACTTGTCTCTCCTTCTGGAATATTTACATTAGAGGCGATTTCTTCATATTGTGCAATTATGGGTACATGTGATTTAATAATTTATGAGGTTTCTCGAAAAACTCAGCAGGTTTTCTGTGAAATGACTCAAATTCCGCATTTTCAGAAACGCTCCAACGGCATTTTCTCAAAAACCGCTCCAAATTTGTTCTTCAAATTTTTCTAATGGATAGTGCTAATTGCGCTTTTTGATATGAAATAAAGTTCATTTTGGTATATTCTTTTGCTGTTTCAAAAATTCCGCAAATCTCTTTTGGTTTAAATATCTCGCACGCCGTTAATATGAGCCAATTAAGGTTAGCAGCGCCCAAAAACGAATCTCTACCAAACTATATCCAAAATTAACGGCTAATTAAATGCTAATTAAGTGCTCTATTCCCGAATTTTCCGCTCTTATAGTTTTCCCCCGAAATCGTATTAGGCGCTACTGGCATAGTCTAAGTGTAGCGCCAGCTAAATCTCTTCCAAACTATATTCAAAATAACGGCTAATTAAATGCTAATTAAATTGCTCTATTCCCAAATTTTCCACTCTATAGTTTTTCCCAAATCGAGGCTAAAATCCAAAAATTCCCTCCGCAGAACATGTGCGCAGGAAGAAGACGCTCCTTCCCAACCATAGTAATTTATAATTCATACTCTACACCAAGAAATGTACCTAAACAAATACTAAAAAGAAAGCTATAATTAAAATTTACCGCTCACCGGTTAGTGTTAACAACATGGAGTTCGAATCCCCAAAATGACCCTCCGCAGAACGCTGTGCGCAAAGAAGAGAACGCTCCTTCCAAACCATGGCAATTTATAATTACTACCTTACGCCAAAATGTGCTTTCAGCAAATATAAAAAGTAATCTGTAATAACAGAATTTGCCGCTCACCGTTTAGTTAGAGTACCATGGGCTCGAATCCCAAAAATGAACCGCGGCCGAACGCTGCAGCGCGGAAGGAAGAGAGACCTTCACTTCAAACCATGGCAATTGCAAGTACTACTTTACGCCAAAATGTGCCTAAACAAATACTAAAAATATCTGTAATAACAGAATTTGCCACTCACCGTTTAGTTAAAATTACCTTGGACTCAAATCCCAAAAAATGAACCGCGGCCAGACGCTGTGCGGAAGGAAGAGGGTATGCTTCAAATAGCGGTATAGTACTACTTTACGCAAAACGTGCCTAAACGTACTGAAGTAATCTGTAATAACTGGTTGCGCTCACCGTTTAGTTAAGAGTACCTTAGGCTCGAATCCCAAAAATGAACCGCGGCCGAACGCTGTGCGAAGGAAGAGAGACGCTGCTTCAAACCATGGCAATTTATAATTACTACTTTACGCCAAAACGTGCCTAAACAAATACTAAAAAGTAATCTGTAATAACGATTGCCGCTCACCGTTTAGTTAAGGTACCTTGGGCTTCGAGATCCCAAAGATGAACCGCGGCCAGACGCTGTGCGGAAGGAAGAGAGACGCTGCTTCAATACAGCGTTGAGTAATTTTTATTTTACGCCAAAACGTGCCTAAAAATACTAAAGTAATCTGTAAACCCTTAGATTGCCGCTCACCGTTTAGTTAAAGTACCTTGGCTCGAATCCCAAAAATGAACCACTGACCGAACGCTGTGCGGAAGGAAGAGAGACGCTGCTTCCAAACCATGGCGAACTGATGAGTACTATTTTACGCCAAAACGTGCCTAAAAAATGCTAAAGTAATCTGTAATAGCAGAATTTGCCGCTCACCGTTTAGTTAAAATTACCAGCGACCGAATCCCAAAATGAACCGCGGCCGAACGCTATTGCGGAAGGAAAGAAGAGACGCTGCTTCCAAACCATGCCAATTTATAATTACTACTTTACGCCATAATGTGCCCCTAAACAAATACTAAAGTAATCTGTAATAACAGAATTTGCCGCTCACCGTTTAGTTAGAGTACCTTGGGCTCGAATCCCAAAAAAATGAACCTCAGCCCGAACGCTGTGTAGGCGAGGGGAGAGCCTCCTTTCAACATAGTGTTATGATTCGCCACTCTGCGCCAAAATGTACCTAAACGAATACTAAAAGTAATATATAATTAAAAAACTTACCGCTCACCGGTTAGTGTCAATAACATGAATTTCTAGTCTAAAATTACCCTCCGCAGAACGCTGTACCAACGAAGAAAGACGCTCCTTCAAGTAATCTATTCATAATTCATACTCTACGCAAAATATACTTTAGACTAATACCAAAAGTAATCTGTAATAAAAAAATTGCCACTCACCGTTTTAATTATAGTACCATGGGCTCAGATCCCAAAATGCCTCTCCGGCAGAGTTGCTGTGCGCAAGGAAGAGACGCTTCATCCCAAACCATTGCAATTCATAATTCATACTCTACGCCAAATGTACCTAAACGAATATTAAAGTAATCTATATTTTAATAATTTACAACTCACCGGTTAGTGTAGATAACATGGTCTCGTATCCCAAAAATGTCCCTCAGCAGAACGCAGTGCGCAAGGAAAGAGACGCTCCTTACAAACCATTGCAATTTTGAATTCATGCTCTATAAATCATAATGTAGACCAATACTAATAATCTGTAATAAGAAAATTGCCGCTGATCAGTTAGTTTGAATAACTTGGGCTCGCATCCCCGAATAACTCTTTGGGTCGAACGCTGCGACTAATATAAGAACTATTCCTCTAATCCATCCAATGTCTGATTCAGACTCAAACCCTAAACAGTGCTAAAAAGTAATATGTTATTGAATATTGTACGCTGACTGGTTAGTTTAAATTGCTCAGATTTAAATTGCAGGAATGTATCTTCTGGGAAGTCATCTAATATTAGCAGCGCCAAAAAACGAATTTCTACCAAACTATAAGTATATTCAAAATTAACGGCTAATTAAATGTTAATTAAATTGCTCTATTTTCAATTTTCCTCTCCTATAGTTTCCCAAATTCGTAGGCGCTGCTAGCAGACTTAAGATTAGCAGCTTCCAAGTAGATCTCTTCCAAACATATCCAAAATTAACAGCTAATTAGTACTAATTAAGTGCTCTATTCCCGAATTTTTCAGCTCCTATAGTTTTCCCCCAAAATCGTGGGCGCAAAAAAATTAACATTGTTTCATATGGGCGAAAAAACATAGAAAGAAACAAAACAAAATTAAAAACCCTATCTAAACATTAACATGAATTAACGGCTCTTGGAAAAATAATGCTCCCGCATTATATTCAAATTTCAGGGCTGTACAAACAGAAACAATTAACATTGATTCTTACGGGCGAAAAAACATTAAAACTTATAAACCTCAGAAAAAATTTCAAACCCTAACCAAACATTAGCATGAATTAACGGCTCTAGGAAAAAAATTACTCATGCATTTATATTTCAAAATTGAGGGCTGTACAAAGAGAAAAAATTAACATTATGGTTCTCACGGGAGAAAAAACCCAAACTTAAAAAACCTCCCGGAAAAAATTTGAAACCCTACCCAAACATTAACAAGAATTAACAGCTCTAGGAAAAAATTATTCTTGCATTTGTGTTTAAAATTCAGGTGTGTACAAGAGACCAAATTAACACATTGGATTTCTTACAGGAGAAAACCATAAACTGAAAAAACCTCAGAAAAATGTGACCTACCCAAACATTAACATGGATGCTGGCTTTAGGAAAAAAAAATTCAAGCTTTATATTCCAAAATTCAGGGCTCTACAAAGAAGAAACAGTTAACATTAGTTCTAACGGCAGAAAAACATAAACTTAAAACCGCAGAAAACAATTGAAATTCCACCCAAACATTAACGATTAACGCGACTCTCGTCAGCGCCGTGTTCTAAGAGGAGCTCCGTGGCCTCCACATTACCCTGCGCTGCTGCCATCATTAGCAGTGGTTTTTCCGCTATGTCTGCTGCATTAGGATCAGCGTTGTTTGCGGAGCAGTCATAATCTTATGGTGACACCTCTCAGTAGCATGATGGAGCGCTGTCCTTTGTGATTCGTCTTTTTGACTGACGACAGCGCCGTGTTCTAAGAGGAGCTCCGTGGCCTCCACATGACCCTGCGCTGCTGCCATCATTAGCGGTGTTTTTCCATCTTTGTCTGCTGCATTAGGATCAGCGTTGCTTTCGAGGAGCAGCTTCGTAATCTGGTGGTGACACCTCTGAGTAGCATAATGGAGCGCTGTCCAGTGTAATTTGTTTTTTTGACTGACGTCAGCGCCGTGCTCTAAGAGGAGCTCCGTGGCCTGCACATCACCCTGCGCTGCTGTTTGCATTAGGGGAGTGAAACCGGACATGTCTACTGCATTAGGATCAGCGTTGCTTTCGAGGAGGAGCTTTATTATTTCATATCTTCCACCTCTAGTTGCATAATCAATGGATTGTCTTCCCCAATAGTCTTGTTTCATCACATTTGCACCATGCTTTAATAAAATCTGTACAGTTTTTGTGTGGCCATTTATTGCAGCTATCATTATGGGTGTCTCTCCCACTTTGTTTGGAATGTTCTTATATGTTTGTTTTTTCTTTAAGATAATATCCATTATCTGCAAAACAGAAACATTTTGTAAATGCGATATTTTATCGAGATTTATTTGAAATTTAATAATAATAATTTGATATTTAATTGAAATATATTAAAACTATAATACTGTCATTTTATAAAAGTTTTTTGTAAAGATGCTCGTAAAATGTGTTTTTATTAATAATAGTGCTAAGAAAAAATAATAAAATTCATTGCGATAAGGATTCCTATAGTGTTCTGGTTCATACAATAAATGCATCTTTACAAAATGATACCTGTAGTCTAGTCAGTCATGTAGATACCAAATAGTGCAGTATTATGCACCAATTATGTACCGGTTGCAGTGATTGAATTTGATACCATTTTCATGATCACTGTACATGAGGGTTGATAAAAATTTGAGAGCCACAGCCAAAATTAGGCATTTTTTTAAATTTCACATTCATAGCCAAGTACTTAAATCGAAGTAAATGTGAAAAAGAGAGAAAGCACGTAATGGCGCGTGAAATCTGACATTTAAACGCAAATACATATTTTGGGGTTTCCAGATTTCAAAACTTTATTTGTCAACCAACGGCCGTCCAGTTCTCTGTTGTGTGAACAACGATACTGCTTCAAACTATTCTTAAGTTTCGTTATACGCGAGACAGCTTTCGTGCATATTGATCGTGTACAGAAAACGCCATCCAGACTGCATGTTGCGAACATGTTCATATTTTCATGTACAAGGCTTATAGTTTGACTCAAGCGCCTCTAGCGTCAGAATCGTTCACTAACGGTAATTGGCCATTTCGATTTTGTGGTTAGGTGTGTCAAGGTGCGATTGTGTGAAGTGATATATTGTGATAAACTTCCTTTTTCCCAATTCCTACCTTCCTATTTTTATTCTCTATGCTTCTCATGCTTAATTAATACTAAATAAAGATCACAAGCAGCCAGAACGCAATGAACAGAAATATCACTAAAAAAATACTCTGACGGCGCAATTCAGTTGTTCCTCGTTAGATCCCCTAGCGGTGACTTGTAGCGATTCGTGCAGAGAACGTATTGTGACATACCAATACAAGGACAGGTTTTATTACAGAATATTTGTCGTAAATGGGCGAAATGGTTACGGCAAATAATAAGCAATATGGCACCTTAGCAACGACGCTACTGCTGTCAGGATAAACAAACATCCACTCACCGTGGAGGTGGCGGCGGAGTAGGAGGAAATATAAGAGATTTGAAGATTGCGGAAGCAAAGGACGACTGATTATGAAAACGGAAGTTTGGGCATTTTGTCGAAATAAAAGAAAGGCGAGGCATTGTGGGGTTTTAAAGGAGATAAAATCTATCTGGTCGTGCTGTCGTGACGGTGAGCAATGCTCGTTTGCGAATAGATTAATTTGTGCATGTTACGACTTATAAAAATTCGGGTCTACACGTGTTGGACTTTTGTGTTATTTTTGTGTGGTAGAGCAAGAATCGACTGAGAGACATTAGGACTCGAAGATTTTTATGCGTGGCAGAAACCATAAGTGAACATGTGATACTTCAAGATTTGGGAACGTGTCGAGTTCCGAATATTTTGCTGTGCATCAAAATAAGACTTGGAGTTTTTTGCGAGTGAACTCTAATTATTCTTGAACTTATAAATGTATGCGGTTCACAAAAGATACCGGACTTTGCATATTTTCTTGCTATAAACGGAAGATAAAACTGAGAGATTTGTTTTGCGGGTGTAATAATAAAAGCAATTCGATATTATACGGTGAGAACGGGCATCGGGGACATACATAGTGGAGCTGGAAGAAATATTTGGAGTGGTGCTAAAGCGGTGAATCGGCGGTTTTCGTTTTTAAAGAAGAGGCTGATCGTGGTAATTGATTTCTGGACCTGGAGCTCAAATAAAAGGAGGGAAGGCGTTTCTTCGAGGTAGCACGCGAAGACCAGAATCGCCGTATAAGGTCGGAACCAGGTCATGACTACAGTTTCAAATGTAATTTTTTTCACTGATTTGCTGTACTATAGAAATAACATTAAGTTTCTCTGAAAGAGAGATAAAATGATTTTCATTGGCCAATTCAAGCTAATAAGTAGCTAGATCAAATAATCTCTGTTTTCAGATTCCTCGCCATTTTGTATAGATGGCAGATCGGGTAGTCGGCGATTAATAGATAATAGCGATTATTTCAGAGCAGTTTTTTATCAGAGTAATAATAGTTAAAATATTATCGTAACCTTTTTTCCTGGCGCCCATGTTATTAGAAATTTGGAAACGGTTTACGACGAATCGCCCAATAATTGTTGCAGTTCGGGGCATGTTTCATAGACTGGCGTATGCGCGACTTTCGTCTGTTATACATTTGGTTAGGGAATTTGAAGTTTCTGTACAGAAACTGTATGAGAATCGGTACGAGAACTTCACCGTGTATGCCGGACTTTAGAAATTCACACATTATTCCCTGTTCTTTCAGGATCGCCGGATCCAGGAGATCGTAATCACAGACTGACCAAACTTCCAAAAATATTAATGTTTTTGTGTTCGTTGTGATCATTCCAACGTTTCCACATATCCTAATCCTTCCATAATGCCAAGGCAAGGCATGGAATCCATGTGGGTAGAAGAATTGCATCTCACACCGATTGATTCTACAAGCACCGAGATTAAGCCAAGGATCAGCATAGGGCAAATATGGAAAGGTACAGGACTGAGAAGGACCAATGAGACGCGGGAGCGTAAATGCCCTTCACTTCAACGTCCTGAGAGAAACATTCAATACCGTCAGCGGACTTGGGCGTCATTGTGAAGCTGGGAAGATGGTGGGGCTGAAGGAGAGTTAGCTTAAATCTTATGAATAAGAAATTTACCAACACGAAGTCTCTACCTTACTTATCACTACAAGGTTACTTGAAAACACAAAAGGCCAGTTTTCCGAACTTGCACTTGCCATTGTTTCAGGGGAACAATTGTCCAACTTCATCCGAATGACCTATTAAAATGATTCGGTTGTTTTCAGGTTTCAGGTTGAAAGAAAAACAAACACACTTAATGTCATTTGAAAGGAACCACTTCTTTAACCCAAACATGCCTTTGCGGTCTGACTTACAATCTATAGGTCGCAATTTCTCGAAATCAAGGTACAAACTAGTTTATTTTCCAATACTTCCAGGAAATGTAAATTTTACTTACTGCTGACAACCTCGCTCTGCCGCTTTAAAACACAAGATCACGGTTGATGATGTGGAGTGACGAAGTGTAATGGGTCGCACCTCGGTGGCAGCCTGTCCGCTGCCCGAGGTGGCTGCAGGCACTGGCGTAGCGCGCAGCGCCGTCCAGCCCAGCAGCGTCCCTGCGCCCGGGGTCGCGCAGCCCCGGCGAGCAGCGAGCCCACGGAGAGGTCGGCGCGCGGCCCAGCGACGCCGCCTGCACCCAGCTGCCAGCAGCCGAAGCGGTCGCTCTCGTCGGGGTCGCCTCCAGCCTCCAGCGCCGCCTCCAGCGCGCCCTCGCTGCCCTCCAGCACGGCCCGGTGCAGCGGAAGGCCGTCCGCCAGCATCTGCTCCAGGATGTGCTTCACTCCGACGCCCACATCGCTGTTCAGGAGGCAAAGCCACATCTCCTTTGCTGCCTCGGACGCTTTCTCTTGGTTTTCCAACAGCCAACTCGCCGCAAAGTACTCAATAAAGGTGTAATGCAGGAAATGCGGCATATCATCTTCATCATCTTCTCCCAACCATAAGATTCCAGTTTTTTCTTTGATCAGTTTATGTCTATTTTTGTCTAGGTAGTCTCTGAATGGTGAGGAGTCGACTTTAGCCAATGTGCCATCGGAGACCTGCAAAAGACGTCGGTTTTATATTGTATTTAGGTAATTACTGTGTGCCCTCGGCAAATAATATTCATTCGAGATATAAAAAGGACGGGGCTTACGTATTCAATTATATTAGAGTATTCCTGCTTCCAATAACTCATAATATTGCAGTTTTTGCTTCTACTGAAACAGTTTATAAATAATGCATTGATATTTTTTAAACAATTTATAAAAGAAGTATCCTAGTGTATGGACACATTTCAGTGCAAAATGTTTATATGATTATTTCGGAGGAAATAGCATCTCATCAAAAAGTAAAATAGTACTGGTAACGCTTGCAATTTGAAGGAGTAACGAGTAACGAGTTGTAATAATTCATTGTGGAAGAGACAAAAATGTAACTGTTCCTGAAACTCAGCGAGTCATACACCTAAGATGTTCTCCAAACTCTAACAATTGAGTGGCTAATTTTGAGATTTTGTTGTGGTTAAGTAGCTCCTGCCATCTTGAGCCGATTCCAATAATCATTTGGGTGGTGGCATGTTCCTATTCTTTAACAACGAGCATAATAATATCTCTAGATTCTGAATGTCAGAAAGTGCTAGTAGAATAATGGCACAAACCCACCTTCTTTCCCTAGTAGTTAGAGTTGATTTCCGCCCTAAGAGTTAGAGTCGATTTTCGTGATATCTTTGCATATATGAAACTAACCAATTCATTCATGCCAAGCGATCAAAAGTTTGGAATAAAGGAAAAAATTAAGAAGAAGTCAAATGGACTGAAATAAAAAGAAAAAAAATATTTTGAAATATTAGATATATTAAATATAATAAAAATGTAAAAATAAGAATTTATTTCCATGTCCTTTATATTGAATAATTTCGTAAAACGAAATGTGACAATGGATAAGAAGTGTAATGATTTATCATAATGTCAATGACATAAACGAATTACGTACAAATTAGAAAGATAAACGACACCAACAATGGGGAATCTCAAGGAACTACATGGCGATTTATAAATAATGAGAATGTATTGGAGAGTCAGTGTGACTATGAAATAAATTGGTGGCGATTAAATGAACCTGCAAGTAATTTTCGTAGGTATTAATTAAATTTTGTAAATGAACGCAAGACTCGATTGTTCAAGTGGAATAACCAGATGTTGCTGGTACGGGATTAGCCAATAAGAAATGAGAAGGCATGCCAGGAAGGAAGAAATGAGAAGCGCATTTTATAAAATATAATTCACTCGAAAATTTATAATTCACTACAGAGTAATATACGTAGTATAGAGAAAGTTTTGTAATGCTGCGCAAAAATATTTAGAGAATAAGCGTTTTGTGGTCACCAGATACTAAAAAAGTTTTTTTTTTTTCAAAATGTTTATCCATTCGTCCGTCCTTGGACACCATTAGCGCTTAAAGCATACGTAGGATGATTTGCTAAAATACACTTAATACTAGGAATATTTCAACTAATATTTAAAATGATATTTAATGCATCAGCTAATTTAAGATCCATAATAAAATTAGAACTCAGTCAATATACTAAAAAAAACCTTCAGAAATTTCTTGTTTCTGCAAAATAGTGGTTGTTACATGTGCATCTACTCTATTGGACAACTATAGCTTTCAATCAAACAAACACCCTTGACCAATTTTTTGGGTATCAGTAGAAGAACTATTAGGTGTTTATAGCAGAAATATAAGGATTCTAATGATTGAGCGGCCTGTAAACGGGTTTTGTCCATCGAGAAGTAGCTTTTTGTACCCCGAGATCATTAGACCTAGTTAACGTTGGTCGCACATACAATAGCTTATTTTTTACGTACTTTTCTTGATTCAGATTTACTTATTTAAAAATTAACTAGATATTAAATTAATTCCGTTTGTCTTTTCATATTTCCCTCCAAAATTCTTTTCATAATTTCCTCTCATAATTCCCTTCATAAGAGAACATGTAGCATCATTCAACTGTTTTCATATTTTCCTCGTAACCACGAATTTTCTCGATCCAGGTACATTATGCAGTGTATATTGAGCTCCGTATCAAAGACAATAACAACAAGAACAGGTCAGTAAAAAATAAAAGTTATTTTACTTCCAAACCCATAGTGAATTTATTTAACTCTGAAGTATCAGAAATATCGCGTAAGTTTCGAAAACATAGGATGTTTCAATAATAAATCAGGATTCACTAGATAAATCAAACATTACAAGGAAGATGATTCCAGTCAATTTAAATATATTCGAAGCAGACGTTTCGGTCTAAATTGTAAGGCCCTCTTTAGTGTCTGAAAGGTCAACATCAACCAATCAGTTACAATCTTACATATTACATTAATATTATTAGTATAAAACAAAAACAATGAGACAAGGACGTGGTACCTGTAAATTTCTAAGGTTATGTTACACCATTGTAACTAATATTGACCTTCTGACACTGAAGAGGGCCTTACACCAGGGCCTCAAGGTCTGCTTGAATATATTTAAATTGACTGGAATCATCGTTTTTTTCTTGTAATGTTTCAATAATATTTCATTATATCATAAACTCACAAGTATAAGCATAGCGCAGTTTTGATGAACCGCTTGAAAGTTGTCTGCAAATTCAGGCAGATTTGCAACATTTGGATCTTTGAGTCCAAAGCGTGTCTCGTACAAGTCCCTCTTCCTCTCCACAAAGCGACGGTAGAGCTGGTAGAGACTGATGCCAGTCTGCGGTAGCAGGCTGACCCCTGTGCCAAGGGCCTGTGCCGCCTGCGTTGCATACGCCTCCGCCGCCATCTGCGCGTGCAGCGGGACGTCCAGCAGGCTGCGTTGGCCGCGCCCCGCTGCGCCGTGCAGGGCTGCCACCATCTCGGCGGCGAGGCCCTCGAACGCCGTAGGAGGACGGTTGCTTGGGTCCACAGACGACCAGTGTCCACAGAGGTGGTTCTTCTGCTCCTCTTCGGAGAACGGGCGAAGTGCAGATGTCGCGCAACGTAACGTTTTAGTGAGAGCAAGCTCAGCCTGTAAGGAAAAGTAAGTTTAGATGTTTGCTCATACGAGTAAGTTTCACTAATTATTCATTACATTTACGTACGTAAATACGGAATGATATTCGCAGTATAGAGAAACTTATGTAATGCTGCGGAAAATCGATTTCAGCGAGAATTCGAATTTAGCGAAAAACGAGATTTCAGCGGAAATACCCGTCTTGGGGTCCCCTAATACCAAAAAAATGTTTTTTCAAAACACTCGTTTCAAAACACTCGTTTTCAAAACACGTCATACGCAGTTTTTAACTGTTTTTTTACGTAAATAAATAAATAAAAATAAACTCGTCCGTCTGTCTCTCTGTCTGTCCATATGTCTGTACGTAGGTATGTCCACTTTCTATCCGTATGTGAACCCCACTAACGCTTAATCTATGCCTAGCATTTTTTTCCAAATTGAAGAAACTCCTGTCCACGTGGCGCCAGTTGAAGCTTTGAAATTTTGAAAATATCTTTAAAAATTTTGGGTTCTAATATGAAGTCCCCGACAGTTTCAAATGTTTCTCAAAAACAATTCTAAACTAGGGCAAAATGTAAAATTTGAAGGGCGGCAGATATCCGGAGTTTCAATGTTAACTCCCAATTCTCTAAAATTGCAAAAGTTTCAACTTTTTAGGTCTTTCCACAGCTTTTAAATTAAAGACAGTGATTTTTCCTTCAAATAAACTTTATTGTCTAGATAGATAGATAGATAGATAGATTTATTAAAGTTCGCTTTGAGCTAATGCTCGGTGGCAAACATTATTACACCAGATACACTACAAAACTATTACGAATATTTACAAATATAATTACACTAGAATTAGAGATTAACATCTCAGTTATACTCAATTCTTGAGTTATCTATATGTTGGATTTTATAGCTTTCTAACACTTCACTCCACTTCACTTCACTACCACTGCGCCACCACACTCTCCCTCCTCCGTGCCCCCACCATACTACACTTCACTTCACTTCACTGAATAAGAGACATGACTATATTATTAATAATACTAACGATTATAATAATGAAACTAATAATAATAATAATAATAATAATAATAATAATAATAATAATAATGATAAAAGTTAAGTGCTATTAATGACGACTCACATAGAATTGGGTATATTTTAAATTTCACTAAGCATTAGTTGAAGATTCTAGTCCTTTTGCAGGTAGTTTGTTCCATCTATCATAGTACGATTCACAAAGGAGAACTTGCCTAGCACTCTCTGCCTTTTGCTTCTACATCGCATTTTCCAGGGATGGTCTCTCATTTTTATAATCAGGATTTCGTAATCTTTACTGATGTCTGTCCATGCTGTGGCCCCTTTGTATGTCTTGTACATAACGCATAAACGCGCCCGTTCCCTTCTCTTAGATACGAGTTCCCATTCATGTCGTCCATCAGTAACGCACCCATGACTTCAAACTTTCCGGCCCGTTTTTGAATTTTATCTAACGCCTCGATTCACCCTTTTCTGTACGGGTCCCATGAGGTCGCTCCGTATTTTAAAATAGGACGAACAAGTGTAGAATATACTAAGGATCGGGCATTTGAACAACTGTTTTTAGAATACGCATAACAAAGTGCAGCGCCTCCACATTTGACTGTATTGTTACCATGATCCGAATTAACCCAAGTCGCTACGCAGGACCAAACCTAAGTACTTACAGTTTTTTACACGCGGCATATCGTTAGTTCCTAACTTGTAATTCGAGTGTACATTCGAGCGAGATTTGTAAAACAAATGAATTTACTCTTTTCCGGATTTAATTCCATCTTATTTCTGCACGCCCAGTTCCATAAACAGTTAAGATCGTTCTGTAAAACATTTTCATCCGAAGACGCGCCAATACTCCTATATATTATGCAATCATCGGCGAAAAGTCTAACTTTCGATTTTATTCGTTGCAATATCATTAATAAACGCTGGCATTACAATGGCTCCTAACACACTTCGGGGACCAGCAGAGGCCACATCGGCTTTCGATGAGTGTTTGTCACCTATTCTGACTGCTTGAGTTCGGCCTGTAAGTACCTTTTTATCCACAAGATTATCTGATGATTCAATCCAGCTCTTTGACAGTTTTTCAGAATTAAAAGGCCATGTGGAACCAGATCAAATGCTTTAGAAAGTCTAATATTACTGCATCTACTCTACTTTCGTCTAATATAATCTACTATGTCCTGACATAAAGAAATAGTCTGGCTGTCGCATCGAATAGCTAGGACGAAAACCGTAAGTGATTTCAAAGCCAGTCGGTTTATTCCAGACTCGTCTAATTATATTCCGCAATCATGTTTTCCATCTGCTTGCATACAACTGATGTCAAACTTATAGGCCTGTAATTATTAACAACTTTGTCTCCTCCTCAGAATCGGCATTACAATTGCCTCTTTCCAATTTTGAGGAATCGTATTATTATTTACAGTGACATCCATTAACCTAGCAAGGTAAGGAATCATGGCTTCCCCTCCCAATTTCAATATTTCTCCTGGTATTCCGTCAGGACCTGCAGATTTATTTTTCCTAATTTTGCAACCTTTTCTAATAATTCCCTTGCATCGACTCTAAAGGTTTCTATAACGGGTGTTGATTTATTTACTGAAATCTGATCCTTCGGCTTGAAAACCGACGCGTACGCTCTATTTCTAACAAGCCGCCTTCACTGTCATTTGTAATTATCGAACCGTCAGCTCCGCAGATCGCTGGAATATTTTCTTTGTTCCCTCTCTTATGTCTTACATACTTGAAGAAATTTTGCCAACTGTTCAATCTGATCGTTTAGAATATATTTTGTGTAATTTTCTTTGGGTATGTAACTTAATTCTAGTAAGTCTTTAGATAATTGTAGAAAATTATTTTTGTGTTCTTTGTTTATACTTTGCGTTTGTTATACGCTTTCCTAACCTTCCTTTTCAGTCGCCTCACTGTTGGAAATAGACTGATCCGAATTGCACCGTAGTTTCTTGGTAGTACGAATTTTTCTAAGCATTCTAAATTATGTTCCTAAAGTTTGTCCATATCTGTTCTACTGTACATCCGCTAGAAGCCCAAGTTGAAAATTGTTTTCAAATATACTGCATGTTTGTAACATTCGTTCCCATAAAACTGAAAATTTTTCTTCTTTAACGGGATCACCGCTTAATTCTCTCTGCACATTTTGTGAAGGACTCCTTTGTGGTCGCTAATTCCAGGAATTATTTCGTATGAAAGAAGTTTGTCCACTGGTCGAATAGGAAAACGTCCAGTAAAGCATTATCGCGTGTCGGTTTAGTTACTACCTGCGTTAAGCCGTTGTCCTAAACCAACTCGTTAACGAGGCGTTGGCGGCGCCTTTCAGCCCCACATCCCCTCTCCTATAGCGTGCGGTACCTAAGTCTCCTCCGATAATGACGTTTTTCCCACTTTTCTCCTGATTGCGCGGGTTCGTTTCATGTCTTTGCAATTGTCTGTGCCCATCTTTCTGTGACCTATACGCACCTATAATTTCCTATTGGTTTTTGAATTTCTATCTCGAATGTGTACACTCATTATTTCAAATTTATCATCCACTCCATGCCTCTATTGCTTCAAAGTTGTCTTTACGCATATAAAAACACCGCCAATGCGATCTATTCTATCACGTTCGAATGTTAAGAAATTTTGTCTGGAAATTTCAGCGTTTATTTCTGCATTGAGCCATGATTCCGTACCTATCACGACATCTACATTTGTGATCTTGGCAGTGTTCCAGTAGAAATGAACAGCTTTATTATAAATACAAAACTATAAATAGTTCTTTCTAATTGGGACATGTAAATTTTTTAAAATTTTAATAAAGTGAATATTTGCAATTTTAAAATTAACAAAGCAAGATTTTTTTCTAGAAAACGCCTGCAAATGCTTCTTTTAAGAACTCTTGTAGAAATAATGCCAACTGTACTTATATGATTATACAAACGCCCCATTGCTCTTTTCTTTTGTTTAAAAAAAATAAAAAAAATTAATTGTTTGTCTACTCTCTAACGTCGGTAATATTCATATTAGAGTCAATTTTTTTACATTATTATATTTATGAGCACATGTGCTTTTAATAAAGTCACATAAAGTTTCTCGAAAATCCAACAGTTTTCTGTAAAAATGAACTCAAAATTCCGCATTTTCAGAAACGGTCAAACGCCATTTTCTTAAAAATTGCTCCAAATTTTTTCTTCAAAATTTACTAATATATAGTGTTTACACAGTTTAATATGACGTGAAGTTGATTTTGGTCTATTCTTTTGTTTTTTTCAGAAATTACACAAATGTATTTTTTTCTAGTTTCTCTCACGCAGTGAATATGCACATACCCATTGACAAGTATACATTAATGCATTTGTGAGTAAATGTTTCAAATTACTTCAAATGAAATTTTAAAAAAACTCAAATATTTTCTATGATAAAGATCTTCAAAATTTGGTATTACAGTAATGCTTAATCGACCTTTTCTTAAAAAGGCTTTAAAGTTTCAAAATGAAAATTTCTATTTATAACGATATTTTATTTTTCTTTATATTCTTGCAGTAATAATTTGGTTATATTGCTATTATTAAACTTTCGCAAAGAAAAGAAAATGTCAAAAAACTGCACTTAAGTGACGATATTCAGTAGCTGGTGGGCAGAGGATGGGGCAAGACCGTAAAGTCAGTCCACAATTCAAGAAAGTTAGATAACATTTCTACGAGAAAATTCGTTATTCAGTAATATCACTAGTTATATTATGTCAAAACAAAAATAAATTCAAATACTTCTTAAATCTATTGGTGTTTCTGTGTATGTATTGGATGTTAAACAAATGTTTGTTTGTTGATTTATTTTATTATGAATCTACAATATAACTTCTATTTTACAGAGGAGAATAATAACTAACAAAAAATCACAATTGTTTTGTAATATTACAGTAAATAAATTTCAAGAATTTCTAATAGATCATTGACCAGTATTATATTAATAAATCGCTTGTAATTGTAAATATACAAATAGGGAATTTATTCTTTAACTTTTTTGAAAATTATCTAAAAATGTTTCTAACTTTATATAAAAATATACATCGAACTGTTTTTTCTTTCTTTCATCCAAACTTTATTCTTAAGAGTAATTATAATATTTATAAAAATGAATTTTAGAAAACTTGAATTCATTCTCTCACCTCCGGCCGTGATGAGACCCACACGAGCTTCACTTTTGTTTCCAGCAACATCTCCAAGAGCCCGACGAGTTTGTCCTTGTAGGAAGGACAAATCTCGTCCACTCCTGTCGATGAAGACTGCGATACCTCCTGAACTGTAAAGAGCAGCTCCTGAGGCACTCTGCGTGGACTCAGCCGAACTTTGACGACGAAGCCGCGACACCTGGGCCGCCGCCAGCAGCTGCATCTGCGTCTGCCTCAGGTCTGTCACACAGAGAAGTAGCCAAATCCTTATTGGTTCAGTACTACTGCTCTCGTACTTTGAGGTTTCTTTTCCCTATCGCCGCCATAATTAGCTGCACCAAGTGCTCCTGCGTCAGGTCTGTCACACAGAGAAGTAGCCAAATCCTTATTGGTTCAGTACTACTACTCTCGTACTTTGAGGTTTCTTTTCCCTATCGCCGCCATAATTAGCTGCACCAAGTGCTCCTGCGTTAAGTCTGCGTTAAATTTATTTTATTAAATTTGTATACAATGGAATGATCATTTTAGAACACATTGGATATCCAAACGAAATGCCAAAATAATTATCTCTTCTATTTATTATACACTACGCGTGTTGTGATCTGGGCTGTGCGGGTGATGCAGCGTAGAAGACAGACTACCTTCATCAAGTACCATACTCCCATCTACCGCACAACCGTCGCACCACAGTCGTGAAGGAGGGCAAGATATGTTGGTCGAATCGTCGGCACCTCAGCCTTCTACGCTGCATCAGCAGGACAGCCCGAATCATGACACTGGACGACATCACACTACGAGTGTATTAAGTGTTTACGGGATTTATGAGGTGACATCTGTACAAAACGTCGTAAATTTCCTACTGGTGAATTAGATATGACTCAATAAATGAGCTTTAAACAAATTCTATGGTAAGATTGATATTATAATTATGTAATAATTGCTATAAAAATCACTAACCTGTGATGCAAAGTACAATATACAACCGCCGACATTCATTATCATTTTTAATAATTAAGAAATGTTGCTATATACGTTTCAAATATACCTCTACCGGAGCTTAGTTTGACATTATATTACATTACAGGTGGTTTACCTTCTCTAAATACCCTCAAACCATAGCACAGGTGGTTAGAAATATGTACAATTTGTAAATATACTTAAAATGAAATAGACAATTTCATATTCGGCACAATTTGACTGCACGGGCTTACTTCGTGTTAAGAACAGTTTAAAAGTTCTAAAATGTATAACTACGCTAGCATCGACTTATGATTCAAGTCGTAGCCGTTGGAAGTTGCAGGAGTGAGCGGAGAGAGGTACCTGCGGTTGCGGAAGTCCCTGAGAGGCTGGTGCGGTCGAGCGTTCGCAGCAGCACCGCCCACCGCCGCGCAGCTCCTCGCCCGCCAGGCGCTGCAGGAAGCGGCTCTTGCCCATCCCGGGCTCCCACCAGCAGCCCCACGCGCTGCCTCCACGCACGCCGCACTGCCTCCGCCGCGTGCACGCACGTGGGCGCACGCCTACACGCGTCGCTCGCAGGCTGCACGAACGGCGCCACGGCCTGCGTCGCCCCTCGCGTGGCCTTCCACACCACCGCCCCGCCGCCGCCGCCGCCACCGCCGCCCTCCCCGACGCAGTGCAGCCAGTGCACGTTGAGGCCTCTCTCCTCCGCGCGGGCGGCGACGCGCAGGAAGGCGGCTTCTTGGTCGCTGCTTCCCCCGGCGCCAGGCAGCACTGTCCACCTGCGCTTTCAAGAAACCATTTACCTCCAACGAAAGCTTTATCTTATCACATTATATTATCAAAATGATGATATTGATAGATACTAGACTGTTTTTATGTATTATAAATGTCGCACAGTAGGGCTGGAGATATAGTAAAACGCGAGAAAAATTCAAATATCACAACTCGGCCGATTCATGATTGCTGACTGTTGCTGCGTATAAGAAAGAGTACTCTATCTGAAACATGCACTGACTTGTTCCCTGGTGTGTTCTGACACGAGGTTTGCATCGCTAAATGTCAAACATTTAATGCCCGTATTCTAGCAAAAGATTGCCAACCTTCACAAAATTGCCGGAAATTCATGAATTGATAGAGATGCAGTTACCTTCCAAATACGCCCAAGCAAATTTGCAGCATCGTATTAAGTAATACATTTTACTTAAGTATATAATAGAGAAACTTTCGTCGGTTTTGGTTCTCGGAAAAACTTGAATTTCGTACGTTCTTTTTTCAGAATCTCAGATAGGGATGTTATATGTAATTCAGGAAAGAAATTAGTCTTATGAAGTAAACAGGAAGAAGAACAAGCAAAACAGGTTTGTTTCTTAAAAGAGTGTTAACTAATTAGAGTATGAAATAATTGTTTTGAATTCTCTGGGAATGAACACAATTATGTAATTTCTTAATTTTTGTCCCAATATAAGCAGAAATGGTCCAAATCCCATATAAAATACGATAGATTTCGTAATATAATTGAAAGATATCTTCAAATATGATCCTGCTATCCTATTTATAAAGGCATAGGGGGAAAAGGAAAGAGGTCATCAGTCAGTGCATGTTTTTTTCAATCTTCTGACTCCAGTATACGTAACAAGACCCGAGAACTGCGGCAGGGGTGTTCATGAGAAGAAATAGCATATGTCACTCAGATGAATTTGCGATCAACTGGTGAAATTGAGGCTTCAAAGTTAGTGAAAGAAATTACTGTCAATGTATCTCCTTCCCGAACAAGGCGATATAGACAAATATTCGGAGTTCAGCACAGCAGAAAATCTTTACTTTGACGGAAAAGGAAGGACTTTCCATAATTATAGTAGCGAAGTTCCAACACATCAGAATGACGTAGAGTAGAGACTGCACTTCTGTAGGTGCTGTTGTGTTGAGAAGCATTGGCAGGTCATGCAGGAGGTCGTTCAGTACCAAAAGTACTCTTGATACTGTATGGAAACACAACTGTATGCAACAGTACACAAACTACTCATTCATGGTTCAGCAGTGATGGCGATTTCTTTACTACCTATTGGACTTGCGTGCACAAACAATGTGAAATAAAAGATTGTGATACTGGTGAGTCATTGCATAACTTATATTGACAAGAACAACAGCAAAACAATGATGAAAAACGCAGAGAACACATACAATCACATTAAAACAATCATTAAATATTAGCTTTACCTAAATGACAAAATTTGTATCTTCAAGTTTTACAACAACGCTGCTCTTAGGCATTTTAATTTAAAAATAAACATGTATTGTTATATTTTCATTTATTTGAGTTATTTATCATCCTTTGCTATCCACTCAGTTCATTAATTTTCTTCTCACATTAAATATTCATTCTCATTTTTGGTGGCCTCTTGCCCAACTGTGCATCGTGAAGAAGAAGATCACTTTGATGAATGAAAACAAAAAATCACATATTAAAACAAAGCTTACTTTCATTCCCAAAATCATGTTTATAAAATAGTTCCTGCAAGAACACACGACATAACAGGATATAACCCACTTGTTTATGACGTAAATTTTTATCTCTAATGCGCCTAAAACGAAAAAGCTGAATGTTAACTCAGTTTTCCATTTACACAAATCGGAATTAAAATGAAATAACATTTCTCATTGAGAATGAAATTGGTGAATTTCTTAAAATTTCCTATGTCAGTTTGTTGAACAAATACATATTTCATGAAGTAGTATATTGTCTCTATGCAACTTTAATAAATATAAATTAGTTTATAAAATATCTAACTACATTAAAATTTATTGCACATCTGGATCTGATATAAAAATGTAAAGAAAAAATTTAAAGCCGTTTTTGAGAAAATTTTGAAAATGTTTGGGAGGCTTCATGTAAAGTACCGCCAACTTTTAAAGAATGTTTCTCAAAATTTCAAAGCTTCAACTAGAGCCAGATTGACATAGATTTTTTTTATTTTGAAAAAGATTGTACGTATGTTTTAGGTGCTAGTAGTGTTAACAGACGAACGAACAGACGAGACAGACGAGACAGACGAGACAGACGAGACAGACGAGACAGACGAGACAGACGAGACAGACGAGACAGACGAGACAGACGAGACAGACTGACGGACGTTTTGCTTCCAATTGGTGTTTCGGCATCAAATACCCACAAAACAGAAATTCTGGCTACACCACGTATTAGAGGATTTTTTTTTCTTAATTTAGCAACTGGTTTAATGCACTTTTTTGCCACCAGAACCCGTCAATGAATTTCTTTCCGCCGAAAATCCGCCGATTTTACGCGCAGCATTACAGAACTTTCTCTATACTACGTATATTACTTCGTATATACGTACGTATATGAGAAAGTAAAAAACATCTGACAAGCTGCTTCTGAAGAAAGGCGTCAAGCAATGTGCGTTTGTATGGTGACTTTGTCCTTTAGAGGAATGGGTCTGAAGGGTCGGGGCAGAGAACTCACTCTTCTCCGCCGAGGAAGCCGTCGAGGGCGCTGCGGGCGGCGCTGGTGCAGGGCGCGTGCTGCAGGGAGCACGCCCACGCAGACACGCGGTTCAGGAACAGCTTGTCGATGTGGCCCTCGCGGTCTCGGAAGCCGAAGTGCTCGTACCGCTCCTCGAGCAGCGACCGAACGTACGCCTGCAACCAGAAGCTCCATTCCCACTTGTGTCGCGCGTTACGAAAGCGTAGAGGCCAGATGCAAAAGGGGGGATGGGGCGACCTCGAAGACGTCGTATCTGTCGTTGTGGATGAGCATCCGCTGCAGGTAGGAGAAGGCGGCGAGCGCGGAGGCCCAGGGGATGAAGTCGGTCTCGCGCTGCAGGTAGTCCGCGAGGTCGAAGGCGACGGCGTAGTCCAACTGCCCCGCGCGCGCCAGGTTGAAGGCGTCGTCCAGCAGCTGCGCGCGGTTCAGCACGTGGATGCCGTCCAGCGGGTTGCTAGTGTCATTCAGATAGTCGGACAGTAGTCGCCAGTTTGTATCATCGTAATTCACACGGTAGAAACCTAAGAAATTATTATGTTTGAGAGGAGGAACTTTCATGCTTTGATGAATGACTGCTAATTAACTAAACAGTTATTAAAGTAATCATATATGCATCTACAATATTAATGCTCTGGCAATGAATTCCATTTATTTCTTTAAAATTTGCAATGACTTCAACTAAGCGCTTAATATACCAGTAGTACGACATTTAGTTTAGAGTCTCACCGGTTTCTTGCACGTTGAATATCACCCATTGTTGTCCTGACGGCAGCCCACTAAGCATGCGCCACTGCTGTGTGTTTGTGAGGTAGGATCTTGGCGTTGTGTCCGCGAAATCTCCCCCAGGCCCCACCCACGTGAGCGGGATGTAGTAGAGCGTGGGGTCTGGAGTCGATTGGCTCTTTAGGAGGAAACGTTCCTGGGGAATAATGTTCCAATTGCAACGACGTATTTCTGAATATTTTTTAAAATATAACAGATAAAGAATAGTTTTCCAAATATTTGAACTAATACATGAAAATATTGCTATAAATGAAAGTTTAAATCTTTTGCATTTAAGCATTACAAATGAAAATCTCACTACGTAAGTTGAATATGTAAATGGTCCCCAGCAAACATCTTTAAAACGGTTTGAGGTTCCGATTAGCAGAATGCACCAAGTAGGTTATGGAGACAAAATAATTTCGTTTTGTTTTTAACAATTTTATTTTTCGAGTTGATAGAAATTTGTTACTTTTAAATGGAAATATATATTTCTTGTACCAGTATTGTAAAGTTTCAGAAAACAATACAAGTAAGCATATTTGTCACTTATACTTATAATGCGAAGTTTCAATTTCGATTTCTATCTAGTGTCTAGGTTCAGCAAAGAACACACCCTTTACGTTTTCCGGAAAATCCTAACGTTAGGGCCCGACAATGCGGCTTCTAAGGAAATGTAAAACGCGTATTTTCTGGTTTCTTCCCTAAAATTGTCAAAGCTTATGTAATTGTGTTTTTTGGGGGGGGGAACTTTAAAATAGTGATAGAAATATGTTTACTTCCATTTAAAAAATGAAAGATGTGTCAATATCTTAAACATTAAAAATATTGTCAAAAATGATAAATGTAACTTCCTCTATCATCTACAAGAACTTGTCGCAAATCATATCTTGATCCCTTAAATTGTTTTCAAGTAATTTGCAGTGGCCAACTTAGGTAGCCCACTACATGGCGGAACTGTAGTAACGCTCCCTGTAATAATGTGTAATGCAACATTGCTGTTTCTAAGAACGATACATGTTGTATGTGTTAAAGTATGCAATGTATCTAAAACATTAAATTAATCTTTAGCGTTAAAATGCATAAAACAATTTAATAGTTAAAGTGATTATTTACAAATAAGAGCTAGATCTTCTCCGTTACCTGAGTGATTTGTGCAGAAGTTGACAAATAATTTCTTTCGACCTTCACAACAGGGAAGCCAGGCTGTCCTGTCCAAGAGTTCAGCAGTCTAAGAAATGAATTTTTGTCTAGTTTTGAAGCACTGGATTTGTCAACCAGATGTTTGAATAGATCATCCGGAACAGTTGTAGAATAGCGACTAGATTGAAGAAAATTTATTTCATTGTTAGTTTGGTTCACTACAAACTCTTAAATGTTATTAATGACCATTTATTTAGTACTCACTGTTCTTGCAGGTAAGAATGCAAGGCTTCCTTGAAATTTACCTCTCCCATAACAGCACTCAGCATTCGCAAGACAGAAGCACCTAATTACAATTAAGAACATTAAGTGATTAATTTTTTGTTTAAGATATCTAATTTCAGCATCTTTAATTTCTCTCCGAATAATAAATGGATGATACTACACTCGGGGAACACAAATTACAGACTTTTAGGACAAAGTTGTTAACATTTTTCCTGATATTTTTTTTACAAACACAAATTTCCAGAATGCACTTTTGTATTATTGAATTTTCTTAATAATATTCGCAAAATACCAGAAAATAAAAATTAAATAACACAACATCGTTTATACCTTTCACGTAAGATAGATTTTGACTATGTTAAAATGACATTGAACCTAATATTAATCCAAGACAAATAATTTGAGAGCATAAATATTAAGTTAAATACAATGCTCGTCAACACAAGAATGACTAATGTTTATGATAATGTTACATTCGCATTAAAGTATAATCCAATAAGACACGAGAAAACTGCCACCCCTAACGACATTTCCCTCCGTTTCTAATAGACGACGTCGACCGTGCTCCTCCTACCTTACCACCATCGACACTCAGGCGGTCGCGCCGCATTTTAGGTGTGAGAGCCGAAGGAAATACTTGCTGATAAAGGATCTGACCGTGAGTCCTCGTAAAGTGACGTTTGTAACAAATATTACAAGTAAATATTAACATGGACAAATAGCTCAGATGCCTGTCAGACCCAAAATAATGTACGTACATCACAAATAATGTGGGTAAGCTTTCATATGTTTATATTCACACAGTTTGGAAATTATATATTAGATTTATGGATTCAATATTTTTCAATTTCAAAAATTATAAGTTTTAACAAATGTTCAACAACTGTAAAAGTGTTAACAGTGCATTAAAAAATTCAAATACCTGCTGAAGGCTTGAAAACTTCACACGAGACATTGTACGTGATTGTTATATTTAAAAAAATAAAATTATTAAAAAATGTGGTGGTCTTTCACTGATTGTGAACGACGGTTGAAAGAAAGAAATAAAAAGCAACCATTATGTATAAAATATATAACATGTATAATTATAATATAAATCATGAATATTAGAACCGAGAAAGGTGGCTCACTGGTATCCCTGCAGTGCCTCTGACCGGCTGGTCCTACTTTCGAGTCCCGACAGTGGCAGGATTTTCGATACTAGTTTGTCAGATAGGACGAATTTAGTCGCTGTCCGGTGGAGAATTCTGGAGGTCAGCTGCTCTGATCGGTAGTTTTCCGTAAATTTTTCGACCAACACCAGACGAATGCCGGAGCAGTACTCTAACAAACGGACTACGGACCCCGCGCGATCTTTCTTTCCTCGTCGTTCTTCTATCAAGTAACTTACACACACTTACACTAACTACCATGCACTATACTACCACATATGCCAGGAGACCGGTCGGAAGATTAGAGCTTGTCTGTGCGCCGTTGGTGGGAGATACCTGGTTCGGAAAAACGTCGCTAGCAGACGGCAGGTCGGCGCCGGATCTAGCCATACAGCGGGGGAAGACAACTGCCACCTCCCGAAAAAATACTTGCACTACACTTACGAGCCTAATAACCTCAGAAGTTGACACACCCGGAATCAGTAACAACCAAACAACCAACCATGAATATTCGAACTGATTTTTTCTGAAGTGTTTGAGCATTTGCTCATTAAATACTAATCTGAAGTCTCGAGAATCAGAGCCATTTATAGTATGATTCAATATGATTCAATATGATTGCAAACCGCCCTGAGAAATCTTATTAACATTAAAAACAAAACTACGTTGCTTTCAAAAATATTTTTCGGAAGGTAAGTGTAAAAACAGGTGTTTGAGTATTTGAGTTTTTAAAACTGTTTTCAAACGAAATGTAAATATGTATCGCGAAAATACCGCGAAAATGATTTTTTTAAATTGCAATAAATATATTAATTTACATTTTGTATAATTGATTTACTAGTTAACTAAAATTTCACAAAGCTCTGTTTCATTCTTTGCAGTACAGTTTATTATTATAAGTTAGATTTGTTATCGTCAAGGTCCTAATTTGAGATTCTACCAAGAAATATGTTTGACGTTTGAAATAATTTGCTGCTGGGTTGTAAAATCATTGAACGTAGAATCTCTGAATGGTCCACAATAGTGCTATGACAATATTCTCGCCTCACCCTTGCTGTAGGTGATGGTCCCAAAGCGCGCGCTCACTTGGGCCGGCGTGTAGGCGGGGGAGGTGAGCGCGGCCGAAGTGGCCAGGGAACCGCGCCGAACACCGCCTGGTGGTGGTCAACCACGAACTGCTCCATCAGCCTCCAGTCCGGCTTGACGAGGCTGGTGGCGTAGAACTGGAAGTACTGCGCGAAGCCCTCGTTGAGCCACGTGGTGTCCCACCAGTGCGTGGTGACGAGGTTGCCGAACCACATGTGCGTGAGCTCGTGCGCGATGATGGTGGCGACGCTCTTGCGTGCAGACGCCGTGCCGTCGTTGTACAGCAGCGCCGTCTCGCGGTAGGTGATGAGCCCCCAGTTCTCCATGGCGCCCGCCGAGAAGTCGGGCACCGCCACCTGGTCCACTTTGTCGAACGGGTGCTCCAGCGTCCGGTCGATGTATTCGATGCCCGTGATCTGCTCAAGTGCTTCCAAGAGGGGCCTGGACACTTGAATACTGTATTGTGCCCACTGGATGGCATTCTCTCTCGCCCACGTTCTGAATTCAACATCGCCTGGTGACGATTCGTCTTTCAATACTTCGAAATCGGAAACCACAAAAGCAAGAAGATAGGTTGACATCAGTGGTGTGCGTTGGAATGTTGTTACTACTGATGATCCTTCCCTGCTGAAAACAAATTATTGACGACAAATCAATTTAGATTATAGAGTTTTTTGGTATATCAGAAAAACAATTTTTTATATTTTCCACCAAAAGTATCATAAATTTCCATTTGTGTGAACGTATTATTTCTAATAGAGAGGAGGATGCCTTTTCCGGCCGAAGTGCCGAGCCGTTGATGGAAACTATGATTGAAAAGTATTTGTACACCTTTCTAATTGTAGTGGTCGTCCGTGTGCCTTTGAAACGCCCACCACATGAACGCAGTGGCGAGACGACGGCGGACCCGGAAAATACGGACGGAGCCCGAGATAGGGTGACATGATCGGATCAGGTATTGAATTTTCAACGTCATGCTTGTTTGTACGTCATGGTTGTTTGTCGTTTCAAATTTACGAATTAACTGGACATCACAAATGACGTGCATTAAGTTTTAATTTGTTTTGAAATTGTGTATACATCTACAACGCTTTCCTAAGTTTTCCTCGCCCTTGTCAGAAACATTAACCTTTGAAAGATTCTTTACGCCGGCGTTTACTGCTGAGTGAAAAGTGGTGACGATGTCTCTCATAAACTATGAACTGAATTTTATTGCATAACTGCGCTATGGGATGGAGTATTAGCAGAATTACACGCAGTATACGGTCATTGACGAAAACTACTGTGTAAAGAAGAGTAAATGGAAGGCATTAAGACATTTTTGAGGGTGAACTGTTGCGATGAGTATTAGAAAGAAGAAACAGGTTTAGGTGAAAATTCTAAAAATACATGTTTATCACAGGTATTTCAAAATAGATGAATATGAATTCAAACTCTATGTTCTACATTTAGTAACCCCAAATACTCATTTGAATCAATACACAGTGTATTCATTTATAACTATGACTAGCTATGTCCACCGAAAATATTAAGAAAAGTTTGTTATTTATGAATTCATTTTTCAACAATTCTGAAAGTAAAAATAAAGAAGATAAATAGATGTTTTGGGAAACTTACAGTGAACGAACAAAAATATAATCAAAACCGATATTTTTTCTTAATAATCATACATTTAGTGTGATTTAATGTACACAACATGCCCAACCCCCGTGAAGCGTCCTAAACCATACCCCTATCCTAATTCCTCCCCAATTCCGGCTGTGTAGTCTCACAGGAACTCATGAAGTAAGAGACATGTATGCGATGTTACCTGGCCGTCCTCTGACTGGGACATAACTTATTGAATATTAATGGACAACTACTTCTTAAGACTTATAAGACATAATGGATGTTAATAGAGAATTACTCCCTAAGAAGCTGTGCCACGGCTTGTCGATACGTTGCGTCGTCGCAGAAGCAACAATTTTTTTAAAATGCTTACTTCCACAATATGTATACAATTTGAATAAGCGCCATTTGTGCTTCATATAAGCGCCTATTGTGGGAACGCTGCACTTATAACAGAAGGCGATAGTGACGGGCGCCGTTGGATCACATTCACATAAACTAATAATAACGTGCATTCGCTGAATTCAATGCAAAACGCCATGATAACATCGCGAAAAGTATATCATGAAAACCATGAAAACATCATTCATATTTTCGAAAAATTATACCTACCCTTATTTTAAGATCTACCTTTAAGGAATATATTTCTTTGAAGACAAATATTGCTATCTTTAATATTATAGTTATAGGAAGACGCCCTAAAACTTGCACTTTGGGGATTTTTTTAAAATTTTGGATTTCAATGAATATGAGATCAGCAGCATTCTCTAAAGCGTCTTTTACGCTATCCGAACATAACGTTAAAAACAAAAAACAAAAAATGGTGCCATTTTTAAAAAGTTTTGAAAATGTTTTTGAAGCTTTATGTAACGGACAAACAGACATTTTGCCGTCAATCAATTTTGCGATATCAAGGACCCCCAAAACATGGATTCTGTCAACATCGCATGTTAGAGGAAGTAATTGACTTTATATATCAATACGATTTATCCACTTTTTTGAAACCAGTGCCCGGCAATTAGAGTTTTCTTGCCAAAAATTTGCCATTTTCCGAAGCACGATTACATAATTTTTTCTCCTTACGAAGTAAGTGCGAGAAAGTAAGAATTACAGTATTTCAATACCGTTTCACGTGTACAAATGAACGACATTTTTGCACGAGTTTAGCTAGCTCCGCTTTATTCCAGAAAGTGAAATCAAATATTTTTTTTATCCCTTTGGGTTTATTTTATATTTAAACAATGTTTTATTTTCTCAACACAATTTCGTCTCTATATTTATATTACGTGAAGTGATGTAAAATATTGTTGAAAGAATAGGATGCCGTGAGAAAAAAAATTGAAAAAACCTGAGAAGTAAACATGAAACTTACCATGATCTTGTTTCTACCACGGGCATGTTTCCTAAGGCATGGTGTAATGGTGGAGCTACAATAGTCACTTGAAACGTTGCTTTAAAATTAGGTTCGTCAAAACAAGGAAAAGCTTTACGTGCATGCGTCGGCTGGAACTGTGTGGCTGCTAGTTGCCTGTAATATAAGAATAAAAAGCCATTATATATACATCGCATGCGAGCATGTAATAAAATTTTGAATAATTTATCTCCGAATACATAAATGTCATAATTTACTTACACTTCATTGCCTTCGTCGTCAATGTATGTACTGAGGTAGAAACCATACATGTTGTCCCTGAGAGTGCCGGAAAACGTTATGTCAATGACGTAATTTTTTCCTTCAGTAAGAGGCTTTGTTAGATGTATCAGACGCTTCAATACCATTTGCATGCAGAACAATAGTCTCAGTGACTTCCATAAATGAAACTGATTCTAAGATTTTCTACGGATTCTCCATCTAAAGATTTCACTGATATATCAGACGCTTCAATACCATTTGCATGCAGAACAATAGTCTCAGTGACTTCCATAGCAGTTACTTCAATTGACACGGTTCCTTCAAATAATCTGGAGGCAAAGTTTGGTTCAAGACGTAAGATGTAATGATTCGGTTTTACTGATTGAGGTAGACGATACATCTGAAGCTCTTTATCTTCCAAAACTCTAAATATTTCATCTGCGTGAGTCGACAGCCACTGCAAGTTGTCATCCACTGCTGCAAGCGCAGCATCACCGGTAGGGCCGAGTTCTTCTTTGAATTTCGTCACGAATACTTCGAGCTTAAATAATAAATTACAAGTGTGTGTGTGTATGTGTATATATATATATATATATATATATATATATTATATATATATATATATATATAGGACGAATCACATAATTTTAGCACCTACTACAGTTCTGAACGTTTGAAATTATCGCAATGCAGTTTTCACGGAAATAATGACGAAATTGCGATAATTAATACATGTATTCATTTTTATTTTTAATTTGTATTTTTGGAGATATTAAGGCTAGTTTGTTTTTTCAAATGGAACTATACATATTTTTTAGTCTATCACGACGAGTGTAAGAAGACGGATCCAATTATATACGTTTTGACGTATGTTAGGTAAGCATTTTCTTGAGTAGTTTTGATTTTTTGAGACTCTTATTTAAAAGATATTGTAACGCTCCGAACACGTGTTAGCAGGGAGAGAATTCCGTGACCTTCAATTTTGGACTATTACATTTGAAATATACGTTAATAATATACGTTAATTATATATATTAAAAAACACGAGACGCAAAAAAAATTTACTCATGAAAATGCATCATATCATATAACTATCTATATCATTGGATACTTCTTTTCACATGCCTCATGATAGACTTAAAAATATGCATAGTTCGATTTTGAAAAACGAAAGCTACCTCAATATCTCGTAATATACAAGTAATAAAATCGAAACGAATACATACATCAATTAGCCCCATTCCCACACGCACGGTCGTTGAAACTACATTGCAATAACTTCAACCGTTCAAAATTTAGACTTTAAAATATTGTATTTGAATAAAAGAAGCAATACCTTATTTCTCTGTTCTGGTGTCGTCATTCGTCCAGCAATGCCAATTAAAATGTTATTAATGGACCCGAAACTGTAACCAGGATAAAACGCGACAAGTTTAAATTGATGTGTAATGTTCAAGTAAATTACAGTTGCGATAATATTATTAATAATACTCTTACTACTGTGAGACTTCTTCAAAATGATCGTTGAGGAAATCCAAAGCCACATCAACACCTAGTGGTTTGGAGTAGACAGCTGAGAACACAGTAGACGCATCCTGTTTCCGAATATCCCCTCCGGCAATAGACAGCTTTAGCAATCTGAAAAATAAGTTCGAGGATCATTGAAACACTTGCACCTGCAGTAGCGTTATTGCACATATAATATTTCTGAAAACTTCCTTTTCAGTATTACAAGAATTAGTATAATCCAGCATTGATTGATTATTTAGGGTGCATTAACGGCTATGGTTATGAATTCCGTAAGTGTAGTGCTTTTTATATCTTTGGATGTAGAGGTTACCTCCACCGCTAAAATGTGAGATTCGGCATGTGGTATTGTCCCCTTTCTCCAAGAATCTCCGCGAAAGGTCACCGCCCTGCCGTCGCAAGCTCTAAGACCCCGACATGTTTGTTAGCAGAGAATACGTGTGTGAAGAGGAGAGGATAGGTCAAGGATGAGGAAGGAGTTGTTGTGGGCGCTCTGTGGCCTGTTTATGTAGGTTCTTGTTCACCGTTCGGCTGGTATTGAGCGTTGAAGCCACAGAAAACTACCTACAGAATTATTCTTCAGAGGACGACTGAATTCGACCTTCTCTGTCCAAAATACCCCACCGCTGAGGACTCAATCAAGACCTCCGTGAGAGTCAGTGCAGTGGCAATAGTTTCTGCATTCGGTTGAACTTCGTGATGCGCCCAAAAAGGTAAAGTGTTCTATGCAATCTGCACACAGGCCGATGTTGCCCAAATTAGAGGTGAGATAGGGCTCCACCTATTCGTCGCCGTCGACAAAAGGAGCAGGTTGTGTGGCGAGCACTATGCTCCGGCCGCATTTACTCCCAGAAAATATCATTATACTGACTTGGAAAGGAGGTTGAGTTGACCTTCGAGTCGCCCAAAATCGAGATCACCAGATAAGAATCCCAGACTACGCCGTGATTTAAACTCTTGTCCTACAGTTCAGAAAGCCAGGGCTCTACCAGTGAGCCACCGCGGCTCCAAAGCGCCCAGCTAGCAACAAAAAAATTCCCCAAATCCCCAAACATTCTCAAAAATTTGGATGGTTAATATTCTTTGTAAACTTTTATGAAACTCTGCTTTTAAGAGGTGAAGAAATATATCAGTGTGTTTTATTAATTTCGAGTAAAAAAACAACATGTTTGTGGAAGTAAAAAATCCTTTTTCATAGTTATTCGAATTTAATCTTATACAATGTGTATGAATACCAACTTTACTTTCCCCTGCAGTTGAACTTCATAATGTGTTGACGCAAGTAGCAATTTAATTAAGGTGAAATTGTACAAGCATGAGACCTCGAATCTTAGCGTTTACTTGGCCGATGACTTTAGTACAAAATATGTAAAAATATGCAACGCAAAAATTGATTATTGTGTTTAGACGGCAACAATTCGCTGAGATTACAATTTTGAGAAGGGTAGGTAGTAAGACAAAAATTTGTAATTAAATAAAAATCCTTACCCTATTCATCAGGGTTATATACAATCCCATGCAGCTACGGCAACAGTTAAATCGGAGAGGCGGGGCAAACAACAGAGGAGCGCTTCTCCAAATTCATTCGCCACTACAAGTATAATAATATAAATCGGCTGTAGCCCCACGCATGGAAAATAGGCCACACCATGCTTTACGCATTCTCCTGGCCATTGACGACCCTAGCACTCTTCCTTTGCCGGTAGGCGGTGTTAATAAAAGAGAATGGTGTCTGTCCCGTCTTTGGTCAACGCTAGCGGCTAAACCGATCAGCCGATTTTCTCCAAATTTGATATTCTTCGATTGCTCTAAATGAATTCCAGGTCTTGGAAGATTGAAACGGACATTTTGATTTTTGAGAATACTGTACATTAGGACTCAACATTTTCAAACTTTGCTCAAAAATAGCTCCACATTTTTCTATTAAACGTATTCCTCAGATAGACTGAAGAACTCTCAAAGCAATTTTTAGCAGAAATCCCTGATTTTTACTTCCTCGTCCTTACTTCGTAAGAGTGGATCGGTATCGTTCAGTTACAACTATAAAACACAGACTTCGTCTAATACGTTGTGTAAACAGAATCAATATTTCGTGTGTCTTTGATACCGACAAATTGATTGACAGCAAAAATTTTTTTTGTGGTCAAGGCTACGGCTAAAAACGTTTAACCGATTTTCTCCAAATTGATATTTACCTGTAAGTACAGTTTTGAAGGAACATGAGGCCTTCTGCATTTCAAATAAATATATCTACTTTGGGAGGTACTTTGTACGAAGCCCAGAAATCTTTCCTACTACTCAAATATTGAATATATATGGTATTGCCTTAATGAAATTTGTTCTTTAAAGACAGAGTTTCCAATCAGTCATGTACAAGGTTTCAAAAATACGAATAGTTTTTGTGTGAAATATAGGCAACGTTTAATGAATTCTTTTCTCAAAAAGGGCATCAAATTTTTTCTTTAAATTTCCTCCTTGTATGCATCAAAAGTCTGAATAAAAATGACGCTAGACTCATATCTAACAAACTCTCAATTTTTTTCGCAAATTGGGAAAAGTTAACATCCCAAAACTATAAAATTGAAATTACAGACCTTTGTTTTAAACAAAATCGGCTCTAAAAACTCAAATTTCTTAAAAAGGTAATGTATAATTTTTTTATCAAATATTAATAGTTTTCGCGTAAATTCTGCTTGAAATTAATGCAATATATAAAGAACATTTTCAAAAACCGCTCAACATATTTTTTAGGTCGCTTTTTAACTACTAGGTCATGTAGCGACCACTTTGATTGTTTTACATTGGGGTAACTGTAGGGGAAACCCGACACCCTAAGCTCAACACAAGCGCGCGCGCGCACACACACACACACACACACACACACACACACATCCTTGCTTAAGGCGGGATTCGAATCCATGGCCCTTCGAACCGAGGCAACTACGGCCCTACAGCCTTAGCGACCACGACTACCTAGACCGGCCTCTATCATTTTTCTTTAATTGTTTTCCCCAGACAAAACACTAGTCGCCTACAAATGTTTATGATTGATTGATTTTATCGTGTTTCCGGGCGCGTCAACAGCTTTGGTCACTAGTCCCGTTAGTGTAGTGCATGTTTTTTCTCGGGAGATGGCTGTGATCCTCCCCCGCTTGATGGCGAGATCCGGCACCGACCTACTGTCGGCTAGTGGAGTTTCCCCCTAACCAGGACTCTCCCACCAGCGGGGCACCGCCCCAGCCGGGACAAGCTCTAAGCTCCCGACCGGTCTTACAGAATATGTGGTAGTGTAGTGCATGTTAGAGTAAGTGTGTGTGTGAGAGGAGAGGATAGAACAAGGATGAGGAAGGACAGATCGCGCGCGATCCGTGGTCCGTTTAGTGGGGTACTACTCCGGCATTCGCCTGGTGTTGATTGGAGAAACCACGGAAAACTACCGATCTGAGCAGCCGGCCGCTAGAATTCTCCCCTAGACAGCGACTGAATTCGACCTAGCTGAAAAGCTAGTGTCGAAAATCCTGCCGCCGTCAGGACTCGAACCTAGGTCCTCCCGGTCAGAGGCGCTGCAGAAATGTTTATGAAACACGTATTGTTCAAGCAAAATTTTAATTATAACTTGATATAAATTTTATAAAGTACCTGTCGTACGTTTTGGGATATTTGCGAAGAAAAGCACAAATGTGTAAATTGGGGTATAAATTTCCATAATCCTGAATCGCACGCGGCCCTGCGATCGTGCCTGATTTTAGTTTGTCAGTAACTTATCCGCCCAGGCAGCTGTTAGAATTACAGTGTACTCACTTGTCTCGCAAATACCCCCCCTCCCGACTTCTTAGTCTACACATAGTAGCGTTTTGAGTCTTGGAAATGAGTGTAAAATGGCGGCTTTGGATGTTCAGGTTGCAACGAAATCGACTTAATACAAAACAGTTTCTCTTCTTGTGAGGCTAAAACAGTTAAGAAATTATTTATTGTCAATTATCGATGGACTAACTTGTGTGTGTGTGTGTGTGTGTGTGTGTGAATTAGTGTGTGTGTGTGTGTGTGTGTGTGTGAATTATAATCTGTGTGCGAGTTTCATTCCACCCTTGATATCATGGAAGTTGTTGGTTGGATATTTACTTTTATTTCGAGAACATTTGGTTTTAAATGCTACAAGTAATATTTTCTATGTTAATTATAAGAAAAAAGGCTTTTCTTACTCATTAAGACGACTTTGATCTCTAGAGCACGCCAGTCCTCCAATGATGAGTCCCCGTTCCACATCGTCATCAGAACGCTGATACACACTCCACAGCTTGTCCCAATACGTAGATTGCGTATTCTGTATTCCGTGACAATACACGACACTTCTTTGATCTGGATCAACACTGAAAAAAACACAACATGAAAATAAATATGTTGGCATAGAAATACAGAACAGATTGGTTATTCATTTTTCCAAGTTCTGTGAGCTGTTCTACTTTGTTTTAGGACTATTATATTTCGCTAGCTGTACATGAAAAGTTTAATAGGCACTCATTTTAGAGCAAATTATTGATAGTTGCATTGGGTATCCAATTCTATTTTCAACGAATATGTTATTTCCTTTAGTCGATAATATTTACCTTTGAACAGAATTTAAGAACAAACCCAATTTACGAACTGCATGATTTATACACGACTCGAAATCTAATGAGCAAGCCCAAGAGCCCAGCCTGTTCAGGAGAAGTTTTTCATCGTGACGAGTCGGGGCTTCGTTCGTTAAGAACGCCGGGCTTAACCATCCATACGCCCTGTCAATAAGACGTGACACATACCGCTACAACAAAAACAAAATTTATTAGATAATCATGTTTGGAAAGCTATCACATATAAGGTACATTTTTTCAAGAAATAAAGAAATGATAATTGTTATGAATTTTTTTTAAAATTATTTATTTAAGGTCACCTTATAAACAGCTAAGTCATTGGCGACCACAGTTACAAAAATACTGTATTTACAAATTCACATACTAGTTACACATTTTCATGGGATACACATACACAAATCCTAAATCTAGATGTTTTACATAGGGCGGACAATGTATAGTCATTAGATAATGTGTATGTGTATCCCATGAAAATGTGTAACTAGTATGTCTGTTATGAATGTTATTGTTATGAACACGTTCTGATTGTGTGACATAAAAAAATTTCATAGATAACGGAGAATGTAAATGTTCTTAGCTAAGACTAGGACACTGAATTCGATTATGAGTTTTGGGCTATCGGGCTCAGTTTTCTCATGTCACGCTACTCCCTATGTACGGAAATGCTTGAAAACACTGCTTTTTTCCTGTAGCTTCATTTTTGCAAATGTAATTCTTCAAAGTCAATCGAAATATGTGCAAGGAATTCTTATAAATGACACTGAATTCAAAACATTCACCACTAGAAAATGAAAAAGGTTTGTCAAGGCCACATTGCTGATAAGTCATGCTTGAACAGATAAAATAGCTTTGTGTTTCT
This sequence comes from Teleogryllus oceanicus, assembly GCA_964035755.1. Classification (NCBI taxonomy): domain Eukaryota; kingdom Metazoa; phylum Arthropoda; class Insecta; order Orthoptera; family Gryllidae; genus Teleogryllus; species Teleogryllus oceanicus. Next base: position 73,750,394 of record CAXIVR010000002.1, on the reverse strand, counting down.
TTCCAGTTGCGTCCCAGGATTGAGTGATCTGATAGCGTGGAAAGTGGCTTGGATGAGACTGCTTATTCTACAAAATGAATTCAACAATACTAAGATCCATAGTAATACAAAAGTTTCAAATATTACAGAAAAGCAAGAAGTTCAGTAATACGCAGTACGTGATTTAATAAAAAGGGCACTTTCCTCGAACTCTCTTCCTTCTACTTTCTGCACTTAAGTTTCTAAACTACTCTGTATCTCTTTTCAGATGTTGATGTATTTGGCAAAAAATATTCTCCTTCGACAAGTTTTAGTATCAAGAATTCTGTACTATCTAGAATAACTGTATTCCAATTGGTACTTTTCTTTTGCGCTTTTGTTAAATGAGCAGTGAATTAGGATATGTATATGTATTAGATCTTTAATACTTGGGAGAGAGTTTACCATCAATCAGATGTGCTCGAGACTGTTTGCAATGTCCAGTTCTTAACCTAGTAATGACTATCTGTTCTCTTCGAGTAAATCCTTTGAATGTTCATATTGTCATAGCGTTGAAGATTTTTTTGTTATACTGACCTTCATGTTTTCACAGGTTTATCAAATATTTTGCTTTTTATTGTATATACAAGCTTGATTCCACCTGTGCTTGAATACATACGAAATCATTATTGTTCCTGTGGCGGTTAAAGAGATTGTCATTTTGTCATCGGGAGGGGGAGTATATTTTGTTTGTCTTACTGACTCAAAAATGAAATTTTAAATATTACATTTAAACGTGCTACTACTATTACTACTTGTTATATATTTGGGTGGTTATTTTATGTTAAATATTAAGTAATATTCTACGTAGATTACATTGTCAACGTTGTGTACGTGTAAAAATGTCATGTAGGTTGCACATAGATTACGCATAGGAAACACACGTAGACGTAAAATTATAGCCTACGGCACAACTCTGGATTCAAACGATTTAAAAATAAAACATGAAATATGTGTTAAGTATTGGTAAGTCTTTGAAAAGTAAAATTCCATTTGCAATTACTTCTCCAAGGATAATTTGCAAAATAATATCAGATGTAAATATGATGTTCTCACCTTGAAAACCGGATACTTTTCATGAGTCACTAGCATGCGATCCAGATAAGAGAATGCTGTGAGTGCTGCTGTCAAGGGAATCAAATCCTTCTCCCGACTGAGATAGTCTGCCAGATCGAAGGCAATTTTGAAGCGTAATTCACTGGCTCTTGCTAAATTGAAAGCATCATCGACAAGCTGCGCGCGATTCAAGACGTGAATACCGTCTATTGGTTTATTAGGATCATTCAAATATTCTGATATTAGTTTCCAGTTCTTGTCATCATAATCAACTCTGAAGTAACCTGTTAACACAATGGAGAAACATATGAATTAAAAATATTTTTTTAGAAATGGATTATAAACATATTTCGAATAAATTACCTGCTTCCCGAACATTGAATATTATCCATTTGTCAGCTTCTGGCATGTTAATTATGTTGGTAATTGTATTTTTCCCCAAATATAAACTTGGTGTTGCCACATCGAAAGATTCTCCTTGTGTCGTCCAAGTTAAAGGTACGATGTATTGTTCCTCAGAAGTACCTTTAAACAAAAATCTTTTCTGGAAGTAAAAAAAAAGTTACATATAATTACGGACGATTCAGAAAATATTTACATTAAATAACATTGGTCTAAATGCAATAGTGTACGTATATATATATATATATATATATATATATATATATTATATATATATATATAAATTAAATTTAACTATGGAATAAGTAGCATAATGAATTATTCCAGAAGGAAACAAAAAACTTTGTTTAAATCGACGTTGTTCGGCGGGTGGACGCTACACTACTTTCATTTCATATGTTTCTATCATAAGTTATAACAATACAAACTTGAAACCGTCTGTCATCCTAGAAATGTGTTAGTAGGGCATTGATGTCGCGAGTGTCTGAACATGCAGATGTCAGAGGTCCGTTGTTTTTGTTACTACTGCTCGAAAGTGAGCGCTGTACGCGACTTTGACCCTCTGCGACAGTAAATAACACGTAAAAAGCTGAGCCAAGCAAGTCATTACACGGCAATAAGGGTTTCGTCAATCTGCTCCCAGAGGGCAACTCAAGTAAGCCAGCGGTAAAATTACGTGAATTAAATATAAGATGCAGGGAATTTCTGGACGGTCTCTCCAGCAGGGCTTTGTTGTAATGACAACCGAAGCGAATGCAAGGGATTGCTGCAGAAAACGTTTCACTCGATGGCAGCAGTTTGGTCAAACATAGATGCTTAGAACATTCATGTGAGATTTTAGTCTGACAGCACGTTCCGTGCAGCCACTGCCCGCGTAAGGTCAGTAGAGCGGGGCTATAGTAAACACAAATAATTTAACAACAGATAGGTGATATCCAACCTTATTCTGACCTTTTTTGGTGCTTACATCAGTACTTTAGTGTTTTCATGTGCTGACAATATTTTTGTTGCATTCTAAGAGCCCAATTCCGTATACTTCATTTTTGACGAGATTATATTGCTCAATACGCGTGTGGTGTTCAGCGTTATTATGTTTTCATCAATGCTCTCACAAAACTTCAAGTGAAGCTATTCTAAGCCTTAATAACATTATTTATTAATATGTAGAAATTAACTTGAATTAAAGAATTCAATGGATTAATTTATTGGCTAGTGTTTAGTATTTGAGAAAATAAAACTAGAGGTGGTACAGAATGGCACAGACTTTCTCGTATTTTTTTCTAATTTCCTTGTTGTCGTTGGTTTTAAGGTCTTGCACCATTCTCTGAGCAGCTGCCAGCTATCGTCGCCCTTTTTTTTTACATTTTCTCCACTTTTTGCTTTCCTAATATTACAACCGACATATTACTTCAAGAATATTAAAGAAGAGTAAAACCTTGTCTTAAATAGAAATTTTAATTAAAATTTGAAGCCGTTTTAAAGAAAATGGCGATTAAGCATTACTGTAAATGCGAAATTTGAAGCTTTTTTTTTGGCACGAATCTACTGAGTTTTCGAAAAACTTCATTTGAAGTCATTTAAAGCATTTTTACTCACAAATGTAATAATGTACACAAATTGATAGAAAAGTTCATATTAACGGCGTGCGAGATATTTAAACCAAAAGAGATTTGCGGAATTTTTGAAACAGCAAAAGAATATACCAAAATGAACTTTATTTCATATCAAAAAGCGCAATTAGCACTATCCATTAGAAAAATTTGAAGAACAAATTTGGAGCGGTTTTTGAGAAAATGCCGTTGGAGCGTTTCTGAAAATGCGGAATTTTGAGCTCATTTCCACAGAAAACTGTTGAGTTTTCGAGAAACCTTGTATAAATTATTTAAATCACATGTACCCATAATTGCAATAACATGAAGAAATCGCCTCTAATGTAAATATTCCAGAAGGGAGAGACAAGTCAAAAAAATTACATTTTTATAATTTTTGACCAACAAAGAATAGAATAGAAAACCTACATGCCCTTAATGAAAGAACTAATTATGTACATCAAATATCATTTAAAGGAAAAATCTTCGTCTTCAATTTTGTAGTTGTAGGAAGTCGCCGAAAAAAGTCAAACGTTGTAATTTTCGAAAATTTACAGTTGACCGTGAAAATGAGACATATGCCAGCTTTGTAAGTGTATTTTACTCTATTCTTACAAAAACTTTAAAGAAAAAATTGGAAGCCGTTTCTGAGAAAATTTTGAAAATGTCGGGGGATTTCATGTAAAGTACCCCCAAATTTTAAAGAATGTTTTTCAAAATTTCAAAGCTTCAACTAAAGCCACAGGGACAGGGTATTATTCTATTTGGAAAAGATCGTTTGTGTGCTTTAAGCGCTAGTACTGTTCACGGACGGACGGACGTTTTGAAAAAAACACTTTTTCGGTACCAGGAGACTCAACACGTGTATTTCCGTTGAAATCACGAAATCGATTTTCCGCAGCTTTACATTACTTTCTCTATACTACGTATATTACTCCGTATATACGTTTGTATACGAGAAAGTAAAATGACTAAAGGTCTTGTGTGTAATGTTGATAATGGACTATTTTATAAATAGGCATTCCCTACAACGTGAACAATACTTAACATTGGTTGGTTTGGTTTGTCATATAATATCTTGGCTGGGGTCTGTTAATATATATATATATATATATATATATATATATATATATATATATATATATATATATTGTGACGTCACGGGGTTATACGAACCGTAACGCCACCATAAGCCACTAAAAAAAACCAGAGAAATAAGAAATAGGTAGAGGCGGAGCGATGGTCCGAGAAGGCGACATCTACCCGCAGGTTTTCGCACTCCGATGTCCAAAGTTAGCGGATAATATTTTCTCGAGAGGGCGCGAAGGGGAGAAAATTCACCCTCCAGAAATTTTTCCCAGGCGGAGTTGCATAAATACCGTGACGCACTTCGGTAGAGCTCTCTTACGACTTCGACAGCGACGGCGACTCAACTAGATTCTTCAGCGGTAGTAATTGGTTAGTGCAGGAGTATAATTTTACTTGCTTTAGTAAAGCTGATTTAAGAAACGCGGTGATAAGTGATAGAATTCAGAAGCAAAGTGCATGTAAAGCATTTACACTAACATTACGCGAGTAAGCAAGCGTTGTGACTGCTCGAACTTAAAATAGTTTCATCATCGAAGTAAATTCGCGCAGAAGGACTCTGAACGAAATCCAGTATTTAATTTTGTACGCCACGACCACGCACGCTCAAAGTGTGGTATGTCGGCCGAGTGCTAGAAGTAGTCAATTCAAGCACGTTGGTTATTTAAAACTGGTAGCGCGAGCAACGGGTACGCGGCAGGCGGCAGAAGGACGACTCCAACACTCAAGCGTAGGCGAGAAAGACTTGGACCAATCCGTAGACGGTACGAGCCTGAGAACGAGAGAAAGGTTTGGAATTTGTACGTGTGGCGTCATCCTGAGATCGAGCGAAAGAAGAGGTGCGACCGCGGGACATCAAACCAGTCGAGTGACGTGGCGAGGACTGCGAGCGGCCGAACCCCCAAGGTTAACTGACGGCGAGCGGGAAGGAAATGTCGAGGTAAAGAACTGGCAACTTCTATGCGACAATTTGTTGGGAAACTGTGTAGCGTTAAACACCAGGCGTAGCGTCCTAAAATAGGTGAAAGTTACAAATAGTTACTGGGAAATATTTCGAACGTATGAGCGGCAGTTTTGATTTCATTCGCTGTACGCACCAGTAAATTCGTTGAATGCCATACCTTGTACAACTTTTCTAAAGTAAATTATAATTGTTCATGTAATGTAAAAGTAATCTTATTGAAAAAAGTATTGTGTCCATTGTATGATATCAGGGATAATCAGTTGCTGTAATTTTGTAAAGGGTACGATTTAGTAACGTGTGTGTCACGTTTATTATTGTGTTAGAGTTAACAGCATTGTAATAAATGCGCAGCTCAAGGCTGACCTCTGTGAAGTCTATAAAAGAATTGTAGAGAATCACTTAAAGGGCCGTGCACGGAGAAAACTTTAGATTAACAAAAGTTAAATGAGGTACATAAAATAATTGAGAAGGAGGTCAAAGCAAATTGAAGAATCAGCAGTCAAGGTGACGCCTATCATTCTCTTATGGTTGTGTTATTTTGTTCTTTTGTTTCTGTTTCTTTGCAGTGACCACTACGTAAATACATACTTATTGTATATTTGTGCCACTGTGTAATTTGTTTTACGAATATATGCTCATTTTACCAGAATTTTATATAATTCATTGTGTCAAGGGTTCAGACCTTTCTCATACCCGAAAGATCCTGCTTCCTGAGAATTCAAAGCTCGCTTCACGAGCATTCATAGTTTCACGCTTCATCGCCACCGGCTGGAAAGTAGTAGGTGGGCGTGTTATAATAAAATATATATATATATATATATATATATATATATATATATATATATATATATATATACCGGGAGCGGTAGCTCAGTGCATCAACTGATTTCGCTGCAGCGCGTCTGACCGGGAGGTCCTAGGTTCGAGTCCTGACGGCGCACACTGGTTTAATCGCGGCAAAAACCTGCCCATAATTGCAAAATTCAAAGTACGCGTTTGGAATTCTGACTTATCAAATCTCGTTCGGAACACATTGGAGCATACTACTTCAGCTTCAGAAATTTATTTCAATCATTTTTGTCTTCCACACGGTGTCCTAAAGTTACCGTTGCTCGAATGGCTCGAATTCGTTGATTCTTGCCAACGATATTCGTGAAATTAAAAAGGGGGTTTAAAATTTTTTTTAGAATTCCTTTTGTATTTCGGAATATAAGACACTTATGGCTATAAGTTAAGTATATTTTTAAGAAAAAGTGTATAATATTTTTATACATGATGCGGTTGAATTCTAAACCATGTAGCGTAACAAAGTCGTTTATATTGTAGATTATATTTTTTGTCCTGCGTAGTCCTGCCTCAATTATTATTTTTATTTATCAAGTAGAATGTCCTTACCGTCGTTTTATAGTGTAAGATGGAATTAATTTTACTTAATAATAGCATATCTTCACCACACTGCGATGTACACCTCCCCTCCGTCCCGTGACTTTTATCTCCCACCTACCCCTCTCATACACACACTAATACGCACACACACAAAAGCTGTCAGACCCAAAGCCTTGACACATGTTTCTCTACGTATTTCGACAAGCTGAATCCGAACCTTAAGTCGGAATTGTGCCATCCAATGCTTCCCCAACCCTCCGATGTTTCTTAAATTACGATTAAATTTTTAAAACCTCCGATAAATTGTATTTTTTGTTTGCGAGGATTGTTGTCAAACCCAAAAACTTGACACACATTTCTCTATGTACGTCGACGTGTTAAATTTCAATCTGAAGCCAGAATTGTGCCACTGCCCTCCAGGTTTTTTTTTTAAATAGGAAAACCGCCGTAAAATTGTAGATTGTAAATTATTATTTCAAATTAAAAAAACTGGAGGGTGCCGGCGGAATTCTGGCCTCAGTTTCGGATTCAGCGCGTCGACATACATAGAGAAACGTGTCAAGTCTTCAGTTCTGACAACCTCCAAAAACAAAATACAATTTAACAGATACATGTGTCAAGTCTTTGGGTCGGAGAACTTTGTGTGTATGTGTGTGTGCTTTCAACTGCAACTCTGAATTAAAGCTTAATTACGCAACAGAATGGATCAAAATGCGATGAGTAGGACATTTTAAAGCTCCAAGTTTGTATGGAGCCAATTTCCCCAGTTGTTTGAGATACTCTCAGAAAACTGAGAGTGCGCCTTTAAATACTACTTTAAGAGGTAGAGAATGAGAATGGAATTTCCGGATGAAAGTAGCATATTGATGATGTATCTGTGCAGAAAGTTTGATAAAAATTGGATTTTGGGCTGAAAAAAATTTTTTTAAGCGTCGTATCTCACTATATAATTGTGAATTTTATTAATGAAATTGATATTAACGTGTACTAACAGTAAATTAAGAACTTTTTTTGTAAAGATGCACTAATGCTATAATATTTTAACTACAAAAACTATAAAAAGACGTTCACTTACTGAGTGCAGAGAGTATTCAAAATTCATTGCTCAAAATACATGTACAATAATAGGGTGTATTAGGAATTTTCTTTATGTATTTTAAAAGTATAAGAAGTTAAGTTGTTTGGAAAAACTACCTTATGTATTATAAGATTTTACAATATATAGTTTCACACAGTGCCCGATGTATTAAATTTTACATGTTGATTTCTAACTTATTTCATATTAGATTGATCTCAAAAAATACGTCTGAAAATAGTAACACGTTGTCCGGCATACAGAAGTTTGCCATCTTAACTTTACCCAATATTAAGGCTTTGAAATAGTTTTACTAGAAGATTTGGAAGAACATTTATGTAAAATAATGTTTGGGAAGGTGTCCTAGTGGTGATGGAATTTTAATAACTAAATTTTTTAAATAAAATTTAATAAATAAAAATGTGTCCACTTAATATTCGATTTACTGAAATACAATAAGCATGATGTCAGAACATGCAAGCGTAAGAATATTGTTATAAGAACTACGTACATCAATAATAAACTTTAAATTCCCCTGGTTGTTGATTGTTCCTATCTGCATTTACAATTTCTGTGTGGAGGCAAAAATAGCTGTGCTTTAGCAGGGTCTCATTGCTTTGCTGGGGGTCAACAGTAGATGTAAGAAGCATGCACTGTGACGCAGTCTCTGTAAAGATAACACAGCATGTTGTGTATGCGATGACGGGTGTGAACTCTTTGGCGCCGAGAGAAAACATCTTCTGTCATGATTACTTCGGTTTTCAGATCAATAGCATTGAAGAAGATGCTATTGTTTCCAATCGCTGGCAACTTAAATTGAATTTACATCGGAGAACGTTGACGCATGGTGTTAATTTAAAGTGTGTCTGCATCAGGCTTTTTCGTTTTGTGTGCGGTTTGGGGGAACATTTAACCTATCTCGGACGCGAATAATTAAAAAATGCACAAAGATTTGTTAGATTTGTTCCAAAAAGGACTTAAATCGTGAACTAAGTATTTGTCTACGAACTGTAAAAAATACGAAAGCATACGTGTGATAACACGCACTCATAATTTTTAACATTTGTGTGCATTTTTCGTAAAATATGTTAGTCGAAAGCTATAAGAAGAATATGCAAATTTTGAAAACGCTTAGATTGCATGATGAATGGTTATTTTCTGTAGAAGAATGTTAGAAAAACATTCAGTTGAAACGATGTAAGAAAATACATCATAGTTCTTTCTGAGTGAAAGAAAGATTCTTAAATGGAATTTTGAGATATGATATGCTTAAGAAATTGACCAGAAGTATTCTTAAAACTTTGAATCAATGTGGTCATGCTTGTTTAATGAAATTTGAATCACAGTGTTACTACATGTGTAATTTCTCTAACCTGAGAAATTGAAGCCGAGTTTGACTCGTAGTCACGTGATACTGCAACTACTGGATAGCCTGGTTGCTCTGTCCACGACTTCAGCAATTCTTCAAACACATCCTCTTCTAAATTTGCAGCGCCAGCAAATGGCGCAAGTTGATCAAACAGGTCCTGAGGTTTCACATTTTCATATTTGCTACACAAGTGAAAAATTAATGAAAATTTATAAAAACATTTTTACAGTTCTTAAGATATCAGTATATACTCACTGTTTAATGAGGTAATTTTGAAGAGCTCTCTGAAAATTTTCTTCTCCAATTATATTAGTTATCATACGCAGAATCGACCCACCTGATAGAAAACATAAGAAGTAGATTAGCAATGCAATTATAATGACAATAGAAAAACCATTTAAAAAAGACTGATTTAAAAGAGAGAATGAGAGAGGGGGGGAACGAGAACGAGAACGAGAGCGAGAGCGAGCAGGACAACGTGTGTCGGGTTCTGCTAGTAGCAATATTCCATTTTAATCTTGTCGTACAAATGTAAATGTAAATTTAATGTTCCGTCATTTTCTGACCTTTGCTGTAAGTAATGGTGCCGAAGCTCGCACTTGCTTCCGCGGCAGTGCTGACTTCGTGGGTGAGCGCCTTCGCCGTCACCACCGCGTCGAGGGCAAACACCATCTGGTGCTGGTCCACCAGGAATGGTCCCACATGCGCCAGTCCGCAGTCTCCACCTTGTCGGTGACGTAGTACTGGAAGTAGCGCGCGAAGCCCTCGTTGAGCCACGTGGTGTCCCACCAGTGGGTGGTGACGAGGTTGCCGAACCACATGTGCAGCAGCTCGTGCGCGATGACGGTGGCCACCCGCTTCTTGGCGTCGGCCGAGCCCTCGTTGTAGAGCAGCGCCGACTCGCGGTACGTGATGAGCCCCCAGTTCTCCATGGCGCCGGCCGAGAAATCCGGAAGGGCCACCTGCAATGGCAAACAATCATAACAGTTGTTTTTCTGGGAATGTAAATCGAAAACATTGCACTCACAAGAATGAAGTAACATGCATTATGTTTCTGAAGTTGGTTTTGAAAATAAGGGTATTGGCAATTATGCATGGAACCCACGTACGTCGCAAAGTAGTTATCATTAAATTAAGTAAGGTACTCTCTTGCATATTAAGTCTGAATGCCAGAGTTGTCCTTGTAAAGCAATCATTTGATTTTGAAAATAATTTCCTTCAATTTGGAAAAGTAATATAAAACTATTGTACAAATAATATATTTTCATAAAAGTAAACGCAAAAGAACTTACCGAAATATTCTGGCCTTGACCGGCATATTTACATGTGTTTCGAGAGTAATCGGAAATGGAGAGCTACTGAATGACAGAATTTCTAATAATAGTGTGTTTTCAAATTTTCTTTAGTTTAAACTCGGTAGGCTAGTTGTTCGGTATTACCCCACATTCCTCCCAATTGCTATTTTTTTTGCCCCTAACTAACATTTTTTCACATTTTTTAATATTTAGGTCACGTAATAGAATTGAAATATGTCTTCAATAATTTTATAGGAGAGTATAAGAGTGTTAATGGTTTTAAATGAAAATTTTCATCGTAACATTATGAGCCGCCATAGAGAAAATGTTTTCGCGTTTCCGAACCTTGGCTTTGAGATCATATTGAAACTAGTGGTGCTACAACAGCACATAATTGCCCTCAATATTATAATGTTTTTGTTATGTTATGTTAATTCCTGCCTTTCTTATACTTCAAGTATCACTTTATCGCGTAAATAAAGGAAGTGCGAAAAATAGATTTTATTTATTTATTTATTTATTTATTTATTTTACGTCAAAAACAGTTAAAACTGCGTATTTTAATTCAAAATTTATATTACAATATATAACCGGCATTTAATTGGTTTTATAAGGTATTCAGTGTATTTACGAACATATGTGATACCTATTTTAGCTTTTAAATATTCTGCATGAGCAATATGGAGCGGCGGCTGCTTTCGTTAAAGTGTGTTGTGTGCACTGTTTCTTTAAAAGCAACAATGGGGATATTACATTCAGGAATCTATAGTACAAATTTGTCTACCAAAAATTCGCAATATTTCGCCACGGCATTACACATCTTTTTATATACAACGTATGTAGTATGCAAGAAAATAAATCATTAGTACTTTTTGAGAAAAAAATTAAAAATATCCAAAAAATAATTTGTCATTTCCCTTATATGAAGCAAAATAATGCAAAAATTATTGGTATTTTAAACTTCTGCGTCTACAACAGCTCATATTATCAAGCATTCTTAATAACGCCTTCGCAATATTATACTGGTACTGTTATACTTGAACCACCAAACATTTTTACCAAACATTTTTTACCGAAGTCATGCCCATTGATCCATCCATGTTAACTCACTGTTCGCTGTACTGCTACATCGCAGTTATCCTGACGCTCACTCTTGAGCTGATACTTAAAAATCTAATTGTCTCTTCTATAATTTCAACACGCAGTTTTTGAACATTCTGAGAGGTCAACGAAAACGAGACTTGCTTCACTCGTTTACAAATCCCTTGTGTTTTATCCGTTTAAAAAAATAAACTGATTTTTCAGCGAATGTATTTTTCTAAATTGCATTAATATCAAACAGAAAATACGCCAAAAACATTTTTAAAAGAGAATAGTAATCACTCTTTTTCAAATAGCTAATTTCTGAAAACATATTTCATTGAAGACAAGAATATCTTACCTTCAATATTGTGATTATGCATTTTTAATTTTTTTGCAACTTTTGAAAATACAGAGAGTTTGCTGAAAATGGGATCAGCGCTAGTTTTACCGTGTCCTCAAAAAAACGAGAAGAAAATTTAAAGAAAAATTTTGAGTTGTTTGTGAAAGAAAAAGTATTTAAAAATTGTCTATATTTTAATTACGTGAATGCAAAATTGAGCGGACTAATCATATTTTCTAACAATTTAACAAGATAATATCAACATGTATTTAAAAAATATATTTCATCCGAGAATAAATCTCTATATTCAAATTTTTTGGAAATTTATATAATTTTCGAAAAATTAGGGATTTCAAGGAAAGCGAAATCAATGCCATTCATTTAAACGTCTTTTACGCCGTTCGAGGACAAAGGTTGATCAAAACATTTTGAGCCATTATTGAGAACGTTTTGAAAATATAATTGAGACTTACTGTAAAGTACCCTCAGAAATCAAAACATCCATTTCAAACTCGCAGGTCCTTGAGTTCCTTTAAATCGATCGAACACATTTTGAAGAAAATCTTTTCAACTGTTTAGGCGCTTGCTTTGATCCTACACTTAGAGGGACGGTGAGACAGAAGTTTTGCAGTGATTTTTCGGTTTCAATATCGCACGTAACGTGGATTTTGACTACACAACGTGTTAGGGAAATTTCAATTATCGAAAAATCAGGGATTTCAACGAAAATAAGATATTTACCATTATTTTAAGCCTTCTTTGCGCTATCCGAGGACAATTTCTTTTAATAAAAAACTTGGAGCCATTTTTTAAAGATGTTTTTGAAGCTACATATAAAGTACCCTCAAAGAGTTACCCAAATTCAAGTACCCAAAAATCAATGTGTCATTTTCAAGCTCACAAGCTTGAGTCGTTTACATCGGAAAGTATCAGCCTTGGAGAAAATCATCTGAAAGTTTTAGACTAGCGTTGATCACAAAGATGACGGACGAAGGGGCAAAGATACATTTTGTCATTAATGCATTTTTCTTTTTCATAGACCCACAAAACGGGTCGATTCCGACTAAACAACTTGTTAAAGGAAGTCATTTATCACATATAGGTACAACATTTATCTAATTTTTCGTTACCAGAAACTGAGCGTTTTTGTGATAAAAATTTGTTTTCTCCTGGCGTATGATTACAATACTTTTTCTTATTACAAAGTAAGGCGAAAAATTAAAAACAAAATATACTAAAAGTCTCACCCTAAATCACTCGTTCAGATGAAAAACAAAAGGTGAAAAATAATTTCAATGTCTGAAAAAATTTCATACCTGATCCACTTTGTTAAGTAGAGGTTCTTGGTCAGCGTCTATGTAAGGAATCCCCGTGTAACCTTCCAATACTTTCAGCATGGGTCGTGATACTTTCAGGCTGTATGCAGTTCTCTTCGATGCATCTGACCGAGTCCATGTCTGGAAAATTACTTCTCCCGGATATCTCGTTGTTCATCATCGGGATTGGCGACAAAGTCCGAAACAACGAAAGCTACCAAATAGGACGACATTTTCACAGAGTTGTGAAAATGTATTTAACCTGTTATTAGATCTGCAATCAAACAAACATGTTTCTATGAATATAAAAAAGTGTGATTTTCATTGCATCAACGTTTCCAGCATTAGATAACGATTTAGTTATGTTGAAAAAAGTTCGAAATAAAACTAGATATTGAGTTATTATAACATACTTCCAAAAGTTTTGAACTTGGCCTGATTATTGGGTGCGGGCTATTGTTTTGGTTTTCCGAGCCGGGATAGATTTGATCACTCACAGTGTCTCGGTGTCCTTGAGGGGCATGTTGCTGAGGGCGTGGTAGCCGGGCGGGGCGGTGACGGAGACCTGGAAGCGCGCCTTGAAGCTGGGCTCGTCGAAGCAGGGGAAAGCTTTGCGCGCGTGCGTCGCCTGGAACTGCGTCGCCGCCAGCTTCCTGCGCTCACACAAAGGACGCATTTTTATTAACTTTTACCAAATTATTACAAATTTATACTCACTACTCGACAAGAAGTTATTGACCATATAATAAGGTAAAAATCAATTTCACCGAATATGCAAGGCTGCTACAAAACCATTTATTACCAATTTTTGAATTTATTTTAACAAGAAGCTTGTAGAAGGTTTCGAATCTGTTAATATTATTGGTCAAAGCACTTCCCACCTTTCTTTATGCTCCAACACATCGCACGCAGCAGTAATTTCAGTAAAAGACTAGAATGTAACATTTATCAGTCGGCAGATACAGTTTTTATGCTTTTCAAAGTCGTATTCTTAGGCAGTTCCCCACTAGCACTAATGTGAAAGTTCTTTAATATTTCTATTTCAATTGTGCAGTAATCGCGAAATGCAAAACGATGATTAATTTTATAATTCATATAACAACATACAAACTGTGTTGGTTTACCGAGGAGAAGAAAGAACTGAACTCGTGCAATGCGCGTGTTCGTGATCGAAATTGTGTTTCAATTTTTATGAGTGTGATTATTTACGAAGGATTCCCCGACGACGTTCCATTCAAATTACCCTACAGAGTTATCTTAGATTTGTGACTAAGTGTATAATACCGTCTTATTATAGAGCCCACTTTCAATTCATTCGTAAGCTATGCCAGAAACTTCTCATATAAAGATGTATACAGTTTTTCAACATTTTATGTGGCATAGTTTTCCTCCAAATTTATTTGTTGGATAGAGAATTAGACGCTTAAAAATGGTGAAAATGGGAAATGACATATTTTCGCTGAGCGGTCTGTAATTTCGCAAATTGAGAAATAAAGTTGCAAGTGTACAATATGTATGTAACTTTTGTTTCCCTTAATTAACTCTGTTCTAAAAATTAAGAATTTATAAGGTCATGTATAATTTTCTGGAAAATATGATTTGGACATAGTTTAACTTGAAATAAAGAGGATTTTAAAATACCCTTGTCTTAAAAACGGCTTTATGTTTTTCATTTATTTCTTCCCTCCGATAAAGCAAAGGACAGTTAAAATTGATGTAGGTCGAATTTTCGTTAAACTCTGAATTTTCGAAAATTCCAAAATGATACAAATTGCGGGACAAAATACCTACCGTTGATGTATTACTATTTTTCTCACAGTCCATTATCAAATTAAAAAATGAAGTACATTTTGAAATATATTTAAAACTTTCCTTAACTTGTATCGTCTTTGGCCATAAAATTTGGAGATCAAAATAACTTTTATATAGAATTCACAGTAAACGTCATTCCCACATCTATTAGATACGAAATGAGAGTTATTATTTGATGAAGACATTATTTTTTGCGAAAAAGAAACAGTACAATTTCAGTCATCTCATTTGGTATTGTAAACGAAAATTAATGAATATTTATAATGAATAAATTAATAACTGAAGTACATTACTTGTTAAAGCCTTGTATATTTTTAAATATTTCACAGTGCAAATATTAAAATAAATAGATTTTTTCATGTTGATGGTCAATATGGTCTCTAATTATGTAAAAATAGTTATGCAGTAGAAAATAGTTATTTGGCACTGAAACTTGTGTATGGATTTTAAATGTTAACGGTTGCAGGGCAAAGTGACGTTAGGTGTGTTTGGTTGTACGACCAAGTGACGTAATGTATGTGTACAATTCCTATAACTAGAGTGCTCCTAATAAGCTGTTGATACTGCCATCGGATGAATATGATCTCTTCGATATGTGATATAATTATGAATGTCAATGTTGCATGAAAATATGTTCCCACCGATAAGTAAGTCACTTTTGACAAAAATAAGTGATTCGTAAATAAACAGCCAAGGAAATGGTAAGATTCCTATCTCATTGTACAAATGCTTACAGGATTACAAGATGACGAGGATTTTATTTTTCTTCGGACAATCTTTTTGAAGTCTAAAAGAGTGGATACTATAAGGTGTGCTTACCTAGAATATCATGATATATATCAGGCGGGAATGAATATTTCCACAATACATGCAGCGGTCTGCATGAAGGCTGACTAAATTAGTAAGAATGCTGAATGGTAACATTCATATATTAACTAATGCATTTCCATTTAAGATAGTAAAGTAATTAAGATAAATTTCCTAAAATCCATCCGAAAAATTTTAAATTTTTTTTAAAAATTTTAAAATAAATTTCCTAAAATCCATCAATAGAATATTATTAGAAACTGATTTACCGCGACCACTCCTCCATGAAGCCACTTTTTCATGGAGCCAACAGTGGTTGCTTAAAACAGGTTTTTATGTATTGTATTAGAGGAAGTAATTTACTATGTAGTGAAGCAAAAATAATTCACTTTTTATTTATGAGGGCTCACAATACGAGTTTTTCTGACGAAAAATTCTCCCCTTTTTCCTGCAGCATTACAATATTTTATATTTACTACGTAAGCAGGTAATAGACGATGAGGCGATGAGGATGAAAATCATTAGCTTTATGAATATTTTAATAGTTTTACTTTGATTCGCGTGTATGTGGCCCCAAATATTAAAATATCATTAAAATATTTAATTCACGATTGTTAAAATATTTGCATCCTCTGGGCGTATAGCTTCAGTAAATTAGATATTACAAATGATTTGATCGGCTGAAATCATGTTTTTAGCTCATTTTAATAACCTACCAATTCCATTCCTTCAAATCAATTTGATTTTATTATTAAGTATCAAAGTTTCAAATAATCTTAATCATGTTTGATAGAACTGCTTTAAATAGCGCTCGAAAGGTGGATAAAAAATTAATTTTTAATTTTGGTTGCTGAACATACTAATTTGACGTAGATAAGTTCCTGAACAATATTTCCCTAAAGCGTGAACAATTAATAAAATAAAATCGTAATACATTTCATTAAAAAATTTGGGAACCAGTTGAAAACACCTACCTGATGCCGTCCTGGTAATAGGTGCTAACGTAGAATCCATACATATCGTCCCTGAGATGGCCGTAGAAGTGAATGCTGATGATGTATTTCTCCGTGGGGATGAGATCCTCTGTGAGCAAAAGTTCGACCTTCTCAGGCTGTTAAGAAATGTGCGCGTTCGAAGACATCGACGTTGGATGTGATGTGTGTGACAGCGACGGCCTCGAAGTCGAGTCCCACCGAGTGCAGCGTGATGGCCCTCACCGCCTCCTGCGCTGTCACTTCGATGTCCACTGTGCCCTCGAACGTTTCGCGGTCCAGGTTGGGCTCGAGCGCCAGGTGGTACTGCAGCGGCAGCACGGAGCGCTCCAAGCGGTGGGGGTCGGCGTCGCGGCGCGCGCTGGGGGCGTGGGGGGCCGTGGCCCCCTGCGGGGGGGCGGCGCCGGCGCTGCTCGTCACCACGAGGAGCGCGACGGCGAGGGCGAGCAGCGGCGCCATAGCTGCGGAGGATGGGCGCTGGGGAGGTGCCCGCGCTATTTGTATGAGGGCCTTTATCACCGAGCAATAAACTCTGGCTCCTGAAGTGTGAGGCACGCCCTAGGTGATGATTTCCCGATCTCGAGCGACGGCGACTCCTAATCCTTCTATATGGAACGTCAATTTAGTTCTTGTGTCTGTGTTGCGTCGGTCTACCATTATTACTCAAAATTATTAAACGATTCATTGTGGAAATATTTTGAATTTTGACACTTTTACATGTGTCACTTTGATATGGGTTTGTGCTATAATTCATGATGAATTGCTGATAAGAACTATTGTCTCGATTGTGGAAACTTATAAATTTTATGGAGCTGTATAAATTTCATTTTATTCTTGAAGCACTAAAATTTATGAGACTACATTCCAACTGTTTTAGTTTTATAAATTACATTGACAGCGTATAATGTAAAATTTGAGATGCAAATAATGCAAAATTTGAGATGCAACGACTGGTGCAATTATTTTAATTCTTCATCCATGTTCTGAACATTTTTCCTCAGCAATCTAGTAGTGAGTAATAAACTGCATAAACTAAATATTGAAGTTGGAGGTCAGTTTTGAAAAAAATTGTCATTTTGGGCAGATATTTTAATGAACATCGAACACGCACTATATTGCTAACATTGATCAACCGTCACATAACACGCACTTATATAACATATGTTCAGTAACGAATAAAATGATTTTTGAATAATTATGCGTTCTTAATTACGAAAATTACATTCGATATGTCATCAACAGTGTGATGAACCGTGTATTCTTTCTGAACGAGAAACACTTTTGGGGGCCAAATATTTGATATACCATGTATGCAAACCGAACTCTAACTTTCTCTTTGTACGGGACGAAACACGTCGGTTGTCAGTTAATAGAATAAATGTAGAATATCTGATGTGACCGCTAAGTTGCACCCCTGCTTGGTTTTCACGGGCGAGCGAATTTTACTGATTTACCCGTTTTTAATGTACCACAATTGAGACTTTGCTTGTGCTTGATCTGGGCAGATATGGGTTCAATGCTCGAATGAATGCAGGAAAAATATGTTACCAAATGAAAAGCACGCATTTTCTTTACTTATACTCTACGCACTCACACGTACTTTCACAATAATACATGGTTCCTTTTTGTACATTACATTAATCAGTGGTCCTCAAATATCTTAATTACTTCTCTCCTTTTCTTGAACAACTATTTATAATACAACAAATTGTAAAATAATGTCTCTGATTTCTCTTCAGTTTAACAATGTTTATGTATTTAAACAACAAAATTTGACGAAATTTTACCTCTCTCCAATATGTTTCAGAAAGGTTTTCTTCGAACGGTCAAATAGACCTGTGTCGATTGGTTGGGTCACTTGCCTGGCTGCAAGGGACGCTCAGCTGGCAATCGCAACCTCTTCACCCTATTTTTCCACACAGTGAGCCACGGCGCCTTCAGGATTACGTCTCGAACCCCGATGAACATTGAATTCTCGTAGGCCGGACCACTGTTCCATGACAGCTGAACGGTACGATTCACACGTGTGTCTTTTTCGGCTTTCAAAGTGACTATTACTAAAATATTACGTGCTGGAAGATTGCGATCATCGTGAAAATTTTAAAATATCTGTGGCAGAAATAATTTTATGATGTGGAGAATTATGTAGCGTCAAAATTTATAAGTTCAATCTCAACAGCCAAGATGCAGCTCACCCGTTGTTATACTGTTCGATGTAATTCTTCATTTGTCTCGCGAACTTCGCCCGCTATTACGAAAATCTTTGCGCCAGAAAATTCCTTTCTATAATTTGACCTTCGTTCCTATTTGCTACTTTTGCGTTTGTCCAGTTTCTGTTTAACTGTTTGCAGATTCGAGGTATAACGGTCAGCGTACGGACTGTTGTACCCGAGTTTGCGGGTTCAAACACAATCTAGCTGTGGATTTTAAGGGCGAAGAAAACCTTCATACTCCTTCCTTCGGAGGGAAGTAAAGCTGTCTCTTCCATGTAGTAGATTTACTACATGTAAAAGACCCTCAAGCCTAAAAGTAGCCTCTGAGCAAAATTGAGATACACCTGTTTCGTCGCCCAAGATAATACCTCATTTCTCCGCTAGGTGGTGAAAGGAGCATAGCAAAATTTGCGTGGTTAGACGGAAGAGCGGGCCTGATGGCTCGGGTCTCGCCACGTAAAATAAGGCATTAACTAACTAACTTAACTCCTGATCCGTGTGTTGTTATTTTTACTTGTTATTTTCACGAGGGAGCTCTACTAATTATTGAACTGATAGAATTTCGAACGTTCACGAACAGTTTGGACTTTATTTTTACAACACACGGAAATTAGAACTTGTTGTCGTATATGATAGGAATCGGAAATATTCTGGATAAGTAGTTAATTTGTGAAACTTAAAAAATTTCCGCTGTGTAATCGTAAAGAACTGGGTATTATATTGCAAGTTTAATCGAACTAGAACTACGAATATTTGAAGTAGTGCGGATCAGTGGCTCGGCAACGTTCGCGTGGAAGAACAGGAGAGAAGAACGCGGTACTTCGACTCTGGAATTCGCATCACCGGGGAGAAGAGAAGATGGCCCTTCGTCGCGACGTCGATCACGAGCACGCGAAGGTAAAGTGAAGGTAAAGCGCGTGCAGTATAAAGGTTCGAACAAGGACATGACCAAAGGACAGTCTTTCTGTTGTAAATTTTCATTTAAAATTTTTACACTTCAATAAGCAATAAACCCTTAGTTTCTTTTTGAAAGAAAAAATAAAGAATTTCATTGGCCAATTCAAACTAATAAGTCGCTAGATAAAATATTTGTTTGCAGTTTCCTCGCCACTCTGTATGGATGGCAGATCGGGTAATCGGCTATCATTAGGTAGTGCCCCGAGTGCCACCGTGTGTATAGCTGTTTTCCGAGCCTCAGTGCGAATTGTGCGAGCTCCTCGATTTAGACCCGGGCTAAGTGACGTTCCTTTCCCGGGGACAACAATGGCGACGACCGGGCCCTCTGAGCGCCCTCTGGCGACCTCGCATAAGCGAAGGATAGCGTCTAGCGAAAGCGAGATGACTCGGCGCCGCCGTTATTGGCTATTCAAAGTGGTACCATCCCCGTCCACGTCGGCTCGGGCTGGGCGGCCGGAGAGCAGCACTTCGGCCGGCTGAGAGGTGGAACGGCCTGGGCCCTCCCACCGACTCCCGAAGAGGAAACCGGGATGGAGCTCCTGGCCCAGATTGAAAAAGCGATGGAAGGGATGCTGGCCATGAGGCCATCATCCACATTAAAGGAGGTGATGGCGCAGCAGCTGCTGCTAAAAGAACTAAAGAGAACGATAAAGAGACTGGCCGGGAAAGCCAGACTCTACTCGGACCAGGTGAGAAACGTAGACTTTAGACAAGAAGCTATCGAGGTGAATCAAGAATTCACTAAAACTGGACTGGCGACTAAGATCGAGGAAACGGTAGAGCGCACAGTTGCGCCTCTGCGACAGGCCGTTGAAGAGATGGCACAGGCACAAGCCCGCGCAATGGAAAAGGCCGTCACCCCGGTAGTACGGGCGGCCGAGAAGGTGGCGGCATCCTGCACGGGTAGACAAACGTACGCCGCGCGGGCGGCGGCATATGCCGAGCGCCCCACGGCGGGCGAAATCATAAAAAAGAAAAAACCGCCCACAGTACAGAACCCGCAGAAAAACACAGTAGTCATTAAAGCCAAGGACGGCAAAGCAGTCCGTGGCCAATTAGAGGCGGAACAAGAGGTACAGAAATTGGCCAAAGGAGAAAACGTCCGAGTCCTACAGACGTCCTACAATAATGGGTTATACTTCATAAATGTGGCTACCCCCGAGGGTCCACAAAACTCAAACAATGTGTGGGGAAGTCAAGCCTAGTGCAGGTACACGAGAGGCAACTGAAATGGCCAAAACTCGTACTACACGGCGTCCCCACCAACAAAAATGAGGAGGAACTGCTGGAAGAAATAAACGGTAACACCTTCAACGGAGCCCTTGAGAAAGGGGAGTCGAAGGTGCTTTTCAGGATGGGACGAGAGAAGGCGGACCGCACGCACAGGAGTGGGGTGCTCCAGATCTCTCCACGGGTCTGGCGTGTGGCCAGGGCGGAAGGGAGACTGTTCGCTCATTGGGTGGCCTACACAGCGGAGAATTATAGTGTACCGACGCGCTGCTTCCAGTGCAACGCGTTTGGTCACACGCAAAGGCATTGTAAAAACGAAACCTCGTGCCATAAGTGTGCTGTAGCCCATGCAACCACAGAATGCAACAGTGAGGACCACAAGTGCATAAACTGCACACGTGCAAAACGAGGAGATACTAAACACGACGCGAACCGCCCCAAAGGCCCGGAATACGTCAGGGCCGTGGAGGCCGAGCTGGCGCGCACCGACTATGGCTCTTAAGATCATTCAAATAAATGCAAGGACGTCGCGCGCGGGTATGGCGAGCATCGAAAATTTACTAAAATCCGAAGCGCCCCCAGACTTGGTGCTGCTCCAAGAACCTTACCCTACACCATCAACAATCGGGTTGCGGGTATCACAACATCAATCAAAGTGTTGCAAACCATCTCGACCAGCTCGCTCGCCCGCGCGGCGGTCCTGGTAAATAACCCGCACTTAAGGGTTTTACACCTGACCCATATGTCAAATCCCAACCAAGTAATAGCGGAAATCCGAGTGCGTGACGCGAAGCCCCTTCTCATAGCTTCGGCGTACTGGTCACCTAATGAGGCCCTAGCCGATAAACTGAACTTACTGGACAGAACGATCGACGCCACTGACAGGCGCACCCCGTCCCTTTTAGGGGTCGACTCCAACTCGCACTCCGTCCTCTGGCATGGCGAGTCAACGGACGAGCGAAGTGAGGAAGTTGAGGAATTGATTTTGAGACAGGGGCTACACATAGCCAATGAGCCGGAACAGCCAGCCACCTTTGTGCGATCTCTGGGAGGAAGGGAGGTGGGCACAAATATCGACCTGACACTTGCCAACGACGCCGCTGTCCCCCGAGTCTCGGAGTGGCGGGTCGTTGACGGGGCAGCCCTCAGTGACCACCGGGCGATTTTCCTCGACTACCACCTGGAGCCCCAACAGGACGGGATTACTCCAGGCACAGAAACAAAGTTTTAGAAACAAAATTTAGGGTGAAGAACGCGGTAGAACGCGTCTATAGATGACAAGGTACATCGCCTCACCGAGGCAATAGTCGATGCAGCAAGGGGCAGCATTCCGCATGGCCCACCCAAGAGATCGAAGACAACGCCCTGGTGGAGCGGTGCTCGTGCGGTCAAAGAGGCGTGCTCGCAAGGCGTATCAGAGGAGCAGGAAAAGGGGTCTCCTAGGCATGGAGGCCCGCTGACAGGCTTATAACACAGCCAGACATACTCTGGCGAAAGAAATGACCAGATGCAAGCAACACTCTTGGGAAGAGTACGTTGCTAAGATTACTGAAAGGGATCCCTGGGGCGTCCCATACAAGATTGCCTCAGGGAAGCAGAGAATAGCAGAGGCCCCTCTCATCTATCCAACAGGGGCAAGGCCACACGAGCACGTGGGATGAGACCGCGCGCGCGCTACTGGGCGCTCTGCTTCCGCCGGACACCACGGAAGGGGAAGGTCCAGCGCACGCGGACCTCAGGAGATTAACGGATGGAACTGAGGACCTGGAGGGCAGGACACCAGCCTTTGACTATGAAGAACTGGAGACTGCGGTGGCGACACTCAAGGCGGGCAAGGCTCCCGGCGTGGACATGATTCACCCGGAAATGCTTAAAAAGGCACTCCCCAACATTAGAGGGGAACTTTTAGAGTTATTCAATCAATGCCTGCTTTCAGGCTACTGTGCTAAGACTTGGAAGGTCGCCCGGATAGTGTTACTGAGGAAGGAGAATGACAGAGGACCAGACGAGGCAAAGGCTTACAGACCGATATGCCTGCTACCCATCCTGCGAAAAACACTGGACATGCTGTCAGTGGCTCGGGTGGGAAACATCGTGAAAGAGGCGGGGGACCTTAACCTTTCTCAATATGGGTTCCGCCCGAACCGCTCGATAGAGGACGCGGTCAACGCCTTACTTAAGGCGCTCAAGGTACCGTTACGTCTTAGCAACCTTTCTGGACATTGCCGGGGCGTTCGACAAGGCGTGGTGGCCGTACATCCTTGCCCAGCTCAGGAGGTGGCGAGTGGGCAAGGACCTGTACATGCTCTATAAGAGCTTCCTCAAGGACCGAGTCGCTCTCGTAGCCAGTGCAGGGTACGAGGTCCGACATAACTTGACGAAAGGAAGCCCACAGGGGTCCAACTCGGGCCCCTTCCTATGGAACCTAATATTAAATTCCCTTCTCGAGCGGCTCGCCGCCGAAGGGGTAACGGCCATTGCCTACGCAGACGACCTGGTGATAGTCTCGCGCGGGCACTCTAGACGGGACCTGGAGACCGCGGCAGAAGCGGCTCTGGACATTGTAATTAAATGAAGTGAAGAGTCCAAGCTGGCCATAGCGGCAGCCAAGTCAGCCAACGTGGTAGTCACGCACCATATACGAACCGCCCCGGCGTGTCCAAACCCTGTAAAGGCATGTCCCCCTGCGTTAGGTATCAAGGGGTGGAGATACCCATGGTTCATAAACACACGTACCTTGGAGTGGTTCTGGACCCCGCATTGACTTTTGTGCAACATGTCAAAACGTCATGCAGTAAGGACAGGGCTCTCTTTTATAAACCGCGCAGAGTTGCAGGCGCGCGGGGGCAAATCCACCCGTCCGCCCTCAACAAAATATACACTGGAGCATTCATCTCTATAATTATGTACTGTGTGTCGGCATGGGCTGAAAGAGCCCACACCACGCACATTAAAAGAGAACTAGACAAAGCTCAACGAGTAGCCCTGATAAGCATTACCAGGGCGTACCGGACATCGTCCACGGCCGGCCCCCAGGTCCTCTCGGGGCACATGCCCCTAGATCTCATGGCGGCCCGGATGGCAGGAAGATACAATATACGCAAAGGTATCACTGAAATACACTCCTGTACCCAGGCGGCCACCACCAAGCTCTTCCTACCGGATGTCCGAGCTAAAAGGATCCACAAACATTTCCACCCTGAACCTCAACTCACCCAGATGCTTCTGGGACATGGCCCGTTCAAGGCGCAGCTTCATAAGCTGGGGATGGCGGATATCTCCCAGTGCGTCTGCGAGGAGGAGGAGACATCGATTCACCTACTCTGCGATTGCCCGCAGTGGGCATCGAAGCGTATATCGATATTGAATCGTATCGGGTATCCACTTATCAGCGCAAGAAATCCATCGCAACCTTAAACTGCTCATCAAAAACCAATGAACGTATACACTTCTAACATCTTTATCAAGCGCCATAGTAAACCATAAGATCATTCAACAAACAATTCAACACCGAGCAAGACTTTGAGGCAGTGGTTTTGGTACATAGTGGATCCCACCGGGGTCCACGCTCCCAGGGGCGGTAACGGGCTGTGAGAAGGCCCACAGCACGGCCAAGAGGTGGGCTAGGCCAGCTGGTCCCCCCCCCCGATCGGTCACCTAATGGAGCAGAGGCAACCTTGCGGGACAAGAAGGCGGAAGCGGCTGTGTGGAAGAGTCGGCTCGCTCTGGGGCGGTGGTACACCATCATCTGAAACTGGAATGGGTGCTGCCCAACCCCTTAATTGGACCTGCGTTTGCTTGCATAACCAGCCAAGGCTTTGCTGACATACAGCAGTGAGCCAGAATGTCCCGCAAGGAACCCCTGGACCTCGGGCAGACCGTATGGGGTATTTAGTGAAAGATTAAGACTCTCCCCCCGATTTTGACTACCTTGCACGAGAGCGGGAACCCTGCGGAACCCTGCTACTGGAGGAAGCGAAGGGAAGCGAAGGCGGACCGAGTGGACGAGTCGGATCGCTGGGGGCGGCGGTATACCTCCATCTGGAACTGGAGGGTGCTGCCTAACCCCTTAATTGGACCTGCGTTGCAGCTTTGCTATCAACCAGGCCAAGGCTTTGTCGACACATTCGGTTGCCAGTGACCCCAGGGCAGACACTCCCAGGGCGAAGGTATCTCGGGATAAGGTGCACACCCAAACATGACAATCCACCCAAACATGACGGAGCGGGCCACTCGCTAAATTGGTGAAGAGCCCGGTCCCTTCCATATAAGACAATTATTAGAACTCCCACTTGGTGGAGGCGTCAATTAGCATCAGTAAAGTTAATAAGTGTATGGTGGAGGAACTAAATGAGTAATAAAATTAGAATCAATCATAGAATAGTACAATAAAATCTAAGGATGTTGTAATAATCAACCCTGTAATTCTAATCCATTTATAACTTTATACCTGGTGATAGGAGTTCATATTATTATGTTTTTGTTATGTCTTTACGTCTCTATGTTTTATATCCTTATGTTCTTAATATATAAATTAAATTAAATTCAATTGTATGTAGTAAGTAGAAAGTATCTAGCTTAATCTAATCCACTTAATTCATTTTAGATTTTGTAACTTGGTGATAGGATTTTAAATCTGTAAATAGTAATAGCCTACGGCAACCGCCGATTCAATCCCAGATAGCTTAGTAGACCTCAATTCTGGTGGAGGTTAGACATTAGGAAAGTCACATGAGTCGTTCAATCAAAGGAGTCCCATATTATAACCAAAAATGACCAACTACTATTGGAAATACAATTATTGCGCATGTAAGGTGGAGGAGCGGTGGATAGGGGCGAAAGCCTAGGTGCCATCACTCCCCTAACCAGCTAGACTGCCGCTAGAAGTCACTTGTAGAAAGATTAATGAAATAAACAACAATAATATCATTAGGTAATAGCGATTATTTCAGACGCAACCCATCGACCCTGCTAGCTGGACAATATTTAGTTTTCTTTGAAACAATAATAACTAAAAATATTATCGTAACATTTTTCCTGGCGCCCATGTTATCATAAATTCGGAAACGGGTTACGACGAAACGCCCAATAATTGTGAGAAGTTTGTGGGCATGTTTCAGTATATATCCGTCAAAATCTAAACTTCTATTATCAGCAACATTATTGAATCATCTTCATTCTAGGAGAAAGTAAAAACGACATAGAATAACTTGGAATACCTTGTTTAATTTCCAGTGAATTAGTCTTGCGATGAAAATGTGGGGAATATGCAACTTACCTTATCTTCAGAAATGTAACAAATCAATAACAGAAAAAAACAGGTTCACAACAATTTAAATTTATTGGCAGTTAGATACAGAATAGCCAAGTTTCTCATAAGCCTGTTCGCCATAAAATACAGTCTGTCAAGGGGGTGTTTCGATATCGTAGATGAGAGTTCATTTCTAAGTGCTTTCGCTTGCTACAAGCACAGTACACTCAGGAGAAAACGTTCAAAATGACCAAGGTATAGCGTGGGTAACATGCAGGGCACTGAGGAACATATGCGTGAGGGGCAACATCCGGAGAACGTGCAGGGAACATGTGGAAAACAGGTTGTTGGGAAACCGATTATGTTTACGTTACGTTACGTTGTGTAATAGAAATGATACTATTTTGAAGCTTCTAATAGTTCGATTTGAGTCTTTTAAACCTCAGATGATCAGAAACACCTGAGTCTCGAAAACCGTATGAAAGTAAATGGTTTATTTAAATTCTTTGGAATGTATATTATAGTTAAAAGTAGTACCGATTCTTAATAAAAGCAAGGCAATGCATCCACGCACAGCACAGCGCTTGTAACATACTGCAATGCAATGCGGATTCTTTTAGGTATCCAATTAGTAGAGAAATAGCATTATATTCGGTTATGAAACAAGTGTTTTGTCCACGATGCATGTACAGATGTATGTCAAACACACTTCCTTAGATATTGTGAGCTTTTGAGTTCTAACTAGCCTATGTCAGCGGCAGTATGATCTGTTATTGGCGTTTCAAAAAGGGGACACAAAATGATTAAAAAATTGCTACTTTAGTCTAAATTACAGGATCTGTAACAATTGCACAGTGTTTCCAGGCCTCCGTTCACACAACGTCTGGTATTAAAGACTCACATGACGTAAATCGTGAGGAATTAAATACTATGATTTAAAATGAAAGAAGCCGAAAACGGGACATTTGTTGTTTTATGAATCCTACAATGACAAGAACAGTAGGATCAGCTTCAGTATCAGCCGTCAGACCATTACTTTTTAAATTAAAAGTGTCAAAAAGTGTAAAATTCACCATCTTTACCGAACCTCTCTCGTGAATGTAAGGGTTTTGCCACTGTTCATGAATATCTAATTATATTGCACGAAATTATTACAGTACCTCTAAATTAATAACATTTTCAAGTCTAAGACGACACCAAGTTTCGGTGAGAACCTCATCTCTTCGTTTTATTTTCAACTTCAACATTTATCGCTATGCTAGAGCATCCTGACTGCCAGCGCAAGCGCCAACACCGCCAGCAGAGTGGCGCGAAGGCTCCTTGCGTCATCGGTCGTCGTGCTGGGCGTCGACGGCTCTGTCGGGCTCTGCGTCGTTGACGGCTCTGTCGGGCTCTGCGTCGTTGACGGCTCTGTTGGACTCTGCGTCGTCGACGGTTCTGTCGGCTTCTGCGTCGTCGGTGCAGATGTTGTCACTTTTTCATTGAGTATATCGAAAATGGTTTCATCATGGGCCTCCAACCATTCCAGATTTTCGTCAATGGTTACAAGAGCTGCATCAGCTGTATCGCCGAGACGGCTCCGGTACTTTTCGACGAAACTTTGCATCTGAAACAGATGAATTGTGGCTTTCCTTCCAAATCGTTCTGTACTTTCAAACCCTTTATGTAAATAGAAATATCTGTTTAAAAACAAACAAAATGACAAGTTGAGAACACCTGTGAACAAGCACATAGTAACAGTGTAGTAAAGTAAATAATTTGTTGTAACTGGGGAACTTAAATATTAAGAAATATAACACACTATTGTTAATAAGTGACATACTTTATCTCTTTGTCCTGATTGTAGCGACCAGCTATTCCACACAATTTGTTAATGCCCCATGGACCATAGCTGTGAAAATGAAGAATATTAAATTAAATAAAACAACTTATCGGCGTGATAACTGTGGCAGTTTTAAGTGTGACGCATTGCTACGCACTATTCCTCCACTGCGTCGAAGTGTTCGTCTAAGAAGTTGAGCGCCACCTCGACCCCGCGGGAGTTGCTGTAGACGGAGGAGAAGACGCTGGACGCGTCCTGCTTCCGGATGAACGTGCCTTGGATGGAGTAGCCCAACAGTCTGCAACAGAAGTTGGGGCATTTCGTGGACTTCCACATGACAAAAACATGCATACGGAAAGCTGTCTAACCTATAGATCATCAAACTTATCATATGATTGCGTTCTCGTGCACGTATCTTCATTATTTTATTTCTCACGAAGGAACACCAAGAATAGGACTCGCATACCCTTTTCCACGCCCGTCTCGACATTTCTGTCCACACCTACTTGAAAACGTTTGCCATACATTTCCTTGCAAAAAGTTTTTTCTGGTTTATTATTTGTGTATTATTATTTTTTGCAAATTCGAACGCATCGTCTCCTATATTATTTGTTGTCTTCCTATATTATTATTATTATTATTATTATTATTATTATTATTATGTAGTGTAGTAGTTGTTTTATGTATATATGTAGTATGTATATATGACTAAATGCAACCGCAACACTCGTCGGATTTCCACTCTATATCGTTAAGTAAATCCTAAACGGAACGTTTTCTGATCTTAAGGACCGTAAAAGGCCTGAAAGAGACGTTCCACACACGGTCTTCTACTGGTTGAGATATTTTTGAACATTCAATTACATTTTTATTAGTTCGACTCTTCTGGATTCTACCCCACCTCTGTAGAATCTGCAACATCATGTGAAATTGAAATAATTACTTGATATTCTACGCGATTAAATTACACGAGTGTACCACTCTGCTCGGTAAAATCGTTAAATAAGAATACTTTGTAATCACAAGCTTGTATTGAATTGTTATCAACTGCAAAGAAACTAATAGAACACGTGACGGAGGATAAGCGGGTGTTGAAGAAACAGGCTTAATATGGAAATGGAAAATAGTGAAGAGGGTAGGGTATAACATGCGAGAGTTCTCGCACAGGTGAAGTAGTTTTTCAAATAATTCCGTAGATGAAAACTTCTGAAGTACTTTAGGAATGTAAATATTCACTCTACTCACTCCCATTCTTCTCTTCTCTTAATGTAAAATTAACAGATACTCACTCATTCAGGAGGTCTTCCTCGTGAGAGCATGCGAGGCCAGCCATGAGAAGAGCACGTTCTGCGCTGTCACGGGAATCATTGTACTTTTCCAGCAGAGCGTACCAGGACTCCTTAGGCGAGTGTCGAACGCCGTAGCAGTACACCACGCTGCGAAGATCCGCTGGAACCCTGAAAATGCAAGGTGAAGGGACCCAGTAACAGAGCTGCATCTCAACAAATTGTCAAGCAATGCGCATTCGTTTGATGACTTTGTCCTCGTGAGGAATGGGCCTGAAGGGTCGGGGCAGAGAACTCACACTTCTCCGCCGAGGAAGCCGTCGAGGGCGCTGCGGGCGGCGCTGGTGCAGGGCGCGTGCTGCAGCGCGCACGCCCACGCAGACACGCGGTTCAGGAACAGCTTGTCGATGTGGCCCTCGCGGTCTCGGAAGCCGAAGTGCTCGTACCGCTCCTCGAGCAGCGACCGAACGTACGCCTGCAACCAGAAGCTCCATTCCCACTTGTGTCGCGCGTTACGAAAGCGTAGAGGCCAGGTGGAAAAGGGGGGATGGGGCGACCCGAAGACGTCGTATCTGTCGTTGTGGATGAGCATCCGCTGCAGGTAGGAGAAGGCGGCGAGCGCGGAGGCCCAGGGGATGAAGTCGGTCTCGCGCTGCAGGTAGTCCGCGAGGTCGAAGGCGACGGCGTAGTCCAACTGCCCCGCGCGCGCCAGGTTGAAGGCGTCGTCCAGCAGCTGCGCGCGGTTCAGCACGTGGATGCCGTCCAGCGGGTTGCTGGAGTCCTTCAGGTAGGCGGAGAGCAGCCTCCAGTTTGTGTCATCGTAATTCACACGGTAGAATCCTAAGAAGTTATTATATTTGAGAGGAGGAACTTTCATGCTTTGATGAATGACTGCTAATTAACTAAACAGTTATTAAAGTAATCATACATACATCTGAAATATTAATGCTCTGGTTGCAATGAATTCCAATTATTTCTTTAAAATTTGAAATGAATTCAACTAAGCGCTTAGTATACCAATAGTAAGACATATAGTTTAGAGTCTCACCTGTTTCTTGCACGTTGAATATCACCCATTGTTGTCCTGACGGCAGCCCACTAAGCATGCGCCACTGCTGTGTGTTTGTGAGGTAGGATCTTGGCGTTGTGTCGTCGAAATCTCCGCCAGGCCCCACCCACGTGAGCGGGATGTAGTAGAGCGTGGGGTCTGGAGTCGATTGGCTCTTTAGGAGGAAACGTTCCTGGGGAATAATGTTCCAATTGCAACGACGTATTTCTGAATATTTTTTTAAAAATATAACAGATGAAGAATAGTTTGCCAAATATTTGAACTAATACATGAAAGTATTGCTATAAATTAAAGTTTAAATACTTCATATTTAAGCTCTACGTTTCTCTGGCAATTCTGTTAGGGGGAAAAGAGGAACAGTCAATTATCAGAACATTTATTGCTTTAAGTCTACAACGCTTTAATTGTGCTAATTAAATATACAATGTTTAATATATTTCCATTATGAAAACATTGATATTAGTTATGAAAAAATAATATATTGTCGTATAATTTAAGCTTATGAAATGAAAACCACGAAGAAAGCAAATATGTATATACCAGAATATGGCGTTCTTTATAAATCCCTTTCTTGATTTTTATTTAATAAACAGAACAGAAAGAATATTTAACTATTTATATTTTCATTTTACCTGAGAGAGTACCTGTGTTCTGAAATCAAATAAATATTTTCGATATATCAAGATTGAGAAGTTATCGATTTTTTATGAAAGAATATGAGATTTGAAAAAAATTATTGATAACACGTGGCGAACCAAAGAACAGGCCATTTGAAAACATCCTTGTTTCGTTCAAATATTTATTTAAGCTTTAGGGTTGTTTAATTGCCGTAATACTGTAGCAGATGCTTTGCCATCTGCTTATACATTCATTCTGTAACGTCTGTAGCGTGTATACTGTATTCTGTAACGTGGGTAGGGATGTACTCTACACGAACATATACACGAGTGAGCTATATACAGTTTATTTACATATTTACAATATAAAGGTCCTCACTCTGAGGTGTTGTTAGCAGCTAACTACCTTCAGCACTTCCATCTACACTTGCCTTGCGGCGGAGGCAGCGAATAGCCAACTCGGCATCTGCCGTACTCTGGGAGATACTCCCTCTGCCCTTCAGTGGTAGAGAAAAACTCAAACGTGTCCGAACTCATCGGAGCACCTCGTACCAACTGCACTCCGCGCCAGCCTGGGCGGACAAGTTTTTGCAGTATTACTGCGAGGAAACCAAGATTTGTTACCTGCGAGCGGCTTCGCGGCACTCTCTTATTAAGGGCCGAACCGCGTGACTTGGAACGTCATCTGCTTCCGGGCGCTATCTTGGGACGCTCAGTAAGCGAGCTGTCTCAACACGCGACAGTCGGGTGCTCGGAGACCTCCCCCTACCGGAAATCCCTCTGATCCGGTGCGGCGCTCATTGTCGTGTGGCTATTTTTAGCTACCCTCATACCCATCACTTGCAAGGGCTTCTCTGATGCAGGAAGCCTAGCCCTATGACGCTACAGTTCTCTAACATGACATTTTATCTTGGGTCGGTAATTAGAGAGTATAAAATAAAAAAATAAATTGATCTAATCATTTTTGAAACGGAGGGGATCTTTTCCAAAATGGCCTTCGAATGATCCTTTTATATTTTCAAAAGAACTTTTTACTTCACATTTTCCAAATAATTCACTTGAACACAAACGGCACGATAAACCGAAAAGTGTGTAAAGTCTTCTATTAATGAATACATTATTACAGTTTTAATTTTTATAAAAAATATTACCTTTTTGATTTATTAATTTTATTTGAAACAAAAAGTAAAAATATCGGACTAGGAGTTACAGAAATAACGGTGTCAACATATTATAAACAGCCATATTGAATTGCGTCTCACGATAAATCCGACCAAAATTTTGGTTGCACCAGGCATTTTGACATATTTTAAAATGTAATAATTAAGAATCAAAAGAGAAAACGTATCGAAAAAATTTGATATATGCCAATACCGCCTGCCCTATAAGGTAACTGCTATTACTATGATCAATAGACATTGTTTTACGGGTGTTATCGTTACTGAGATTTCATGTAGTCTATCTTTTAATAAATTAAACCATAGCTTTTAAACTGCGTAAAACAATTTTAGTACTTATATCACCGATTTATACACAAGAATTTATTGTTCTCATTACCTGAGTAATTTGTGCAGACGTTGACAAATAATTTCTTTGAATCTTCACGACAGGGAATCCAGGCTGCTCTGTCCAAGAACTCAGTAATCTTAAAAACGAATTAGCGTCTAGTTTGGAAGCACTAGATTTGTCAACTAGATGTTTGAATAGATCCTCCGGAACTGTTGTAGAGTAGCGACTAGAATGTAAAAAATGTTTACAGTATGTTTGTACAAGCCCAAATAATGTAATTAACGCATGTAGATTGTATACTCACTGCGCAACAAGATAAGAATTCAAGGCTTCTTTGAAATTTTCCTCCCCCATAACAGCACTCAGCATTCGCAAGATTGAACCACCTGATTAAAATTGAACACTGTATTACCATGAATTCTTAAGGATTTAGCTCACTGTATCTTAATTTTTTGAAAAAATGAGCGTATAAATCGGCACTTTGCGGAACGCAAATTCCAGATTTTCGGGAGAAAATTAATTAAAATTTCCTTATCCGTTTCTTTAAAAACTTAAAAAATATTTTTATTTTCGAAAATTAAAAATGTGAACTGTTTTTAAAATTACGATTTATTGCATAGATTCCAAATTTATTCAGCTTTTTGAAAATCTATACTTTAATCTTCAGTTACAGAAAAAACAAATTGTTTTTAATTAGATCGGATTTCATCACCACAACTTTGTTAAAATGTTAATGTTGACATTGAACATGTAAAGTTCATTATGAGGTTACAGGATACTGTGCATTAATTTTAGACATATTTACACTAAAGGTATTTTTTATACATTATTGCATTTGTGAGTTTCAGTGTTTTAAATAATGTCTCATGAAGTTTCTCGAACATTCAGAACTGTGAAAAATGAATGTCTTTCTGTGAAAATAAGACTAAGATGAGGATTATCAGAAACACACAAGCATAATTTTCTCAAAAAGGACAAATTTTTCAATAAAAATTTGCATGTGGGACAATATTTATCTCTTCTACAATAATAATTATTTCAGAGTTCATTTATACTGTTATTGGAAGAAAACTTAAGAAAATGTGATAAAATGTCTTTCGAGTTTCGATAAGTCGCAAAGTGTGAAGAAAATGAGGCAAAACCGAAAGGTAGCCCAAATTGAAGCGATTAGGAAATTAACCAGCACGAGAAAGTGTGTGCTATTTGTTCTCCCATAAGTAATATTCAAATTGTTCGTAATTGCTGTCTCTGTTCATGTAAATTGATTGTGATATTGTTATTGCCCCCGCGTTTCTAGAAAATTTCAAATTACGAAAACAACTTTAAATATTCTGTAGAATATCAATATTTTATAAATTATATAGGTACAGGATGTGGCTATTGAAGTAATAATAATAATAATAATAATAATAATAATAATAATAATAATAATAATAATAATAATAATAATAATAATAATTCGCGATATTCTTATATAATTCATCATGTCTCGAATCCCTGAATCGATGATTTCGTCATCGTACAAACTTTTTAAGAACCATCAAGAGGTAGTTGCTGAACTGTAGTATGTATATTTAAAATCAGGGTATAGGACGCTAACATCGAATTCGGGAGACTCGGGATCAATACCCATGCCGACCATTCTGACCAGGATATTAATGGTTTCCTTCGGTCATCCAGGCGAATGCTGGTATGGTTCTGCTGAGAGGGCACGGTCGACATCGTGGGATCATAGTTGGATGACCGACGCCAATTGCTCTTACGGGACATATAATGGTTAAATACAAATATATAATTAATTCTGTCCTTTGTTCTTTTTAGAACATAGCTTTGTTGTTATCCATAGTTATGCAATTGGAGTAGTGGCCATTCTAATTACTTGGTAAACCTAAGTACCAAAGTTCGAATCCCCTTGTGAACATTTTTAGATTGAAAACTCTTCTGCAGATTCAAAGAATAATAGAAAAATAAGTTACCTTTACTATTAATTCGAGAAATTAGGATTGCTATTGCTACACCAGTAGATTTAATACGAATAATTATTATCTTATAATCACTTTTTATTTATTTGTTTTTGCAGGTAGCAGGTAAAATCTCACCAAAGGATTTGATTTGTAAGTTAGATATCACGATGGTCTCGATCATCATTGTTTTAACATCGCGACCACGGCCGAGACGAAAAGCCCTTTTCAATACCTCCTTAAGTTTGGTGACGCGCTCCTTTACTAATGAGAATGCAATAATACGAACGAAGAGAACGCTATCGTTGGAAAGTGTCTCTGTGCATCACAGCATAATTTATTGCAAATTCATGACAATATTCTCGCCTCACCCTTGCTGTAGGTGATGGTCCCAAAGCGCGCGCTCACTTGGGCCGGCGTGTAGGCGGGGGAGGTGAGCGCGGCCGAAGTGGCCAGGGAATCCGCGCCGAACACCGCCTGGTGGTGGTCAACCACGAACTGCTCCATCAGCCTCCAGTCCGGCTTGACGGGCTGGTGGCGTAGAACTGGAAGTACTGCGCGAAGCCCTCGTTGAGCCACGTGGTGTCCACCAGTGCGTGGTGACGAGGTTGCCGAACCACATGTGCGTGAGCTCGTGCGCGATGATGGTGGCGACGCTCTTGCGTGCAGACGCCGTGCCGTCGTTGTACAGCAGCGCCGTCTCGCGGTAGGTGATGAGCCCCCAGTTCTCCATGGCGCCCGCCGAGAAGTCGGGCACCGCCACCTGGTCCACTTTGTCGAACGGGTGCTCCAGCGTCCGGTCGATGTATTCGATGCCCGTGATCTTCTCAAGAGCTTCCAAGAGGGGCCTGGACACCTGGATACTGTACTCCGCCCAATCCATGGCATTTGGTCTTGCCCACGTTCTGAATACGACGTCATTTGATGACTTTCTGTCCTCCCACTCTCCGAAATTGGAAACGACGAAAGCGAGGAGATATGTCGACATCCGAGGAGTGCGTTGAAATGTTATTATCGATGATCTGTCCCTGAAATAAAAACAAATTATCGTCAAAATCGTTTAAATTTGAAAATAGATTTTTTCTTTAATTTATGGTAATAGATAAGTAATATTGAAATTTATGATTGTTTGTAGTATGATGTAAATTGCAATTTATGCTATACTAAACACTCAGCTATAACTTGAAAAGTCTAATTCATTTAATTCAAACGAATCGCCTGTGGTGCACATCTGCGTTTATTTTGATAGCCAGGAACAGTAGTCATTTCTAACCTTTACAAATAAAAATATTATTAATAAATTGAGCACGTTAAGGGTGTAGCCTCTGTCAATATACATTCCAATAAATCAAATAGGCAAAAAGGCACTGTCCGGACTCTAGTTATTAAGGAACACACACACATTTTGTTGTCTAGTGGGTTGTTGTTGTCTGTTGTCTAGTGTTGTCTAGGATAATTGTCCAGTATTTTTAATGATTTAGATTTATAATTTAAAAATGAAGAGATGCGAAATTCAACAGATAGAAGGGGCTTTTATTTTTGTTTCAATGAGATTCAATCACTAGCAGAATCAAACAAAAAGAAACTATCCTCGTTATCTTTCTCTGCATTTGAAGTATTTATTTTTATATACATTTATAAATATTTATTTTCAAATATAAAATGTATTTAAAATACGTATTTCAAATACAAATATTTAAAAACTACCCAACTTTTTTTTTAAAACTGAGATCTGGCCACCTTAGTTTTACGAATAATGATGACTGAGGTGTGTTAATTCGGACAGAAATTTGCGGTATAATAGTTTACATAACCGTTTCTAAGGACGAGAAAGTATGTGCTGTTTAGCGCCACAAGTTCTTCTGTGATAAAACATAACACACTTAAAAATTCGCGTAGCATCTTTCGCAAACTGCCTGAATTTTGGAAAATTGAAAAAAAATTGCGTTAACACAATATTGATATTAAAGATTTTTTACCTGCATTAAACGTTTTGTTAAAACAGATTTTTAAATATGATCATGCGCAAATTTTTTTAAACAGGTAGTTTTCGTGTAATATTTGTTTGAAGTTTAAGCAATTGTGTAAAGAATCTTAAAGCTCAATCCACATTTTTTCTTTACTTATTTTTCTCGGAGAAAGCAAAGGACATTCCGAAGAACGGCGTAGATCGCATTCAATCGATCGTTGATCTTTTCGAATTTTCGAAAATTCCCAAAGTAATAAATAACACGAGAAAGTATGTGATGTTCTAGCAAAACTAGTTTTACATTTACTTTCTCATGTTTATTTAGAATAAAGTGATTCTAATGATATTATTTTGTGAATTCTTATAAATTAAGCATTGAAAAATACAATGACTTTAGAAAATTCCATGAAACAACATGAGGAAAATCTTACCTATGTCTTGTTTCCACCACGGGCATGTTTCCTAAAGCATGAAGGTTTAGAGGAGCTACAATAGTCACTTGAAACGTTGCTTTAAAATTAGGTTCGTCAAAACAAGGAAAAGCTTTACGTGCATGCGTCGGCTGGAACTGTGTGGCTGCTAGTTGCCTGTAATATAAGAATAAAAAGCCATTATATATACATCGCATGCGAGCATGTAATAAAATTTTTGAAGAATTTATCTCCGAATACATAAATGTCATAATTTACTTACACTTCATTGCCTTCGTCGTCAATGTATGTACTGAGGTAGAAACCATACATGTTGTCCCTGAGAGTGCCGGAAAACGTTATGTCAATGACGTAATTTTTTCCTTCAGTAAGAGGCTTTGTTAGATGTAGTTTCATGAACTCATGCGTACTATCTAAAGAAACTGATTCGTACAGATTTTCTACGGATTCTCCATCTAAAGATTTCACTGATATATCTATCGTTTGAATACCATTGGCATGCAGAACAATAGTTTCAGTGATTTCCATAGCAGTTACTTCAATCGATACAGTTCCGAGAAACGATCTAGAGGCCAAAGTTGGTTCAAGCTGTAAGATGTAATGATTCGGTATCACTGATTGAGGTAGACGATACATCTGAAGCTCTTTATCTTCCAAAACTCTAAATATTTCATCTGCGTGAGTCGACAGCCACTGCAAGTTGTCATCCACTGCTGCAAGAGCAGCACCACCAGTCGAGCCGAGTTCTTCTCTGAATTTCGTCACAAACGCTTGCAGCTTAAAATAAAATAAAACCAATAAATGCACTTTATTTGTAAAGTAATGTATTAGAATAAAAGAGGCAATACCTTATTTCTCTGTTCTTGTGTCGTCATCCGTCCAGCAATGCCAATTAAAATGCTGTTAATGGAACCGAAACTGTAACCAGGATAAAACGCGACAAGTTAAAATTGATGTGTAATGTTCAAGTAAATTACAGTTGCGATAATATTACTAATAATACTCTTACTATTGTGAGACTTCTTCAAAATGATCGTCGAGGAAATCCAAAGCCACATCAACACCTAGGGTTTGGAGTTTTCCAACCCCGGCGTAGACAGCTTTAGCAGTCTGAAAAACAAGTTTTGAAGACCATTGAAGCTCATTTTGCAACTACAATGCTTTTCAGTAGTACGAGAATTAGCAAAATCCTGCTTCCGAAAAACCTCTCCAGCAACATTAAAAAACTGAAAAAGGGGTTTTGAGAGTCTTTGAATCAAGCTTTGCAACTAAGATAGCATTATTACATGTATGTTGGTTATTTGTGAATACATTCGTTTTCAAAAAAACAAGAATTAGCATACCAGAGCATTGATTGA
Source organism: Teleogryllus oceanicus (assembly GCA_964035755.1). Lineage (NCBI taxonomy): Eukaryota > Metazoa > Arthropoda > Insecta > Orthoptera > Gryllidae > Teleogryllus > Teleogryllus oceanicus. The sequence goes on along the minus strand of CAXIVR010000002.1, from coordinate 73,712,131 downwards.
ATGACGAACTATTCAAACTTTTTCTATTTCTAAAGTTTTCGTGCATATTTCTCGTCTTTTTTGTAATATTAATAATATCTCAACAATTAAATCCAAACGCTCCTGACCGGTAGGACGGTATTTCTAGATACATGACGGGCAATCGTCTCTGCATTAAACATTGAATAAAGTCAGGGCGCAATGCACTGAATTCAATGAAAATTTGTCGTTTTCATACAAATTTACAGTAGAAATATTATAATACTACGAATACTTTACTAAAAAACTAGTGGTGCTATAGAATAGCACATAGTTTCTCGTGGTAAAGGTTTTATAATTTCGTTGGTTTGGGCTGCTTTCACGGTCTTATCCCATCCTGTTGCCAGCTGCCATCTATCGCCGCTTATAGACCACATTTTTAGAAATTTTATTAACTTTTCGGTTTCTTAGAACTGAAATGTTATCTTAAGAATATTACAGAAAAGTAAAAACTCATCCTAAATTGCAATTTTCATTGAAAAATTTGGAGCCGTTTTTAAGAAAATGGCGTTTAACCGTAACTGGAAATGCCAGTTGGAAGATCATTTCACAGGAATCTATTGATTTTACGAAAGCTTCTCTTAAAATCATTTGAAGCACATCTACTTGAAAATGCAATAACGTATGCAAATTGATGGAAATGTGCATATTAACGACGTAAGAGATATTTTAAAAAAATACACTTGAGTAATTTTTCAAAAAAACAACAACAAAAGAGTGTACCAATATGAACTTCACGTCTTATTAAACACTAGAATTACAACTATGCATTAGAAAAGTTTGAAGAAAAATTTTGGAGCTCTTTTTGAGAAAATGACGTTTGATTGTTTCTGAAAATGGGGAATTTTGAGCTCATTTTAACAGAAAACTGTTGTTTTCGAGAATTTTGATACGACATTACTTAAAGCAAATGTACTCATAAATACAAATATGTGAAGAAATCGTCTCTTATGTAAATATTACCGACGAGAGAGAAGTAAAAATAAAATACATTTAGTTTTTTTAAAAACAAAAAACAAACCCTACCAAACAAATGTAAAGAAAATATTTGCGTTTTTGAGAAAATCTTGTTTTGTAATTTGAGAAATTGCGAAGATATTGCAAAGAAATTCAAAGAAAAATCGTTTGAAGGAAAAATCTCCATCTTTAATTTTATACTTGTAGGAAGACGCCAAAAAATTCAAACTTTAGCAATTTTCGAAAATTCAGTTAACAGCGAAAATCGGACATATGCCACCTTTATAATTGTATTTTACTCTATTCTTATAAAAAAATGAAAGAAAAAATTTGGAGCCGTTTTCGACACAATTTTGAAAATGTCCAGGGGGTCTTCATGTAAAGTACCCAAAATTTTAAAGAATGTTTTTCAAAATCTCAAAGCTTTAACTAGAGCCAGGTCGACAGGTGTTTCTTCAATTTTTAAAATATCGTATGTATGGTTTAGGCGCTAGTAGAGTTCACAGTCGGACGAGCAGACAGACAAACAAACAAACGGACTGGCTGACGTTTTGAAGAGAAAGAAAACAACAAGAAAAACAAAACAAAAAAACACTTTTTGGAATCAGGGAACCGATTTTCCGCAGCAATACATAATTTTCTCTATACTACGTATATACGTATTTATACGAGAAAGTAACTAGAGATGCTACAGAATGGCAGAGACTTTCGCGTAGAAAATTTTTCCAATTTTCTTGGTGTGGTCTGGCTTTGAGGTTTTGCACCATTCTCTGGCAAACTGCCATGATTGGTCGCCCAAAGAACAGTTTTTTGACATTATCTCGACTTTTTGCTGTCCTAATAACCAAAATATTACTTCAAGAATATTAAAGAAGAATTAACCTCGTCCTAAATAGAAACTTTCCATTGAAAAAGTAATTCCTGTAAATATCGGACGTATACCTCCTTTATAAATATATTTTACTCTATTATTGCAAGAAATTTAAGGAAAAAATTTGCAGCCGTTTTGAGAAAACAATGAAAATGTCTGGGGTGATTCATGTGAAGTACTCCCAAATATTAAAGAATGTTTTTCAAAATTTCAAAGTTTCAATTAAAGCCAGATGGACAGGGATTATTCTATTTGGAAAAGATCGTATGTGTGGTTTATGCGGTAGTAGTGTTCACAGAGGGACGGACAGACAGACGGTCGATATCAGGGGACTTCGAAACGTATATTTCCGTTGATATCTCGAAATTGGTTTTCCGATGCATTACACAACATTGCTCTATACCACGTATATTACTCTGTATATACGTATGTATTCGAGAAAGTTATAATAACACGAATGAAAACGTGATGTTGTAGCGCCACTAATATTTGTTTTGATTAGAAAATAAGATGGAATTAGTTTGTTGGATTGATTGATTGATTAGTGATTTTGGGTGCCTCAACTGCTAAGTTTATTACTCCCGTAAGTCTTGTACATGTTCTTTTCCTTGGGATGTGGTGGTGATCTTCCCCAACTAGATAGTGAGATCTGGCGCCGACTGATCTGTAGGCTAGTGCGGTTTTCCCCAACCACGCTTCCCCTACTGGCGGTGGGGCATCGCCCTATCCGGGGCAACCTCTTAAAGCTCCAGTCCGGTCTTTCAGCATGTGTATAGTACATGTAAATGGGTGTTTAAATAAGGGGTGAGGTCAGTAAGAAATCAAAATTTAAGCCTCCGTTGGTAATACAACGGATCATGTTGCAATCTTATTGGTAGGATAAATTATCGTCAATCTAATGAATCAAATAGTAACAATTTATTTCAGCCTGAAATGCGAATGAAAAACATCTCCCTTCCCCATTGTGTGGTCGGGAATAGGTCTAATTGGGTGTATCAGACAGCTACTCGCAAGAATGAGTAGATTAACGTGCGAGTGTGTATATTTGAGTATATTTTGAACAGTTTGGACCCCATTTCTTAAAGTCTATTTTACGACCAAAAAGTAATAAATGTGTCCCATCATAGTTTTAAAAATACGATTAAGTTTATAAATGTTACAAAATATAATATATAAATATACAAAATGTAAATGTTACAATTTATAATAATGTTACAAAATGCGACTTACGGCATAATGTAAATATTTGTAATGTATTGAAATACTTATGTTTTTTGTAACTGAATTATCTTTTCGAATGTCACAAAAACACATGTAAAACAAATATCGTAAAGTTGAGTTATTTCAGAGGGCGAGTAGTGCACTACCGTCCTTACTCAATTAAATGAAGTAATGTTTCTAACGTCATTTTGCTGAGGAACGCTTCGTTTCTTGAACCTTTATTTTCTTCTATTACATTCAGAAAATTCTACTTGTAAGATGAAGTTCTGACGATATATCTCAGTATATGCGAAGAAAAACTACTTTTTTTCGAATAGAAACGAAATAACGTTGTAAATTGAAGTTGGGCAGGAAAATACGACAACCCTGTATCACGTGTGGCTTTGGAATTGAACTCCACCACCAGGCAACCGTCACAATTGCAGCGAACTAGCTCTTCACAAACAACGCTACCGAACCCTTTCTCCAAATCTACTGCAGCGCTTCTTTTTTTGGAAATGTTCGTTAACGATGCGTTGATATACACGCTGCGACGAAAACGAAATATTACTAAACTAGTAGGGCTACAAATTGGCACAGGCTTTCTTGTACTAATAGTTTTCTAATTTATTTGGTCCGGGCCAGCATTTCTATTTTGCCTCACCCTCTTCTCAGCTACCAACTGGGGGTCCTGTTACCAAAAAATCGATTGACTGCAAAAACGTCTGTCTGTCTGTGCCAACGCTAGCGCCTAAACCGTTCAGTCGATTTTCTCCAAAGTTGATATTCCCCGATCGATCTTAACGAACTGGAGACTTTCGGAGTTTCAATGGATATTTTGATTTTTAAGAGTACTTTAATTAAAGCCTCAAAACATCAAAATTTTCTTAAAAATGACTCAAATTTTTTTAATTTAACTTTTACCACGGATAGCGTAAAGAACGCTTCAGAGAATGATATCATGTTTGTTGAAATCAATGAGTTTTCAAAAATTACAAAGATGAAAATGTTTTGGGGCGTCTTTCTACAACTACAATATTGAAGATGGAGATTATTCTTAATGAAATCTCTTCTTTAAAGAAAGAACGTGAAAAAATATTTGAAGGGCGTCATGTAAAGTACCACAAAAAATTAAAGAATGTTATTCAATATAGCGGAGCTTTGAATGAAGCCAAATCGACCATGGAGTATTCTGTTTGGAAAACATTCTACGCCTAGTGTAGGCACTAGTGTTTTTCGCAGACAACAAACGGATGAACGAACAGAAGGACGTTTTAAAAAAAGAACAACCCCCTTTTCGGTGTCAGGGGACCCCAAAACGTGTATTTCTGTTGAAATCTCGACATCGATTTTTCGCAGCTTTACATACCTTCTCTATAATACGTATTTATTCTGTATATACCTATATGAGAAAGTAAAATATGTTCTACGGGAATATGAATTTCTGAAGTCAAAGCGAAAAATCAATTGATTATTTCGTGTTTACGGGAGCTGCTAAAGTCATTAGGCCCGTAAGTGTAGCGCATTCTTTTTTCGGAAAGTGGTGATGATATTCCCCCAGTGGATGGTGAGATCTGGCGCCGAATTACAAGCTCGGCTAGCGTGGTTCCCCATTATCCCAATTATCTGCTAGCGTGGTTCCCCAACCAGGTTTCTCTCATCAGTGTGGCACTACCCCACCAGGGACTGGCTCTAAGATCCCGAAAAGTGTGGTAGTGTAGTGCATCTAAGTATACGTGTGTGTTAGTAAGGGGTGAGGATTGAACAAGGAAGAGGAAGGAAAGATCGCCCTTGATTCCTGATCCGTTGGTTAGAGTACTGCTCGGGCTTTCGCCTGGAGTTGATCGGAGAAACCTCGGAAAACTCCCCATCAAAGCTGCCGTACACTAGAAGCGGCTGAAGACAGCGGCTGAACCTATCCTAGCTAACTAGCTAGTGTCAAAAATCGTGTCACCGTCGGAGCTCGAATCCTAGGACTTCCTGGTCTGAGGCACTTGAATGACATCAGTCAATGCTTTGAGACATCTAAGTTGGTTCAAAATGAAAAGTAAATTCTTTATTGCATATATTAGAGGAACTCGCCACTGCGTCTTTTAAAAAATGACGCACCCAGTATATCCTATAAGCAATTGTTTGGATACTTTTTCTTCGAGTACATGGGTTTTAAGTAGAACAAATAATATTTTCTGTGTTAACTAGAAGAAAAAAGGTTTTTCTTACTCGTTAAGGCGACGCTGTTCTCTAGAGCACGCCAGTCCTCCAATGATGAGTCCTCGTTCCACATCGTCATCAGAACTCTGATACACACTCCACAGCTTGTCCCAATACATAGAATGAGAATTGTGTATTCCATGACAATACACTACACTTCTTTGATCTGGATTAACACTGAAAAAACAAACAACTTGTATATAAATATATAAGTACTGAAATAAAAATCAGAATTTTTTTTGTAAGTGAAATAACGGCTTTCGAATAAAAGTTCAAATATAATTATTCGTATTATTTTATTCGTATGAATGACCAAAATCAAAGACCCGAAAGCAGCGCCGATCACAATAACCTGGATAAAATATCAGTTTACTAGCCACAAGTACAATAACAGAAGATAACGAGCCTGACAGGCCCAGAGAGGAGTAGTTGCTCATCCCTTCCTCTTTGGATCTCGTCTATATCAGGGGAAGCAATTCGTCCCCTCCTCGTTCTACGTCATCTCTCTGTTGGTTGCTTTTGTGTTTTAATTTTTAAGAAGCTGAAAATCATTTTTACAGTTTTGATGTGCATTTTTTTCAAAATATGGTGCAATTGATCTCAAGTGTTAGTACTAATTTGTTTTAATACATCGAATTTGCTAATGGATAAAAAATGTTCCGCACTATTCTCTCAAACACTGGATAGTAAGAATACATTTTGGACGCGTTTGTGGTATTTTAAGTGTTGTTGTAATATAGTTTTTTGTATACCAGTACTATTCAGATGCAAGAAATCGTTCACAAATGGGCATTATACTGCGCGAATAATGACTTATTAGCATTTTACAGCACGAATGATTGCATCATCATACATTCAGGCAAACGCAGTGAAGAATCGTGGGATAGAGTGGTAAACGGAACAGCCGACCACTGTTTGGTCGTACAGAGGTCAAATACCCGAGACATTACATGAAAGTTGTTTCGAAAAATGAAGATTGATTCTCTTATAAATTTATTATGCTGTTATAAAAATAATAGCGTTCGTTTGTTATGTTGCTTTATTTCATTCGTACAAATTTGAAACATGTACTCATGCAATGAAGGTTAACACTTTAAACTAATTGCATAAATACTATTAAAACATTATTACATTAAAAAGAACATCTGATTTTTTGACCTATAAATGTAACAGATTTTGCCATTAAAAACAACTACTGCTGCCATTAAGTCCATAACACCGTGCGTACGTAGTAAAGAAAAAGTATTGTAACGCAGCGGCAAAAATCGGTAATTTTTTTAACGAAGAACTATTATTGTGGGGTTCTAGTATCGAAAAACTGAATAAGCACTGTTCCTGTATGTTGCAAAATATTTCCTATAAAATATGTAGTGAAAATCTTTGTTTTGGGGTCCTTAATACCAAAATAAAGATTTAAAACAAAGCGCAAAAGCCTATCTGCCTTTGGTTATCACTGTGCCTATACCATACAGACGATTTTCTCCAAAATTGATAATCTCTGTCGATATAGACGAACTGCAAACACTGCGTGCAATAAATGGATAGATTCATTTTGGGAGGTTTCTTCTTGTAAAGTTTCGCCAAAAATCAAAATATCAGTTTCAAACTCGCAGGGCCTTGAGTTTGATTAGATCTATCACGGAATATCAATTTTGGAGAAAATCGTCTGAAAGGTTTAGTGATAGCATTAACCAAAGACAGACGGACGGACGGACGCACTGACAGGCAAACGGACGGATGGACGGACGGACGGATGGACGGATGGACGGACGGATGGACGGACGGATGGACGGACGGACGGACGACGAGACGATGGACGACGACGATGACGGACGGATGGACGACGGACGACGACGGACGGACGACGACGATACGGACGACGATGAACGACAGACGATGACGACAGACAGATAGACGACAGATAGACAGACAGATAGACAGACAGATGAGACGAGACAGATGAACGACAGATGACAGACAGATGACAGAAGAGATGAACAGACAGATGACAGACAGATAACGAGCAGATAGACAATAGACAGACAGATGGACGACAGATGACGAAAGATGAGCAGACAGATAGACGACAGATGACGAGCAGACGAGACAGACAGATGACAGACAGACAGACGGACAGATGACAGACAGATGAGACGACGATGAACGACAGATGAGACAGACGAGATGGGAACGAGACAGATGACGAACGAGATGACAGGACAGATGGACGACGGATGGACGACGAACGAAGCGAGACAGACAGACAGACGGAAATCGATTTTTTTGGTATCAAGAACTCACAAAACATGGATGCTGACTACTCATCGTGTTAGAGTAAGTCATTTACTACATATACTTTCATTATATCCATTTTTTTGCTACTAAGGCTCTAGAAGAGTTTTTCTTTCGAAAAATTGATTTCCGACTCAGGATTACAATACTTTATCTTCTTACAAAGTAAGGCGATAAAGTAAATATAGAGTAGATCTCATTCTCGTTGAACTGTCCGAATATTTCGAAAACTTTATAACGCATCCGTTAATTTTGGGGTATTTATACAGAAATATTGGATATAAAAATTTATTTCAACGTAATTTTCTTCTTTCATCTTGAAATAAGGCCATTATTCAAATTTTTGATTAGTTTTTGCGTACTTTAGATAGAAATGTACGCAATATTTAAACAAGCATTTTCTCAAAAACCGCTACAATTTTTCTTTAATCATTAGATGCTTACAATGGTACACACTTATTTCATTTCTTTATTTCGAAAATTGAAAGAAATTAACATTGCCAAAGTATGAAATTGACGATAGAATGCTTTCCTGAAAGGAATCTGCTATAAAAAAAATGATCTGTAAATATGTCCATGTACTTTTTTTGGTATGGTGTAATTTTTTCTCTAAGTGAACGCAATGTATAATTTTTCTTTAAAAACGATTCCAATTTTTTCCTCGGATTGATAATGAAAATTAATAATGATCATTTTCTTAGAATGAAATCTGTTCTCTAAAGCTACATCTTGAAATAATATAAATGAAAATCTCCGCATTTTGAAAATTGCAAATAAAAATGTTGGGCCGTCGGAAAGTGTATGTATAGTTGTGAGGTTAATGGTGTAAGGGTAACGTGGCTGTCGTTTACCTCTGAAGATATGAATTCGAATCTCAGTGCGATAGAAATATTTTTGCTGGATGGGAACGCTTTTGCACCGTTATTAACGTGAAGTCATTACCAAAAAAAAAAAAAAAACAGAAAAAATGTGCTGTTGACAACAACTAGATTCTACATTTGCAGAGCTAAAAATTCAGCCATGTTTTTGGTGCAAATGAATGCCCATGTATCTATTTATAATTAGTTATGCCAATTTTTTTAATTATCGAAATAGTAAGAAAATAATTAAATAGTGGTATAGGCCCCTATTGGGGGCATTGGATATTTTATACCTTGGTATCGCTAGGGATAAAGGACACTTATTGAAGATTGATAGATGTGATTTTTAATTCGATTTTCAACGAAGAACGTATTTCCGACGTATCATTAAAATTATATTTACCTTTGTAAATTATCTAAGAACAATTGTAATCTAATGTTTGCGTGGTTTATACACGACTCGACATCCAAAGAACAAGCCCAAGAGCCCAGCCTGTTCATGAGGAGTTTCTCGTCGTGTCGATTCGAGCTTCGTTCTTTGAGAATGTCAGGCTCAGCCAGCCATACGCCCTGTCAATGAGACGGGCCACATAACGCTGCAACAAAAATAACATTTATTAGAAAAAATATTTTTAGAGATTTATCAAATTTTGAGGTATTTTCAAGAAATAATTAAAGAAATGATAATGTTATTGTTATGAATCGACTTTAAATGAGTTACGTTTAATTAAAACAATGTTCATAATTGTTGATTTCTCTGGACATACTGCATTCAGCTCTGGGCTCTACCTGCAGGTCAAATATTCAAACCATACAGAGATTCCAATCCAAGGTTCTGAGAGACATTGCTAAGCGCTCCTGGTACGTCGAAACGATGTGCTACATAATGATTTTAACATGACCAACAGTACAACAAGAAATTAGAAATTTTAGCCATAAATATGTCAGCAAACTAGAAAACCATAAAAATGTACTAGCCATAAACTTACTGGACAATAGTTTAGAAGTCAAAAGACTGAAAAAGTTCAAACCATTGGATTTGCCAAATAGATTTTAAAATGACAATAGTGATAATACTGTAATGTGTAATATGTGAGTAATAATATTGTAATGTGTAATATGATAAGGAAGATCACCAGCGGGTGACCTTTCCATGCAAGTTGTATTTTCTAACATCATATTTACTTATTGTTCTTGTTTTGAACGGATTGTAAATTTACAGATTTAAATTAAAAAAATTGTTGATTTCTGAGGTTAGAGGACATTTGAATTCTTTGGACTAAGACAATGGTTCCTGCAATCCATAGCATCATTCTCTCAGTTTCAAGTTTATGCGTCGAACATGAATTAAGTTTGCATCAGTAGAGACGGGCTAGATTGATATTCGCGATAGTTTTGTAACGCCAGGCTTTAAATATGGATTTGATAAATAATATACCGTGACAATTTTGTTTTTCAGCTAAGGTTACCGAGCAAGACATTGTGAAGTCGAGTTTTAAATGATAATGCCTTTTCTTAATGAAACTTACAAAATTTAGTACAATTTTGAATAAATTCGATATTAATTTACCTATTAAGTTTATACCAACTGATAACGTTATAATTTCTAGAATGTTCGGTATTGAATACGAAATTATTCCTCATGTCGATAGAGTCTATATTAAAAACTTTAGCGTTTAATTAAAAATTCTTTATACCAAGTCTTAATTTTCTTCCACTGCACTAGGTTTGTACAATATTATCTAATGCTGAAGAAATAATGGCGAGTTAATTTATCTTTAAAAATTAACATCAAGTTTCTCTTCCTAGTACCAAAACATATTATTTCAACGTATCATCCTCAGATGCCCGTAGAAATCAGCATGGATATTGATAAAAAGTATTTTGAATGATTTAAAAATCCCGTGACCACATAACTTGCATTACCAGCCCTTTCCTGAGACACGATGTGTCGTTCACGGACCCGTAGGTAAAGTGCCAACTCGAAGAAACTACGCAGTTCTGCAATAATACTCACAGCTGACATTGACAGGACTTCGTCGCTCTCACGTTGAATAAGAACTGTCCCTTTACGCACCCCAATTCGATATATTCCAAAATTACAGTTTTTTTCTTTGAAATATAACAAACTGTATTTGTCGTAATAGTCTCATTCAAGTTCTATCAGCTTCATAATGGTCGCATTTTCTTTTTAAATTCATTTTATTCGCGGGTCAACCTCAAGACTGTACAAGTGATGGTTTCAGAAAACAAAACAATACATACATATTTGTCTATTTACATTGTAAATTAACCCAACTAGAGTTCTGTACTTTTTATTCTTTAATGTTATGTATTTTTTGGTTGGCGAAGATTGAGGGTTACAGGGATAGGAATTGTCATTTATGGCATCATGGAGATATGGTTTCTTAATTTTTGGAGAGCGTGGGGATGTTTTTTTAGCGTAATAATGGTTACATCTGGAGTTGAAGGAAAGCATAGGAAACAGTTGCTGTTTAATTCTTTTATGAATGATATGATGGATTGAATGTCAAGATCGCGGTGAAGTTGATTATTTCGGACAAATCAACGGGCGTTAGTGATTTTATGGAGAATTTTATTTTGAAAATTTGAAGGCGATTCAGGTATAAAACGTACTAGGGAGGCGTAAGTCAAAGTGGTGCGAAAGATACTTTTTCATAATAGAACGGCATTTGTGAGTTTTAAGGAATGATCTATTGAGTGACGGATATAGTCGGATTGACTTTCCTCGGCCATATTTATAACAGAGTTAATTTGACACTTCCAAATTAGCCGGCGGTCGAGGTATATTCAAGATACTTGAATGGCTGTGCTGCCAGACAACCGGAGAGTTTGAGAGCGTGAGAAAAGAGGTCATTCGGGTGAATATTGCAGCGGAAATTTTAAGACGTGGTCGTCGCCGTCGTCACAATAGTGGTGGTGTGGTAGTGGTGGTGGTGGTGGTAATGGTGGTGGTAGTGGTAATGGTGGTGGTAGTGGTAATGGTGGTGGTAGTGGTAATGGTGGTGGTGGTGGTGGTGGTGGTGGTGGTAATGGTGGTGGTGGTGGTAATGGTGGTGGTGGTGGTAATGGTGGTGGTGGTGGTAGTGGTGGTGGTGGTGGTAATGGTGGTGGTGGTAATGGTGGTGGTGGTAGTAATGGTGGTGGTGGTGGTGGTGATGGTAATGCATAAGGTTTTGAACGTTATGCAACAAAATATCGACAAGCTGCTAAGCAGTAACGATGCGTTCCGCACAAAATGCCATAAGAGCCTTCACTTCATTTTGCGGGACACCTTGGTGTTCCTTTTAAACCTGAAAATACTTATTCTCTGAATTAAATTATTCAAGTGTTTAAATGTGTGTTGTGTTGTAAATAACGAATCTACTGCTATTAATTACAGAGAATGTTTAGTAACTTCACTTTGGAGTGGGGGATGGCCTTACGATCATCTTTCGTCACTCGTATTTAACCAACTAACTAAACTCAGAGTCATATGAAGGCACTTACTGAACATATTTTGAAAATGCTTTTCATAATATTCCTGGATTAGTAGATCATAATCAGTGCGTTTCCTAAAATAAGGAACCCAATTTACAGTTCTACATTTGCTGAGGATTTTCATCCTGTCATGTTTTAAGAGGGCGAAGTCACTGAAACCACTGTCAATCAGTACTAGCATCTAGAAAAATGAATCACGTAATCTTCCGGAGCTAAAGATGACCGGTGGCCTTGGTGATTCCACATCATATTGTTCTTGATCCAAAGTCTAAGAAGAAGTGAATCACTAACGTGTGACACCCCACAACTCATAATCAATGTGTGCGGAAGCAAAGGGGCCTTTTAAATTTACCATACTGGTTTTCTTTGCATCCACTCCTCCTTCTGTGTTTTCTGACTTTCCTTTCCTTCCCTCTCTTCTCCGCTTTCCTCTCTTTCCTCCTTCGTCTCCACCTCCTTTCCTTCCATTTCTCCCCCCTTTTTTAAACTCTATTTGTTTTACTTTCTCCTTTCTTTACTCTCGTCTAGACCACCTCGTGTTTACCTACTTTTAGTTCGCCTTCCCTTTCTCTAATCATCTTTGTCAACAAGCCAAAATATGTGTCCTTCAACCATTTGTAAGAGTACGAGCACAGTGGTTGTGTCGAACAAAACTTCAGGTGTGAACTTTTTAAATAATGTGTATATAAAACATATTTGTGTATAATAACGTATACTAAACATGTAATAAAAGCGAAAATATCAAAAATGTTTGACCTTTTATAAATTTGATATAATATGAGAGGTGTTTTGAAAAGAAACTTTATATTCCTATTGATTTAGTGAGGCTGAGTTCATGATTTGCAGAAACAAAGTGCTATACGTTTTATCAATTCTTCTGGAAATTTCTTCCGTAATTTTCTTCTGATATTGCTGTTATGGTACTTCGAAAACTAGGTTTTTATAAGGGATCCTAGTTTACAAACTCACGAAATAAGTTTGTCTAAAGTGCATGCGGAGTAACTTAATTGAGCTAAATAATTCAATTTAGTAATTTTATATTGTTCTGCCGACTTGAACATTCCGCAAGTTCCTCACAACATTTCGAACTGAGTGGGACCTGGCGTGAAGGTAGTAAGTACGCCTCAAATTCGAATACATTCAATCTGACATTATTCTAATATATCTTGTGAAACACGTGAGATTTCACAGCACTTCTTCTTTTGAGATTGCTCAAATAATGCGAATCAGAAATTGCCATGACAAGGCCGCTAACTAAATTCGCGCCTCGCTCTAAATCTCCGTTTGAAATTATTTAAAAATTAAACATTGTATTAGTGTTAAGTAGTTACAAGAACCTTGAAAAGTAAACATACGATAACTAAACCTTTAATATTGCAATACACTAAAGGAAAAACTGCTGGAACCTTACAGCAGAAGTACGACATGAACAATACGTAAAGTCGTCATTATGTCGTTCAGTACTTGTTCTCCAAGAATAATAAAATTATGGAGGCTTAGAAATGCTGAAACAATACAATCACTAACTCAGAGTTAAACATATTTTTGAAGACGTAATTAAAGTATTTTATATATCCCAAGAACTGTACATATATGTTGTAGGGGACTAAAGCTGGAAATCCTACTGTGAACCTTAATTTGAAGACGTATAATGCATCACTTATAATTATAATCGCAAAAATTGTTTTCGAAAAGAATCCCATGTGTCAAACGATTACTGGCCATTGAAAATACCTAGTCACTAATTTTTGCATTTAAAAACACTCAATATTAGAACTTAAAAAACGAAACAAAACGCTATCTTCGCCCCGTTAACTATAACCTTTATCACTTTTACAGGCTTGTTCGTGCTAGACGACGAAATGACTACTGCTCTCGATATATCGATTACATTGCATTCCAAAATGACACAATGAAGAAATGTCAGCAGAAAATCGAATATTCTGTTAATTGTATTGGGTTCTTTGAAAACGGCTAATAAGGGAGTCAGAACTCATCCAGAACTCATCATTTTTCATTCAAAGAAAAAAAACGTGAAATTTGGTTGAATATAAAGGTCAGATTTCTTTATGAACAAAAACCTTTAATATTTTAAATGTAAATATTTACCAATAACACAAGGGTAATTTGCACACTAATACTAGCTGGAAATGATATATTGGTGACATATAATGTTCATACCTTGAAAACTGGATACTTTTCGTGATTCACTAGCATGCGATCCAGATAAGAGAATGCTGTGAGTGCTGCTGTCAAGGGAATCAAATCCTTCTCCCGACTGAGATAGTCTGCCAGATCGAAGGCAATTTTGAACCGTAATTCACCGGCTCTTGCTAAATTGAAAGCATCATCGACAAGCTGCGCGCGATTCAAAACGGGAATACCGTCTATTTGATTATTAGGATCATTCAAATATTCTGATATTAGTTTCCAGTTCTTGTCATCATAATCTACTCTGAAGTAACCTGTTAACACAATGGAGAAACATATGAATTAAAAATATCTTTTTAGAAACGGATCATAATCAAACATGTTAAATAATTCTCATACCTGTTTCCTGATTATTGAATATTACCCACTTGTCACCTTCAGGCATATTCATTATATTAGTAATTGTATTTTTTCCCAAATATAAACTTGGTGTTGCCACATCGAAAGATTCTCCTTGTGCCGTCCACGTTAAAGGTACGATGTATTGTTCTACTGAAGAACCTTTAAAGAGAAATCTTTTCTGGAAGTAATAAATGAAAGTTACATACAATTCAGCACTTTTCACAAAATATTTACACTAAATAACACTGGTCTAAAAGCGTTTCAGGTAGATATTTTATACACAAATTAAATTAACCGATTTTTTTTGTAAGCATCATAAAATTATTTTTTCATAAAATTATATTAATACTAGTTTAATTGTCAAATAAAATGTTACTGTAGCTACCAGGGTAATGTGATGTTTCATTTTTATTGACAAGGATTGAATGAGCTTACCGATGCCTATGATGGTGAATTTGTTTTGTAAGTGTTCCAAATACTAACACGGAATCAAATCACTTTTGGCTGCAAGTTCATTATTTATAAAGGAAGCATAAAAAAATATCGATAGCAATCGCTCATCAAATAAGAAACCAGTGGAGCGCAACATCACATACTTTCTCGCATTATCTATAACTTTTCCAATTTTTGAAAATTCAGAGCGCTTATCGAAAATGAGTTCTGCTCCAGTCTGTCTAAGGAAAAAATTAAAGGAAAACTTTCTGAGCGATTTTGAAGAAAAAAAATTGTCATTAATTCAAGCATTGTTTAGAAACTACTGTTAAAAAATAAAGTGTATAACCTTATTTAATTATCTGATTATTTTAGAGCAGATTACAATAAGAAACTAATGTGGGTCACCGATTTGTCCATTTTTCCATCTGTTGTTTCCTTTTCTGGTTTGGAATAGTTTCTGAAGATTGCTTAAATTTAGCTTACCATTTATTTTAAAACTAGTATATGTTAATGGAAGATAGCCAATATCTTATTTTTTCAAAAGAAAGAACATTCTTTTTTTGTAACTATCAAAAAACACGGGGTTCACAGGGTTGTTTTATATTTTCAAAGGAAATATTCAGAATTGACTATTATATGTTCTTCATACATTTTCATCAAATTTTCGAGATATTCTTACAAAATTTCCAGTAAACTTCTTCAGGAATTTTTTTTGAATTTTACTAGATAATTCGGTTATTTAAAATTTTTAGTCAAAAAAACAGTCAAAAACTGTATGTGACGTATGGGGGAGAAAATCATCTGGGCACGCTTTCTTGAGTTTCAGAGTCCCTTCCCAACAAATTAACTATTAAAGTTGAAAGATGAAAGAAAATAATAATAATAATAATAATAATAATAATAATAAATATAATAATAAACAAATTCAAAAAAGTGAGGGATTAACGTTTCAGAAACTAGATATTTTCGTTGCCAAATTATAGAAAACTTATTTTTAACGGTGAAGGAACAAACATATTTGAATTTTCTGTATTGTTTACAAATAGAAACTCACCCTAAGCTCTACTACCACTACAAGCAAAAGGAAAGTTCAACAAAACGTGCGCATAGTGCAGCTACATTTACGTCAGAAAAAAAGGGCCATCTCAGCATTTGCTCAATGGATCAGGGAAACTGGACAAAACCCTGATCGAGATGGGGGTCATTGACCCGGGAGTACATTATTTGTTACAGGCATATTGAGTCTTTTTTTTTAATTGTACAATGCAAATGTAGACTAACTCATTATACTTAATCTTGTTTTTGTTACAGTAAACATTATTTTTCTTTTTGACGATCAGTATAGTCTCTAGTTGTATAGAAACAGTTTTGCAGCAGAAAAGATTTTACTTTTAACTTAAATTTGTGTACCAATTTTAATTGTTTAATTTTATCTGGCAATGCTTTGTAAAGTAACGTACATGTATTGTATGTGGATTTCTTGTAGTGAGCTGTTGATACTGACACTTGAACATGATTTCTACGTCGAGTGTTGTAAGTATAAATGGTTGGTGTGAAACTAGTGTTGCGAAAGCGGCACCTACTGTCTCGCCCAAACTTTCATGCATAATTATGCGAAAAGTACTCAAATTTTCGAAAAATTGTACATAACCTTATTTCAAAGTCTATCTCTAAGGACCAGATTTTATTAAAGTAAAAATTCTATATCTTTAATATTTTATTTATAGGAAGACTTACAATTTTAAAAAATCAGGGATTTCAACTAACATTCTGCAAACTGCACCATTCTCTTAAACGTCCTTCACACTATCCAACAACAAAATTTAATCTAAACAAAAGAGCCAGTTTTTTTTATTTTGAAAATGTCCCAGGGGTATCATGTAAAGTAACCGCCAAGATCAAAATATCGTTTTCAAATTCAAAAGGCCACGACATCAATAAGATCGATTGGGGAATCTCACTTTTCGAGAAGCACTACCGTTTAGTCACTAGCGTTGTTCCCAGACAGACAAACAGACGTTTTGCCGTCATTAGATTTTCCGGTATCAAGGACCCCGAAAACATCAATTCTACATCACGTGTAGGAGGATTTTTTATTCTTAATTTAGCAACTCGATTTATTTACTTTTCAGTTACCATGGTTCTGTAATAAGAGGGCAGCAAGGACAGCAACAACAAGAAAAGTCGTGTGTCAGTAATTCACAAATTTTGGTTATTTTTATTAGTAGACGTCTAAAAAAACTTTTTTAGTAAGCCATTAATGAAAGCGGTTCTTTCAGGTATAATAAATGGCACAAATATGTAATAAAAGGAAAATATCAAAATGTTTTAATTATAAATTTGATATAATATGAGAGGTGTTTTGAAAAGAAACTTTATATTCCTATTGATTTAGTGAGGCTGAGTTCATGATTTGCAGAAACAAAGTGCTATACGTTTTATCAATTCTTCTGGAAATTTCTTCCGTAATTTTCTTCTGATATTGCTGTTATGGTACTTCGAAAACTAGGTTTTATAAGGGACTTAGTTTACAAACCTTCAAGAAATAGTTTGTCTAGTGCATGTGGAGTAACTTAATTGAGCTAAATAATCAATTAGTAATTTTATATTGTTCTGCCGACTTGAACATTCCGTAAGTTCCTCAACATTTCCTGAACTGAGGACCTGGCGGAAGGTAGTAAGTACGCCTCAAATTCGAATAGACCAATCTGGACATTATCTCTAATATATCTGTGAATGACGTGAGATTTCACAGCACTTTTCTTGAGATTGCTCAAACAATGCGAATCAGAAATCACAAGTGACAAGGCTACTAACTAAATCTGCGCCTCGCTCTAAATCCGTTTCTGAAATTATTTAAAAAATTAAACATTGTATTAGTGTTAAGTAGTTACAAGAACCTTGTGCAAGTAAATATACGATAACTAAACCTTTAATATTGCAACACTAAAGGAAAACTGCTGAACCTTGCAGCAGAAGTACGACATGAACAATACGTAAAGTCGTCATTATGTCGTTCAGTACTTGTTCTCCAAGAATAATAAAATTATGGAGGCTTAGAAATGCTGAAACAATACAATCACTAATCACTGTAAGCTCAGAGTTAAACATATTTTTGAAGACGTAATTAAAGTATTTTATATATCCCAAGAACTGTACATATATGTTGTAGGGGACTAAAGCTGGAAATCCTACTGTGAACCTTAATTTGAAGACGTATAATGCATCACTTATAATTATAATCGCAAAAATTGTTTTCGAAAAGAATCCCATGTGTCAAACGATTACTGGCCATTGAAAAATACCTAGTCACTAATTTTCGCATTTAAAACACTAACATTAGAACTTAAAAACGAAACAAAACGCTATCTTCGCCCGTTAACTATAACCTTTATCACTTTTACAGGCTTGTTCAAAGCAGACGACGAAATGACTAATGCTCCTCGATATATCGATTACACATTGCATTCCAAAATGACACAATGAAGAAATGTCAGCAGAAAATCGAATATTCTGTTAATTGTATTGGGTTCTTTGAAAACGGCTAATAAGGGAGTCAGAACTCATCCAGAACTCATCATTTTTCATTCAAAGAAAAAAAACGTGAAATTTGGTTGAATATAAAGGTCAGATTTCTTTATGAACAAAAACCTTTAATATTTTAAATGTAAATATTTACCAATAACACAAGGGTAATTTGCACACCAATACTAGCTGCTGGAAAATGATATATTGGTGACATATAATGTTCATACTTTGAAAACTGGAGATTTTTCGTGATTCACTAGCATGCGATCCAGATAAGAGAATGCCAGAGTGCTGCTGTCAAGTGGAACTAAATCCTTCTCCTGGGACTGGAGATAGTCTGCCAGATCAAAGGCAATGTAACTGCAATTCACCGGCCTTGCTAAATTGAAAGCATCATCGACAAGCTGCGCGCGATTCAAAACGGAATACCGTCTATTTGATTATTAGGATCATTCAACATTCTTATATTAGTTTCCCAGTTCTTGTCATCATAATCTACTCTGAAGTAAATCCTGTTACCACAATGGAGAAACATATGAATTAAAATATCTTTTAGAAACGGATCATAATCAAACATGTTAAATAATTCTCATACCTGTTTCCTGATTATTGAATATTACCCACTTGTCACCTTCAGGCATATTCATTATATTAGTAATTGTATTTTTTCCCAAATATAAACTTGGTGTTGCCACATCGAAAGATTCTCCTTGTGCCGTCCACGTTAAAGGTACGATGTATTGTTCTACTGAAGAACCTTTTAAAGAGAAATCTTTCTGAAGTAATAAATGAAAGTTACACTAGCACTTTTCACAAATATTTACACTAAATAACACTGGTCTATTTAGATATAATTTTTTGTCATTTTAGCATTTATTTAATTATTAGAATAAATAAATTACATTAATATCTGATTTTTTTTTGTAAGTACTATAAAATTATATTAATACTAGTTTAATTGTCAAATAAAATGTTACTGTAGCTACAGGGTAATGTGATGTTTCATTTTTATTGACAAGGATTGAATGAGCTTACCGATGCCTATGATGGTGAATTTGTTTTGTAAGTGTTCCAAATACTAACACGGAGTGTAATCACTTTTGGCTGCAAGCTCATTATTTCTAAAGGAAGCATTAAAAAAATATCGATAGCAATCGCTCATCAAATAAGAAACCAGTGGAGCGCAACATCACATACTTTCTCGCATTATCTATAACTTTTCCAATTTTTGAAAATTCAGAGCGCTTATCGAAAATGAGTTCTGCTCCAGTCTGTCTAAGGAAAAAATTAAAGGAAAACTTTCTGAGCGATTTTGAAGAAAAAAAATTGTCATTAATTCAAGCAAACATTGTTTAGAAACTACTGTTAAAAAATAAAGTGTATAACCTTATTTAATTATCTGATTATTTTAGAGCAGATTACAATAAGAAACCAATGTGGTCACTGATTTACTTATTTTTCCATCTGTTGTTTCCTTCTGTTTGGAATAGTTTTGAAGATTGCTTAAATTTAGCTTACCACGATTTTAAAACTAGTATATGCTAATGGAAGATAGCCAATATCTTATTTTTTCAAAAGAAAGAACATTCTTTTTTTGTAACTATCAAAAAACACGGGGTTCACAGGGTTGTTTTATATTTTCAAAGGAAATATTCAGAATTGACTATTATATGTTCTTCATACATTTTCATCAAATTTTCGAGATATTCTTACAAAATTTCCAGTAAACTTCTTCAGGATAATTTCTTTCATTTTTGAATTTACTAGATAATTCGGTTTATTTTAAAATTTTTAGTCAAAACAGTCAAAAACTGTATGTGATTTATAAAGAAAATCATCTGGGTACGCTTGAGTTTCAGAGTCCTTCTCAAATAAATTAACTATTAAAGTTGGAGATAAGAAAATAATAATAATAATAATAATAATAATAATAATAATAATAATAATAATAAATATAATAATAAACAACTAAAAAGTGAGGATTAACGTTTCAGAAACTAGATATTTTCGTTGCCAAATTATAGAAAACTTATTTTTAACGGTAAGGAACAAACATATTTGAATTTTTCTGTGTATTGTTTATAAATAGAAACTTCACCGCTTAAGCTCTACTATGCAAGCAAAAAGGAAAGTTCAACAAAACGTGCTATAGCAGCTACATTTACGTCCAGAAGAAGAAAGGGGCCATCTCAGCATTTGCTCAATGGATCAGGAACTGACAAACCCCTGATCGAGATGGGGTCAGCTGACCCGGGAGTACATTATTTGTTTACAGGTATTGAGCTCTTTTTTTAAATTCTGTACAAATGCAAATGTAGACTAACTCATTATACTTAATCTTGTTTGTT
The DNA here is from genome assembly GCA_964035755.1 of Teleogryllus oceanicus. Classification (NCBI taxonomy): domain Eukaryota; kingdom Metazoa; phylum Arthropoda; class Insecta; order Orthoptera; family Gryllidae; genus Teleogryllus; species Teleogryllus oceanicus. The sequence goes on along the minus strand of CAXIVR010000002.1, from coordinate 73,691,357 downwards.
ACAGCAACATTATTTTCTTTTGACGATCAGTATAGTCTCTAGTTGTATAGAAACAGTTTTGCAGCAGAAAAGATTTTACTTTTAACTTAAATTTGTGTACCAATTTTAATTGTTTAATTTTATCTGGCAATGCTTTGTAAAGTAACGTACATGTATTGTATGTGGATTTCTTGTAGTGAGCTGTTGATACTGACACTTGATGAACATGATTTCATGTCAGAGGTTGTAAGTATAAATGGTTGGTGTGGAAACGAAATAAGGGAAAGCGGTAATTCAATTATCTCGCCTCAAACTTTCATGGCAGAATTACGCGAAAATCACTACATTTTGGAAAAATTGTACATAACCTTATTTCAAAATATATCTCTAAGGAACAGATTTCATTAAGGTAAAAATATCTTCTTTAATATTTTATATGTAGGAAGACTTACAATTTTTAAAAAATCAGGGATTTAATCTAACATTCTGCAACTGCACCATACTCTCAAACGTCCTTCACACTATCCAACAACAAAATTTAATCAAAAACAAAAGAGCCAGTTTTTTTATTTTGAAAATGTCCCAGGTATCATGTAAAGTAACCGCCAAGATCAAAATATCGTTTTCAAATTCAAAAGGCCACGACATCAATAAGATCGATTGGGGAATCTCACTTTTCGAGAAGCACTACCGTTTAGTCACTAGCGTTGTTCCCAGACAGACAAACAGACGTTTTGCTGTCATTAGATTTTTCGGTATCAAGGACCCAAAACAGATTCTGGCTACACCACGTGATCGAGGATTTTTTTCTTCTAAATTTAACAACTAATTTATTCACTTTCAGTTTACTATGGTTCTGTAATAAGAGGGCGCAAGGACAGCAATAAATAAGCAGTGTCGTGTGTCAGTAATTCAAATTTTGGTTATTTTATTAGTAGACGTCTAAAAAACTTTTTAGTAAGCCATTAATGAAAGGGTTCTTTGGCATGCGGAGCGCCCTAAAAGTTGAATTTTTAACACTAGTACTAACGTATGAAGCTCAAATGTTGAAATAAAACTATAAATAGAAGAAAGGAAACAAAATAATTTCGTCTGGTCACATAAGTTTCTACAAGTTTTAATGGATCATTAAGTGTATTGTATACTTGAAGTAAAATACGAGTAAAATGGAAGTCAGTAAGACTGTCTGAAAATAGTGTATAACACACGTAGTAGAAGAGATTTTGTTTTCAAGGTAGGATTGCGTCATTTGTGATACAAGATTTCTTGCTCGCAAAATAAAATGACGCTTTTACCACTCGTATCATAAATAAAAATTTCGCTATCAGGGCATTCTCAAATTCGATTTTCCGCAGAATTATTTTACTTTCTCTATACTGAGTATTCTCTATACTCTGTATATACGTACGTATGCGAAAAAGTAAAAATTTGACTACACTTGCTAACAAGTGGTGTAATAACAGCACGTAATTTCTCGCATGATTTCTACTGGCTCCACAATTTTATACTACTACATGAACCTTCGAAAGTGTTTTCAACCAGCAGCAATTTTTTTCTACGCCGAAATTGAAATTCAGATCCTTCGAGTTAATTCTCTTTGCGCCTTCTCTTTATGTCATGAAACCGGTGTAAGTTTCCAACTTGGGATGACGCTTAAAAATATAATTATCTCAGCCCAATAAACGTGATATTTGAAAATTATTCGTTCGACCCAGCTTTGTGGATAGTGTCGAAAATCCTGTCACGTCGGAACTCCCGGTCCCGAAATTAGGACCTCCCGGTCAAAGCCATTCCAGTGGCATTAGTTTATACTCTGAGCCACCTCTCCCGGTTGCTCACAAAGTGTTAGAGAAAGTAATTTATTACATATTGGAAGAAGAATTGTCTACTTTTTCTTTACGAGGGACCGACAATTAGAGTTTTCTGTCGAAAATTTGCCGTTTTCCTGCGCACGATTTCAATTTTTTCTTTGACACGAAGTAAGGGTGAGAAAGTAAAGATGTAATGTAAAAAGTAGATGAATATCAATATTTTGGGATCGGTGATTACGAACTTCAGGGGAAAAAAGATGGTGAATCCAATGTGCAAGGCACCGTGTAACTCTCCTCTGCAAAACGCAAAAAATTGTTTGAATTTTGATTTATAAATTTTACGTGGGACGATTGTTAAGAATCTGAAACGAAACAATATATAAGACTAGAAATTCAATATCGCGTGAGTATGGTCATTCACTCAATTCCTAAAGTTTTATTTATTCTGGTTTATGAGTGACTGTCATGAGATAGCTGATTTTGAATTTGCCTTCTAAGTGGTAAAATATATTATGGACTTAATAAAAAAATTTTTAAAAAAAATTTATAAAAGAAAATAGTAATGGAATGTACCCTCTGAAACGGATTTTATTATAACGATTCAATAAGGCACTTAATTATAAACTACTTTTTTATTAGTAAAAATCTACAAATATATATCATAACAAATTATATATTAATATATATTTAATATACATTATATCCTAAGATAAACATATATTAGTCTTGCCTCGTTTTTTAAGATTTCTTTGCTCTATGGTGAACATTTAAAGGAAACATTTTGAGCCGTTCATGAGAAAATGTTTTATTTTTATAAATTCCATTAATTTCAAGCAGATATTACGTACAAACTGCTCAATTAAAAAAAATATTACATGACTTTTTTCAGATCTAATATCTTTTGAACGGATATCATTTCAGAAAAATCTCTTTCAATTATTGTTCAATTCGCAATGTTATTTTTTGCAATATTCGAAAATTCAGAAGATAAACATATATGGGATCTGAGCCATTCTATTAAGCGTCTCTTGTTCTATCCGTAGAAGAAATATAAAGAAATTAGAGCTGCTACAAAATGGCACAGATTTTGTCGTAAAGTTTTCTAATTTCCTTGGTGTGGACCGGCATTACGGATTTGCCCCATCGTCTTGGTAATTGCCATCTATCAACGCCCAAAGTACATTTTTTTGACATTTTCTTAACTTTTCGGTTTCCTAATAGTACAACCGAAATATTACTTCAAGAATATTAAAGTAAAACCTCATTCTAAATAGAACTTTTCATTGAAAAATTTGAAGCCATTTTTAAGAAAATGGCGATTAAACGTTACTCCCGATTTGAAATTCTTTTTCACAAGAATCTTTTGAGTTTTCCAAAAACTTCATATGATGTTATTTAAGCACTTCCACTCATAAATATAATAATTTATACAAATCGATGGAAATGTGCGTATTAACGGCGTAAGAGATATTTTCAAAAAATAAAAATAAATAAATACACCAAAATGAATTTTAAGTCATATTAAAAGCGCAATTAGCACTATCCATTGGGAAAGAAGAAAAATTGAGGCGTTTTTGAGAAAATGACGTTTAAGCGTTTCTGAAAATGCAGAATTTTGAGCTCATTTTCACAGGAAACGGTTGAGTTTCCAAAAAAAGTTATCTGACATTATTTAAATCCCATATACTCATAAATATAATAATGTGAAAAAATTAAATTTTTGTAATTTTGAAAAAACCAGAAGAAAAGCTATATGGCGTTCAAACCACCTTATAGAGCACAGTTAGTACTATTGCTACCAAAAGTTTAAAGAAAAAATTACTTAAATTTTTGCACCTAATGCTCGACGATTGGAAATGAGATTTACAAGTGATGGATGAGACGTGAAAAAATCAACATAAATTGCGGTATTATAATTTTACATCACCGTTACTGAGACGAGAAAGCTGTTGTATCTCGGAAATACACGTTTTGGGCCCCTCTGATACCGAAAAAGGTGTTTTTTTCACAACATCCATCCGTCCTTCCGTCCGTACCCTATACGATGGTATAAATGCCATATTCCTCTATTCTGTTTGTTTTTTTCAAAAATGACCAAAATGTAATTTTTTGTTTTGTCTCTCGCATCGGTAATATTTTAACTAGAGACGATTTTTTTACATTATTTACAAATACCTGTACTTTAAGTAATGTTAAATCAAATTTCAAAATCTCAATTTTTAAAATGAGTTCAAAATTCCGTACTTTCAAAAACCACTTTCTCAAAACTTGCTCCAAATTTTTTCTTCAAATGTTTCCAATGGTTAGTGCTAATTACATATTAATATGACGTAAAGTTCATTTTGATGTATTCTTTTGTTTTTTCGAAAATTACACAAATTTAATTTTTTTTAAATATATCTCATGCCGTTAAGACACACGTTTCCATTTATTTGTATACATTATTACATTTGTGAGTGAAATGCCCTTCAAATGACTGCAAATGATTTTCCAAAATTCAATAGGTTTCTTATAAAAAAGAGCTTAAAATTTCGAATTTACAGTAATGCTTAATCGCCATTTTCTTAAAAACGTCTTGAACGTCGAGGTTATATTCTTTATTCGAGGTCTTTAATATTCTTGAAGTAAAATTTCGATTGAACTATTAGGAACGTGAAAAGTTGAGAAAATGTCAAAAAATGTACTTTCGACGACGATAGATGGTAGCTAGCCAGGGAAGGGAACAATACATAAATACCAGACCACAGCAAGAATATTAGAAAACTTTAGGAGAACGACTAATCCATTATGTAGCACCTCTAGTTTACTTCATTACTGTAGCTTTTCTTTCAGTAAGACATGAAGTATTGACAGAATTTTATTATATAACATAAGAGTTCGTAATTTCAACAAGATAATGTTGATTTGGATTTGAAGATTATGATCAGTTGTAGATATAGAATGTCGGTTTGAAATTATACGTATTTGGGGACAGCGAGACATTAAAAATGGAGGAACACTGAGATATATCTCACCGTTGCCAACTTTCAGTTTTAATTCGAATTACCTGGAATTCCTTCCTTAAACCAGGTATACAGTATTCTTTAAATAATGAAACATTTTAAAAATATATGTGCCCAGAAGCTTCCGTTACAAAAGAAAACCCAGATTCTGTGTTGGCTTTCATGAAGAACGACAGATCCATTTTTTCCGAAAAAAGTTGTCTTTGAGACAAAATTGTGTTATTTGAAATCGGTGTTGTTAAGTACAATATTCTTACTAGTAAATAAAAGAAAGATAGTGAAAAATTTTATTAACTGCTTGTATAAAATTGTGAAAACTTGATGACATTGTTAAGACTTTTAATTTGTAATCAATTGTTTAAATTAGAATTATAAAATATGAATCGCAATATTATTACTACAGGTGTGATTTCTCTAACCTGAGAAATTGAAGCTGAGTTTGACTCGTAGTCACGTGATACTGCAACTACTGGATAGCCTGGTTGCTCTGTCCACGACTTCAGCAATTCTTCAAACACATCCTCTTCTAAATTTGCAGCGCCAGCAAATGGCGTAAGTTGATCAAACAGGTCCTGAGGTTTCACATTTTCATATTTGCTGCACAAGTGAAATATTAATGAAAATTTATAATACAACATTTTCTAACAGTTATTAATATATCAGAATATACTCACTGTTTAATGAGGTAATTTTGTAGAGCTTCTTGAAAATTGTCTTCCCCAATTATATAAGAAATCATACGCAGAATCGATCCACCTGACACCAGAAAATACAAGAAGAAGATTAACAATACAATTATAACTACAATATTATTTAAAAAATAAATTAGTAGTGCTACAGAGAGGCAACAACCGTCCCAATCATGTCAGATCATTCTGCCATTAGAATCAACAATAAAAGTGTCCACGAACTTGTTTTCACCTGTCCATATCCCATCTCTTGAGCCAGAATGCTATTTGAGGCCCATGCTATTAATAAATCTAATACCATAATAATAATAATAATAATAATAATAATAATAATAATAATAATAATAATAATAATAATAATAATAATAATGTTTCTTTCATTCTAAATTCATTTTCATTCTAAATATAAAATAATTAATTATTGTTAATTTATAGGAAAAATGTTTCAACGTGATACCACCAATTGAGGTCAATTTTATGATGTTCTCTCATCCAATTCCTTGTAAAGTATGTTTTCATCTAAAATTGCAAATGTAATGTGAATTCTTTATAATGTTAAACACACCTATTTTATCTTAATATAAGTTGTGTTAATTTTATTTACATTAATTATTTAATTTCCTTTTTTAGCTGACATTTGTTAAAGATCTGATGATGGATGGACAACTCAATCACTGAAACGTTGCCTCGCTATTCTTGTTCAAGATACTACTTTGAATGTAATAATCATTTATGCTTTAACAATTGTAGTTTGGACGGTCTATAAAAAGAAATATTCGAACTTTTATTAAGAAAAAACTTAGAAACTGACAGCCTATGTTTCATCTTTGACAACAAATTTCATTTGAATGAAAAATCTCTGTCGTCAATTTTATAGTTGTAGAAAGTTTACAATTTTCGAAAATTTAGAGTTAACCATGAAAATTGTACCTACGTCATTTTTATAAGTGTATTTTTCTCCGTTTGAAAAAATTTTGAGCGGTTTTTGCGAAAATTTTGATACTATCCGGAGGACTTCATGTAAAGGGACCACAAATTTTAAAAAATGTTTTTCAAAATTTAAAAGCTTCAACTAGAGCCAGATCTACAGAGGATTCTTCAATTTGGAAAAGGATGGTTTAGGCACTGGAAGTGTTCAGAGACGGAAGGACGGGCAGACGGACGGGCAGACGGACGGGCAGACGGACGGGCAGACGGACGGGCAGACGGACGGGCAGACGGACGGGCAGACGGACGGGCAGAAGTTTTGATGAAAACTTTTTTTCGATATCAGGGTATCCCAAAACATGTATTTCCTTTGAAATCTCGAAATCAATTTTTCGCAGCATAACGTAACTTTTTCTATAGTACGTATATGACTCCCGTATCTATAGGAGAGATTAAAAATGCCATTAATGTGAATGTAAACGTGAGACATTTTTAAAACATTACATTGATTTATTTTTTTAAAACATATGCACTCGTTTACTTCAAAATGGTCTTAGTTATATTATTGTGTACATTTAGCTCTAACCGATGAAGAAATTCAAAGACATAGTAGCGCTACGAACGAAACACACATTATCCTATGTTAGATTTTTTCCTGAAGTCTGAGCTAGCTTTTCGGTATTCCCCAACAACCTTCCCAGTTAGTCTATCAGCGCATAAAGATTAGCAGACCTTCAATTTTCACTGAAGGTCATCCGCGCTATTCGAATATCGCGCAGGCCTATCTCGATACTGTAGCATCACATAGCTCAGTGTATTCTGTGCCTCATCTCGGTGTTTTTACTAGGGTTCTGTAGGCATCCAGTTTCACGCAGATTGCACACAGTTTCCTGCCGGGCCAAGTGATTATAAAATGAATATGAGTAAGAAAGTAATACAAAAAATTCTCGGAATGCCTCAGACCACGAACACGACATGAAGCATTCTTTCAGCGCGCGGGATTCGAAACGTGTCATCGTGACACGTTCATGAGCTCAACTGCTCCCCCTTTCTCACGAGGCCGAATATTTTGACAGCCACTTTGTAAACGGTATGGTTATTTAACAATAACAAATAATGGCCTGACCTTACGCATGTTTTTTTATGTATTTCGCCGGGCTGAATCCGAATCTCTAGCCCGAATGGCACCACCACCCTCCAGTTTAATAACTGGCGAAAAAACACCGTGAAATTGCGGATTGCAACTTTTAGGAAGGTTTTTTGCGATTTAAAAAAAATGGAGGGCGATGGCGCCATTCTGTGAAATATTTTTCTAAAAAACGGCCCAAAAGTTTACTTTTGCATACACGTACGTATATACGAAGTAATATATGAAAAAAAGAGAAAGTTATGTAATGCTGCGGAAAATTGATTTCGAGATTTCAACGGAAATACATGTTTTGGGGTCCCCTGATAAAAGCCGTTTCTTTTTCGATTCGCGTCGTCGTCGTCGTCGTCGTTCGTCTGTCGTCGTTCGTCTGTTCGTCTGTTCGTCCGTTCGTTCGTCTGTTCGTCTGTTTGTCTGTTCGTCCGTCCGTCCGTTCGTCTGTCCTTCCGTCCGTCCGTCCGTCCGTCCGTCCGTCCGTCCGTCTCCGTCCGTCCTCGTCTCGTGTCCGTCCGTCGTGTCCGTCCGTCGTCGTCTCGTGCTCGTCTCGTGTCGTCCATCCGTCCGTGCGTCCGTGCGTCCGTCCGTGCGTCGCCCGTCCGTCCGTGCGCCCGTCCGTCCGTCCGTCCATCCGTCTGTTCGTCCGTCCGTTCGTTCGTCCGTCCGTCTGTCTGGTGTATGTAAACAACACTAGCGCCTGAACTATTGGTACACTTTTTTCCAAACTGAATGATTCCCTATCGATCTGGCGTGAATGGAAAGCCTTGCGATTTAGAGAAATATTCATTAATTTTTAGGGTTACTTTACATGAAGCCCCAGGGACAATTTCAATTTTTTTTCAAAAACGGCTCCAAAGTTTTTCTTTAAATTTCTTGAAAAAATGAAGTAATATACACTTATAGAGGTGGCAAAGAACCGATTTTCACGATTAACTCTGCAATTTTCGAAAATCGCAAAAGTTTGAATTTATTTCGGCGTCTTCCCACAACTAGAAAACTGAAGATAAAGATTTTCCTTCAGTTGAAATTTGTTCTCAATACTTAGTTCTTTCAATAATGTCATGTACATTTTCTTAAAACTTTTAGTTGTTTTCGCGAAATATTGCGTGAAATATGTCCAATTTTACAAGAATACAAAAACAATATTTTCTCAAAAACGGCTCCAAGTGTTTTTCTATTACTTTTGGTAGAGCTATTACTAAATGTACGCTATGAGATTACTTAAACGCCATACTACTCCATTCTTTTGTTTTTCAAAAATTAAAAAATGTAATTTTTTTGACTTGGCTCTCATGTCATTAATATTTTCATTAGCAGCGATTTTTTCACCTTAACAGCGATTACATTAAGGACTACATGTGTTTTAAATTATTTCTTATAAAGTTTGTCGAAAACACAAAAGTTTCTGTGAAAACGAGCTGAAAATCCCGTACTTTCTCAAACACTGAAACGCCATTTTCTAAAAAATCGCTCCAATTGTTTTCTTTAAACTTTTCTTACGGAGTATTTAAGATGACATAAATTTACTTTTGCTGTATTCTTCTTTTTTCTAAATATACTTAAAAATATTTTTTAAAATATCTCTCAAGCCTCTAAATCCTATTTCCAGCATTATTTTTACATTATTACAATTGTGGGTGGAAGTACTTTAATAAAAAAATTTGAGGCCATTTTTGGGGAAAATTGTCATGTCTTAATATAGAGTACTCTCAAAATCAAAATATCCACTTCAAACTATGGGGGCCTCGAGATCATTTAAAGTGATCACGGTGAACATAGATTTACAAAAAATGGCCGGAACGGTATAGGTCTAATGTTGACCACAGAAGGACAGACATACAAACACGTTTCGTCGTCAATCGATATTTCGGCAACAAAAAACACAAAACATGGATTCTGACTACACAACGTATTAGATTAAGAAATTTACGTACAGTAATCTTTTTCCTGTGTCTCAATCTGTAAATTTAACGGGTTATTCATATCCTTCCATTAAAACAGTCGAAGGCAGACATCAGCACAGTCATTGATTTAGGGGCATATATTATTCATTTGCATTTACAATACGTTAGAAAGTACGTTTCTCAGACCGAAGAATGATGAGGAAGCAGATGAATATGCAGATACATCAGCCCTTTACCATCCTTTGATAAATAGAAGAAAAAAATTAAAGAAAAAAACTAATGGTGCTAAAGAATGGCATAGAATTTTTCATAGTAGAATTTTCTAATTTCCTTAGTAAGTGCCTTGTCTAATTTCCTTTATGGCCTTGTCGCATCCCCTTGTCTATCGCCCCTCTTAATACATTTTTGAAGTTTTCTCCAATTTTCAGTTTCCTAATAATTAATTTGAAATTTTACAATGAGATTATTAAAGAAGAAAAAACCACGTCATATATGGCAATTTTCATTGATAATTTTGAACCCGCTTTTAAGAAAATGGCATGTAACCGTTACCCGAAATCGAAATTTGAAGCTGTTCTACAGGAATCTTCCGAGTTTTCGAAAAACTTCATTTGAAGCCATTTAAACTTTGTAACTTTGTCCTCTTATAGCGTAAAGGAAGCAGAACACATTTTCGTTGAAATCACGGTTTTTTAAAAATTGCATAAATTTCACAACATTTCGGTTTTTTTCTACAACTACAAAATTGAAGACTGAGATTTTCCAAATTTTTCTTCACACTAAACGTAAGGATAGTGTTAGTTACACTGTGTAAGACAACATAAACGTTGTTTTGCAGAATTATTTTGCTATTTCAAAAATTACACAAATGTATTTTTACATCACTCTCACGTCGTTAATATTTACGGTGATTTGTATACGTTACTGCATATGTGAATACCAGTGCTTCAAATTATGTATCATAAAGTTACTAGGAAAATTAAAACTTTTCTGTGAAAATGATCTCAAAATTGCGCATTTTCAGAAACTCTCAAACTCCCTTTTGTCGGAAGGACCCAAAATTTAGTCTTTAAATTTTTTGTGTCCTAAATGAACTGAATAATATTATATAAATGCTACTTTGATGTATTCTTTTTTTTTTTAATTACTCAAATGTAATATTTGTGAAATATCTTTTACGCCGTTTACATTACCAGAGACGTGTACATTATTGATTTTGTAAGACGTTTTGCAGATTTCCGATGAAACTTTTTGAATTCATAAGTTTTTTGTGAAAAACATAAAATTTAGATTTTACAATAACGCTAAAACGACAGTTTATCAAAATCTGTTCCATATTTTTCAAGGAAATTTCCATACAACACGAACTTTTACTCTTCTATAACATTCTTGGTATAGTTTCAGTTCTACCATTAGTAAACCGAAAAATGGAGCAATTATGAAAAAAATGTAGTTTGGGTGACGTTATATGGCAGCTGTGTTTCTTCAGACTTATTGAACGGATAGTGCTACATTCACTGAATAACGTGTTAAAACTTCATTTTGCTATATTCTTTTATTCTTTCAAAAATTACGCAAATGTATTTTTTTGAAATATCTATCATACATTACGGAAGATGTGCATTATTTCATTTGTGAATAGAAGTGCTTGTAATAATGTTGTTTAAAGTTTCTCGAAATCCTAATATTTTTCTGTGATGAGTTAAAATCCACATTTCCAGAAATGTTTGAAAGGGGTTTTCTGAAAAACAGCACGAACTTTTTCTTTAAACGATTAAAAGTTGTTGATTCCAATTAAATGCAGTGAATAAAATGAATAGAATCTTGTATTGATGTATTCTTTTAGTATTTCCAAATTTACATTTGTATTTTTAAATACTCACTTTCCTTTAAACGTTTTGTCAAAGTTGCAGTTGTAAACACAAGTGCTTCAAATCATTTCTGATGAAGTTTCCTGAAAACTTAAAACTTCTCTGTGAAAATCAGCTCAAATTATGCATTTTCAGAAACGTTTAAACGTTTTGTCAAGAATAGCTCCAAATTTTTCAATGAAAGTTTGCATGTTTTACTATTCTATAATATTCTTAAAGACATATTTCAATCTATTATTTAGGGACCGAAACCCTGAGAAAATGTAATAAAATTTCGTTTTGTCATAGATAGGAAGAATGAAAGAGCAGGGGGTATCAATACTGGAAATCTATCCTAGACAAAAAAAGTAGTGTGTGGTACTTCGTGTCAGTTAGCACCACTAGTTTGAAAGAGACAGTAACATTTAAGTTCAGCCATCCCAAAAGTATTGGGTACTATTTTAAAGCCATTTTTATATAATAGATAAAATACTTTTTATAGTGAGAGTGAATGTGAAAAATAAGGTTAAAAACCTGTCATTTTCTGACCTTTGCTGTAAGTAATGGTGCCGAAGCTCGCACTTGCTTCCGAGGCAGTGCTGACTTCGTGGGTGAGCGCATTTGCCGTCACCACCGAGTCGAGGGCAAACACCATCTGGTGCTGGTCTACCAGGAACTGGTCCACATGCGCCAGTCCGCAGTCTCCACCTTGTCGGTGACGTAGTACTGGAAGTAGCGCGCGAAGCCCTCGTTGAGCCACGTGGTGCCCCACCAGTGGGTGGTGACGAGGTTGCCGAACCACATGTGCAGCAGCTCGTGCGCGATGACGGTGGCCACCGCTTCTTGGCGTCGGCAGAGCCCTCGTTGTAGAGCAGCGCCGACTCGCGGTACGTGATGAGCCCCCAGTTCTCCATGGCGCCCGCCGAGAAATCGGGAAGGGCTACCTGTAACGGAGCGGCAAAATATGGAGCATCATCTGCAACGAAGCGACAGTTTATATGTTCCTGCAATGCAAATTTTTGCATAGAAAGTATTTTTCAAGCCAGCTGTTGAGTGTTTATTGCTGTTCATCCATTAGAAATATCCAAGGAGTTTATTAGACAAAATATGCTCAAAATTATCTTAAGAGTTTACTTCGAAGTTTCGTCTTTTAATGCATATTTTGACTAGTAAACTCCTTGGATATTCCAAATGGCTGATGCGTAATGAGCGTACTCGAAGTTGGTTTGAAAAAATACTTTCTATACAAAAATTTGCATTGCAGGGACATTTAAACTCTCCAGAAATTCGTAAATTGTTTATTATTTACAAAGGAAATGAATCTGTTGGTTAAGAACATGTAATTTTTAGTTAATATCTGAATTCATTCCGTATTCAAATTAAAACAGGTTCTGATGTTTTTCTTACAATTTTGTTTTTCGTTATTTATGTTTTCTAGTAAACAGAAAACAGAAAAAATTACAAAAATTAATAAAACCTAACCTAATTTTAAGAAAATAAATAAGAAACTATTAAATTACTCCTTTATTTTTATTGAGCAGTTGGGTGCAAATTACAAGATAAAAGGTTAAAATCATGGGTATCTGTAGAAAATTTACAGGGCTACAATTTGTATTTACACCTTTTTACGATCTACGAGATATTCTTAAAAACGAAGGAAAAATATAATTTAATTATATTTTCCCCTTCTTTTTTGTTGATTGTATGGGTCACAATCGATATAATACCTGAAAAATCCCGTAACATCTTTATCATCTATAGAAAATTGCAAGAATAATTTATGTCCAATATTCATAGGCATAATGTGATTAAAAATTTAGACTTATACCAGAAGCTTAAAAAGATGCGTTTTTTTTAATTTCTAGAATTTCTCATGGTAAATTGATTGAAATCCATAAAATACTTGTTTTTTTTTTCATTTAAAATACGATTTTCAACATAAAAAAATTGTATCCCTTGAGGGCAGATTTGCATATCTTATACCGCTACCCCCATTCTGTTAATCTTTCCCAATTTCTCTCGCCACTAGATCACACTAGTTACTATATAATGGCCACGCGCCGTCATATATTAAGTATATTAAGGCTTAAAATACTGTAAATGTTTCCAAAATGAACTCTGAATTTTCATTTATAGAGGGAATATTTCCGAACATTTTTACCAACAGCCAAAGGTGCTGCAATAACTCATTAATTTACTCAACGAAATCTGCATTATCTTTTTTAAAAAATAATGCAATCATCACAAGCATTGTAAATAATTTCTGCATAAACGACACACATACCAAATAGGAGAGCAAGAGCAAGAACTTGTATTAACATTCGAGAATTGTGATCACATCCCGCGCACTGGCTGACGCGGCACACTGCACTATGCTAGACACTCCGACATAAGCAGTCTTTCCTTAGCGTATTCCACGTAATAACGTTACGTGACCGCATTAACCCATTTATGCTCAGAACGTTTTTCTTTCCAAACTTGATATTAGGCTTCTTTTAGTTTTGTTAACACGTGCGACAAAAACATCCCTTCTCCTAATCGTCTTTCTTCACTATCCAATAACAAAGTTAAATCAAAAACATTGGAGCCACTTTTTTTCTTTTCGGAAAATGTCCCAGGGGATTCATGTAAAGTAGTCCCCAAAATTAAAATATCTGTTTCCAATTCAAGGGGCCGCGACATCAGCCATATCGATTGCGGAGTATCAGTTTTGGAAAAAATCGGCTGAACGGTTTAGCCGCTAGCGTTGTTCACAGACGGACGGACATATGGACCGTAGTTTTGACGACAATCGATTTTCGATATCAGGACCACAAAACATGGATTCTGGTTATATCCTCTATTAGAGTTTTTTCTAAATTTAGTATTTATTTATCCATAAATTTGGACTTTATTAAAATGGTCCTGTAATAAAAATTTTCTGCCGAAAATTAAATAAGAGTTTTGTAATAATATTTTTTCGCTTTTTTTTCGGGCAGCATTACATAACTTTCTGTCTCCCGTGGTAGCGGTAGCGAAAAAATAAAAAGAACATATGATAATATCACTAATAAGAACTGGTCATTGTAATTTTCGTCACAAGCACCTTCTGACCAGAGATTCACTTCCCACCTGTAGTACCTCTCTGAACATACATAATTTGTTATACCATTGCATACTGTTTCAACCCAATAGATGCATGCGAATATGAAATTATCAAAAACTACAATTCCGTAAACCAAGTAAAATCTCAAATGAAATTTCACTCTACTAAATGTATTCAAAACTGTTCAATTGCAATTTTATATTTAACAATGTATGTTTATATCCAGTTATGAATCACTTTTTTCTTGAATCACTGTTGTTATAACTGATGAAATTGTTATGTAATGCGTTTTCTATATAGTCGCTGATAACCATAGAAGCTGATGCAACTTAAAATAAATTGAATAAAAAAATATGGTAGAATTAGTTTAAAATTGTGGTAGAATCAGAGCTCGAAGTGAAGTAATGCAATAAAATATTGCGATCAAAGTTGAAATTCGCTCAATAACCTCCATTTTTGATCAGTCCGATTGTTAACGGAGTTCTTCAGAAGGATAGTAATAATGATCATGTACATTTGTAAAGGGAATTTGTAAATATTAGATTAAAAATTTCTTTTAATGGGAAATAAGGGTAAATGTGATGCAAATTAGAAATTTGCACCGTTATTTTGGGGCCTAAGTGTGTTAAAACTTTATTTGAGAGCCCATTTCCATTAGTAAAACTTTTGAATTCTAATTTTTCTCTCAAAGTGTGTAGTATAAGAACTCATTAGTAGGTTGAATGAGAAAAAATCAATGGCTATTTAGTAAATGATAAATATGGTAAAATTTTGAATAATTAAGGAAAAGAATCGAGTAACGATGATTTGCAAGTGCTTGTGTGTGTGTGTGTTTTTCATGGTTAATTGATGCGTGTTGCTAATCTTTTTAAGGTTAATAAATACCATGTTCATGAAAAGTCGTTTTAGATTTTACATAGTGATCTCAATCATTGAATTCTCCCTATTAAGACCCCTTACCTTCAGGTACCCCAAATCATCAAGTTTTATTTTGTACGAGTTAGGTCACAATATATATATATATATATATATATATATATATATATAACCATTTTTTCACAACAATCTTAAATAAGAGAATTTGTACTGGCATAAAGTTAATAGTATGAACACGTAAGAGAATTCTGATCACTTGGACTACTTTAAACAGTCTCCAAATCATAATTACGGGGTCAGATTAACTAGTGTTACAGAATGGCACAGACTTTCTCGTAGTAACGTTTTCTAATTTCATTCGTGTGGACTGGTACTGTACAGTCTTGTCCCTCCATTTTGTCTGCTTCCATCTTTTGCGGCTCAAAGAAATTGTTTTTGAAATTTTTGCAAGTTTTCGGTTATCTATCGAGTTTTCGAAAAACGTCATTTGAAATAATTTGAAGAACTTCTACTCACAAAATAAATAATGTGTACAAATTCATTGAAATGTGCATATTAACGGCGTGAAAGATGTCTCAAAAGAATTACATTTATGTAAGTTTCTAAAAACCAAAAGAGTGCACCTAAATTAACTTTACGTCATATTAAACAGTGTCATTACTACTATCCCTTGTTTGAAGAAAAAATTTGAAGTAATTTTTGAAAAAATGACGTTTGAGAGATTCTGAAAATGCCAAAATGTAAACTCATTTTTACAGAAAACTGTTGAGTTTTCGAGAAACATTATTTAACATTATTTAAAGCACATGTACTCATAAATATAATAATATGAAGAAATTGCCTCTAGTGTAAATATTTCTCCCCCGAGAGACAAGTTTAAAAAAATTGGTAATTTTTGGAAAAACAAAAGAATAGAGCAATATGGAGTTGATGCCATGGTATAGGGTTCGTTTCGCACTAACACTACCAAAAATTTGAAGAAAAAAATTTGGAGCCGTTTTTGATAAAATCTTGTTTATGTAATTTTTTAATTGCACATATTGCACGCACTATTGCACGAAAACTACTAAAATTTCCAAAAATCTACGTGACCTTTTTCAATGAACTATTTATGGACAACAAATTTCATTTGAAGGAAGAATCTTTTGTCTTTAATTTTGCAGTTGTAGGAAGATGACGAAAAATTTCAAACGTTTGCAATTTTCAAAAATTCAGAGTTAACTGTGAAAATGGGACACATGCCACCTTTATAAGTGCATTATTACAAGAAATTTAAAGAAAAAATTTTGAGCCGTTTTTGAGAAAAAATTAAAATGTCATGAAAGCTTTATGTAAAGTACCTTCATATTTTAATTTTTTTTTTTTCAAAATTTCAAAGCTTCAACTAAAGCCAGATAGTGAGGGGTTTCTTCAATTTGAAAAAGGTCGTACGTGTGGTTTAGGCACTAGGTTTGTTCACGTAAGAAAGACAGACAGACGTTTCGAAAAAAAAAACCAATTTTTCGGTATTAGGGGACCACAAAACGTGTATTTCCGTTGAAATCTCAAAATCAATTTTCCGCAACATTATATAACTTTCTCTATACTACGTATATTACTCCCGTATAAACGTATGTATACGAGAGAATAAAAATATAGTGAAGATCACAAAGGAGAACACAATATGGCAATCTCATGGTCGTGCAGTCAAGAAAGTTGTGAAAATACTTAAAGTGATAACAAAGACCGGGAAACTCTAAAAATGTCTCATATGGAGAAGACATTTGAAACATTGAATAAAATAGGGAAATGAATACAAAAATAATATATAGGTTGAGATCGCACAAAACTCGTTCAGGTGAGATAATAAAAGTGAATTAAAACAATTTCAGGGTTTGATAACGGTTCTTACCTGGTCCACTTTGTCAAGAAGAGGATCTTGCTCGAGATCTATGTACGGGATTCTCGTGTATTCCTCCAACGCTTTCAGCATAGGCCGCGATACGTCCAGGCTGTAATCTGTTCTTTCGCTGACACCTGGTCGACACCACGTCTTGAAAGTTACTTCCCCCGGATTATCGTTGTTTTCATCGCCAATGTCGACAAAGTCCGAAACAATGAAAGCGACCAAATACGACGACATTTTCACAGAGTTGTGAAAAATGTATTTAACGCTGTTACTAGATCTGCAATCAAACAAACATGTTTCTATGAACATCAAAAAGTGTGATTTTCGCTCCATCAACTTTTCCAAAAGTATTCCAGCGTTAAATAATTTGTAAAGTCAAAAAGTTTGAAGTTTGAAGTTTGAAAACTTACACAGCATTGGTTAATGATTTAGTAATGTTGAAAAAAGTTCGAAATAAAACTAGATATTGAGTTATTATAACATACTTCCAAAAGTTTTGAACTTGGCCTGATTATTGGGTGCGGGCTATTGTTTTGGTTTTCCGAGCCGGGATAGATTTTACTACTTACAGTTTCTCGGTGTCCTTGAGGGGCATGTTGCTGAGGGCGTGGTAGTCGGGCGGGGCGGTGACGGAGACCTGGAAGCGCGCCTTGAAGCTGGGCTCGTCGAAGCAGGGGAAGGCTTTGCGCGCGTGCGTCGCCTGGAACTGCGTCGCCGCCAGCTTCCTGCGCTCACACAAAGGACGCATTTTTATTAACTTACACTGAAAGAGTGAATTCAAAGTTGGGTTACTGGGACCACATATTGAATTAAAAAATATATTTAAACAAATTTGTAATTTTGCTTCAAAACGATCTATTACTTATATGTAAACTCTTTTCAACACTTTTTATATTACGATTTACAGAGATGAGTAGACCATTAAAAAACACAAGTAACGCAGAACGTGTTTGAAAGGTAAATTAAATAACTTTTACTGCGTTAGAAGGCGACCAGAAACGTATCTGTACATAATAATTTGCCTACCAATTAGGATAAAATATCCCAAGTATAATAAATTCGTTAAATGAAGTTGTCCAACACACGTTTATTGGCAAAGAAAGATTATCTTCGTTACTCCGACATGCTCTAGAAGTTTGTACAGTTTAGTCTGAGTTAACTGTATTTGCAAGGCATAATGCGGTCAGACCTAATTATCGAGTAATGAGACACACATGCCGTGTAATCGAGATTTTACATTTGTTGCAAGGTCACGATATTTGACGATATCATCTGTACAATTACACAATTCTACGCTTTTAAGCTATATGATTGACGAATTATGCACAGAATGCAACGTCTTAACAAGTTTTCTGCGAATAAAGAAAAGCTTTGAAGTCGCGAGTTCTAAAATTTGATGATTTTGGTATTGTAGCAAAATCTCCGTTGTCTGATGAAATCAAAGTGCAATTTTTTGTTCCTTTTTTCTTTCTCGTCCTTGCAAATATACTTTGTAAGAAGAGAAAGTTATGTAATCGAAATATGGTCGATTATGTGCAAAATGTAGGCAATTAAAACAAATTAACATCTTTTTCTCAAAAGTCGCTGCAATTTTTTTCTTTCAGTTTTTCACGGATAGAAAAAGGAATTGTTTAAAAAATGCCGTGGAAACAACTACCTGACAGAAGTGTCAAAAAATTACATTTTTGAATTTTTTGGAAAAACAAAATAGAGCAGAATGTCGTTTATATCTTATAGAGTAGATTTAGCACTATCCCTACCAAAAGTTTACAGAAAAAATTTGGAGTCATTTTTGAGAAAATCTTGTTTTGGTTATTTTTTTAGCACATATTGTACGAAATATTGAAAACTTTTTGCAACATTTTGAAATTGCATATTCGAATATTTTGAACTTCTTTTGCTAAAATCGTTCACGAGTTCTCAGATTGCAATACAACAGTGCGGACGCAGTGAAACGGCAAATTCGAAAAAAATTGAAATTCTCAGAATTGCTTCTTATTGTTGAACTGATATCCAAGTGAATGCAACGGAGTTTTCCATTGTGGGAATTGTCTTGATATATTGGTTATAAAAGAATAAAATCTTCTCACCTTAGGCTCTGCGATGTGAAATGGGTTTTACTAATAATGGAATGACTGAAATATGTTAATTTGGATAGAAGGTATGGTTTTATAATTTTACGTTACCGTTACTCATAGTATTTGTTGTAGCACCACTGGTTTAATGAACAACTTTTTTATGCGGGTTGTTTGAATGCCCTGAATAATATGGAAAATAACGAGGTTGTAATAATATGGAAAATATAACCGAGATGAAAGTAATTAGAAAACTAAATAGTGTGAGGAATTCTATGCCCATCTATAGCACCAGGGATTTTTTATTTCACGAGTACTTCTGACTAAAGTTTAGGGGAAAAAATTGCTTCAGCGAGAAACTAATTTTTTTCCAAAAAATAATGCCAAAAAAGCCTTTCTTTTAGAGAAAGAATAACAGGTACTTGAAGGTATATGAAATGATAATTACTGTGACCGAGGAAAAGAATATCATCTGGTTTCGTGAAGTTAAATGTTAATGTACAGGCACGAAAACAGTTTTTATGCCATGAAGCATTCAAAATATTTATAGTTAAAATTTTTTCTTGTGATTTATGATATGGCCAGTTCAATAAATATTCTTTACTTTAGATCTTGTTTCTTGTGATTCTATGAACTATTGCGCTGAATAATTTAGTGAGTTGGCCCAAATATTTAGCCCCCCCCCCCCATATGAAAATCGCTCCTGGCACCGCAGGTTAATCGGAGGGCCAAATAAGTATATTTCATAAAGCCGCGAGAGTTTGGCTACGATCGGAATCTGAGTCCAGCAAAGAGCGAGAAAAGAAGGTTTTGAGCAAGTGTGGCGTCATAGCGTGACCACCCGGAAGCCGAGGGCGGAGGTTCGGCAAGGAAAGGACTGCAATCACGAACAGTACGCTATTGTAAGCAAAGCTGTATTTTAGAAGCAGGAAACGCAGGTACGCCATGAGGTAGGAGCGGTAACCGTCAGAGACGTCTTAAGTGCACGGGCGTCATAGGGCTGGCCAGCTTTCAGATGTGCACTCGGGCCGTTCAGCAGGACGAGGGTGCGTAGGTGATCACGTGACCCGCGAAATGGTGTGTTCATGGGAGAAAGAGCCTTACGCGGAATTGCTTTGACAAGTCTTCGGACGAGTGGCACCTCCATGTGCTCCGGCACGGTATCACCTAGCCGCTAGCCGACGGTAGGTCCGGATCTCGCCATCCAGCGGGGGAAGATCACCGCCACTTCCCGATGAAAAAGCATGCGCTACACTTACGGGACTAATGACCTCAGTAGTTGTCCTGACCGGAATCACTAACAACCAACCAACCAACCAACCAACGGTATCACCCAGGCGGGTGTTCGCATCGTCTGAGCCATGCGGGAAGGGTCTCCTACGAGGTGGAAGGGTGAGTCGAGTGGTGAAGCGTGCGTCGTGGGTAGTTATATCAATGACGGGGCGGAGCTTAGTTAAGCAGCAGGTCGGCGGTTGCTGGAAACGAGGTTGCCTCAGAGCGTAGTCTTATTGTACATATGTGTTTACTGTAAAAAGTCTGTAAATACAGCCATATAAATATCAACAGTTCGTGTCTATGTTCGTTCTTTCCAACGACGTCACACAAGCAGATCCTAATGCCGAATTGAATCTACTCAGAAAAATGGAGGTTCGTTACTGGTAGACACCTGTTGGGATTACTAAACTGAAAATGATTTATTGTTTCTTGTTTATTAATGTTTATTTTTACCCAAGGTAAGGAGATTTACATATATGTAAATGCATGTAAAAAGAATGTAAATAATTCTAAAGAGGCAATTACGCCAAAAAAGACGACCTCGGTGGGCGAATTGCTTAATCACTCTCCATGAAGTCACAGAGATCAAGCAGCTCGAGACACCGCGATTTCCTGGTTGGGTGAATGTTTGACAACCTCGGGAATATAACGGCGTCAAGACTCTGGTCGAAGGGATAAAAGATAATGGCATATGACTGACTAGCTTAACGGAGGATCACTTCACGTTAGACTCCAGTACGAATGGTGAGAGAACATGAACAAAAAACCGTAAGAAAAATTTTAAAAAAGGCAAGATAAAACGGGGCCGAAATGTTTCATTTTTCAAAGTTCTAACTGATATACTAAATACATTCCAAAAACATCCGATATAATAGGCACTTTCCCAAATACCGGAAGTTCAGTATATTCTATTTTTGGGGGGAAATAATTTTCTTTTTTACGACCACCCCTCTGAAAGATTACTTTTTCCCGGTACCAACCGAGCTTGCTTAATTATGTTTTCACTGCTCTACTTTCGTATTGAGAGCAAAAACCAATAGTCAATTAACTTTACATGATCAATTTTTAGTTTTAAGATTTTTAACATTAATTTGAACACTTATAAGTTAGATGAAGAAACATACCTGGGACCATCATGGTAATAGGTGCTAACGTAAAAGCCATACATATCGTCCCTGAGATGGCCGTAGAAGTGAATGCTGATGATGTATTTCTCCGTGGGGATGAGATCCTCTGTGAGCAGAAGTTCGACCTTCTCATAGTCTTTTAAGAAATGTGCGGTTCGAAGACATCGACGTTGGATGTGATGTGTGTGACAGCGACGGCCTCGAAGTCGAGTCCCACCGAGTGCAGCGTGATGGCCCTCACCGCCTCCTGCGCTGTCACTTCGATGTCCACTGTGCCCTCGAACGTTTCGCGGTCCAGGTTGGGCTCGAGCGCCGGCGCTGCTCGTCACCACGAGGAGCGCGACGGCGAGGGCGAGCAGCGGCGCCATAGCTGCGGAGGACGGGCGCTGGGGAGGTGCCCGCGCTATTTGTATGAGGGCCTTTATCACCGAGCAATAAACTCTTGCTCCTGAAGTGTGAGGCACGCCCTAGGTGCTGATTTCCCGATCTCGAATGATTGAGATTTCTAATCCTTCTATATGGAGCGTCAATTTCTTTTTGTTTTATATTGCGGCACACTTCCATTATAATTTTACTATTAATTGTGGCAATGTTTGTATCTTTGATACTTTTAGATATGTCACTTTGCTACAGCTTCATCTGAAATATTGTGCTATAATTCATAATGAATTCACTGATAAAAAGCTATTGCCTCGTATTTCAATAAAAATATGCGTTCGCAAAACTGTACACATTTTTTCTCGATAGAGAAGATTTAAATTTATGAGACTACAATCCAATCATTTCCGATCAATAAATAGCAGTGACTGTGTATGAAACAATTGCAGTATTTGAGATTCAGTAAGTGATGTAACAACCGCTCTTATTTTCTCTTATTACGTAATATGAAAATATCATACTGACCAATGGATTCCAACAATTCTTCACACATAAATTAAAACTTTCTTTTCAGCAAAATATCAAATTGAATAATGGGTTATAACGAAAACTGAACCTCCTGGAAAAGTTTTAGATTTGGAGGAAAGATTTGAAAAAAGTTATTATGTTGCAATTTTTGAAATTTCTTTTACAATTAAAAAAAAAGAAAATATAATGTTTATCTTATTATTAACACTGATCAACAACGAAATATTTTCAGCAAGGAAATAAACGTTAATCAGTAGTTGCTGTTAAATGTTACATCATACTTAAATACGCGTTCAAGTAAAATTAACATGATAATGTTTGTTAGTAAAAAATTATTCCATTTTCACTTTTGTGGCATTACATTGTATATACATAAATATAAATATTTAACAAACTTTGAAACAAGGTCACGTATGATTGTGGAGAATTTGAGTAGTTTTCTAAAAAGCTTTTAATTAATTTGTGTAAATATTTGGGAATTTTTAGAAGAGAAAGTGTATATAATAGGCCAGGGTGTCATACTGTATCAAACGCTTTTTTAATATATAAAAAGACTACACAAAAATATTGAAATAAAATGGTAATAAAATTTCTTCTGTTAAATGAAGAACTTGGTGGTTAGAAGATAAAAGAGTTAGAAATCCAAATTGGAAATGTGGTATAGCATTAACTGAATTTAAGAAATTATTTAGATGTAATTAAAACGTTTTTCAAATATTTTACGAATTCAAGTTATTAGGCTAATTGGTCTATAATTTAAAGGATTTTCAGTACATTTTTTAGGTGTGACAATGGCAATTACACCAGCTATTTTCCGTGCATTAGGGAATTAAGAAAGTCTAAGACAGGAATTATTTAATTATTTATTTTACTTCAAAAAACAGTTAAAAACTGCTGACGGTTAAAAACTATGACGTGCTATGGGGAAAAGTGAATTGTATGCACATTTTCAAAATTCTGTGATCCCTACACTAAGCTCCCATGTAATGAAATCTATTTTCAACGATAAAAAGGCAATAAATTTTGGCTCTGATCCATGTTGAATTAAAAATAGCAGTGTAGCGAATTATTATTAAAAAAGGGAATTGCTTAATGATATATGGAGAAATTAGGTCAGGTAAAAAAGAAAATTTTGGTTTTAGCTTATCAATAAAGCTAAGTACCTCAGAAAGCGAAATAAAAAGGGAGTAAATGATTTTTATTTTTATTTGTGATAAGACGAAAGTGATGATCATTAGTAGAAGAATGAGGAGTAAATGTTTGTATGTTGGGTCGGTTTGTATGATGGGTTGGTTTCCATAGACATGAATCATGCATGTTATTGTAATATGATTGATGAAGAATGTGAATAGATTGATGTAAACATAAAAGTTAGCGAACTTGTTTTGTTAAGAAGGTTAAATAAGTTTAAAGTGGAAATATCTGAGAGAATAATTAAACTGAAAGTGAAAACAGGCAGAAACATGATTACGGTCATTCACGTCTACGCTCCTACTGTCAACAGCACTGACGAGGAACAAGAAGAATTCTTGACTTGTTAGACAATACTGTAACCCAATACAGAAGCAAGTTTAACTTTGTCATTGGGGATTTCATGGCAAAAATAGGCATACAACAATATCCAGAAGAAGCCACTCTTATGGACTCGGAAGGCGCAATAAAAGAGGCGAGAAGCTAATACAGTTTGCTGAGGGCCAGAGGTTGGAGCACAGGACAAATGGACCTGGACATCACCTGACGGCAAAACAAGTAATGAAGTTGACTACATTCTCACCGACAATATCACATGCGTCCTCAACATCAAGGTCATCAAATGTTTTGAACCAGACCATAGAATGCCGAAATCCAACTCAAGAGAGATAGAAAGAAATACTTCATGAAAAACATATACAAAACCAACAATTTTCATTCTGCCCTTTTCCAAGAAACGATTAAAGAACATCATCCTGGAAGAAATAAGTACAAGGCAACACTCCAATAGGACAAACTCAAGAACGCTACGACAATCTCGAAAGAAGCATAGCCACAGCAGGGAAAGAAGCCACAAAAGCAAGCCCAAGTTCAAAGAGAAGAAAATTAAGTCACCACTTTAAAACCTTAAAAAAAAAAGACAAGAGGGAAATTAGAAAAGATTAAGAACTTCAAAAAAAAACCAAAACCCAAATTCAGTGAAGGTAACGAAGAAAACAACACACCGAGAAAAACTGTAGATCCTCAGTTTAAAACATCAACAAGATAAAAAAGTAACTCAGAGAAAAGAAATCAATGCGTCCTACAGAATTCTACAAAAACTGTCAAAAACCAAACGACTTCAGAAATCCCCGCGTTGCATTGCAATATTACAATATTAAGTAGCCGTTCCCAATAATGGGAGAAAGAATGGACTGTAGTAGCACTTATAATTTTTAAATATAAAGTAATGTTTCGTATATTCATTCCAATTACAATTCATTAAAAAATGGGGCTATTGTGATTGTTGCCATTTCATGCCTCGTTTTGATTAATTGATTGATTTTTTCGTGTTTCCGGGCGCGTTAACTGCTTTGGTCATTAGTCCCGTTAGTGTAGTCCATGTCTTTTTTCCTCGGGAGACGGCGGTGATCTTCCCCCGCTGGATGGCGAGATCCGGCGCCGACCTGCCGTCGGCTAGTGGGGTTTCCCCCTAACCAGGACTCTCCCACCAGCGGGGCACCGCCTCAGCCGGGACAAACTCTAAGCTCCCGACCGGTCTCCCGGAATATGTGATAGTGTAATGCATGTTAGTGTAAGTGTGTGTGTGTAAGGAGAGAGGATAGGACAAGGAAGAGGGAGGAAAAGATCGCGTGCGGTCCGTGGCCCATTTGTTAGGGTACTGCTCCGGCATTCGCCTGGTGTTGATGGCAAAAAACACGGAAAACTACCGATCAGAGCAGCCGGCCGCTAGAATTCTCCTCCAGACAGCGACTGAATTCGACCTAGCTTGAAAGCTAGTGTTGAAAATCCTACTGCCGTCAGGACTCGAACCTAGGACCTCCCGGTCAGAGGCGCTGCAGTATGCATGCCTCGTCCAGTACAGTAATTTCATTTAGTTTTTCTGAAACTTGTCTAGGAAGTTTTAGCACACAACATTCTTGTAATCAAACTGCGTGTGCGTACGAGTTTAGGCCCACTGTATTCGTAGAAATTTCTCCCACGTAACGACGTGTAATCAGGTGTTTAAGATTGCAAACGTGCGGCGTATCAATGAACTCTTGGAGCTAATCAAAGAATGAATCAGTGAGTTCGACGGTCCATTTATGTATCCCCAAACACCATTCGTTCTTTTTTTCAGCTCAGTGTAAGAAAATTGAGTTTACGAACATGTATCTGCCTAGCAAACTAAACCCCTTAAAAATGTAAAATGCGTGTACAAAATAAAACAACAATATACAAATTTTTCCTAAAATATTTCACTGTACAATATATATGAAGGTGTCTTGCAAGTATCATGAGTCGTTTGATTGCTGACATATATCAAACAATAACTAATACTACTAAACTCCTAAATAAAATAACCTAATTTAGTTTACTTCAGAAGAAAATGAGTATTTTGACCTCATTCGTATATCAATGGTGAAGTATCTCGAACGCTGGGTGGATACAAACATTACATCCACAGCCGACTCGTTTTTGAGTTCGCACAATCGAGTAATTACCCAAGAAAAGCGATATAATTGAACTTACTTCTGAAATTGAAACAGATATTTCCAACCTGCTGGTTACTATAATACCGCTGACGCTCTCTACTATAAGGCTAATCCATCTATACAATGGCACTATAAAGTAACTCCCCTTCCCTCTTCGCGAACAAATCCAACACAAGAGACAGTCGACTTTTTGTTTGCAATTCTTTGCATTGCGTCTTGGGAAAGATGCCAGACTATTCTTCACGCACGATTAAATTTTTACTTTCTCGGGCTTAGAATAGAACTTCTTCAAGAAGTGAAGTAATGTAATGCTATGCGAAACAAAAGGTGAATATTCGGGAAACTGGTAAAGAAAAAAGTAGATAAATGCAGTTGCTAAATTTAGAAAAAATCCTCTAACACGAGGTGTAGTCAGAATCCATGATTTATAGGTCGTTGATATTGTAAAATCTGTGAACTCTAGCGGCTAAACCATTCAGTCGATTTCTCCAAATTGATATTCCCAATCGATCTGGCTGATGTCGCGGCCCCTCGAATTTGAAACCGATTTTTTGATTTTGAAGGGTATTTCACATGAAGTCCCTGGGACATTTTCAGAAACACGGCGCCATCGATTTTGATTAAATTTTGTTTTTGGAAAGTCTAATGGACGTTTAAGAGAATGGCGCAGGTCTCATGTTCGTAGAAAACTGATTTTTCGAAAATTGAATAAATTCAACATTTTTTCGGCGTCTTCTTACAACTACAATTATGAAGATACATTTTTTTCTTAATGTGTTCATCAAAATAGATCTTCAAATAAAGTCATGTTGAATTTTTCGAAAATATGAGTTTTTTTTTAGTAATTGGGCGTCAAACTTAATTGCCCGCTCTGAAAATCCTCCGCTTCGTGATCGTAATTTTAGATGTGTTTTGAGGCAGTTGGATGTTACGTAGGTGGAATGTGTATATTATTTCATATTTATTTGTTCGTTTCTTACATTGGAGCTTTTGTTATACGTTTACAAATTAATCTTTTAGAATTGTTTAAAAAATTTGAAATAAATATGAAATAAAGATTGCTAGCCTTCAATCGCCCGCTCCCAATTTACGCAGTTGGATGCTACGTAAGTTAGAATTTGTATTATTTCATATTGCATTTTATTACTATTTATTATATTTGTGTTATTTTAAATTGCGTCCATTGTGTTAAATGTTAAAACGAATAGATGAGCGGTCATCATTGGTTGTTGTAACTCTGCACTGATAACAGAAGACGATAATGACGGCTGCTTTTCGTTCGCGGGAATCTGAACTAATACTTTTATGTTTTTGTAGAATATTACAATAGTGTTTACCGTAGTGTTTAATAAATAGGATTATATATTTTCGATCTATTTGAATTTGTTTGCCAACGCTATTAATAACGTATTGTTTATTAACTTTTATTTATTTTACTTTCCCGCATACTGCTTACGAAGAATATTGTAAGGCTAAAAAACTCAACCGATATGTTCGTGAATACACTGCATACTGTATACAATGAATTCAATGCCAGAAATATATTTTCATTTCATTTTGAATAAAAAATCTATTGCTTGAAACTATTTCCCTTGAAACTACTTATTTTCATTACTAATGGCGAGAAAATACGTGCTGTTTGAGCACTACTAGTTTGTTTTCTAAATTTAGCAACTGGATTGATCTACTTTTTGCGTTAACAGGGCCCTGTTGACTTGTTCTGCCAAACATTCGCTGTTCTTTCAGGCGGTATTACATAATGTCCCTCTCTACCGGAGTAAAATGCCAAACGACATTTGCAAACCGCTGATGAGACTACATTTAGCGTACTCCTCAACAGAATGAAGCAGAATAGAATCTAATATGAATGTTTATGTAATGATATTAGTGTAGTTTTCATTCGTGCGAAAAATACGACTTTTTAATACGACTAAGGCCTACTAAATTGAGCTAGTTTTGTACTAGGACCAAAGAGATCAACATAAGCCAGGAAGAGAAATTAGAATTAATCACTTTAATTTTTATATGTTGTGATTAATGATAACAAATGTTATATATTGGAAAAGTAGAGTAATTTATAAAATGCATTGTTAAATTTACTATGCAACTTAAAAAAGTAGAAAGAACTTTGGGGGACCAAAGAATTTTTAGGTTACCAAAGAATTTTTATTAGTACTTTTTAAATTTTCTTATCTTTTATGTTACATTTGAGATGGAGGGAGTCTGAAGGAAAAATTTAAAAGGTAAGGGTACTTTCAAAATTACCTTGTAACTTTTAATCATAGATACAAATTATTATCCACATTCAGAAAATATTCATAAAAAACTATAAAAAGAGTGAATATGGAGATTCGTTGCAAAGCTATTTTTTGAAAAATTCTCATTTCTCGCCTAAGAGGTTTTGCTTAGCAAGCAAGACATGAAGTAAGTTTCTTAATAAATAGGATTATTTATTTAAGATATTATACATATTAGCATTTCTGTATAAAACCGTGAAACCTTCCTTGTGTGCAATAAAAAAAATAAAGGTGCTACAGAAAGGCACAGACTTTTTCCTAATTTGCTTGGTGTGGTCTAGCTTTAAAGACTTGCTCCATTTTCTTGCTAGCTGCCATTGTATCTTCGCCCTATGTTTTTTAAAATTTTCTCAATTTTTTGCTTTCTAATAGTTCAGCGAAATATTACTTCAAGAATATTAAGGAAAATTAAAACCTCGTCGTAAATAGAAAAATTATTACATAAATATTTTTTGTATAAATGCTGCTTTTAAGTATTTAAAAACACAGTCTTACCATCCACTTGTAGCTGCCAAATCTATCGTCGTCCAAAGTAATTTTTTTGGTTTCTTAAAATTGAATCCATTTTTTGAGAACATTTTGAAAATGTCTGGGAAGCTCTATGTAAAGTACACCTAAAAATTAATGAATGTTTATCGAAATCACAGAGCTTTGACTCAGGGCAGATCGACGGGTTTATTCAGTTTGGAATGTGCAAATATTAAGGGCCCTGTAATAAGAGTTTTTCTACCGAAAATTCGCCTTTTTCCCCCGCTGAATTATATAATTTCCTCCCCTATTGCAGTAAGCAAATTCTAAACCACTTTGAAAGGACACTACGTTTAGAGTACTCCCCAACTATTAATAATTTCAATATGCATAGCAATTCCTGCGAAATCTGGAAGAATGTGTCAAACACCCAGTTAGCCCAGAGCGTCAACCATAAAATTATTATTTTTTAGATCTAATTTTAAAGTTCGATTTTTCTACACCCATCAGTGGCAGAGATATGTGATTAGAGGAATCTAATTATGGCCACAGAATAATTGATATATAATAGTAAAATGACAGAAACTTCATGACGATGAAGTTTCTTCATTGCGCAAGAACGTGGTGTATAAGTCTTACTTCGCATCTTCATTAATCATCAGAATTCATTATCTTAAAAATGCACATGTTTCGATTGTCAATTCCAAAGGTTTGCTGATTTATGTTGTTGTTTATTGCTACTATTATTATTAACACAATGGATTGAATTACATATATGAAAGAATAGTCTGAATTTATCTATAGTCCTTGGTGACAACTCCTCAGATCTCAGGTCACAAATCTTGTCGCTCGCTGGGATGTTTATGGCTTTGTTATCTGTGGTAGCGCTGCAGTGAAAAAAGCCGACTTTCTCCAAGTGCGCAATAATATTTATTATGAATAACATTTTGTGAGATGGCCGACTTAGATGACTCATTTGCATCAAGGATGTCATTGGTCATCTCTAATGGGAGGTTTTATGTTCGAGTCCCTACCGCCTTGCCATTTTCGACCATTCGCTAGATAGCTAGGTCAGTGTGCTGTCTGGAGAGAAATTCCTGCGGCCAGCTGTACTCTGATCAGTAGTTTTCCGTGATTTTCCAATCTACACCAGCCGAATGCTGCAGCAGTACCAAAAAATGCTGACCCGGGACCGCGCGCGATATTTTCTTCTCTTCCTTCTTTTACTCCTCACCCCTTATTACACACACCTCTACTTGTATGGGCTACATATCGGGATACCGATCGGGAACTGAGAGCTTGTCCCAGCTGGGGCAGTGTCCCGCTGGTGGGGAAACTCCCCGCAATCTACCGTAGGTCGGCGCCGGATCTCGCCAGCCAGCGAGATTAAAACATGCACCACACTCACGGAACCAAATACCTTAAACTTGACGAGCCAGGAAACACCAATCAACGTATTCATTTCGCAGATCATGCACAAATTCCTATGGCTTGAAGTTATTTTCCTGAATCCTGATTACAAAACCATCATGGTAGCATTTTGTTAGCAAACATTGCTATGAAATTCCTCATGTATCTTCAAATATTTAAAAAAAACATTTAGTGTAAATTTATCGCGGATGAAATTTAAAATTTGGAAACACGTTTAGGGATTGTTACATGTTCCATGTAAATAATCCTAAATCAAAGTACTTTTCAAATTCGCCCGGCGGGCTTCGTGATCGCTCTGATCTGATTGAGGAATAGTAATTTTGTAAGCTATCCTGTGACAATTCTATTTCATGTGGGCGGAAGGATAAACATTGTTTGGTATCTAGGTCCCAAAGGAGTATTTCTCTTAAAGTATTTTTTTTATTTAAAATAACCAGCCAGATATACATAGATACATTTATTTGAACTGCAATTGGGTATGACCCATTGGTAGTTAAATATAATAATAACAAACAACTACATAATAACAAACATAATAATAACAACAACAACAAACATAATAATAAGGAGTTCATTACAAGCCGAACATGCAGTAATACTGCACTTTCTCACTACTACTGCACAGCATAACATGTCCTCAGATTCCATGAGAGGCGAGCCAGCAAAAGTATCTAATTCTTTTGCGTTTGCAGAACTTTTCTTTAGAATTATTAATTGTTATTTTGTTATTATTGTGTGTGTGTATTATTATTTATTGTTTCGTATTACATGCTTTCGCCACACAACATTCTCATTATATTCTCCGAACATATCTGCATAGAAGAAGTTTTAAACGCTTGTTATTAAATAAAGCTTGAGTAGTTTTTAGAATATCTTTCTTTTAAATCAGCAATATTTCATTTAAAACCATGAGAACACTTCCGATATTTATAAAATTACATAAAATGGTGCCAAGAGACTAATTGTGACAAAACAGTATGTGAAGAAACATTTTCAAATAATGTCGTCTGTCCGCCTATCAGAATCTATCTATCCGTCAATCCATCCGTCTGTCCTACTATCCGTCTGCCTATCCGTCTGTCCTACTATCCGTCTGTCCTACTATCCGTCTGTCCTACTATCCGTCTGTCCTACTATCCGTCTGTCCTACTATCCGTCTGTCCTACTATCCGTCTGTCCTACTATCCGTCTGTCCTACTATCCGTCTGTCCTATCTGTCTGTCCAAATCTGTCTGTCTGTCTGTCTGTTTGTGTGTGTGTGTGTGTGTGTGTGTGTGTGTGTCTGTCTGTCTGTTTGTCTGTCTGTCTATCATTCTTCTGTCTGTTCTTCTGTCTGTTCTGTCTGTCTGTTCTTCTGTCTGTTCTTCTGTCTGTGTTCTGTCTATCATTTCTTCTGTCTGTTCTTCTATCTGTCTGTCTGTCTGTCTGTTCTTTCACACCTGTCTGTCTGTCTGTTCGTCTCTGTCTGTTCTTCTGTCTGTCTATCTGTTCGTGTGTGTGTCTGTCTGTCTGTCTGTCTGTGTGTCTGTCTGTCTGTCTGTGTGTCTGTCTGTCTGTTCTTCTGTCTGTCTGTTCTTCTGTCTGTCTGTTCTTCTGCCTGTCTGTTCTTCTGTCTGTCTGTTCTTCTGTCTGTCTGTTCTTCTGTCCGTCCTTCTGTCTGTCCTGTTCTTCTGTCTGTCTGTTTCTTCTGTCTGCTGTTCTTCTGTCTGTCCGTTCTTCTGTCTGTCCGTCTGTCTGTTCTTCCTTCCGTCTGTTCTTCTGTCTGTCTATCTGTTCTTCTGTCTATCTGTTCTTCTGTCTATCTGTCTGTTCTTCTGTCTGTCTGTCTTCTGTCGGTCTGTTCGTCTGTCTCTGTCTGTCTGTCTGTCTGTTTCTTCTGTCTGTCTGTCTGTCTGTTCTGTCTGTCTGTCGGTCTGTCTGTCTTTCTGTCTGTCTGTCGGTCCTGTCTGTCTGTCTGTCTGTCAGTCTGTCTGTCCTTCTGTCTGTCTGTCGGTCTGTCTGTCTGTCTTCTGTCCGTCCGTCCGTTCATAAGTCCGTTAGTCCATCACCATATTCCGTCGTCTTTATCACTCCTGGGTCTAAACCCCACTTGTGATCTTTTCCCAAATTAGAAGGAACCTACTGTCTCCGTCTGGCTATAGTTGAAGCTTTGAAATAAACGTTCTTTAAAATTTGGGAATACTTTACATGAAGCCCCTCTGACATTTTCAAAATTTTCTCAAAAACGGCTGCAAATTTTTTCTTTAAATTTCTCGTAAGAATAGAGTAAAATACACTTATAAAGTGGCATAGGTCCGATTTTCTCGGTTAACTCTGAATTTTTGAAAATTTCAAAAGATTGATTATTTTTCGAAGTCATCCTACCACTACAAAATTAAGGATACAATTTTCCTTCAAATGAAATTTTGTGCTCTGTCAATTCTTTCTTAATTAGGCCATGCAGATATTTTGAAAAATTTGTGCTGTGTGTTCACCTTCTTGAATATTGCGTACAATATGTGCAATTTTAAAAAATAATCAAAGCAAGATTTTCTCAAAAACGGCTCCCAAATATTTTCTTTAAATTTTGATATGAATAGTGCTAAATGCACTGCATAAGATGGCAGAAACGCCATATTGCTCTACTCTTTAGGTTTTTCAAAAATTACAAAAATTTAATTTTTTTGACATGTCTCTTACTTCGGTAATATTAACATTAGATGCAATTTCGTGACACTATTGTACTTGTAAGTAGATGAGCAATAAATAATGCGAAATAAAGTTACTCGAAATCTCAACATTTTTCTTGTAAAATGAGCACAAACTTACGCATTTTCAAAAACTCTCAAACGGCATTTTCTCAAAAATGGCTCCAAATTTTTTCTTCAATCTTTTACAACGGATAGTGCTAATTGCACTGTTTAATATGACGTAAAGTTCATTTTGATGTATTCTCTTATTTTTAAGAATTACACAAATGTATTTTTTTAAACATGTCACAACGTAAAATGCACATTTCCATAAATTTGTATACATTATAAAATTTGTGAGTGGAAGTTCTTGAAATTAAGTTGAAATTTTGTTCAAATTGAGCTAAGTTTTCGAAAACTTCATGAATTTATGTGGAAAAGAGCTTCCATGTTCCTTTGTTAAACCTTTATCACCAGTTTCTTAAAGACGGCTCGAATTTTTCAATGAATTGCTATTTTAGGACAAGTTTTAGTCTTCTTGAATATTATTAAATTCATTTTTTCTAATTATGTTTAAGCTCAGGGAGTCTAATGAAATAAAAGGATGTTGTAGTAACTTAAATGAATCGTATATCATGAGCTTTCCTAACAAGGTTGAGTCTCTTTCAAAATTCAAGTTTAGCTGTTTAATATCATGAGTTGTAATCAAATGTCACCTATAACCCCCTCCTACACTATCACTTTACAGCAAAATGAAAAATAATCACACTGATGAATTAAAACATTAAGGTTTTCATACGAAGTACATTTAAAATCAATATTTTAAGGTAAAATCTCTGTACTTACTTTTTTAATAGAATCGCAATTTTTTTTAATTTAATCACACTCTCCTGTTATACGCACCAAGCCTCTGAAGATTTACTAGTTGGTCTGGTTTAAAAGGTTTCTGGGGCTAACGTCCCACAAACAATAATTTTGACATGTGCGTGTGTGTTACCTATAGAATAATGTTTGTCCAAGGTAGCCCCAGACTTCACTTGCCCTCCTCTCTGATATCAGGAATAAGAACAAATAATATGTTCATATTTTGGCCCTTGTATTTGGAACAGATCTTCATGTACTATTGGACGTATATCTTATAAATAATCCAATTACAGCTAAATTTTATACTTATTTAATATCACGTCAGTTTCGTGGACATTGTTTTCATCATCTAGAAAAATTTACATGTAGTTGATTTATTTACGTAGATGTTACCTCCAATAGTTAATGAAGGTCTGTTTCAAATATAAGGGCCTAATTATGAACATGAAATAGTGAAAATGAACATGTAGGGCAATAAACACATTATTTATTTTTATTTTAAAATTTATTTTACGTCAAAAAAAAAGCAGTTACAAACTGCGTATGACGTGCTATGGGGAAAAGTGAATTGTGTGCACATTTTCAAAATTCTGTGATCCCTAAAATAAGTCATATACTACTTAAATTTTGAATGGAAGAAAAAAACAAAAAACTCCCATGTATAAATCTATTTTCAAAATAAATAAGCAATAAATTTTGAATTTTGAAAGGGAGAAAAAAAAACTCCCATGTAATAAAATCTATTTTCAAGGATAAATAAGCAATAAATTTTGGCTCTTATTACTTCCTGCCGCGACAACATGGAAACGATACTTTGAATAATTGTATTTCCCACTGAATTCTAGAAGACGTGCACAGAAAATGAAGTTACATTTATGTCCAGAAGCAAAACAAGGGGCCATCTCAGCATTTGCTCAATGGATCAGTGAAACTGGACGAAAAACCTGATCGAGATGGGAGTCATTGACCCGGAAGCTGTATTAAACAAATAATATGTGGATACAATAACTCCTTTTAATAACGCTAAATTTTAAATCAATCACTACATTTTAACATATCTTCCATGGATGCTCAGAGTTGATGATCTTTTCGTTCCCTCTTCGGTACGTTGCGTTGCAATTATTGGTTACAATTTACTTCAATTATTAGTTTACAACTTTGCTTCAATCGAGAACTTTTGAATAAAGATAGAGGTATTTTTTAGAATCAAAATAAGTGTTGTGGAGGAAGGCTCTTCAATAATAAAAAATGATTAATATAAAAATTGTTTATATCTTTATTACAATAGAATATTATTTTTTACAGATTTTTATACATTTGTTTTCCTTTGCTCTTTGTCTCACAATTCAAAATGAAATGATCATTGCCAGAATAGTAGTGTTAAAACTGTACAGCAGCAGGAGCAAATTGGAAGATGCAATAGAGAGAAAAAACTGATAAGTGCGATTAAACGTGGCGAACTTGGAACTATATGAACAAACAAAAATATCTTATTTGTTAAAACATTTCTCCATTCTAATTATATATCGTATATTCCAATATTAATCTGCATATTTATGTAAAAGCTCATCAACTATTCGGGGATTGCCAAAATTTAAGAATATAATTGATTCACATGACTCATTTAATTACCGGACTTCGATTAAAAATTCTTTGGATAATTCAACTAAAATATCGAGATAGAAATTGTACTGCATAAATGAGCATAGTAGTGCTGGTACTCAATATTGAGGAGTCAGTGGAGGATAGCCCCAAGAATTCGCTAAGGAGGCAATATAATTTAGTAATATTTAGTTTTTATTACTAATTTTGCTTGTACTACTTTAGTATTTGTTACTACGTGGCCCTCCGCTGTGTCAGTAAAACGGTCAAAGGACGAACACCGTAACGTATCTCTATCTTTAGAGATCACTAAAAAATTATATTTTCATAATTTTATTTTATTTTAATATTTCAGATATTTTACGTTGACTTCAATCCTTTATCCTCCCAGACTAGAGCATCCTGACTGCCAGCACAAGCGCCAACACCGCTAGGACTGTGGCACGAAGGCCCCTGCGCCATCTGTCGTCAGGCCCAGGCGTCGACGGCTCTGTTGGAGTCTGCGCCGTCGACGGTTGCGTTGGGATGCGTTGGCGGCGGCTCTGTTGGACTAAGTGTGCTGAAAATGTTTTCTCCATGATTCCGCAACCATTCCAGATTTTCGTCGACGGTTGCGAGAGCTGCATCAGCCGAAGCACCGAGGCTGTCGCGGTGCTTTTCAACGAAGCTTTGCATCTAAAACGAACTGATGTACAGCATTCTTACTGGATTGTTATGGGATCTTGAATTCCCGTACCAAAATAGAAAGTTTGTTTTAATCCTGTTTTGCACCTGAAATATTCGTTTGATGCAAGTTGAAACTAGGTTTAACCACTTGGCGTGCGTGTAGTTATTTAGGTAGCATACCTGTTACATTAAAATGTGTTTGAGCACTTTTGATACATATATCTAAAGAATAAAAATTCGTTTCAAGGGCGGTATACATACTTTATCTCTGTTCCTGACTTGTAAGACGACCAGCTATTCAAACAACAATGTTGTTAATCGCACCACATGGAGCCATAGCTGTGAAAATGAAGAATATTAAATAAATAAAACAATTTATCTGCGTGATATTGAGGCAGAGATAAATATAACGCGTTACCGCACTATTCCTCCACTGCGTCAATTGTTCGTCTAGAAGTTGACGCCACCTCGACCCGCAGGAGTTGTATGAACGGAGGAAGACGCTGGACGCGTCCTGCTTCGGATGAACGTGCCTTCGATGGAGTAGCCCAACAATCTGCAACAGAAGTTGGGATGTTTAAAACGACCTGAAAATAATCTCCATTGCATCTATCCCCACAGGCGACTCGCGCTGTAAAAGACAAACCTCGATTGTGGTTGACGCTTGTTTTCTTTTATAATATATTAAATGTCATGGTCCTCCGGCTAACTACCGTTCTAAATATCACATAATTATAAATATGTATCCAAATAATTGAACATAATAGAAAGGTTGTACGAAATTAATTCTTTGAAAAGCAAATACATCATCACAAATTCAACATGTGAGCATCGTCTCGCTGTAGTGTGTGAGATAGTATATTCACACTATAAAAATAACTACGGTGTCATTTTCGTAGTGTCCAGGGTTAATATATACACAATGTTCCTATATTATCCTATAAATCACCAGCCATATTGTGTTTTTTTTTAATTTTATTGGACGTACCAAATAATGTTAAGTGCCGTGAAATAAATACGGCTCATATCACGTTTTCCATCCTTATCGATCAGCAATGAGAAGACTTTCAAACTGCTGCATTGCGGCATATCCATTGTGTTAACTGACATCTCGTCCAACCATGCTCCTGACATTCCCATTTGTACTTTCGAAAATTAAGCTAAATTGTACAGATGAAAAAAATGTACATGATCTTTTCAAAAGAATTGATTGTTTATTTTACAACAGATTTCATTTTATTAAACAATTCCCTAACGTCAGTATTGAATTTTTGAAATGTTACTTTTGCAATTCCGAAGTACGAAGTAACCAAAAATGTGTGCCTGAATTCTGTACCGTTCTTTTACTAAATTTGGGAAAAATTTTAGAAAGAAGTGGAGCCATGTTGAGAAAGAAATGGTTTAAAATTGTGCCCGTTCAGGCAAAATGAAAAACTACTGATGCTAGCTAAGCACCGTTCTCCAAATCACATAATTACCGTACGATTTTTAATGTGTGGATTGTAGAATTGTATTAAAGGAGTTGACAATTTTGCAAATTTCCAGAACTCGAGTTATAATCAAATTAAACGTCGATGTCGGGAAACAATACCTTTTCTATTATTTATGATAAGACATTCGGCCGTTTTATTTTCTGAATATGAAACGGTTTCATAAAAAAATTAATTACCTTAAATTTGACCCTCAAAGACTTATTGTCGCAACTCGTTTTAAAAAACAGTTTACATCATACATTGAAATAAACTCTAATAACAATATCAAATAATTTAATGATTATACATTTCAAGGATTCACATTAATAATATGAAGTTGTGATTAAATCTATCTTCCTTGGTCCGTCTTTCTCATCAGAGAAACATGAACAAAGACTTGTCGATGCTGAAACAGTGTCAAGCATTTGGTATTGTGAAACAACTGGAAGGCATGTGGTTTTTCTGAAGTTCATCAAAATGATCAAATAAATTATACTTTTCATCTGGTTTCTTCACGGCATCATTTATTAAAACGAAACGTTCTGAAATGTTTAAAATGCGTATTGCCAAGATCCGGACGCTAGAGTTACTCGTCGGTAAGAGGTGTAAGTACAAATCATGAAGACCAAATATACGCAGGCATGGTAGCATCGCTAGATCCTCGGAGGTGGGCAACTCTAGGTTGAGTGTGAGGAAGGAAGTAAGGTTCTGTACGTAAACATATAAAATTAATTTTTGAGATACCATTACCGAAAGGGCGAATGCTTACTTCATCAACAAGTAATTTAAGAAAAGTGAGAATTACAACTTATTTCTAAAAGCATGCAATTTACAATGATATGTTTTATTTTTGGATTCTTTTTAACCAACTACTTATCTTTTATGTCATTCACAGCATTGCATTAATTGTAATTAGGTTATTGTTGAGTCTTTTATTTTATTTCATAAGCCTTCGTTTTAGCAGTAGAACAATTCAAAAGATTCAATCAACGATACCTGCACCATTGGTACAGTCGCCGGCAGCGACTCTGATATGCAATACCACCCAAATGATCACCGACGCGTCAGCTGATTTGCTGTACTGATTGAACGCCTACTTCTTCCTACCGAATGTGTTATCGTGCAGAGTTCTGTCCCTGCTGAACGAGCTGAGCCTCGTACTGAGCTGGATGGCGATGTCCCTTAGGTTCGTTGCTCGTTTAAGACGTCTAGCCTGTGATTTTCGAGTTTCGTCTTCAGATGATACTTGTCTCGTCACTTATTGATAACTATACACACGTAGTATTCGAGGTAATTGTTGAAGATTTTGAAACTCGGGCACAATTGAGCACAAAGTAAAAATATTTCGTGGTCTGTTACGAGAGTATCCATGTGCGCTTGTTTATATTCGCGTTCATACATATTTTGTACCCTATTTGTCGTTCCTTGGGTCCTGCATTTGCGAATATTCTTCCCGTACCAATTTCTCTAGTTTATCACCAGCTAATGTATTTCCTTCTTTTTAGGTATTCTAATCTGCCAGCATTCCGATTTTCAGGAGTTTCGACCAGTACTGACAGTGATTCGATGATGCGTATTCCCTTACTACGGAGACCTCGTAGTAGTAGCAGCATATAGATTGGTTTTTGTAATATATTTCTCTTGTGTGCGCAGTGGCAGACGCAGTGCAGCGCATTTATACGCAGTGAAGCAGCGAACTCGTAGCTCGTGCAAAGTCATGACCTTTCACCACTGAGATCAGGTTCGATTCACAAATCCCGAATCTCATGTGAAATTTGTTCCAACAAAACGAGTTCGGCTTCTTCACAATAAGCTAGTCAACCCTGAGTGTCCTTTTTTCGGCGTAGCCGAGATGGTATTAATTGTGTGTTTTACGGTTCGCGCAGCAGGCGTTTTACTGCTACGTGTAAGTGGTTGAGTGTAGGTTCACGACGGACCTTGGTCAAAAACCAGCTTGGCTGAAGTGTTTAGCCACTGTCGTGACTTTTGCCTTTTTTGTGTGAAGTACCTACGCCCTCCAATATATCCGAGGAGAGCTTGTCGTCTGCGTCTATTGTGAAGAACGTGTCGGCGTGAGTTGCTTTAGCGGTGCTGGTGCTTCGCTGGATTGAAGGCTTGATGAAACTCGTTAAAGGAAAGCCATCTCAAGCATTGTGTGAAGGATTCGATATCGAGTTCCTTCACAGGTGCTTTCATTCGTTTCCGAAACGAGCGCGCTATGAGTTTCGAGCTTGTTCTGAACTACCTCAAGTGTATTCTTGTACTCCATTCCCGTAGTCACCATGTCATACCGCAGCATAGGTGGCTACTACAATGACAACACGTTTTTATAGAGTGCAGGCGGAGGTCAAAAATTGAAGGTTCCCTCAAAGAGGATGTAGTATGCGTATTCTACGTTGAAGTTTCAGTCGGATGCGTCTGACATGTAAGTGCCATTTTCTTCGATCAGTGACCTTAAATGCGATTGCCTTGAGCGCCCGCTAGCTTTGAATGCCTAGTGTAATTTGTTTTGGTAGCGTGGCGTTTTGTGTATTTCTGTTTGGCGAGGTAACAGATGGCTTGCGACTTTTCCGCTGAGAGAGTCAAGTGGTTTCTTCCGCCCACTTCAGCGTCCGGATTCATCTGTTTTGTAGAATTTTTAGTTTTGTGGTCAGGTTGTTCCTCTGGCTAAAGACGGCTATGTCATCAGCGTAAAGGAAAAGCCGTATTCGCGATATATGCGGTATGTCATTGACATAGGCGAGAACAACAACGGAGAGGACGGAGCCCTGGGGACCCAGCCGCAATCCTCCGCTTAGAGGATCTCGCCTTACCCATTTACTGCAGATATGCGTATGTAAAGTGTCTAAACCCTACCCCTGCCCTTATTCCTTCTAATTCTGGCCGCTGGGTAGTGACGCGGGAGCGCGCGGTAGAGCGTGTACGCGGAGATGCTACCTGGCGGCTCTCTTGACATCCGACTGCGACGAGACGTGACGAGACAATGTTAACGGAGGATTACTCCATAAAACAGGCGCAGTAATGGGAGGATTACTCCGAAGCACCAGCGCTCAACACCCCAAAGGGCTTGGAGACGCGTTGCGTCCGAAGTAGACACTTCTAAATTAAAAAAAAATCAAATGAGATATTATGCCGTGGAGGAATTGAACGTGTCTCACGTCGTTTAGAAAATGGCTTGTTGTTCGCGAGACGAGAGAATGTAATTTGGTGAGCGTTTGAGAAAAGAAATGAGTTTATGGCTCTTTTGGAACATAGGGCCATGAGAGGCTCCTTGGCTCAGCTAATGGCGGGCCTGAGACGGGGAGCGGATCGACGGGTGGCTGCAGATTGGAACGTGGAGAGCGTCCGCTACTGCAGTATGATGCCTCACTACTTCGTCCGTACCTACTTCAATTCAATTCATTTATCTTACATTCCCTTAGAGAAAGTTAGGAGTGATTCAGAATTACAAAATACAGGATTTCCGTATACTAGCTAATCAAGTAATACGCATGCAAACGTGTGCAATCCAATAGCCAAACATGCACGTTTAAGTAAACTTTGGTTAAAATGCACCATAAAATGAATTTTACTATTAAAAAAATTATATCATATCATACCAGCAGGAACGTTAACGAATCAAAACATTTTCTCTACTTCTATTTTTCGCAGTAACCAACGAATCAATTCTGAACTCTAAAAGTGGTACCTTTCCTTGCCGTAAGTGTAATAGAGCATACAAGAACAAAAAATCCACACTAGGAAAACTAGTACTACATTAAGTCATCTGAGTTGAATGTCTTCCCCGCAAAATACCTTCATGGGAATTTCCCGTCATTTTGTCGGGTGCCATTGCAGGGAGCAACGTTGGAAGTCTTTGCAGACTTTCCTACGACAGCGTCGACCCCAGAAACCCCGAAGTACCTGTCGGTGTCAGGCAGCCGACCCGCACCTTATCCTTTTGTTAGCATTTGCTACAACAATAAAGAAATAATTTGATGGTTTCTGTTTGCCAAAGAGAGTTAGTTAGATTTTTTCTAAGGTCCCAGAATTCAAATTCTAAAATGCACCAATATCATTATATGACGCTTATCAATATGAAGCAGACGACATCGTCCTTTGCAGATTCTAGAATGGCATGCTATTTTGCGTAAACATGATTTTAATGTTCATATACCTTATGTCAAAATCTTAATTAAAAATACGTAACATTTTAAGTCAAAATATGCTGAAAAATATGAAAAAAATAATGATCGTAAATAAATGCATGCATTTCTTCAGAAACTATGAAAATGTAAATATGCTCCAGAATATTTTTTTTTTTTCAGATAGAGTATATCATAAATCAGATATTTTTTAAGTTTGAGAGCTGGCATAAGCATACATACAAATATACATTTACGTAGAAATCCTTTCTATAATAATTAATAATTTGCATCAAAGGTCACGCTTTTCAAAATAATTCTGTGGTTGTTGATTCTCTTAAGTGTAGAGAAATAATAGATACTCACTCATTCAGGAGGTCTTCCTCGTGAGAGCATGCGAGGCCAGCCATGAGAAGAGCACGTTCTGCGCTGTCACGGGAATCGTTGTACTTTTCCAGCAGAGCGTACCAGGACTCCTTAGGCGAGTGTCGAACGCCGTAGCAGTACACCACGCTGCGAAGATCCGCTGGAACCCTGAAAATACAAGGTGAAGGGACCCAGTAACAGAGCTGCATCTCAACAAATCGTCAAGCAATGCGCATTCGTTTGATGACTTTGCCCTTTAGAGGAATGGGCCTGAAGGCCGGGCGAAACTCACGCACTTCTCCGCCGAGGAAGCCGTCGAGGCGCTGCGGCGGCGCGCTGGTGCAGGGCGCGTGGGGAGCACGCCCGCGAACCGCGGTTCAGGAACAGCTTGTCGATGTGGCCCTCGCGCGGTCTCGGAAGCCGAAGTGCTCGGTATTACCGCTCCTCGAGCAACGACCGAACGTACGCCTGCAACCAGAGCTCCATTCCCGCGTCGCGCGTTGCAAGCGTAGAGCCAGATGCAAAGGATGGGGCGACCTCGAACGTCATATCTGTCGTTGTGGATGAGCATCACTGCAGGTATGGAAGGCGGCGAGCGCGGAGGCCCAGAGATGAAGTCGGTCTCGCGCTGCAGGTGGTCCGCGAGGTCGAAGGCGGTAGCGTAGTCCAACTGCGCGCGCGCCAGGTTGAAGGCGTCGTCAAGCAGCTGCGCGCGGTTCAGCATACGTGGATGTTTGTAATGTATTGAAATACTTATGTTTTTTGTAACTGAATTATCTTTTCGAATGTCACAAAAACACATGTAAAACAAATATCGTAAAGTTGAGTTATTTCAGAGGGCGAGTAGTGCACTACCGTCCTTACTCAATTAAATGAAGTAATGTTTCTAACGTCATTTTGCTGAGGAACGCTTCGTTTCTTGAACCTTTATTTTCTTCTATTACATTCAGAAAATTCTACTTGTAAGATGAAGTTCTGACGATATATCTCAGTATATGCGAAGAAAAACTACTTTTTTTCGAATAGAAACGAAATAACGTTGTAAATTG
Source organism: Teleogryllus oceanicus (assembly GCA_964035755.1). Classification (NCBI taxonomy): domain Eukaryota; kingdom Metazoa; phylum Arthropoda; class Insecta; order Orthoptera; family Gryllidae; genus Teleogryllus; species Teleogryllus oceanicus. The sequence goes on along the minus strand of CAXIVR010000002.1, from coordinate 73,648,146 downwards.
AAGACGTTGGGCAGGAAAATACGACAACCCTGTATCACGTGTGGCTTTGGAATTGAACTCCACCACCAGGCAACCGTCACAATTGCAGTGAACTAGCTCTTCACAAACAACGCTACCGAACCCTTTCTCCAAATCTACTGCAGCGCTTCTTTTTTTGGAAATGTTCGTTAACGATGCGTTGATATACACGCTGCGACGAAAACGAAATATTACTAAACTAGTAGGGCTACAAATTGGCACAGGCTTTCTTGTACTAATAGTTTTCTAATTTATTTGGTCCGGGCCAGCATTTCTATTTTGCCTCACCCTCTTCTCAGCTACCAACTGGGGGGGTCCTGTTACCAAAAAATCGATTGACTGCAAAAACGTCTGTCTGTCTGTGCCAACGCTAGCGCCTAAACCGTTCAGTCGATTTTCTCCAAAGTTGATATTCCCCGATCGATCTTAACGAACTGGAGACTTTCGGAGTTTCAATGGATATTTTGATTTTTAAGAGTACTTTAATTAAAGCCTCAAAACATCAAAATTTTCTTAAAAATGACTCAAATTTTTTTAATTTAACTTTTACCACGGATAGCGTAAAGAACGCTTCAGAGAATGATATCATGTTTGTTGTAATCCCTGAGTTTTCAAAAATTACAAAGATGAAAATGTTTTGGGGCGTCTTTCTACAACTACAATATTGAAGATGGAGATTACTGTCTTAATGAAATCTCTTCTTTAAAGAAAGAACGTGAAAAAATATTTGAAGGGCGTCATGTAAAGTACCACAAAAAATTAAAGAATGTTATTCAATATAGCGGAGCTTTGAATGAAGCCAAATCGACCATGGAGTATTCTGTTTGGAAAACATTCTACGCCTAGTGTAGGCACTAGTGTTTTTCGCAGACAACAAACGGATGAACGAACAGAAGGACGTTTTAAAAAAAGAACAACCCCCTTTTCGGTGTCAGGGGACCCCAAAACGTGTATTTCTGTTGAAATCTCGACATCGATTTTTCGCAGCTTTACATTACCTTCTCTATAATACGTATTTATTCTGTATATACCTATATGAGAAAGTAAAATATGTTCTACGGGAATATGAATTTCTGAAGTCAAAGCGAAAAATCAATTGATTATTTCGTGTTTACGGGAGCTGCTAAAGTCATTAGGCCCGTAAGTGTAGCGCATTCTTTTTTCGGAAAGTGGTGATGATATTCCCCCAGTGGATGGTGAGATCTGGCGCCGAATTACAAGCTCGGCTAGCGTGGTTCCCATTATCCCAATTATCTGCTAGCGTGGTTCCCTCAACCAGGTTTCTCTCATCAGTGTGGCACTACCCACCGGGACTGGCTCTAAGATCCCGAAAAGTGGGAGTGTAGTGCATCTAAGTATACGTGTGTGTTAGTAAGGGGTGAGGATTGAACAAGGAAGAGGAAGGAAAGATCGCCCTTGATTCCTGATCCGTTGGTTAGAGTACTGCTCGGGCTTTCGCCTGGAGTTGATCGGAGAAACCTCGGAAAACTCCCCATCAAAGCTGCCGTACACTAGAAGCGGCTGAAGACAGCGGCTGAACCTATCCTAGCTAACTAGCTAGTGTCAAAAATCGTGTCACCGTCGGAGCTCGAATCCTAGGACTTCCTGGTCTGAGGCACTTGAATGACATCAGTCAATGCTTTGAGACATCTAAGTTGGTTCAAAATGAAAAGTAAATTCTTTATTGCATATATTAGAGGAACTCGCCACTGCGTCTTTTAAAAAATGACGCACCCAGTATATCCTATAAGCAATTGTTTGGATACTTTTATTTCGAGTACATTTGGTTTTAACTGCTGCAAATAATATTTTCTGTGTTAACTAGAAGAAAAAAGGTTTTTCTTACTCGTTAAGGCGACGCTGTTCTCTAGAGCACGCCAGTCCTCCAATGATGAGTCCTCGTTCCACATCGTCATCAGAACTCTGATACACACTCCACAGCTTGTCCCAATACATAGAATGAGAATTGTGTATTCCATGACAATACACTACACTTCTTTGATCTGGATTAACACTGAAAAAACAAACAACTTGTATATAAATATATAAGTACTGAAATAAAAATCAGAATTTTTTTTGTAAGTGAAATAACGGCTTTCGAATAAAAGTTCAAATATAATTATTCGTATTATTTTATTCGTATGAATGACCAAAATCAAAGACCCGAAAGCAGCGCCGATCACAATAACCTGGATAAAATATCAGTTTACTAGCCACAAGTACAATAACAGAAGATAACGAGCCTGACAGGCCCAGAGAGGAGTAGTTGCTCATCCCTTCCTCTTTGGATCTCGTCTATATCAGGGGAAGCAATTCGTCCCCTCCTCGTTCTACGTCATCTCTCTGTTGGTTGCTTTTTGTTTTTAAGTTTTAATTTTTTAAGAAGCTGAAAATCATTTTTACAGTTTTTGATGTGCATTTTTTTCAAAATATGGTGCAATTGATCTCAAGTGTTAGTACTAATTTGTTTTAATACATCGAATTTGCTAATGGATAAAAAATGTTCCGCACTATTCTCTCAAACACTGGATAGTAAGAATACATTTTGGACGCGTTTGTGGTATTTTAAGTGTTGTTGTAATATAGTTTTTTGTATACCAGTACTATTCAGATGCAAGAAATCGTTCACAAATGGGCATTATACTGCGCGAATAATGACTTATTAGCATTTTATAGCACGAATGATTGCATCATCATACATTCAGGCAAACGCAGCGAGAGATCGTGGGATGAGAGTGGTAAACGGAACAGCCGACCACTTTTTGGTCGTACAGAGGTCAAATACCCGAGACATTACATGAAAGTTGTTTCGAAAAATGAAGATTGATTCTCTTATAAATTTATTATGCTGTTATAAAAATAATAGCGTATGCAATTCGTTTGTTACGTTGCTTTATTTCATTCGTACAAATTTGAAACATGTACTCATGCAATGAAGGTTAACACTTTAAACTAATTGCATAAACTACTATTAAAACATTATTACATTAAAAAGAACATCTGATTTTTTGACCTATAAATGTAACAGATTTTGCCATTAAAAACAACTACTGCTGCCATTAAGTCCATAACACCGTGCGTACGTAGTAAAGAAAAAGTATTGTAACGCAGCGGCAAAAATCGGTAATTTTTTTAACGAAGAACTATTATTGTGGGGTTCTAGTATCGAAAAACTGAATAAGCACTGTTCCTGTATGTTGCAAAATATTTCCTATAAAATATGTAGTGAAAATCTTTGTTTTGGGGTCCTTAATACCAAAATAAAGATTTAAAACAAAGCGCAAAAGCCTATCTGCCTTTGGTTATCACTGTGCCTATACCATACAGACGATTTTCTCCAAAATTGATAATCTCTGTCGATATAGACGAACTGCAAACACTGCGTGCAATAAATGGATAGATTCATTTTGGGAGGTTTCTTCTTGTAAAGTTTCGCCAAAAATCAAAATATCAGTTTCAAACTCGCAGGGCCTTGAGTTTGATTAGATCTATCACGGAATATCAATTTTGGAGAAAATCGTCTGAAAGGTTTAGTGATAGCATTAACCAAAGACAGACGGACGGACGGACGCACTGACAGGCAAACGGACGGATGGACGGACGGACGGATGGACGGACGGACGTGGACGGACGGACGGAACGGATGACGGAGGACGGAACGGAACGGACGGATGGACGATGGACGGACGGATGGAACGGACGGACGAACGATGACGGACGGACGGAGACGAGACGGAAATGGACGGACGGATGGACGGACGGATGAGACGAGACAGACAGTGCAGGGCGAGAGCAGGCAGGCAGGCAGACGAGGACGCAGAAATCGATTTTTGGTATCAGAGAACTCACAAAACATGCAGATGCTGACTACTCACATCGAATGTTAGAGATAACATTTACTACATATACTTTCATTATATCCATTTTTTTGCTACTAAGGCTCTAGAAGAGTTTTTCTTTCGAAAAATTGATTTCCGACTCAGGATTACAATACTTTATCTTCTTACAAAGTAAGGCGATAAAGTAAATATAGAGTAGATCTCATTTTCGTTGAACTGTCCGAATTTTCGAAAATTTATAACGTTTCAATTTTTTGGGGTATTTATACAGAAATATTGGATATAAAAATTTATTTCAACGTAATTTTCTTCTTTCATCTTGAAATAAGGCCATTATTCAAATTTTTGATTAGTTTTTGCGTACTTTAGATAGAAATGTACGCAATATTTAAACAAGCATTTTCTCAAAAACCGCTACAATTTTTCTTTAATCATTAGATGCTTACAATGGTACACACATTCTTTATTTTCGAAAATTGAAAGAAATTAACATTGCCAAAGTATGAAATTGACGATAGAATGCTTTCCTGAAAGGAATCTGCTATAAAAAAAATGATCTGTAAATATGTCCATGTACTTTTTTTGGTATGGTGTAATTTTTTCTCTAAGTGAACGCAATGTATAATTTTTCTTTAAAAACGATTCCAATTTTTTCCTCGGATTGATAATGAAAATTAATAATGATCATTTTCTTAGAATGAAATCTGTTCTCTAAAGCTACATCTTGAAATAATATAAATGAAAATCTCCGCATTTTTGAAAATTGCAAATAAAAATGTTGGGCCGTCCTTGTAGTTGTGAGGCTAATGGTGTAAGGGTAACGTGGCTGTCGTTTACCTCTGAAGATATGAATTCGAATCTCAGTGCGATAGAAATATTTTTGCTGGATGGGAACGCTTTTGCACCGTTATTAACGTGAAGTCATTACCAAAAAAAAAAAAAAACAGAAAAAATGTGCTGTTGACAACAACTAGATTCTACATTTGCAGAGCTAAAAATTCAGCCATGTTTTTGCAAATGAATGCCCATGTATCTATTTATAATTAGTTATGCCATTTTTTTTAAATTATCGAAATAGTAAGAAAATAATTAAATAGTGGTATAGGCCCCTATTGGGGGCATTGGATATTTTATACCTTGGTATCGCTAGGGATAAAGGACACTTATTGAAGATTGATAGATGTGATTTTTAATTCGATTTTCAACGAAGAACGTATTTCCGACGTATCATTAAAATTATATTTACCTTTGTAAATTATCTAAGAACAATTGTAATCTAATGTTTGCGTGGTTTATACACGACTCGACATCCAAAGAACAAGCCCAAGAGCCCAGCCTGTTCATGAGGAGTTTCTCGTCGTGTCGATTCGGAGCTTCGTTCTTTGAGAATGTCAGGCTCAGCCAGCCATACGCCCTGTCAATGAGACGGGCCACATAACGCTGCAACAAAAATAACATTTATTAGAAAAAATATTTTTAGAGATTTATCAAATTTTGAGGTATTTTCAAGAAATAATTAAAGAAATGATAATGTTATTGTTATGAATCGGCTTTAAATGAGTTACGTTTAATTAAAACAATGTTCATAATTGTTGATTTCTCTGGACATACTGCACACAGCTCTGGGGCTCTACCTGCAGGTCAAATATTCAAACCTTACAGAGATTCCAATCCAAGGTTCTGAGAGACATTGCTAGTGCTCCCTGGTACGTCCGATACGATGTGCTACATAATGATTTTAACATGCCAACAGTACAACAAGAAATTAGAAATTTTAGCCATAAATATGTCAGCAAACTAGAAAACCATAAAAATGTACTAGCCATAAACTTACTGGACAATAGTTTAGAAGTCAAAAGACTGAAACAGTTCAAACCATTGGATTTGCCAAATAGATTTTAAAATGACAATAGCGATAATACTGTAATGTGTAATATGTGAGTAATAATATTGTAATGTGTAATATGATAAAGGAAGATCACCAGCGGGTGACCTTTCCATGCAAGTTGTATTTTCTAACATCATATTTACTTATTGTTCTTGTTTTGAACGGATTGTAAATTTACAGATTTAAATTAAAAAAATTGTTGATTTCTGAGGTTAGAGGACATTTGAATTCTTTGGACTAAGACAATGGTTCCTGCAATCCATAGCATCATTCTCTCAGTTTCAAGTTTATGCGTCGAACATGAATTAAGTTTGCATCAGTAGAGACGGGCTAGATTGATATTCGCGATAGTTTTGTAACGCCAGGCTTTAAATATGGATTTGATAAATAATATACCGTGACAATTTTGTTTTTCAGCTAAGGTTACAGAGCAAGACATGTGTGAAAGTCGAGTTTTAAATGATAGTGCCTTTTCTTAATGAAACTTACAAAATTTAGTACAATTTTGAATATTCAGCGAAAGTAATTCTCAGATTAATGTTTATATGCCACACTGATAACGTTATAATTTCTAGAATGTTCGGTATTGAATACGAAATTATTCCTCATGTCGATAGAGTCTATATTAAAAACTTTAGCGTTTAATTAAAAATTCTTTATACCGAAGTCTTAATTTTCTTCCACTGCACTAGTTTGAACAATATTATCTAATGCTGAAAAAAAGGTTAATTTTTTAAAAATTAAAAGTTTCTCTTCCTAGTACCAAAACATATTATTTCAACGTATCATCCTCAGATGCCCGTAGAAATCAGCATGGATATTGATAAAAAGTATTTTGAATGATTTAAAAATCCCGTGACCACATAACTTGCATTACCAGCCCTTTCCTGAGACACGATGCGCCGTTCACGGACTCCGTAGGTGAAGTGCCAACTCGAAGAGACTACGCAGTTCTACAATAATACTCATAGCTGACATTGACAGGACTTCGTCGCTCTCACGTTGAATAAGAACTGTCCCTTTACGCACCCCAATTCGATATATTCCAAAATTACAGTTTTTTTCTTTGAAATATAACAAACTGTATTTGTCGTAATAGTCTCATTCAAGTTCTATCAGCTTCATAATGGTCGCATTTTCTTTTTAAATTCATTTTATTCGCGGGTCAACCTCAAGACTGTACAAGTGATGGTTTCAGAAAACAAAACAATACATACATATTTGTCTCCTATTTACATTTGAAATTAACCCAACTGGGGTTCTGTACTTTTTATTCTTTAATGTTATGTATTTTTTTGGTTGGCGAATAGAGGGTTACAGGGATAGGAATTGTCATTTTATGGCATCATGGAGATATGGTTTCTTAATTTTTGGAGAGCGTGGGGATGTTTTTTTAGCGTAATAATGGTTACATCTGGAGTTGAAGGAAAGCATAGGAAACAGTTGCTGTTTAATTGTTTTCTGAATAATATCAGGGATTGAATGCCAAGATCGCGGTGAAGTTGATTATTTCGAACAAACTATAGAGCGTTAGTGATTTTATGGAGTAATTTATTTTGAAAATTTGAAGGCGATTCAGGTATAAAACGTACTAGGGAGGCGTAAGTCAAAGTGGTGCGAAAGATACTTTTTCATAATAGAACGGCATTTGTGAGTTTTAAGGAATGATCTATTGAGTGACTGATATAGTCGGATTGACTTTCCACGGGCCTTATTTATAACAGAGTTAATTTGACACTTCCAAATTAGCCGGCGGTCGAGGTATATTCCAAGATACTTGAATGCCTGTGCTGACAGACAACCGGAGAGTTTGAGAGCGTGAGAAAAGAGGTCATTCGGGTGAATATTGCAGCGGAAATTTTAAGACGTGGTCGTCGCCGTCGTCACTAAGTGCAAAAGAGAGTAGATTTAGTGGTGGTGGTGGTAGGGTAATGGTGGGGGAAGGGGGTTTAATGGTGGGGTAATGGTGGTGGAATGGTGGGGTGTTAATGGGGGCTGGTAATGGTGGGGTGGTGGAAATGGTGGGGTGGTGGGGTGGAAAGGTGGTGGTGGAAAGGGGGGTGGTAGTAATGGTGGTGGTGGTGGTGGTGATGGTAATGCATAATTTTGAAACTTATACAAAATATCGACAAGCCACCCGTAACAGGTTCCGCAAAAAATGCCAAAAGGCCTTACCCATTTCGGACACCTTGGTTTTCCCTTTTTAAACCTGAAAATACTTACTCAAATTAAAATTTATTCAAGTGTTTAAATGTGTGTTTTTGTAAATAAAATCTACTGTATTAATTACAGAGAATGTTTGAACTTTACTTTGGGGGGGGATGGTTAGATCATCTTTTGTCCTGTATTTAACCAACAATAAACTCAGAGTCATATGAAGGCACTTTCTGAACATATTTTGAAAATCTTTTCATAATATTCCCGGATTAGTAGATCATAACATGCGTTTCTAAAATAAGGAACCCAATTTAAGTTCCATTTGCTGAGGATTTTCATCCTGTCATGTTTTAAGAGGGGAAGTCACTGAAACCACTGTCAATCAGTACTAGCATCTAGAAAAAAAGAATCACGTAATCCCGACTAAAAATGACCGGGGGCCTTGGGGATTCCACATCATATTGTTTTTATCCCAAAATTAAGAAGAAGTGAATCACTAACGGGGACACCCCACAACTCATAATCAAGTGTGGGGAACAAAGGGGGCCCTTTTTTTAAATTTTTCCCTACTGGTTTTTTTTGCATCCACTCCTCCTTCTGTGTTTTTTGACTTTTCCTTTCCTTCCTCCTTTCCGCTTTTCTCTTCCTCACCTGTCGCTTCGTCTCCACCTCCTTTCACTTCCCTTTCTCTCCTCCATTTCCTCTCAGTTTAAACTTATTTGTTTTCTTTCTCCTTTCTTTACCTCGTCTAGACCACCTCGTTTTTTACCTACTTTTAGTTCCCCTTTCCCCTTTCTCTAATCATCTTTGTCAACAAGCCAAAATATGTGTCCTTCAACCATTTGTAAGAGTACGAGCACAGTGGTTGTGTCGAACAAAACTTCAGGTGTGAACTTTTTAAATAATGTGTATTGTGACATACCCATTTGTAAACTTTAAAAATAAATTAACTTTTTTTTTGGACAATATGGTGGACCATGTATTACGAAATATCACGAGAGTTTGACTTAGCAACGACCGTGAATAAACAATGGTTTTTTTTTTTTCTAAATGCATTAAGAGTTCTGGATCCCGGGAAAGTAGAAAAATTTGGGGATTGGGCGAAGAAGTTTATACGATAAAAAGGTCAGCAAACCCCCAAAATATAACGAACGTATGGTTTTGGCTGGGTGAAGGGACGGTCAAATTTTTGGGGGAAAAAAATGAAGGTAGTTTAATACGAAGTTTCGAGGGATGAATCATGCAGAAAGATTTCATTCTGCTCTGAAACCCCTTCCCTGAACTGATCGTATGTTCGTGAGGGGGAACGAGTACAATCGAAAAAATAGAATTGGGTTTGTGAAATTTTAAGGACAGGAATGATATTGCAGATTTTTTGGGATGGGGGAAGCAATTTGGTGTATAAATTGGAACTTTGGACTACGGCAAGATAAGATATTTCACGAGAAGTCTACGGGGGACATCAACGAAGAAAAGAAAAGAAACCCGCGGTATAAGGTGTAAATTAAAGGGATATCTTGATCAAAGGCCTAAAAATTGTAAATTTTTAAATTGTTTTAGAGAAAGGAAAAAATAAATTTTGTTGAATTTTTTTCTTTAGAAAAAAAGTGATTTTTTCATTTAGTCAACCCAAAACAGAAATGAACTGGGAATAAAATCATTCTATTTCAGTTTCCCCCAGCTGCGCTGTATAGTCCCCAAAATCCTTAATCCATTACAGAGGTAATAAAGATTATAATATATCGTGACCCATTGACCCAGCAAGCCGGACGCTAAGATCTTTAGAATATAGATGCAGAGAGAGGGGAAAAATTTTTGGTATACCCAAAAATGGCACCTCAAGTGAGGGATAATTTGTTATAATTTTTTACAATTGGTGACACGGAAAAAAAATTAGTCTTATAAATTATAATATAGTGACCCAAAAGGGGGGTCAAATTTAGGTTTGACATTTGAAATTAATTTTAATTTTAAGAAAGGGCCAAGCCCATTTTTTGGTTTTTAAAATAATTTAACGGGGAGTTTTTAAATTTTGTATTAAATTAAAAATGGATACTAGGAGCAGAAAATTGCGTATGGAGAATGTTAATGTAGATGATGGGGGTCTGCTAATACAAACCCCGGGGGGGAAAATTTCGCGGGGAAATTTTGAGATTGAACCACAAAAAAAAGGGGAAATAATGGCTGCCCCGTTAAAAAATTTTGGACCTAATAATTTAATTCTTAATATGTTAGCGAAATGAACGCAAAACTTAAATAATAATACTAAATTAGATGGAATCATTCCAGATATGAATATTGAATTTGAAAAAATAACGCAAAATTGGAAGGAATGACATCGGAAATGTCATTAAAAATTGAAGAATTTTCTCAGGAAATACATGAGGAAATAGTGCAATTAGGGGTGGATACATCGGCTGAATTTAACATTATTCATTGTAAAATGGAGTTTTTTAATAATGTCGCCCAAAATGCAGGGGGAAATTTAAAAAAATTCAGGAAAAAATTAATTTTAAGTTAATGATTCAGGAAAACATTGGGACATTAGGACATTTCCCGCCCAACAATGCGAAAAGTTGACAATCGTCAATCGCGTGTAAAATTTTAAATGCAATGTCGCTTCAACATGGCGAAACAAATAAAAACATGAATCAAAATTGGTTAATTCGGTTGAAATTAGAAAAACGAAAAAGGGGACTTGAAACATTAAAATGGTGAAAGAATCTGAATCGGGGAAATATATTCGGACATTAAGGACAAGATTGAACAGTTAAAAAAATGAATTCATGATGCTTGGGGGAAATATACCAAGATACATCGGCCCCTTGTAATACCAAGCCACCTAAAATTTCATGGATGATAATGGGGGCGTGATGGTTTTTAAGGGAGTTGAAAAAAAAATTGAAGTATCGGCGGAAAATTTATTAAGGGAAGATAGGGGCGAACGGGCAGAATAGCACGTTTTAATTTTAAAGGGGGATATTTCGGAATATACCTGTAGACATTTTAATTGACACAGGTCTAATGGGTTTTTGCAGTGTCGGAAAAATTGTAAAAAGCAGTTAAAGAAAAAGGGAAATAAAATTGATGAGCTACCCACCAGGAGTTTTGGGTATTCGGACAGCTAATGGAAGGGCATCGAAAAAGAGAAGCGGCAAATTTGGGTGGATGTAGGGTTTAAGGGGTCACAATTCAAAACCGGGAATTGTAGTGAAGAATTTGATTCGTCCAATTATTTTGGGGGTTGATGGCCTAAAAAAGTGTGACGCCAAGGTCGACATAGGTAACAGGAATTTATTGTTTTGAGGTGACAAAGGGGAAAAACATTGTTTAGGGATCAAAGATCAGAGGCGAAGATATGTGTAAATTTTCGATTTGGGGAACAAATTGAAAAGGGCCAGGGGCCCCGATCCCCAGGCAGCGGAGGGCGCGGTCGACGAAAAAAGGAATAGATGCTTTGTGAAGCTATTGAAAAGTTAGTCAATGAATATAAAGACATTTTTGGAAGTTCAAGGGGGGCCCGGGAAAGGGGTATCAATTTAAAAAATTTAAACGATGGATGAGGAATTTTAACCCGAAACAATATCCCATCCCCAAGTTTAAAAAACGAAATACGTAAACAAAAAACACGATGCTTGAGGATGGTAAAATAAAACAATCGATGACAACCGGATGTAAGCCCAATAGTGATAGTTCGTAAAAAAGACAATAAGATCCCCGATTTTGTGTTGATGCTAAAAAACTCAATAGCAAAACCATCGCTTGGGCCGGGAAAAAACCCCCGAAATTAAAATGAAATGATGTGGGGAAAGGGAAAAAAAGGGGCTCGGGTATTCACGGGGCTGGATTTAAAAACGTACTTTGGGAAATTGGACTACACCTGATGATGTAGAGATACGCGAATGATTTATGACAATTTGAGGGAGGCGGCAGCCAAAAAAAAGCTAAAAAAGAAACAATGCTTTCGAGGCGGGGTATAAGGGGGGATGAAGTGTTAAAAATTCCCAAGGGGTCAAATGGATAAAAGCTATTTTATAAATTTTTCCCCTTGTATAAAAAGGGCCGTACCGAATTTGGGAAAAAATATTAAGCAAAAAATGCCGCGATTTTGAATGATGGAAAAAAAACCAAAATGGGAACATATAACTACAGGAACATGAAGCCGTATATGAGGGGCGACACCCTGATTAAAATACTGGCATAACAGAGATTTGTAAATAGTTGTAAATATTAGGTGTTTGTTTTCTTTTGTTATTGTTTTGGTTTTTGTGTATTTTGGGCAGTTTGTGTAGGGGGTTTAATTTAAAATGTATGTGTATTCAAAAAGTTAATGGGAGCAAATATTAGGAATGGCTATTAGAATACCTGATGGGGAAAAGGTTATTGTTGGCACATTCCGAAAGGAAAATGTAAAAATTTTTAAAGGGAGCAAATAAAAGACCTAGTGCAGTAAAATTTAAAAATGTTAATGTCGTTTAGGGGAAGAAGCAAGAAGAAAGTGTTCAATTTTAGTCTTGTCATTTAGTTAGGTTGTAGCCCAAAACCAAAAAGACCTTGGAGAGGGGGAAATTTTGACATACCCATTTGTACATTAAAGTAAATTAACATTTATTTGTAGACAAATGGGGGACCATGTATTACGAAATATCAAGAGAATAGAGCTCCCCCAAAGACCGTGAATAAAAAAATGTGTTTTTTTTTTTTTTTCTAAATGCATTAAGAGTTCTGGGTGCCGGGAAAATGAAAAAATTTTGGATTGGGCGAAGAAGTTTATACGATCAAAAGGTCAGCTACACCAAAATATAAGAACGTATGGATTGGCTGGGTGGGGAGAAGGACGGTCAAAAGTTATGGGAAAAAAGAAGGTAGTTTAATCGAAGTCTTCGAGGGATGAATCATGCAGAAAGATTTCATTCTGCTCTGAAACCCTTCGAACTGATCGTATGCCCCTGAGAGGGAACGAGTTTCAATCGAGATAGGGAAATTGGGGGTTTTCAGTGAAATTTTGGGACAGGAATGATATTTCAGATATTTTTATTTGGGAAAAATATTGGTGTATAAATTGGAACTTTTGGGCTACGGGAAGATCCAAAAATATTTCGACTGGGGAAGTCTACGAGGGGCATCAACGAAGAAAAATAAGTTAACCGCGGTATAAGGGGTAAATTAAAGGGTATCTTTATCAAAGGCCTAAAAAATTTTAAATTCTCTAAATTGTTTGTGAGAAAGGCAAAAAAAAAACTTTTTTGAATTTTGTTCTTTAGAAAAAAAATGATCTTTTAGTTAGTCAATCCAAACAGAAATGAACTAGGAATAGAATCATTCTATTTCAGATTTTAGCTGCGCTGTTTTAGTCGGGGGAAACCTATAATCCATTACAGAGGTAATAAAAAATTATAATATATCGTAATTGACCCAGCAAGCCGGACGCTAAAAATTTTTGCAGAATAGATGTAGAGAGAGAGGAAAAATTTTTGGGATATCTCAGTATATAAAAATATTTGTGTATAATAAATACAAAATGTAATAAAAGGAAAATATCAAAATGTTTTAATTTTTTAAATTTGATATAATATGAGAGGTGTTTTGAAAAGAAACTTTATATTCCAAAATTTATGAGGCTGATTCATGATTTGCAGAAACAAAGTGCTATATTTTACAATTCTTCTGGAAATTTTTCCAATTTTCTTCTGATATTGCTTTATTATTTAAAAACTAGGTTTTAAAAGGGACCTAGTTTAAAAACCTAGAAAAGTTTGTCAAAAGTGCATGGGGAAACTTAATTGGGCTAAAAAATTTAAATTAGTTTTTTATATTGTTCTGCCGACTTGAACATTCCCAAGTTCCTCAACATTTCGAACTGGGGGGACCTGGGGAAGGTAGAAAGCGCCTCAAATTCGAATAACAATCTGACATTATTCTAATATATCTTTTGGGAAAACGTGGTTCACAGCACTTTTCTTTTTAGATTGCTCAAAAATGCGAATCAAAATTCCATGACAAGGGTTAACTAAATTGCGCCTCGCTCTAAATTTCCCTTTGAAATTATTTAAAAAATTAAACATTGTATTAGTGTTATAGTTACAAAACCGAAAAATAAAATACATAACTAAACCTTTAATATTGCAAACACTAAAGGAAAACTGCTGAACCTTACGAATACAATGAACAATACGTAAAGTCGTCATTATGTCGTTCAGTACTTGTTCTCCAAGAATAATAAAATTATGGAGGCTTAGAAATGCTGAAACAATACAATCACTAATCACTGTAAGCTCAGAGTTAAACATATTTTTGAAGACGTAATTAAAGTATTTTATATATCCCAAGAACTGTACATATATGTTGTAGGGGACTAAAGCTGGAAATCCTACTGTGAACCTTAATTTGAAGACGTATAATGCATCACTTATAATTATAATCGCAAAAATTGTTTTCGAAAAGAATCCCATGTGTCAAACGATTACTGGCCATTGAAAATACCTAGTCACTAATTTTTGCATTTAAAAACACTCAATATTAGAACTTAAAAAACGAAACAAAACGCTATCTTCGCCCCGTTAACTATAACCTTTATCACTTTTACAGGCTTGTTCGTGCTAGACGACGAAATGACTACTGCTCTCGATATATCGATTACACATTGCATTCCAAAATGACACAATGAAGAAATGTCAGCAGAAAATCGAATATTCTGTTAATTGTATTGGGTTCTTTGAAAACGGCTAATAAGGGAGTCAGAACTCATCCAGAACTCATCATTTTTCATTCAAAGAAAAAAAACGTGAAATTTGGTTGAATATAAAGGTCAGATTTCTTTATGAACAAAAACCTTTAATATTTTAAATGTAAATTTTACCAATAACACAAGGGTAATTTGCACACTAATACTAGGGTGGAAATGATATATTGGTGACATATAATGTTCATACCTTGAAAACTGGATACTTTTCGTGATTCATAGCATGCGATCCAGATAAGAGAATGCTGAGTGCTTTGTCAAGGAATCAAATCCTTCTCCGACTGAGAATAGTCTGCCAGATCAAGGCAATTTTGAACTGAATTCACCGGCTCTTGCTAAATTGAAAGCATCATCGACAAGCTGCGCGCGATTCAAAACGGGAATACCGTCTATTTGATTATTAGGATCATTCAAATATTCTGATATTAGTTTCCAGTTCTTGTCATCATAATCTACTCTGAAGTAACCTGTTAACACAATGGAGAAACATATGAATTAAAAAAATATCTTTTTAGAAACGGATCATAATCAAACATGTTAAATAATTCTCATACCTGTTTCCTGATTATTGAATATTACCCACTTGTCACCTTCAGGCATATTCATTATATTAGTAATTGTATTTTTTCCCAAATATAAACTTGGTGTTGCCACATCGAAAGATTCTCCTTGTGCCGTCCACGTTAAAGGTACGATGTATTGTTCTACTGAAGAACCTTTAAAGAGAAATCTTTTCGGGAAGTAATAAATGAAAGTTACATAATTAGCACTTTTCACAAAATATTTACACTAAATAACACTGGTCTATTTAGATATAATTTTTTTGTCATTTTTAGCATTTTGTTTAATTATTAGAAACAATAAATTACATTAACATTCCGATTTTTTTTGTAAGCATCATAAAATTATATTAATACTAGTTTAATTGTCAAATAAAATGTTACTGTAGCTCCCAGGGTAATGTGATGTTTCATTTTTATTGACAAGGATTGAATGAGCTTACCGATGCCTATGATGGTGAATTTGTTTTGTAAGTGTTCCAAATACTAACACGGAGTGTAATCACTTTTGGCTGCAAGCTCATTATTTCTAAAGGAAGCATTAAAAAAATATCGATAGCAATCGCTCATCAAATAAGAAACCAGTGGAGCGCAACATCACATACTTTCTCGCATTATCTATAACTTTTCCAATTTTGAAAATTCAACGTTTATCGAAAATGAGTTCTGCTCCAGTCTGTCTAAGGAAAAAATTAAAGGAAAACTTTCTGAGCGATTTTGAAGAAAAAAAATTGTCATTAATTCAAGCAAACATTGTTTAGAAACTACTGTTAAAAAATAAAGTGTATAACCTTATTTAATTATCTGATTATTTTAGAGCAGATTACAATAAGAAACTAATGTGGGGCACCATTGTCCATTTTTTCCCTCTGTTGTTTCCTTTTCTGGTTTGGAATAGTTTCTGAAGATTGCTTAAATTTAGCTTACCATTTATTTTAAAACTAGTATATGTTAATGGAAGATAGCCAATATCTTATTTTTTCAAAAGAAAGAACATTCTTTTTTTGTAACTATCAAAAAACACGGGGTTCACAGGGTTGTTTTATATTTTCAAAGGAAAAAATTCAAATTGCTATTATTTTTCTTCATACATTTCATAAAATTTTCGAGATATTCTTAAAAATTTTCCCAAAAAACCTTTGGGAAAATTTTCTTTCATTTTGTTTTTTACAGATAATTCGGTTATTTAAAATTTTTAGTAAAAAAACAGTCAAAATTTATGTGATATGGGGAAAAACGGGGACGTTTTTGATTTTCAAGTCCTTCCAAAAAATTAACTATTAAAGGGAAAGATAAAAAAAATAAAAAAAATAATAATAATAATAAAATAATTAAAATAAAAAATAAATAAAAACAAAAAAAGTGGGGGATTAACGTTTAGAAACTAGATTTTTTCGTTCCCAAAATTATAGAAAACTTTTTTTTAAGGGTAAGGAACAAACATATTTGAATTTTCTGTATTTTTTAAAAAGAAACTCCCCCTTTTCCTTATCAAGAAAAAAGGAAAGTTCAACAAAACGTCCCATGGGCAGCTACATTTGTCCAGAAGAAAGAAAGGGGGCCATCTCAGATTTCTCAATGGATCAGAAAGGGACAAACCCTGATCGAGAGGGGGTATGCCCCGGGGCATTTTTTTTTTACGGGTATTGAGTTTTTTTTTAATTTAAAAAGAAATGAGACTAACCTTTTTAATCTTGTTTTTTTTAAAGAAACATTTTTTTTTCTTTTTGACGTCATATAGTCTCTAGTTTATAAAACAGTTTTGCAGCAGAAAAGATTTTTCTTTAACTTAAATTTTTGTACCAATTTTAATTGTTTAATTTTTTCTGGGAATGCTTTGTAAAGTAACGTTGTATTGTATGTGGATTTTTTGTGAGCTGTTGATACTGACACTTAACATGATTTCAGCAGGTTGTAAGTATAAATGGTTGGTGGGAAACATGGGAAAGCCATATTTTCCCCAAACTTTCATGCATAATTATGAAAAAATTAAATTTTCGAAAAATTGTACATAACCTTATTTCAAAGTCTATCTCTAAGGACCAGATTTTATTAAAGTAAAAATTCTATATCTTTAATATTTTACTTATAGGAAGACTTACAATTTTAAAAAATCAGGGGTTTAACTAACATTCTGCAAAAACACCATTTTTTAAACTCCTTCAATCCAACAAAAAATTTAACAAAAAAAGAGCCAGTTTTTTTATTTTGAAAATGTCCCAGGGTATCATGTAAAGTAACCGCCAGATCAAAATATCGTTTCAAATTAAAAAGGGCCCACGACATCAAATAAGATCGATTGGGAATCTCACTTTTCGAAAGCACTACCGTTTAGTCACTAGCGTTGTTCCCAGACAGACAAACAGACGTTTTCCCGTCATTAGTTTTTTCCGGAAATCAAGGACCCCGAAAACATCAATTCTACATCACGTGTAGGAGGATTTTTATTCTTAATTTAGCAACTCGTTATTTACTTTTCAGTTACATGGTTCGTAATAGAGGGCGCAAGGACAGCAACAACAAGAAAAGTCGTTGTCGTATTATAAAATTTTGGTTATTTTATTAGTAGACGTCTAAAAAACTTTTTAGTAAGCCATTAATGAAAGGGTTCTTTCAGGGCATGGACGCCCTAAAGTTGAATTTTAACACTAGTACTAACGTATGAAGCTCAAATGTTGAAAAAAAACTATAAATAGAAGAAAGGAAACAAAATAATTCGTCTGGTCACTAAGTTTCAAAGTTTTAATGGATCATTAGTGTATTGTATACTTGAAGTAAAATACAGTAAAATGGAAGTCAGTAAGACTGTCTGAAAATATGTATAACACGTAGTAGAAGAGATTTTGTTTTCAAGGTAGGATTGCGTCATTTGTGATAAAATTTTGTCGCAAAATAAAATGACCTTTTTCCCTCGTATCATAAATAAAAATTTCGCTATCAGGGCATTCTCAAATTCGATTTTCCAAGAATTATTTACTTTTTCTATACTGAGTATTTTTCTATACTCTGTATATACGTACGTATGCAAAAGTAAAAATTTATTACACTTGCTAACAAGTGGGGTAATAACAGCACGTAATTTCTCAATGATTTCTACTGGCTCCACATTTATACTACTACATGAACCTTCGAAAGTGTTTTCAACCAGCAAATTTTTCCGCCGAAATTGAAATTCAGATCCTTGAGTTAATTCTCTTTGCGCCTTCTCTTTATGTCATGAAACCGGTGTAAGTTTCCAACTGGGATGACGCTTAAAATATAATTATCTCAGCCCAATAAACGTGATATTTGAAAAATTTTTCGTTGACCCAGCTTTGTGGATAGTGTCGAAAATCCGTCACGTCGGAACTCCGGGCCCGAAATTAGGACCTCCGGGCAAAAACCATTCCAGTGGCATTAGTTTATACTCTGAGCCACCTCTCCCGGTTCTACAAAGTGTTAGAAAAAGTAATTTATTACATATTGGAAGAAAATTGTCTACTTTTTCTTTACGAGGGACCGACAATTAGAGTTTTCTGTCGAAAATTTGCCGTTTTCCTGCGCACGATTTCAATTTTTTCTTTGACACGAAGTAAGGGTGAGAAAGTAAATGATGTAGATGTAAAAAGTAGATGAATATCAATATTTTGGGATCGGTGATTACGAACTTCAGGGGAAAAGAGGGTGAATCCAATGTGCAAGGCACGTGTAATTCCTCTCAAAACGCAAAAAATTGTTTGAATTTTGATTTATAAATTTTACGTGGGACGATTGTTAAGAATCTGAAACGAAACAATATAAGACTAGAAATTCAATATCGCGTGAGTATGGTCATTCACTCAATTCCTAAAGTTTTATTTATTCTGGTTTATGAGTGACTGTCATGAGATAGCTGATTTTGAATTTGCCTTCTAAGTGGTAAAATATATTATGGAAAGCGTAATAAAAAAGAAACCGAGTTGGCATTATTTATTAATATGTAGAAAAAAATTTGGATAAATTTTACTGAAGTTCAATTATAAATTGACTGTTTAGATTTTAATACCTAATTTATAGAAATAAAAGAAAATAGTAATGGAATGTACCCCCTGAAACGGATTTTATTATAACGATTCAATAAGGCACTTAATTATAAACTCTTTTTATTAGTAAAATCACAAATATATATCATAACAATTATATTAATATATATTTAATATACATTATATCCCAAAATAAACATATATTAGTCTTGCCCCGTTTTTAAGATTTCTTTGCTCTATGGTGAACATTTAAAGGAAACATTTGGGCCGTTCATGGAAAAAAGTTTATTTTTATAAATTCCATTAATTTCAACAGATATTCGGTACAATGCTCAATTAAAAATATTACATGACTTTTTCAGATCTAATATCTTTTGAACGGATATCATTTCAGAAAAATCTCTTTCAATTATTGTTCAATTCGCAATGTTATTTTTTGCAATATTCGAAAATTCAGAAGATAAACATATATGGGATCTGAGCCATTCTATTAAGCGTCTCTTGTTCTATCCGTAGAAGAAATATAAAGAAATTAGAGCTGCTACAAAATGGCACAGATTTTGTCGTAAAGTTTTCTAATTTCCTTGGTGTGGACCGGCATTACGGATTTGCCCCATCGTCTTGGTAATTGCCATCTATCAACGCCCAAAGTACATTTTTTCGGTTTCCTAATAGTACAACCGAAATATTACTTCAAGAATATTAAAGTAAAACCTCATTCTAAATAGAACTTTTCATTGAAAAATTTGAAGCCATTTTTAAGAAAATGGCGATTAAACGTTACTCCCGATTTGAAATTCTTTTTCACAAGAATCTTTTGAGTTTTCCAAAAACTTCATATGATGTTATTTAAGCACTTCCACTCATAAATATAATAATTTATACAAATCGATGGAAATGTGCGTATTAACGGCGTAAGAGATATTTTCAAAAAATAAAAATAAATAAATACACCAAAATGAATTTTAAGTCATATTAAAAGCGCAATTAGCACTATCCATTGGGGAAAAGAAAAAAATTGGGTTTTTTAAAAATGACGTTTAAGCGTTTAAAATGCAAATTTGACTCATTTCCAAAAATTGATTTTAAAAAAGTTATCTGACATTATTTAACAATATATAAATAAAATAATTAAAAAAATTTTCTAACGTAAAAAAATGTAAAAAAAGAAATTTTAATTTTTTAAAAAAAACCAGAAGAAAAGAGCTATATGGCGTTCAAACCATTATGACCGTTTCTTTGTACAAAGTTTAAAAAAAAAATTATTTAAAATTTTTAAAACTCGACGATTAAAATAAATTACAAGTGAGGGGATGAAGGGAAAAATAACAAATTTGGGGATTATAATTTTTACATCACCGTTACTGGCGAGAAAGCTGTTTATCTCAAATCCCTTTTGGGGCCCCCTCTGATCAAAAAAGTGTTTTTTCAAACACCCACCCTCCTTCCGTCCGTACCCTATACGAGGGTATAAAATATTTTTTCTGTTTTTTTTTTTAAAAAACCAAAATTAATTTTTGTTTTGTCTCCCCATCGAATATTTTAACTAGAACGTTTTTTTTACATTTTTACAAATCCTTACTTTAAGTAATGTTAAATAAAATTTTCTCAAAATCTCAACATTTTCTGTGAAAATGATTAAAAATTTTTTCAAAAAAAAAAAGCCATTTTCCCAAAAGCTAAAAATTTTCTTCAAATTTTTCCCAAGGAGTTTTAAATTTTAAATAAAAAATCATTTGATGTTTTCTTTTTTTCGAAAATTAAAAAATTTAAATTTTTTTTTAAAATATCTCATGCCTTTAAAGACACCTTTCCATTTTTTTATACATTATTACATTTTAGGAAATCCCCTTCAAATGACTAAATGATTTTAAAATTAATGGTTTCTTATAAAAAGAGCTTAAAATTTAATTTCAGTAGTTAATCCCTTTTCTTAAAAACGTCTTGAACGTCGGGGTTATATTCTTTTTCAGGTCTTTTTTTTGGAAAAATTTATTGAATATTAGGGGTGAAAAGTTGAGAAAATGAAAAAAATGTTTTTGACAAATAGATGGTACCCGCCGGGGAAGGAACAATACATAAATACCAGACCAGAGAATATTGAAAACTTTGGAGCACTAATCCATTATTTGGGACCCCTAGTTTCTTATTATTTCTTTTCTTTGTAAAATGAATATTGACAGAATTTTATTATATAAATAAAGTTCGTAATTTCAACAAGATAATGATTTTGGTTTGAAGATTATGATCGTTTAATAGAATTCGGTTTAAATTATACGTATTTGGGGGCGGACATTAAAAAGGAGGAACACTGGTTATCTCCCCTTGCCAACTTTCAGTTTTAATTCGAATTACCCAAACCTTCCCTTTAAAACCCTTAAATATTCTTTAAATAATGAAACATTTTAAAAAAATATTCCCAGAACTTGTTACAAAAAAAAAACCCAATTCTGTTTTTTTCGAAGAACGACAGATCCATTTTTTTAAAAAGTTGTCTTTGGAAAAAGTTTATTTAAATCGGGGTTTTTAATAAAAATTCTTATATAAATAAAAGAAAATGTAAAAAGTTTTTAAAATTAACTGCTTGTATAAAATTGTGAAACGTGACATTATTAAGACTTTTAATTTGTAATCAATTGTTTAATTAGAATTAAAAAATATGAATCAATATTATTACTACGGGTGTGATTTCTTAACTGAAAATTGAAGCTGAGTTTGACTCGTAGCCCGTGATGCAACTACTGGATAGCCTGGTTCTCTGTCCACGACTTAAATTCTTCAGCCATCC